>CM031237.1:906898784-908098784 GCA_018340775.1 Taxus wallichiana var. yunnanensis | reverse complement strand
ATAAAAATAATTATGTATCTCCCATGGTTTTGTAAAGAGTGGTATTTGGACTAGACCTACCAATTCCTCCATTATAACAATAATAGAAATTTCCCACAAAAAATAAAATTAGAGAATTAAATACTTCTTTACTTCAATTATATCCACCCCTATTGGCTACACAAGTGACATTACTAAAAATAAATTATTTGTTTATTATAAATATTACACACTTAAATAATTTTGTGTTACATCAAAGAATGAGTAATAATACCAACAAAATCATATGAGCTCAAAAATATGTCCATTTTTACTGTACAAATATTATAGTGCCTATTTTATTTTTATGTGTGAAATTTATGTCACCATATAATAATATAAATTAATTAATTACTATTTAATCTTTTGATAAATTTTTTTATGTTAAGTTCTCAAAATAACAGTTAATAAAGGAAATATTTATATTTAGGCACCTCCTAATTTCCAGCGCCTTAGGTAGTTGCCTAGTTTTCCTAGGGCTTAATCCCCCTTGGATTCGAATAATCAATTCCACATCTATGTGGATGATTTAGGAAAAACTATAGTTGAGGCCTTGAACTACTTGGTCAATAAACCAATCCTATATGGGTGCATCTAAAAATGGATCATCATGTTGAATCCAATGAAACTCAAGTGCATTCCAAATCACTTATCAAGAATCAATATCGGTGAACCTACATGTAGTATTGATGATGACATGCTAGATGCGATGTTGTATAAGGTTAAAAGCATACCAGAGGAGTTGGAGGATATTGTAGCATTTATAGCTTCATGCATTACTCTCATTGGATGGAAAATTAATGAAAATAAATGAGTTCGGTGTGAGAAACACCCAAATAATTCATCGGGAGAGTTATACAAGTTTGGACGTAATGAATTCCTTAAGCATCGTGTATTAGAACACGAGAACTTGGGATTGTTACAAGAAGCCCATGAAGGGATAATAACAAAATATTATTATGGAGAGGCTACCACACGTAAGATATTGTTCTCACAATTATGGTGGCCCACATTGTTTAAAAGTAATAGGTAACACACCATTAAGTATGAAATATACCAAATAGGGAAAAAAATAGAAGGGATGATATGCCCTTGATACCAAAGAGGCGTGGGAGAACCATTTGAAAAAATGGGCATTGACTTTATCAAGACAATAAATCCTACAAAGTGCAGAAATTGGGTATGGTATATTAGTAATACCATAGGATACTTGAAAAGATGGGTGGAGGGAACAACTAAAAGGATTTCATAAAGCAACTACAAAAATGTTACTATGGGAAAATATCATACTGTGTATGGAGACCTCGCTAAGTTTGGCAAATAATTGAGGAATTCATTTCCTCACAAAATTGGTACAAATTCTGTTAGGTGAGTTCATGATTGTGCATAATATGACCACTCCCACCATACTTAGGTGAATGGAATTCTTGAAGCCTTCAAAAAAATCCTAGAACCACTCTAACAAAAAAATCAATATAGGGTGTCGAGATTGGGATAACCAAATTTCTACAATACTACAGCTTGTAGACCTACATATATGCACTTGACAAAATATACACCATTTTAGTTGGTGTTTACAAAAGATGTAGTACACCCCTTGGAATTTATAGTACCCTTACTCCACATCACATGTACAGGGAATTTGGAGGATTGGAAACCATAAACCATAAACTCGAGGCTTTGATGGAGTTGGATGAGAAGAGGTTTCTCACGTCTAAAGCCAATGAGTGGAGAAGATGAGACAAAAATTTATCTTCATAAGCATATCATAAAAAAGGTATTGAAATAAAGCGCATACGTTCTTCTCTATGAATTGTGATATGCCAAAAATATAGAGAAGTTACAAGTTAGATGGTTGGGGCCATACATTATCCATGACATCTTGGATAGTGGCATATGAAAGTTGAGCATACTAGATGGAAAATGATTACCAAGCCATTACAAGTAGAAAATTAAATTCCTACCACTCTTAGTCAGGTAACCCCTATTGAAATAAAGGATCGTCAATCTAACCCAAAAATATTTCCTTTGTTATTTTTAAGTTTGTCCATGTTTTTCAAAAACTTTTAGAGCTATTTAAACCAAGTCATGATTTGTGTGTGTTAGGTAGATAGATGATGAGATTTTTTCCCATTTATTCATGATGATTAATAGAGAACTCTATGGAAGTACATAACCTATACATAAGAAGTTTGAACACATGGTGCATGCACAACACTAGATGAAGGTTGGAAAGAAGTATAAAAAGTGGAGGCACTCCTCAACAACAAATCCTCACAAGGTAGAATGATAATAATGAATTTTCTAAGAGAAACCATTGTGGAAGGCCACACATTCATAATGAAGGGAAAGAGCAAGGAAGGATGCATCAACTATTGACAAGTAAATAAATTCCTAAAGGATAGAGGTGCACATGCTGAGAATCACACACGACCCTAGAATTCTAGTAAGGTAAGTCATGCCTGTATGCTTACATGAGAGGAGGGAGAAGTGGGAAAATGAAATAAATGCCTAAGTATAAAAGGGTTTGGCATGGTTCCCTTATTATTTGTTCGATGCGAAGAGGTGACATGGTGACAACTTACACCAACCAAAAATAGTAAATATCCCCAACAGAAAAAGGGATTCATTAGGAAAAATTGGGTTGAGGAAAGTAGAGATGAAAAGAAGAGAACCAAGCTACTTGTGTGAAGGAGATCATATATCTTGCATGCTTTTGAGCACAAACCATGAACAAAAGAAGGCCCAATAATAGATTAGGAAGAAAGGAATCCATCAAACTTTGTAGGATGGAATTTATAGTAGGGCAAGAGAAGTTAAGTGAATTTTTGTGTTTAATAAAAGTAGGCTACCATTACCAAACATTAAATATTAGTGAGTATAGAGAAGCATAACCTCCAATCATAGTGATTACATCTTACCCCTAAAGATCGTAAAGAGGAAGGAGATAACAGCTAGCATGAGACATCCAAAAATTAAAATACATGGTAAAGTCCCAATCATAGAGGAATGAGATAATAACCTACTTCTAGAAGAGCTAGAGGATGTAATCCCCAACATGTAGTTCCTAGAGTAATGTGTGATTTGGAAACAAGACAGATATAAGGATTACTTAATAGATATGTGTAATGTAAATCACCATCATTGTTTTACAATATTGGAGCAATATTGCATCATCAAAGGTGACATTAGTGTGAATGGAATGATGGCCCTAAACATAAAATAATGTCTAGAATTAGAGAATATTGGGAGTATACAATGTGTTTGAGATGACATACTTTGGAAAGGTAATCCATTTGATGTAATTCCTGTGTGTGTTCCCGCATGGTAACTCGACCATATTTTTCTTGGATGTGCATGAAGATATTGGCAAATGTAATACATAGGTTGACATACATTTCTAAGGAGGGAACACATGTGAAGAAGGAAATTAATGATAATAATGCAATTTATTCCTTAGTGCTAAAATGAAATATTAAAGGGGAAAGTATGTTATTACCATATCTAACATATCATATCCTTTCATGAGGATAGTTACATGCATATTGAGTTTAAAAATATACCACTCCGATAGATGGGAGAATGTCAACCAAAAATTCTTTTACTTTCTACATGTGATAATAATACAAAAGGTCAAGTATAATCTTGTGCAAAGACATGGTTGAGAGTATCATTGAGGGTGTAACCATGACACATGAGAAATGAGATTACTTCAGGTTTGAATCAGTCCTGATAATGATCTTGTTTGATGAAGTAGGTTTACTAGATGGTTATGACCCTAAGATATTCAAACACCCATAGTGGAAGTCATCCCCAACTAGACACATCACTAAGTACATATACCATGGAGATGAAAATAATATAACCAATTGTGGACCAAAAATGGGATTGATGAAGGAATTAAAGAATTTGAGGAAGAGTGTAGGAACCCAAAAGGTCTCCTAATCATGTACGTAGGAAAGGTGTGGTTTAGATTAACGTGCCACTTCTATTACGCACAATACAAGCTAGAGACTAACTCCTAGTCTATATGGTGTTTTCTACCTTATGCATTCTTGATACATATTTTTCATGTTTCATAAATACGGATTGAGGAAACTGACATCAATATCTTGATAATGATAGATGATGCCATCTAGGAAATGTGATTAATATACATGTACCCCGGGAAATAAGTAATGGAGGACATCAAATTGGATGACAAATTACATGAGGTCTATGGGACATATGTCTTCAAATATAAAAGTACCACTAACCAACCAATTAAAAACTCATTTAATATACCTTGAGGCCATGCAATGTGAATAAAGTACACACTATTGTTCCCTCCCAAGCAAGCATAATGCACAACACAAGAGGATGATAAAACATTATAAGACTTTGAAGAGGAAGACGATGACACCACCAGATCAGAGAATGAAGAAGAAAGGTAGGCCCTCCACATGTGCACAACCCATAGTACAAGAAAACCAATCAAGTATGACTTAAGTATACTCAAGTGCACAAGGCCTAAGTCTAGCAAGAATGAAAAAGGTGAAAGGTAATGAGACACTCAAACAAGCCACAACCTATTCCCAAACCTATACTCCCCTCCATTTTCCTCAAATCTAGTTAGATCTAGACCATAGGGGTTTCCATTGGAAAGATAACAAGGGACCACATTTGTGTTTAATCCACCAAACTCTCCACCCTCATACACTCCACCATTAACGAATAACAATAACACTCGACCACGTATGAATGGGAAGGAGTGACTGTAGATTATAAGAGATATAATTCTATGGGTGTGCATGAGGAATGCATATGTCATAAACACATGATCATGGAAGAAGTGTTGAAGTATGATGCAAAAAAAGAGTAAGGAATCTATAGTAAAATAAAAGGCATGAAACAAACCCTCCTAAGAAAGAAGAAAATGTCTATGAAAAAGCACACATTGAGGAAGTGCACTGGGGAAGGTCCACACACTGAAGAAACAAACAATAAAAAGGGTCCTAGTGGGATGGGATAAGTATAGAAGGAGAAATGGAAAAATGAGGGATGAGGCACGGGGGATTCACTTAGTAAAAGTATGGTATATCACATTCATTTGAAGGGTATTAAATAATATCCTTAAATCTAGTTTTTACCTCTAATTATTCAATTGATAATATCTCATCCTGTTATATTATTAGAATGAAAATACACCCTATTTTTTCCATGTACCTTACTTACCCATTTTCCCATGACAATTTGATTTACCCTTTTTTATTTCTACCCTAGTATATTAAACCAAAAATATATCATATTTCACACTCAATTTTTTTCATATGAGTTTTCTCTTGAAATATAGTTTGAATCCGTTCAATACCTATTACCAATTAACTTATAAATTTTAAGCTTTAATCATTTATCAATAGTTCTTCAAATAATTAAGATAGTTAAACAACATCACTCGTGTTGAAAAGTATACTCAATCCTAGTTTTCTACCATCTTATTATTTCTTGGTTAAGAATATCTTAATTTTGATTTCTTTATTCAAAAAGAGATTATAATTTAACTTTATGAACACACGCATAAATTGTAATTTAAGGTATTTATTTTTTAAAAATAGGGTTCAAATTTTTAGTTTTATATTAAAATTAAACCTCCCTTTCCTTTGTCCCACCTCTCTAGCCTACCCCCGATACCTGATTTCAAATATTAATAAATTAAACCCTTTCACCCCTCATGTCTACCGATATAGTGAATTTAATTTTATTAATTTTAATTACCTCAATATGAACTCATGTGCTAGGATATTACCTAGCTAATGAACCCCCATTGGATGAGGCGAAGTAAAAGGGATTCAAAATCAACCCATCCACTTAGAAGAGGATTCAGGGGAAGAAGAAGTGAATAGAGAAATGGAAAGGTGCAAAGGAAAATGAGTTGTGTTTGAATAGATAACTTAGACCCAATCAAGGTCACCTTCTCCTAAGGAGCTTGAAATGGCATATGTGATGTATCAAAATAATAAATAGTTGAATGACTTGTTCATGTGGAACCGTATGCACTAGCCTATAATGTCGGGGTGTACATAAAACATGTTTCCTTTTAGATTGAAGGGTTGGTAGATGATCCATATTTTGATATGTTTTAAGATGAGTTGATAGAAAACAATACTATCAAGTCAAAGTAGGAAATAGGTTGGCTTCTTACCTAAATACCTAAGTGATGAGAAGGAAAATAATTCCTTGATGAAGCTAGCAGAAACTAAGGTATATAACCAGAGCCTCATGCACACGATATGAAATGAAAAAGAACACACATATCTCTTTTTGAATGAAAAATAATAAAAGGAAACAATAAGAAAGAACCAAGAAGTTATGGTGCACACACAGGTGATGTGCATTAAAATATTAGAAAAGGGTTCATTTCAAGAAAGTATTATCTCACCAAGATCAAATGACATAGCTAGATAATCTACTTAAAGATGTGACAACAAGAATAATTCTCAAATAGAAAGAAAAATTGGTTGATTTCATAAAGAAGTAGATTCAGAATAGGTAATTTTTACATAGAGACACTTGAGGAATTAAAGGATAAGGAAGTAGAAGTAGACCATTTACTTACGGTGGTCCAACCTCCAAATGAATTAATATAGGAGATGGTGAAAGAGGAAATTAATAAGAATAAATTCCTTGAGAATTAGGTAGTGTATTGATGCAGAGTTCAATGCCATAATCTTCACAATTCACCAACTCATTCAACACTACAAGGCATTAGATACATCACTTAACATAAATCATCAATATCCATGAATTAGGACCTTGTTAAGAACCCTAAAATTTCTTAAAACCACTAAAATTCCTCAAAACATTGTATCATATGATAATAATTATTTGAGCATTCTCAAATACACCTTAACAACCTAATTAGGCACTCCAAAAAGTTTCATCTCACCATTCACTTATTCTCCTACTAGACCTCATATATTTCTTCTAGCCATGCAAAATGGAAAAATTTGATGAAAATGAATATTTTCAAGGAGTTAAACTTCATTGCTAAATTATTTGGATACTCTTTCTCCTCATTAATGTGCCTACAAATTTGTAGGTCTTATCGACATTTTCTCATCAAAAGGTACTCTTCTTTTGGCTTTAATTAGCCCTATTTCTACTATCCTTCCTAAAGCATACAAACCTGTTGTGTCTCGGAGAAATCCATAAACAATCAAGAAAAAATAATTAGTGTTTTAGGTACCCATTAAGATCCTCCCACTTCATGGTTAATTTTTTTATCTAACTCCAAGCTCAACTTATCTAACTCAATTTTCTTCCTTTTGGTCTAAGGTCTCGCTAGGGTTTAGGTCACTTCTTTAGGGTTTTATAATACACCAACTTTATATACCTTCACAACACACTTATTCACCTAATCACCCCTTATTCTTGCTTCTCACCCTATTTCTACACCCTTCCTTCAAATTTCACGCTTTATTACTACTTTTTAGTCTTGATTTTTCAAACTTTGCCTCGTCTTATATTTCTCATAATAGTTCCTAAGCTCTATTTGTCTTCATTTCTGGACTTCCTCTTAGTTTTTTTCTCTCATAATCTCATTTAAACTCTCCTATTCAGTCCACTCCAATCATTCATCTATTCATAATATTTTCATTCTTCACTAAAGGTATGTATACTCCTTTTATGCTTCTTACTAAGCCTTTAGGTTGTGACAAGAAAGTGGGGAAGAGATTATTAAATGATGGTTCTCCAAGACCTTTTCCTCTATTTCAATGTTTTTATACAAGTCAAATACCTTCCACTCTTGTTATACAAAAAAATTCTTATGGTCTACACTCAAGATGGTTGTTCACTAGAATGGCCTAACTATCCTAGAAGAGGATTGTATATATCTTTGGATTTGTCTCTTAGGTTTACAACCTCCTTTGTAATCTATATAGTTTTTGAAAGGAATTTATAACACTTCTTCAAGGATCTCATTCATGTACTAACCTACCCAAACAGGTTCTACAACTTCTTGATTCAAGGTTACTTATTTCTAAGATCTGTCATAGTCTTGTCTTAATAATAGTGCTTCCTTTATACTTCCCACCATCCGGCATTCAACCTTGTATAATAAATTTTAAAGGTTCCTTAAAATTTTATTAAAAATCTAGAACACATTATTCACTTCTTCCAATAAGTTAGATCATTATTTCATGTAGACTTTCCTCTAACACCACTACCTTCTCTACTTTCTCTAATTGTCACAGTTGGCACAAGAGTCCGTATCTATAGTTCCTCACCCCAATACTCAAAGTTATAGAATTAAGACCTTTTCTTATATTTAATACACTATTCAAACTTATTGTTATCCAATTTTTCCCGCCAGGAAAAATTAATCAAACAAAACCTTACACAGGAGAAATTGAGAGGTTGGTTCAGCCGTGCAAGCTTACATTCGATCCCAAAAAATAAATTTTTAGGTGGGATCAACAATGAAGAAGCAAGGTTGGAAAATGAGTGGCCAATGGAAATGTTGTATAATATCAAATTTCAAGTGAAAAAATGGAGAAAGGCTTGAAGTTTTCAGACTTCACATTTTTAGGGATCTCAGGAAAGCAGACGGTTGAAAAAAATGAAGAAAGATAACTTGGTAAGTAAAATTAAATCCCATAGTGAGTCGACTCGAAGTGAAGTAACAGAGCTAGTGGAAGCTTCCACATGCCTCATCAACACAATTTTAAAGGTAAAATCCAAAGGTAGGTCCCCAACGAGCACGGGACCTCCATGTGGTCAAAACCCGAGAAGGTTGCACTAGCCGTTGAAAAGTCTAATCATGGGAAGAGCCATTGGAAGCCTCCACGCACATCATCAGTGCAACTTCAAAGGTAAAATCTAAAGGCAGGTCCCCAAATGATCACAGGCCCTCCACATGGTCAGAGCATGAGAAATTTACACCGGTCGTTGAAAAGTCTAAGCATGGGAAGAGCCAGCAAAAGCCTCCACATGCCTCATCAAAGACAACTTCAAATGTAAAATCCAAAGGAAGGTCCCCAAAAGAGCATAAGCCCTCCACTTGGTCAGAGCTTGAGAAATTTTCACCAACCTTTGAAAAGTCTAAGCATGGGAAGAGCCACAGAAGCTTCCACATGCCTCATCAACGCAAATTCAAAGGTAAAATCCAAAGGCAAGTCCCCAAATGAGTGCAAGATCTCCACGTGTCTAGGGTCCAACAAGTTGCTCCTAAACATAAGGTACTTAGCCAAAACACAAAGAAACTTGAGAAGGCTCACAGACAATGCCAAGTGTCCAACTATCACATTCCCAAGACCCTAAAAGGTAGCAAAAATCTTAAGAATGTGTGGGGATTCCACGTGGATCTTGCATGAATAGACTCCAAACCCAAAGTAGTTTGGAAAAGATTGGCAGAAGGTCAATTCAATGAAAGATGAATCATGAATCCCACCAAGAATTTTAAATGCTTAGATCTTTTAAAATATTGTGAGAGCCCATGTGGAATGCCCGACCTTGACCTTCAGATGATCATAACTTTTGACTGGAAGCTCATATTTGAGAAAGAGAGGACTTCTTAGAAAGCTCTCAACATGTGCTACTCAACTACGACTATTTAAATTAGTGGGACTAAGTTCTTAAAAATGAAAAATACAGTCCACCATTTTTTAGGCTGTCAGGCTTCTCACCTACCACCATAATGAAGTATGGGCTTCCTTTCTTTCCCAACAAGGAACAACACATGGAGGCATGAGTTTTGTAGTGGAAACCATCATTTCTGCAAGTAAATTCAATGCTCTTTTTCGGTGGTTGAGGCATAATTTCATTTATTCTCTCCTTTCTCCCTCATATTCTTCCTATATATTGTAAGGAGGGGCACTTTTCAAGGGGGAGACATTTTTTGCTTTGCACCTTCCCTTCTTCTCTTCTCTGCAAGTGGATTTGTGGAGTTCAAACCTCCCATTCAAACTATAATGCAATTTTGTGCCTCTTGGCCATTGTAATGGACTGTATCAAATTTTTGGAGCAATAAGATAAGTCTATGGATGATTTCAACCCTCTCTTATGTTCATTGCATCCTCCTGATATCTCATTGCAATTTTTGGTTAACTGTGCATGGTGATTGTATTGCATTTATATGGTTTGTGTTTAATTGCAAAGCAAGTGTTCAACATTCCTTTGGTGCATCACCTCTGCTAGTTAGGTTTATTTTCTTGTATCTTCTTAACCCTGTCTCCTTGGAAAATTAGAGTAGATTTTAGAGTAGACCCTCTACAAATTGTATGTGTGCACCTGAACAGAGGAATAGGAACCAACCTTCATCTGGAGAGATTTCCTGATTGCAAAGTCCCACACTTTGGGAAAAGCTCCATATTATGCAATCACACTTATAGTTTTAACCCATCGAGTTACATACATTCATGGGTGCTGTGATTACGCATCAATAGTTTTGGCACGACGGTGGGACCAAGAGGTCATTCTACAAGCTTTGAAGGAATTTTTATCAAATTCAAACTTAGGAATTGCAAGTTCTCCAATTTTGGACTTTTCACCTCTCAGTGAACTCCGAAATCAATTTTTAGAGGTTTAACTTGCTCAAAACAAGTCCAAATTTCACCAATTGATAGATCGGGGCTAATCTTCAAAAGGGTATTTTTAGTTTTTTTAAATTTTGATTTTTGAAATTTTGGAGTTTTTTTGAATTTTGGGTTTCAAGATTTTGGGACTGTCATTCCAAATCAATTTTCAACCTCTAGAATATCAAATACATAGGTCCTTCAAGGTTTTCATTTTTATTCTGTCAAGTTTGGTGTGTAACTTGTCAAAATCTATCCTTTAGAGGCTCATTTCCCAACACATCTGGTGACTCCAAAGGGATAGAATTCAACAGTGTAGTAGCAAAAGTTGCCCAAGTACATGAGAAGAATTCAAACAAGGTCTGATACTCAAGAAGAGGGTCTATTTGTTTACTCCTTCCCCATCTTCAAATCATAACTGGTTGTGTGATTTTGATGATTCCAATCCTCGCTTTTTTAATTCTCTCCAACTGTTGATTATTCTAATCTAAACTATTATTCAGATTCCCCTAATTCACTTAATCCTCTTCCAATAAAATTTCTTCTAAGGAATAACCAGTATCCTAAACAATGTTTTCCTCCCCTAAGGGTTTGTGCCAACAAATATTATCCCCATCATTCCTCTAATTTGAATCATGAGTCGCATCCTCCCTTTCTCTACAAGAAATGCTTTATCAGTCACCTCAAGGATTTCTTCCTCCTTTGAAGATTTGTAGGACTCCAAGTTCCTCCAATTAAACATCTAATTCGAATCTTGAGTCGCATTCATCCCTTTCTTCACAGGACCCACTATAGCCATCCCTCAATGACCTCTTCCTCCATCAAAGATCCATGCAACTCAAAATTCCTCTAATCAATCATCCAAGTTAACCCCTACATCATAATATACTAACTTTATATGTGATCCTATTTGTCTACCTGCACTATGTCATCTTCTAGGAAAACCAATACCAACCTATTCCAAATCCACATCTTCTTCAACTTGTGAGACATCCAAATACAAATCTACTTCGTCTCTTGAGTCATCTTCTTATATCAATTAAAATCCAATCCCTCTTCGACACTTGAGCCCTTTCAACTATATATTAACATATCCTTATCAATATTCTAAATATTTAACACTTGTTGGACCCATTTATTCTAATCAACCTACTATGATCAAACAAATATGACCCATGCCTATTGATTTATTTGAATAAAAAATATATCAAAGAATTCATGGGGCTACATGATAAAATTCCTCTAGAGGACCATGAGCAAGGATTCTCTTTTGACCTCGATGCATTCGCATATTGTGGGGAAGAGGTTGATTAATTTTATCAGAAAACAAAGGAATATACTAAGATTATCAAACTTGATCCTCCTCTTATTCTTCCATATTCACATTCCCCAATACATGGAGAAACTCCTACATCTATCATTGATTTATGGACTATCTTATCATCACCCCGTCATTCTTTACATACCAAAATTCGTCAATCACAATCTCACCTTGGGTCACCTCCTAGTAGCCCATCATCTTCTTCTATATGTGGGCCACCTCCTAGTAGCCCTTCATATTCTATTTGTGGGTCACCTCCGGGTATCCCATTATCCTCTATTCTTGGGCCACATCTTAGTATAACCTCATCTTCTATAATTGGGGCATGTCCTAAGTAGCCCTCCATCTTCTATTTTTGGGCCACCTCCTAGTATCCCTTTATCTTCTATTTGTGGGTCACCTCTAGGTAGCCCACTATCCTCTATACTTAGTCCATGTCCTAGTATCCCATCATATTCCATCTATGATACACCTCTTGGTAGCCCATTTTCTTCTATACTTGGGCCACATCCTATTAGCCCTTCATCTTCTATCATGGATCACCTTTTGGTAGCCAATTTTCTTCCATCTTGGGGCCATATCCTAGTAGCCCTTCATCTTCTATCTATGGCTCACCTCCCATTAGCCCATCCTCTTCAATTCTTGGACGATATCCTCTTTTCCACAATATCCTCATTCTATTAACAACTTTGGCAAGCCCACCATCATTCCTAACACACCTCTCATCAATCCTAAACATGGACGCAATGAACCATCCAATTTCCTTTGAATATCCTATTATACCTCCTTAACATCATATCTACCAATTTTCAAGCTTCAACCCTAAACCATAAACTGTAATCCCTAAGCCCTAAGCCCTAAACCCTAAACCCTAAATCCTGAACCATGATCCTTGAGTCTGTTGATCAAAGAATACTTGTCAAAAACCACACAAGGAGTCCACGCGGGATAGAAGGCTTGGAACCAAGGGTGCGGAAGGAAAGGGAAGACCCGCACGTGGAAGGAAAGTTCATATTTTGGGACTTTGAAGATTTTGAACATGAAGACCTATTTTTAGAAGATGTCGTGTGGAACACATCAGCAATGTAGAGATGTGCGTGCCACACATTGTCTATGTTTGGAGAAGCGATTCAAGCGCTTATGCATGAAGGCAAGCTTAGAATAGATTTGACACTTTAGTTAGTGTAAGAGGACCGTAGATAACACACTTGCATGTGTGGCTATGATTGTAAATGGCATGTGGCTATTAATAGCATGCGGCCTATTTCTGGAATAGATAAGCGGTGAAGGGAAAGTCCCCACCCTATATATATGTGATGTTAGGTACATAGTAGAAAGAGCTGGATGTAAGAGATAGAAATGTATGTATGTGTAATAAAGGATGTACGCATATGACTGAATCATTGTATCAGTTCCATACACGCATTGGTATAGATTGACAATACTGTAAGGAGCTTCTGTATTTACTAATAGATGGAAGATATTGGCTGAATCTAAGTGTCATTATGTGTGTAGTTGAATAGTGCATGTTATTAATTCAATCATGATTATTGTTTAAGCTTGTTCTTTCATAGATATGAGGGTAGCATGCATTGTAGAATGATGGATTAGTTATGAAACTATATGTTTCTCCCTTCATCATCTTAACATCCTGTTACAACAACCCTAAAGAGGGACTTGGTACCTTTGCACACTTCGGGTGATGGCTCAGTTTAGGCTGAGTGATGTGCCAGTGTGACTAGGGTGTTATCCGGTAAGTTCTAAGCTGCATCAAAGCCCTAAGCCATAAACACTAAACCTTAAACCCTAAAACCTAAACCCTGGTCCTTTAAACTTGAACTCTAACCCTAAACATTAAACCCTAAACCATGAACCCTAAACCCTAAACCATGAACCCTAAACCCCGAACCCTAAACGCTAAACCCTAAACCCTAAACCATAAACCTTGATCCCTATACCCTAAACCCTACAACCCGGGCCTTAAAAAACCCTAAACCTTAAACCCTAAATCCTAAACCCTTAACCCTAAACCTTGAGCCCTAAACCGTAAACCGTAAACCCTTAACCCTAAACCATACACCCTAAACCCTAAACCCTAAGACCCAAACCATAAATGATAAAACCTTAACTCTAAACCATGAGAACTAAACCCTGAGCCTTGAGCCCTAAACCCTACACCCTAAACCCTCTTTTACCACCATGAACCCTAAACCCTAAACAATATCAATCTCACTCTCACTCTCTTTTCCTCTCACACTCTCACTAACTCTTTCTTTATTTTGAATCAAACAAACTTCAGTTTTATTGATGACTCGACTAGGAGGGCATGAAAACATAAGGAAACTTAGAGATTGTTTAAAATACCTCTAGTCTATAGTAGTGATTACAAAGTGAAAATTGTTCTTGATCTTTTAGACTACAAGGATCATAAAACCTCATATATTTCCAATAGGTCTCATGAGTGAGTTCATATTTTTGAATATAAATATTAGGACCATATTTCCTAGTCTCATGTATAGAACCATCATTAAATTTGCATGTATAACTACCTTGTTTATGAGAGGTGGGATAAGTAACTAAATGGATATGGCATCTACCTTGTGCCTTGCAATCCATTTTACACATTTATTCTAAACATATTTCTCCTAACATATACTTGCGCTCTTGAACATAAATTTATTCATACTATGAAACAAATTCACATTTCTCATATTTCCATGTATGGTATTATGAAATCCATGATGATCCATTGGAAGCTAGAAATAAAAACCATCGCAACAAAAAATAATTTCGTAGGAAATGGAAAAACATGGAGAATATACCAACGTAGAGGTGTAAGATCATAACTGAATTACTGTAGTATCCTCTCTCCTCGGAGAAAGAGAAATATCTTCTACTTCTAGAATGGATACCAAATTTGATAGAACTTCCTGAATTGTTCCAAATATGCATAACAACAAGGGAATGGATAAGAACACATAGGGGTTATCAATTGCCTGGTAAATCTTTCTTGTTTAGTTTTGAATGAGAGTCGATGTCCTACGGCTTGATGACCTTCCATTCAATGATAATTTCTCTATGATAAACCCATGGATGCTTTCAAAAGATCCTTAAAAAGATAGTGGTAGTCATCAATCCTAGTGAAGGGTGTGATGCGATTTCTAAACAACTTGAAATTCATACATATTTAGAGGTCATAACACAAATTTACAAATTTATCTATCATTATAAATGGAATCCAAGTAATGGTGTCTCCCTGTATCCAAGGATTGAGGACTAGTGGGGTCTATGGTAGGATTGGAAATTTAGGAATCATTAAGTGTCTGAATAAGAATTTCGTTGCATATGGAGAAACATTTTCAAACATTGGAGTAATGCATCTTGGAAAATAAAATTAAACCTCAAAAATCCTATCAAAAACATTTCTTTATACCAAATTGTTCTTGGATATCTTGCATTTCCCTCATTCAAAATATCAACAGATTAAAGACATCAAATTGTGTTGACCCTCTTTAAATGTTCTTCCTATAAAGTAGATGAACCCTTTTCGGTTGAATACTCTCTTTCAATACTAATAAGAATGGGTAAGACACAAAACATTACAGTGAGTGAAATAGTTCCCATGTAATGGGAAAAAGAAGATAGTTGTATTAGGTAACATTTATTTGTACCAAATTGTTCTTAGATATATGGCATTTACCTCAAAATATCAGCAAATGAAATGCATCAAATTGCGATGACTCACTTTGAATGTTCTTCCTACGGCGAGATGAACCATTTTTAGTTGCATATTATATGTCAATACTAATAAGAACGGGTAAGACATATAAAATTACGGTGAGTGAATGGTAAGCCTAAACCCTAAGTCCTAAACCTTGAGCATTAAACCCCGAGCCCTAAACCACAAACCCTAAACCATAAACCATGAGCCTTAAACCATAAATCCTAAACCCTAAATTTCGACCCTTAAACCTTAAACCATAATCCCTTAACCCTAAACCTTAAACCCTAAACATTGAAACCTAAACCCTAAACCCTAAATCCTAAATCCTAAACCATAAACTGTAAAACCATAAGCCCTAAACAGTAAACCCTAAGCCCTAAACCATAAACCTGAACCCTAAACCTTTAAACCTAAACCCTAAACTCTAAACCCTAAACTGTACACCCTAAACCCTAAACCCTAAACACTTAATTCTGGAACCTAAACTATATACCCTAAATCTTAAATCCTAAAGCTTAAAGCCTAAACCTTATTTTTAGTACCCAAAACCCTAATCCCTAAATTGTAAGCCCTAAACTCTAAACCCTAAACCCTAAACACTAAACCCTAAACCCCGATCATTAAACCCTAAACCCTAAACCATAAACCCTAAACTCTAAACCCAAAACCCTAAACACTAAGCCTTAAACCTTAAACCGTAAGCCCTAAGCCCTAAACCTAAACCCTAAACCCTAAACCCTAAACCTTGAGCCCTAAACCCTAAAACCTACACCCTTAACCTGAACCCTAAACTCTAAACCATAAACCCTATAACATAAACCCTAAACCCTAAAGCCTAAATCCTATTTTTACTACCCATAATCCTAAGCCCTAAAACCTAAACCTTGAGCTCGAAACCCAAAACCCAAAACCCTAAACCCCGAGCCATAAACCCTAGACCCTAAGCCTTAAATCCTAAACCCTAAACCATACAACCTAAACCCTATGCCCTAAACCCTTAACTCTAGCCCTTAAACCCTAAACCCTAAACCCTAAATCCTAAAGCCTAAACCTTAAACCCTGAGCCCTAAAGCCTAATCCCTAAGCCCTAAACCCTATACCTTTAGCCCTAAATCGTAAAGCCCGAGCCTTAAACCGTAAACCCTAAACTATACAACCTAAACCATAAACCCTAAACCTTAAACCCTCAACCATAAACGTTAAACCCTTAACTCTAAACCCTGAGTCCTAAACCTTGAGCTCGGGCTCGAGCCGTAAATCCTAAACCCTAAAACCTAAAACCTATTTTTACCACCATGAACCCTAAACCCTAAACACCAAGCCCTAATCCTCAAGCCCTAAACCATAAAACCTAAACAATGATCCCTAAACCCTAAACGGTAAACCCTAAGCCATAAGAAATATTCCTAAGTATTCCTAAATTTCCTCCAACACTTCCAAGATTCTCTGACATCAGCTCTAGATACTTAATATATTTCTTCAACTCTCTTAAAGGGTGTTTGATTCGGCCGAGAATGGCCTTTTAGGCTTTCAGAGGTATTTATCTTCCATCAAGTCACACTGAACTCATCAATCATTGTATCCAATCATCTATGCACATTGAAAAAAACTTAAAATAACATTGTTTATAATTTCTTTTGATCTAGGTTGAGATTGGTACTGAGGCGGGTTGGCTAGTGGAAGGATTCACCATTGACCAGGAAGTAAAAGATGCATACCCTAAGATTGTAAAGTAGGTACTCATCCATACTAATATTTTCCCATATTCTAAGAAACAATTAGGGATTCAACTCCATGGTAATGGGAAAATTCATGAGTCCATATATTTGATCAGTTCGCACTACCTTTGGGAGTTGTGATGTTTGTAAATTCTAATTTTGACACATTTAACACTCCTACAAATATCAATAACCAATCAAAAAGGCCCCAAAACCTAAACAATGACTATATTATTTCCCAAAATAGACACCGATTGTATAATTTAAACCCCAAACACTTTAGGTTGAATGTTGAAATCCTGAAAAATACCTATGTACTGACCAAGTTAGAATATGAAAAACCATCTTTTAAACCGTGACAAATGGAGCTATGAGACTAGTTACAAAGGTGCAAAGTGACCCTAACTTGTTATATTTAATAAAATAAATTTAAAGTATAAGAAATAAATCTTTATACTTTATTATTTCTTATACTTCAAATTTATTTCACTAAATATATCCCTCTTATAAGAACATATACCACATAATAAACAAGAACGTGAGTGTGTTATAACATGCTCACATTTTATCTTATATGGGTTTGAAAATCCTGACCCACATGCTTGGATTTTCCTTGGATCTCCCACCCTAAGCCTTGGACTATGCAATCCATGAATGGATTCGTGTTTTGCAAGAAAACATCAAAATCTCACATGTACACCTCGATATTAAATGCATTATAACATAATATTTCAAAAAAATTATACTACGATGTCAAGCTTTGTTTTATCTTTGTGACGATATGCTTCTTTCTAAAATCTGATTAGTTTAAGGCTTTCATCCTTAATTTCTTTTACTAGTGCCTTCTTTTCTTGTCAAAACGTATGCATACATTTTTGTACACAACTTATGATTTTTTCAACAAAATTTAAAAAAACCCTCCTTCGAAACTCCATTCTACATGCACTAAAAAAAAAAATACTTTTATTCTCAAAGTTACGGGGGTGTACACAAAAATATTTCATTTTCGGGATGTGTGAACTTTGAAAATTAATAAAAAAATTATATTCATCCAAAAATTATGAAAAATAAGTGGGACCTTGTACATGGTTTTATCTAACTTTCTAGTAAAGAGATTTTAAAAATAAATTATATAACTCAAAAAATTGGGGGGGTGCGGACACAATAGGTTCTTATCTTTTTCACACAACAATAGACATACTTTGTGTGTACATTACATTTGAACCTCTTAATCTCCACCATTTTCCAAAAAAACATTATTAGTTTAGAAACTAGATTCCAAGATCTATTGTACTCATTCTTATCACTTTGTCAAATTTTGGGCATATGCATGCAAAATTATTAGATGAAGTTTAGGTTTTGCTGATTTTAGGAAAACGTGTCCCTTTTTTACCCCCTTTTGTCCCATGCAATTTCCATGCACTTACCCACACCAAAATCCGCCTACACAATTTTATTACTAAAATTTTACTAATTTTCCTCTTTCCCATCATTTATGTTATAATTAGTGATTTCATGCTAATTAGCTTATATTCCTCTCCATTTCAAATCGATTAACGACACTTCATTAGTTAACTAGACTTTTCCCGTTTTTGGATTCCAATTAACGACACTTTGTTAGTTATAATCCTCCTCCAATCAATTAATTAACTATTATTAGTTAATTAATCCTTTTTAACCTTGTATTTAATTAATAAACCTTCTTATTAATTAAATCCCCTTTTAAATCCTCTAAATCCTACCTATTTCCTCTAAATCATCTCCAAATAGCTTTTATAAGCTTATCCTAGCCTATTAATTAATCCTAGTTGATTAATTAAATCATCTCCAACTCCCATGAGTTGCTAATTACTAATCAATTCCTCTAATCATGCTTATCCCTTCTAATTCTACTTTATCTTTTATCCCACATTCACTAGGTTTCTAGCTTCTCCCAAATTGGAAAGCTATATAAAGAACCTACCACCTTCCTTCACACCTTACACCACACTTTTGCTAGTGATTACTATAGGCATATGATAAATGCATTCTCCATTGTTGGAATAACTTCTTCATCTTTACATCCATTCTTCTCATAGTTGAGTAGTAAAGGAAGATCCAAGCATGGCCATTAAGCCATTTTGGTGAGATCCTTTCCTCACTTGGAGACAACATATAAATTGATTTCTTATGATCTAAATAGGTTCATAATTGAATAGCAATCATACATTACAAAGCACATCCAATTTTCAAGGGATGGATTAGCATTAGATGTTTTATTCATGTTGATGCATTAGATTAGCTATTTCCTTTAAGCTTTATCATGATGTTCTTATTAGATTAGATTTTTTATTGGAACTACTTGGTGTTAGTTTCATTTAATTATATTCAATTCTTTAATATGCATACAGGAAGTATCCTTACAAATTATTTTTAAAATGTATGCTTAGTCAAAGCCTAAAAAGACAATAAACTATTGAGATATGAGTTTTCTGCATAAAGTGTTTGAAAAACTTCTTTAATAAAATATTACATGTCAAAGATGAAAATGAAATATCATAGAGGAAAAATAGAGATTATTGTCTTGAATGAATCAAAATACACCTTGGTCATATGTCCCATTGATAGAGTAAAAATATTAGAAGAATACTTTTGTCCGAAACAAGTGATTACTATAACGTTTGAATAAATCAACATTTTAGAAACATCCTTAGTAGAAATTAAATATTTGCCTACTTTATACATCACCAATAACAAAAGCTATTGAGATCTATCCCATCTATGAGATGAATCACCACTAGTAAAGAGGAAGAAAAGGATTTAGTTACTATAGTGATATATATCCAATTCATGGATCAAGTAGTGAAAATGGTAAGAAACCACCTCCACTTTTATAATACAATACATTTCGAACAAGATAAATAAGGGAAATCTAAATATATTGAACTACGAGTCAAAATATTAAACAAAAAGAAGATTCCATCTATATGGAAAAGAAATGATTTAGTACCCCATTTATATCACCCAATATATCTTGATCAATAAAAATGAATCCTTAACTATTCTATTTTGCGTGTTATAAGACATATTAGAGACATTGAGATAAAATAAAAATCTCTTTGGCCATATTGATTTTGTTTTTTTATTTTGATGAAGATTAAACTAAGTTATAATAAGAAGAGGTAAAATAAAGTAAAAATAAAGTATTGGAAGATAGAGATAATATAGAAAAAAGTGGCCGAACAAGACTTACACACAAACAATTAATTCTCTCGTATTTCTTCGACATTAAACATATAGAGATACAAAAAATATATAGAAATATGTAACTCCTAAAAATTAGGAAGTTTCTCTAACAATAATCTTATTTAGTTGTGATTGTTACTCATGTAACAATACACAACTTGAATCATACGAGTTGTTAAAACCTCTCCAACTAATATATTATTGTTTATATAACAATAATATAACTAACTAATTATTATTTACCTTCAAAGAAGTATCCCACTATAATGTAAAAATTATATTTCCTAACATTCCCCCCCTCAATGTTTACATGCCAATAAAAAAACTTTCATACTTCCTCTGCTGCTGTCGCCGTGCTTGCTCATGATCTTGGTATAACACTCAAACTAAAGGTAGAAGAAGGAACACATCAAATTCTTATCGACCATGCACTTTCGGGAACACATCTGACCGACGAGGATGGGAACATGCTCATGAATCATTTTCTTATCAACCAATCACTCTAGGGAACACATCTAACCTAATAGTGTGGGAACTCAACTAGGAACACATCTGAGCAATTTGCTTCAATGGTTTTCCAAAGGATAACCACAAACCTAGGTATGAACAGGAACACATCTGACTATTCAACCTCTTCAAGACTCATGATGTTGCATTTCATTGTGCTATTTTCTCTTCACTATGTTTTTACATAGGGGAAATAAGAATAGCCACATACCAGTGAACATGAATGAACTTTTGTTCTTATTTTTCAATTCACACTGAAAACCACACCAAACTGAAATGCTAAAATCAAACATGATGCACGATAATATAAGACACACCACTACAAAAAAACACACACGTGCCACCAAATCAGCGAAGTGGCCCCATCGTCAATGATCGACAAGAGGTCATTGGTTTTCCTCTAGCCTTCGATGCCTCGTCCTCCAATGAAAGGTTGCTAACTCAACTGAATTTGATCATGATGCTCAACTGTTTCCACATTGTGATTATTCTTTTCTTCCCTCTTGCAATGTGAAACACTTTATTTTTAGACGTCAGGTAACACCGAAAATGCATCCGTGATGTAATTTTTTATTTTATTTTTAAGACTTTAACAACGATCGACTCACAATGAAATTTTGACAACTAAACAAATTTAGTGACACTTTTGACTAAAAAAACTTAATATTATTTTTGAACAAGAGACTATTTGACTCTATAAAATCAAAATCTATTACTAAAAAAGTAATATTTAATTACTTTCTAAAGTGACTGATCTACGAATTCCAAATATCATATTATGATATTGACCATTAAAACAATTTAGTCACACTCAACTACAATAATATGTTTAAGTGACTCTTTACCTAAGACTATAAACTAGACCAATTCACTTGAGTAATCTTCTCGATGACTAACATTGAATGACACTAACTTAATAACAAAACTCGACTTACAGACTTCTTTGTGCCACCTTCATTCACCTTCCTTACACGTTACCGATCTATGCAAGTCAAGTTCCTCGATGCTATGAATAGGAAATGAGGAGAATAACACGATGGAGAAACAGTTGTTTCCTCTACATGTCTATGCCTCAATCCACTCTATGCCGAATGTAAATTGGTTGGAACAATTTATTGAATCTGGTTTAAGCACTCGAATCTTAGACTACAATACTGACTTTTCAGAATGCTTGCTATTTCTGTTGAGACGTCTCATCACTACCATGACCTGAGCACATGATCTACAAATCACAGAGACATGCATACACGTCTATAAGAAATAGCCTGGTTCCAGCAAATACGGTGAGCACTAACCATTGATTTAAAGAGTTGTGGATGCAGAAGTGGTAGTTCTACCAATTCACGAATTTGAGCCATCTATTTCCCTACGTTACCAACAACATCATAACCTAATCCATCCAATCTATCTTCATCCTGATGGTTTACCGGTTCGAATGGATGAGTCAGAGGATCTCAAATCCTTTTTGTCAGAGCCTGGAATTTAGATTGCCGTCGACGTCGAGAAAAAAAAATTATCACCAACTAGTCACAAATTAAATATAGATAAATTTGAGGCTAGTTCTTCAAAAGAGATCCAAATACACAAATGCACTAATAAGTAGAATCAGATGGTTGCCTCAAATAAAATATCAGGTAGACCTTTCTTGATGCCGAGTATAATGTAAATCTGAGCCAATAAATATTCTATGACCAAGTGGAATCAATATGCTCGAAAGTATGCTGATTCTCACGAGTAGTTCTAGAGAAACCATATAAAATGTTTAATGATTTGGCAAAGGAATATATCAATACACTCAAACATGGATATGAAAGAGACGTACAAAAATGTAGAAACAAAACAAGTGTCTCTGAGTTGCGGCAGAGTGAAACGACGAAAGTGTATGCTCGTGATAGACACAAAATACATAAACACCGATTAGAGTGGAGATCCATGGAAAAGAAGGGAAATATGCATACGGGTCTTATGTTTCTAACTACAGATAGAAATGAGGCACAAGACTATAGTTTATAAAATGATCACCATTTTGTTCTTGCATTGGACAAAGCACACATAAAAAAACAAGGAACTACCAGAAACTTGACTACCAAAAATTCATACTAACACACTATCCTAGGAGATTTTTTTCAACAATGGATTCTCATTCACAGAGGCAACAAAGAGTATAGTTTCCCCTTAAAACATAAATATGCTTCCATGATAAGAAGGATCATAAACTTCTCTGATACCAAATAAAGTGGCAGAACCAAAGTTGTTACAAACAATTAATTCTATGTATTGCTTCGACATTAAACATACAGAGATACAACAAATATATAGAAATATGAAACTCCTAAAAATTAGGAAGTTGCTCTAACAATAATCCTATTTAGTTGTGATTGTTACTCACGTAACAATACACAACTCAAATCATACAAGTTGTTAAAACAACTCCAACTAATATATTATTGTTTATATAACAATAATATAACTAACTAATTATTATTTACCTTTTGGTAAATATCACACTATAATGTAAACATTATATTTCCTAACATAAATTAGGTTACCATTCATCATAGAAGATCTTAGAACAAGGAGTCTCTCCTTGAATTTGGGACTAAACCGTGGACCATCTATACACAATGCCACGCTTTAGAACCCCAATCTAAAACCTCAATGGAATTGTGGAGGTTATCTCTTTTTTCCCAAAGCTCATCAAAATAAGTAATTATTAACTTCTATATCATTGTTCTCATAGAAACCCATGAGAACAAGGAGAAATTTTGATGTGAATATTTTAGGGTTTATCTATTTTTTTTAAGATGAAACAAAATCATAATACACTTGATGTAGGAGCATAACTTGCAGAGACCATAACTTTTGATCAATCAGTTGATCTTGCCTTGAAATTTTACAGGTGGTAGCTACACATTAGTAATATGCTAGGGTAGAATTTTTCGCGAATTTGTGGCCATTTGGCACATTTTTGGGACCGAATTCTTTCATCTAAAGTGGCCTCAAATTGTCTCGATTGTTTTTTTGCTTTTGACTAGGTCTTAGAACTTTAATAACTTTTGTTGTGCTTGTTAGAATAAGTCAAAATTCGGCGTGAGCCTTAATTTATAAAGGAATATTTGGCACGCAAAATTTGGGGCCCATTTAAGTTGTTTTTCTAGTAGGTACTTTTAGCATTTTAGGGTTTTTAGTGTAGACGTGAAATAAAAGGAGGATTGTAATGATGTAAAAGATCAGTGTGGATTCTAGAATGAGAAGAAAGCTATTTTGAAAACACTAGTTTTTATTTGCAAAGATTTTATGTGTGTTTTGGAGGTATTTCAACCTCTTGCAGCTGGATTCACATCAATTGGTATCAGAGCCGGATTTTGATCTTGCAGAAATAGTTAAGGTAACATATTACATTTTTCTATGTAATTTTTTTTCCTCTATTTTATATAATCATGGCTAGATGTGGAGGGGAGGTTATGCCTAGATGAATAGGCATATGCAGGAGCTACAGAGACAGGTTGCTGAGCTCACAGGAGAAGTCACCCGCCTTAGAAGGAGACATGCAAATGGGGATGAAAACCTAGATAGTGATACTGAAGAAGTACCTCCATTAATGAATGAAGGAGGGGATGGAGAAGAAAATGAGAGAGATGAAGAAACATTGAATGAGAGGCCATTTGAGGAGAGATTGATCCAGGCTTTAGAGGGAAAAAATGATGGCATCAAGATTAATGTTCCTGATTATGGTGGAGGGTTACGACCAGAAGAGTTGATTGACTGGTTGAATCGCATGGAAAAATTATTTGAGTGGAAAACCCTTTCAAAGGATAAGAAGGTTAAGTTTGCATGCACTAAGTTGGCCGGACATGCATTGATCTGGTGGGATCACCTACAAAATGAAAGACAAAGGAATGGAAAGGGAAAGATATGAAACTGGAATAAAATGGTAAAGAAGATGAAAGAAAAATTTATTCCTGTAGATTATGCTTAGACACTCTTTCGAAGATTCCAAAACCTAAGACAAAAGGATCTTAGCATTGAGGATTATACGAATGAATTTTACAAGTTGTCAATCAGGGTTGAACAGGGAGAGTCTGAAGAACAAAAGGCTACATGGTATATAAATGGATTGAGTTACACCATACAAGATGAGCTGAGTATGCTCCAGATCCATAGCCTGGATGATTCTTATCAACTCGCATTAAGGGCAGAAGAAAAGAACAAGAGGAATAATTTTAGAAGAGGTGTGAAAAGAGGGCCATCATCATCACCAATGAGAGGCAAGGGTAGATTTGAATCTACAAAAGGTGAATCCTCTAATGCAGAAGGGCATGAAGATTCTGGTCAAAGTTGTGGTAACTACCAAAGAGGTAGGGGGTTTTAGAGGGCAAGAGGTTATAATGGAGGACATGGCTGGAATAGCCCCCAAAGGAAATATACATGCTACAGGTGTGGTGAAGAGGGTCACAGAACCTTTAAGTGTTTGCACTATCCTACACATGATAGATGGCCAGGAGAACAACCACGAGTAAATTTTGTTGAAGCTGAAGAGGAAGAAGAAATGGAGGTTGCTATAGACTTGGGTGAAACCCTTGTGATAAGGAGGATGATGATTTTCCCAAGGAAAGAGAAGGAACAGGATGTTGTTGGTGCTGATTCGTGGTTGCGAACAAATATATTTTGAATAAGATGCACCACTGGAGGAAAGGTATGTAAAATTATTATTGATGGTGGTAGTTTTGAAAATATGGTTTCGAGTGTGATGGTCGATAAACTCAATCTGAAATGTGAGAAGAACCCATATCCTTATCGTATATCATGGTTCAAGAAAGGGAATGAGATAATTGTATGTACCAGAAATTGTAGGGTACTTCACCGCTGGAAAAATGTAACACGTGCCCCAATGATGATATAGGTCTCCTCGCAAGGTGTTCAAGATCTAGAAAATCTCTCCAAGTATGCATTATCATCCCGCATTCCCCGCTTAGCCCCCGCATGCTTTTTTTTTCCCTTTTTCCCTCTTTTCTTTTCTTTTTTCTCTTCAGTTAAAACCACCGCCCGCATGGGCGGTGGTCTTGTGACCGCCGCCTGGATAGGGCGGAGGTCCTCAGAATCGCCGCCCGCTCAGTAAGCGGTGGTCCTTCACGTGTTTTCCAGAATGCTCTTTTAACACAACTCACATAAATTTCAACGTTTACCAGCTTTTTTTCACCGCCTTGGGCTTGCATTAATGATTTTGGTTCCCTGGAATAGTGTTTTGCCATTGTTTATAGTTTAAGAGATCAATTTGGTTTTTACCTTGGGTAAATGCAAATGCTATAAATAGTTGGCTTGTGCTCAAGCAAATGGCCCCTCAAATTTGCCTCTAAATTTCTCATTGCAATAGATTAGTCTTTCATTTTGCTTAGAATTCTTAGTTTCATTCATTGCATGCTTAGTTAGTGTTGTCTTGTTGTTAGGAAGCCACATATCCATCTTGTGTAATTGCTGTTATCACTTCATCCAAATCAATTGGAATAGGATAGTTTGTTTTCAATAGGAAGCCATTAAAGTTGCAAGTTTTGTTCTTCAAACAGGATAGTTTCAGGTTTTGGACGTTTTATGTTGCATGACTTGTAATAAATCCCGCTAGGAATTGTATAAGCCAAGCTCTGTACTCTTACGCTATCTCTCTCCTACTCACATTGTATTCGGCCGTATCCAAAGCTGCCTTTGTCCCAATATCTACTTCTATTGATGCTAGCATTACATGCTTTTCTGGATCCACGTGAGCACAAAGGAGCGAGGAGATCACACTGAGGGGACAAAATCACACACACCATCTGGATTCGCCACTATTCTATAGAATCCAGTTCTAGCTTTCAAAGTTCTAATTAGAAGCATATCAAATAGAGTAGCCAATCACTTTATTTCAGTCAATTTTACTTTCGATATTGCCAGGGAAGCTATGGGGATTGATAGTTTCTGAGAGACTATGATTCATTCCTCACTTCTGAGGTAGGATCGAGAGTCTTTCAAATAGATTAGATCAGTTATTTCATTGTTTAGAATAGATTTATAACTGCACAAAGCAAGTGGCTATACTCGGTTGCTTTGTTTGTTTTAAATTCATCAATAGATTAATTGTCAATTTCTAGATATATTAAAATAGTTGCTCCTTCAATTTCATTCATATAAATTCATCAGAAAAATACAAAAAAATAGAGAAGTCATATATGCTATAGAAACACTTTACATAGTTAATTTCACTTTACTGCAATTGGATTTACGTTGTTGCTTTTGTATGACAATCACGGGACCTAGAGAGCCCAGAGAATACGTATTCAAGCCAATCGTGTCCCAACCCAATCTCGTCACAAGCAATAACTGATATAGATCAGAATCTTAGGATCCAAGTCTTCCGAACAACGGTAAACTTACAACAAATCAGTTCCCAATTACACGGGTTAAACATAGAAGACGACCAAGCACACACGTTTTGGTCAAATCAACCAAACTACAGATTACCCTAGATACATATCCGCATGACTGTGGAAGGGTTTGAAAGAGAGCAGACATTTGGTTGTGATCCTTTGGTCCCCACAAATGACACAAGAGACACTCTCATAGATATAGATACCAGCTTAAGAATTCAGGTTGCACGAACACCTGTGAGATACTCTGAAAAGATCACACAATTGATAATTCTAAATATAGAGGCTGAAAAAGCATATGACTATTAGATACTAGGGATTAGGGACTGATTCCGCACATGACCATAGCAGGTCCACAACAACCACAAATCTACGGTTGTGACCCACAAATCCCTCAACCCAACGAATCTACAGGTCAACTTGACATTGACGTTGGCTTACGCACACTAGTATTCAGATCTACTCCACTTCCACCTATCATTATTGAATAGTTATCCTTGTTAGACATAACAGCTAACGAAGCTAAGGAATTCTGGACTAGGCCAGAGAATCACCCATAGAGTCAATAATATTTACCATCCACCCTATGACCTTATCTGGAAATATATACGAAACTATCCCAGGTCATTTTCCACGTATTCCACAACCCATGGACCGAATCACGCCAGAGCTCGATATTGATTGGATCCTTCGATTAGTCATCCTTGCTGATCGATCTATCACACCGATTCAGAGTTAGGAGGGCCTTCTTTGCCTTAGATTCACAATTTCCACTAGTGTGCATTGAAGACATCATATTACCTAACTAGTTTGTCTGCATCCCACACATATTCAATCCCCACTGATTGTCTCGGCACGACCTTAGGATTTCGAGTGTGAGGAAAAGTTACTTATAGATTCCCACGCTCGCTTGTCATTTTTCCATCATACAAAATTGGTGAACCCGATGTGAACCTTCCTACTTTCTGGTTCAAGTCATATTTCTACTTGCTCTTTCAAATAACGTTTATTTCATCTTATCTACCTCATCATCTTTCACCATCACCTTCACTCCTTCCCATTATTCTGTGGGTATTCATATACCCCCTGAATATGTCGGGATTCGATGCATATGGTAGGCCTCTCTTAGGTCTTGAGGCATACTACGCTCAACTGAATAGACAATCATCGCCCTCGCTCTCAGTATGGGGTGACAACTACTCAACTAACCAGTTGTCAACACAAACTCCAAGGGTCAGATATAGCTCATCTTTCCAAACAGAGGAGTTGGATCAGCTCGCTCAAACACAACAAACAGAGCCTTCAGGCTCGAACAATATGACGTTCACAGGAGAATCTGGTTCGTCTCCTCAGATACTACTTAGACCACAAATTAGCAGACAATCAGACCCATACCTAGGTTTAGATGATGAACATTCAGTACGTTATGTCAGGAATGAACAACGCTCTCGGAGTATGTACCCACCTATAGGGAATTTACAAACACAACCCGAGGTTTCTTTTCAAGGAAATACCTTCATGCCACTGCATACAGGAAATGCCCTCGGGAAACTTGGCAGGGCAGCGATCAATTCATAGCAGGATATCACATGCCTATACAACACCATGATATACAACAAACGCCGCTAAGGAAAAATACCGTGACTTCACCAAATGAAGTCATTTCAACGTTAGTAGAAAAAGTGAGGGGGTTAGAACTTGCTCAAGCAAATCACCATTCTCAACTCATGCAGGCAGGAAATTCTAATCCTAGCCAAATAGACCTCCTCACAGGAATAGGTATGTTAGGCGTGACCCCTCAGTATTCACAACAAACGCCAACTAGAACCGTCATTTCTAACACCGTTCTGACACCTCCCGGTCTAGTACAAAATAATCCATTCTTGGACAATACCCCTTCATACTTAAACATGTATTCCAAATCACCACAAGGGGATATGTTCTCCTCTCCCGAATTTTTACTCAACCACAGGGGTTTCCTTACGCTCCTACCAACGCATATGCAACGCCATGTCAACAACCCATTCCACCGCCACTCCCTCAGCAGGCACCATCAATGGTCGAAACATATGTGATAGGGACTTACTCAGAATATTTGAAAGAGCCCTTAGATTTCACCATATGAAGCATCATGCTTCCAAGACCCCTTCCTGATTTGCCCAAGTACAAAGGTGAGGGAGATCCAAATGCACATATCAAGGCTTACACTACAGCCATTCGAGAATTACTCCCTTGGGATGGGGTTGTTGCTAAAATATTCCCAAAAACCTTGGAAGGCATCGCTCTCGATTGGTATTATAGAATACCTGAGGCTTCCATCCATTCGTTCAAGCAACTCGTTTCAGAGTTCATCAAGGCATTTGACATGAACAAACTATTAAGAACAGGAATCAGGGAATTCTTACATATTAAGCAAGAACATAATGAATCTGTCACCCATTTCATCCAGAGGAGGCGTACAGCTTCTTTATTCTTCTGGCAAGTGCTCCAAATATGGATCAGATGGAACTATGTGATTTATTCCTTCATTCTCTCTCGAAGAGAAGTGAAGGAAGAAGTCAGAAGCTCCCACTAAGAAATTACGATGAAGTACTTGAGAGCTCTCTTCGAATAGATCAAGCGGCAATCGATAGTGGTCGCAAAACATATGGAGCAAACGGGAGGTTAATCACCTCCAACCGTAACACTATAACTTATCCTACTACCACGAATGTCAATCAAGGACCTAAAATCCTTAATAAAAATTGTGGAGTGACAACAGATAGAGTAACTGATCAGGTTAGAAAGGTAAATGTTGTGAATACTCCACCACAAATAAACAACCAACGAAACAAACAACTTTACTCCAACAATCAATACAGTGGATTTTAATCATCCACAACAACAACAACAATGGCAAAACCCTACACAGGGTCCAAGCCAAAACTCAACTAGATATCAAAACCAAAGCCAAAACCAGAAACAACAAATGCAAAACTTTAATCCTAATAGGCAACGGTTTGATCAGAGTTTTAGGCCACAATATACACCAAGTCAACAAACTAGGAATTACAATCCTAACTCGTATTGTGGTTTTCACAAAATCCGAGGCCATGACACCAGAACGTGCCGTGACTACAATAAGTTCATGCAACATTTTCCAGATGAACAAAGACAACTTTTCATAGATATGTTCTTGGCAGATCCTACGTCACCGGCACCAAATACTCTTATAGGGGAAATCTCCCTCAAAATGCACCCCTCAAGATCTTCAATGATCCGCTCCCAAATCACAACAATAACAAGTTAAATCCAAATGGGACAAACAAGGGTGTAATTACAGGAAACAATGATCATGAAGCCTCAACTTCACTGAATCCATTAGTTGCGCCACAATTAGGAAGTCAGCCATGACCTAAGATAGTCGGTTTAGTGGAGTTAGACGCCGAACTACCCATAGAAGTTGTAACAAGGACACGAGAATATTCCTCTCAGCTAAGTCCAAGCTACCCGCTAGAGACAGACAATATCCAACAAGTATTAATAAAGCCCGTGGGTGCTTACGATTTAATTAATGATCTAACAAAAACCTTCTCGCACATCTCCTTTTTGGATTTATTGAAGAACTCCCCTACTCACAGGGCTGCTCTTTTAGAGGCATTAGGCTTAGGTCATTTAATTAACATCACTCCACCTCCCGAAACATAGGTAAACCATGTAGACTTTGATATCCATCCTCCGGGACAGCCGGATAGGGATGTCAAATTCATATTCGAAATAAACAAAATGCCAACAGATGCTGAGATCGCACGCCGAGGTGATCCAACCTTACACTTGCAAGTGTGGGTTTATAACAATTATGTGAAACGTGCGATGGTTGATGATGGGGTAGTAGTTAATATAGTCCCCTTCTCTTTCCTTCAAAAGCTAGGGTATGGAGAAACAAATTGTTCCACGACTCGAAATACACTAAGAGGCTATGACAGCCTTAAAGCCACTTCAATTGGAACTATAATACTACCGGTCACCTTAGGACCCAAAACAATCCTAACTAAGTTTTATATTATAGATCGGGAAACTAACTATAATATGATTCTCGGCCGACCATGGATACACCGTATGAAGGCTATCCCTTCTACGTTATTTCAAGAAGTAAGATTATTTCATTTAGGAAAGGTGTTCATGGCCAAAGGTGATCCAAAACCATTCAATATACACCTGGTTGACTTAAAGAGAAGACTAGGCGTGCACTCAAAGTTTGAACTCCCAACAAACCAACTTAATAAACCCACTGACACGAAACTAGAAGAAAAGTTGGTGCCTACAATAGATCTTGAAACTATGAGCCTAGTCAAGATGATCCCAGCCCTCAAGGATGAGGCTAACATTGTAGAAACAGTATCATTAGGAACTACTGCAAAAATTGTTGAATTGCTAGAACAGGATCTACCAATGTTCCTACCATTTGATTCTGTAGGCATGGGATCTACCCTAGGTGTTGGCTCTCTTCCAATAGTGGATCTCTGCATGATAGAGGTAGAGGATGTTAACACAACAAATATCCCAGTGCCCATATTCCCAGCTAAGTATTGGACTCTCCATTTTGATGGAGCTAGATGTCATTACGGAGCTGGGGCAGGTGTAATCCTTACTTCTCCCGAGGGAAAAGTCCTACCATTTACCTTTAAACTAAATTTTGAATGCACAAACAACGGCGCTAAGTATGAAGCCCTCCTCCTTGGCCTCATCTTAGCTAAGAGAATTAGTGTTGATAACATCAGAGTGTTAGGAGACTCACAATTGGTAGCAAACCAAGTCTCTGAGGTGTATGAAACTAGAGCCAAGCACTTACAGCTCTACAAAGCAGTTGTATTGAATTTAAGCAAGGAGTTTGACTTCATATCAATTGAGGCAATCCCATGAGAACAAAATCTTCTCGCTGATTCAATAGCAACCTCAGCGTCACACTTTACTCCAAACAGTAAGTTGGAGGACACCCATTTCGTGGTATCCCTTCGCATGAACCGTTCGTGAAAACAATGTCAAACCCTCTTCTAACGAACAGAGATGAGAACAAATCTACTATCCTAAACCACATTGATAGTGATACAATCACTCTTGATTACTTAAACACCTATGCGGCGTTACATCTCGCCCATCATGTAATAGATTTGTCTTTAATCCCACATTCATCTTCTTACTTCGGGAATCCCATGACAGAACTTCCCCCACAAAAGGAACTCAGCATATACACAGTCGAGAATGGAGATGATCTGGAACTACCTCTAGCCCCGCCTAAGTTTGAAGAAGGTAATGCTTCTTTAATCGAAGAAACAATTGATATTAACATCGGAACGGAAGATGAACCAAGGATATTGAAGTTAGGATCCTCATTAACTCCATCAGAAGTAGAAATACACACTCGGATCCTCAAGGAACATCAGAAGGCTTTTGCATTTAATTATAAAGAAATGACAGGGGTTGCACCACACATTGCGGTGCACAACCTCGTCACTAAATCAGATGCAAAACCGATTAAACAAAAATTGAGACCAATGAAACCCAAGGTAGCTCTCATGGTGAAAGAGGAGGTAATAAAGCTCCTCCAAGTAGGATTCATCAAACCAGTTGATTACTCTCAGTGGGTATCTAATATCGTTCCGGTTCTCAAAAAGAATGGAAAGATATGCATCTGCATAGACTTCGAGACATTAACAAGGCATGTCCTAAAGATGACTTCCCATTACCATCCATAGACGTCATTATTGATGCAATAGCTGGATTTGAGCTTTTATCTCTCATGGATGGATTCTTGGGATATAATCAAATCAGAATATCCAAACAAGATCAAGCTAAAACCACATTTATAACTCCTTGGGGAACCTATTGCTATGTTGTTATGCCATTCGGTCTCAAGAATGCTGGCGCTACGTACCAGCGGGCTATGACATACATATTTCATGATCTTATTCACAAAATCGTGGAATCCTACGTAGATGACTTGTTGGCCAAGGCCAAGAAGTGTTGTGACCATCCGGAAGTGCTTCATGTCATTCTCTCACGTCTAATAGAATACGGAGTCATGCTAAATCCAGAAAAATGCGTCTTTGGTGTAACAGGGGGAAGCTCCTAGGTTACATTATATCGTCACGTGGGATTGATGTTGACCCAACCAAAATTAAGGCTATTCTCGAAATGGTGCCACCTTCGGATGAATCTAGAATCAGGTCATTTCTCAGAAAACTTGGTGCAATCCCGAGATTCATCCTAGACTTAAGTTTTGCCATTCATCCAATCAACAATCTACTCAAGAAAGATTATAGCATTGATTGGACCGAAGACTACAATGAAGCTTTTGACGTAGTTAAGCATTTCTTGTTATCACCACCTACGTTAATGCCACCTAAGCCGGATCGCCCAGTTAATTTTATATTCACAAGCTACCAATGTCTCGCTAGCCTATATGCTGGCTCAAGAAGACGATGACAAGAGAGAATGTGCGATCTATTTCATTAGCTAGACATTGCTCGACTATGAAACACACTACATGCAAGAAAAATGAGAATGCCTTGCCATAGTATTTGTAACCAAACGCTTAAGACATTACATGTTAAATCAAGAAACAAAGGTCATTGTAAAGACAAAGCATTTACGAACTTTCCTCACGCAAGGGTCCTTATCTAAAAAGGTTGGACGCTTTATAACCTTAATGGGTGAATTTGAATTAACATTCATAAATCAAAAGTTTGTTAAGGACAATTTATCACGGATTGGTTAGCTAATAATCCATTAGATGGAGGCAATCTAGTAGATCTGGACTTTCCCGATGAGTGCATATACTACATCAAAACCCGACCTTCTATCTCTGAGTGTCCTTGGTACACTGATATTATTAATTATATCATGGACCATACATATCCGGAAGGCATTACATCACAACAAATAAGGTGGTTACGCATTATTGTAGCCAAATACGTCGTTATAGAGCAAGTGCTCTATCAAAAAGTGTTCGATGGAATGCTTCTAAGATGTGTCGACACAGAAGAATCCAAGAAGATTCTCCATGAATCTCATAGTGGAATATGTGGAGGCCACTTCGGTGGCCATGCCACCACTTGTAAAATACATCAAATGGGCTATTTCTGGCCTACTTTAGAACACGACGCAGTAGAGTTTGTATGAAGGTGTCATAAGTGCCAAGAATTCTCCCATGAGATCCACATGCCGGCACAAGCTCTACAACCAATCACTACTCCATGGCCCTTTTCTACGTGGGGCCTCGATTTGATAGGGAAATTCTCTCCCTCATCTACAGATGGCCATAATTTCATAATCACGGCCACCGAATATTTTACCAAGTGGGTAGAGGCCATGCCTCTTACTACTGTACCGGGTTCTGTAATCACCAAGTTCATTTTGAACCAAATCATTTATAGGTACGGTGTCCCGCAAATCATTATCTCAGATAATGGGACTTCTTTTAAGAATGACAAAGTTCACGAATTGTGCAATAAATTTAAAATAAGCCATCATATAGCCTCCTTGTATTACCCTCAAGCCAATGGATAGGCTGAGGCGACAAACAAAACATTAAAAGCCATTCTCCTTAAAACGGTGAAAGAAAACAAACAAGATTGGCATTTGAAGTTATATCCGGCCTTATGGGCCCACCGAACCTCAATAAGAACACCAATAGGAGCCACTCCTTTTTCGCTGGTATTTGGGGTAGAAGCAGTTCTCCCACTTGAGGTTGAAATACCCAGTCTCCGTATATCATTACAAGGGATTCAAGATGAAGACGCTTACAAAGAAGCACGTCTCTCCCAACTAGAAATCCTAGATGAAGCTAAGATAGATGCCGAATAGTGGCACAGAGTCTATGCTGACCGGATGTGCCGGCAGTATAACAAGAAATTCTATGAACGCACATATATGAAGGTGATCTAGTTCTAAGGCTAGACAGCCGGATCGACAAAAAGACCGGCGAAGGAAGGAAGTTCCGCCCAAATGGTTGGGCCCATACCGAGTCATGAAGGACTATGGAAATGGTGCATATCTCCTATGTACGCTGGAAGGTGAGGAATTTGGTGAAACAATCAATTCCCTACACCTCAAACAATTCTACATTACTTGTATAGCTATATCTACATTGCATCTTCATATAGTTAGGATCATTTTGTCCACTTGTTTCATACAATTTTTGATCAAGGAATTTATTCTCAAAGCAATTCATTACAAACTCCTGATGGCATTCGCATAAGCACTCTAATCATACTTCTCTATTTCCATGATATCATCAAACTATTTTGGAATCATTTCATCAAATAAAGCTAGATATGACAAGGTCTTAATGGTAACCATACCAAGATCTGCAGGTTTATTCTCACTTTTGGTTTCTTCTTAGGATAGGTGTCTTACCTATGGTCTATTCTAGAAGCTTCATTGTGTCACATCTATCCCGTACGTATATCTCTTTGGAAATAAGAACACACTGACATTTTACTCAAGTAAACAAGTCAAATATAAATCAAACAGAAAATTTTGAATTTACACATTTCCTTGCCCCACGAACCTTCGGTGATGATCTTACATCTCTTACTAGTGACATAGGGTTGGGAAAGGATGGAAATTCCCTTACTCGCCTATGCCTTGCCTAATGTGATAAACCCACGCTTCTTACTAGTAGCATGGGGCAAAGTATGGGGGTCCTCTTAACAAACAAACGTGAAAAGTCATAAACAAACAATTCAAATCTTGAAGTCTTGAGTCAAAAACAAATGAATTGGATGTTCCAAGAGAATTAAAAATCCTAAAAACCCATATTTTTCGACCATGTGGCCATCTACGGATCTAAGTCTAGATAAACCGCAAAGCAAGTTGCATCCCAAACTATGGAGTCACTCAAGTAGAGTAGGCTTGTAGCATCCTAATTTGGTTCCACCAAAGCTTTGTCTATCTTTCATCACTATCATTTCAACACATTTCATAACTTGTGCCCTTTCCAGCTCTCGGTGATGAGCCCTCACATCTTACTAGTTGCGTGGGGTTAGGAGTGGGGCAAGTATATCTACTCATCATACCGGCTTATCTTCACCACTTTGCCAAAACAAATATGAAGTATCCAAAATTGCTTACAGAAACTAAGATTCAAAATCACATTGTATCTACATTATCATATATCAACATTATGAAATACAAAAAGAAAGTAAACATTTGTATCATTTGTTCTCCGTTGCATACATTCTAAAAAGCATATAAGCATAACATCATAGTTCACATAATGGAATGGAAACAAAATCATAGATGCCAAGGGTTTGATCCAAAAAGAATATAAGTATATATAGATGGTCAAAATTCCTGTACAATGCCATCATGCGCTAAGCATGGTCAAAATACTCAAAGAGCCCAGGAATTACACAAATATCACATAAAAATATAGGAGAGCCAAGTGGCTTCTCAATCCCTATGAGACCCCTCTGAAGGTGCATGCCCATGCCTAGGACTCGGCTATGCCGGTGCTTTGAGTGCACGGAGGGCTCACGATCCCGAGAGGCAGCTATGGTCTCACCATGAGAATGACTCCTCATTAGGCGCTCTTCTGTCCTATACCCTGCCAGCTCAGTACGGAGGGTAGATACCATCCTAGCCACATGCAGACAGGGCAAAAATGTCAGTATGTCTGCTAGCTGCTGAGGGCTCCCCTGCATCCACAGATAGCTCTGCACGGGTCCTCTCCATGGGGATCATCAGGGTATCGGTGCATACCCTGTGAATCAAGTCTCACCACTCATCGGCGGTCTCTACAAACAAAGGAGAAAATGAATTAGAAATAAAACAAGAGATAAAACACAAGTGTAAACAAAAGGAGAGATAGCAACTAAGGAAATCCTAATTAAAAACAAACATTAAAAGGAAGGATGGTAACTTACTCGGATCACCAGGCCTCCAGGATGGATCTCAGGAGGGTCGGAAATTGCCACAGATGTCATGCTGCCGACCGAGGTGCTCCCCCATGGCTAGAGCGATGTAGCGTCTCACAACAGACTCATCCTCCCCACCATGGCCCTGGGAGAGTGGCTCCTCTAAAACCAGAGTCACCCTCTTTGCACTCTACTCTTCCCTCTCTGTCTGCATGATATCTTGAGTGTCATGCCACTCAGGATCACTGTCCTCCTCAGTCTCCTCCTCTATCTCTCCCCCTGTGAACTCCTCGGACTCGGAGTCTATGTCGATGGGGTCATCGCTGCTATGGGCAGGACCCGCAAAGAATTGAAGTAGGGGTGCCTGAGGAGCACCGGCTCTCCCTCGAGCATGTACTACCCTCCTGGCTGCAATAGGAACGCCAGGTGTAACAACTGTCCAACCACGGCCTCTAGGACCCCCTCTGGCCTCTCGAACTAACCTGTATACTGGCACTACTGGGGAATCATATCCATGTAAGGTAGGCCAAACTGCTGAGGAACTCGCCAAAGGGGTGTATCTCCACTCGCTCTACTCTGTCAATGAGCTGCCCTATGGTGGGCAGGAGATCAAAGTAAGAGCCTCCTCGCCCCATAAACCTACCATGGCCTGATATGGTGTGGCCTCCATGTCATCGGTGGTCAGAGAAGCAACTAGCTGATGAGGTGCTCTGAGCACCGACATGTCTGTCCATCTGGCTGCCCTCACAGCTCCGGGATCTGTCACCTCTACACCTCTGCCATAAGGGATGAAGCACTCGTAAACCCAACTCATAACCAGGGTCGGGTGGCTCAAAGACTGCCCCTGTAAGTGGACTACCCTGTACAAGTCATGGTAGGTAGTCCCAAGTATATCTGCTCCCCAGGCGTAAATCCGGCCATGTCCCTCGATCTGTGCAATGATGGGGGACCAGCAATATAGTAGTGTGTCTCCTCCCTTGTCCCCGATCAATCTCGAGGCAAGGATCCCCATAATAGCCTGGCGAATCAAGGGGATGGGAAAACTAGGAATAGACCGAACTCTGACCCCCTTCTTCAAACCCGTGGAGATAACTGCATCTCCCATGTAAGAAGCCCACTATGCTATCTAGGCCCGTGAACCTGCTGTCTCAAGGGTGAGTCGTCTCCCAATGATCGGGACCCCCAGGATATGGTAAACATCCTCCAGTGTGATGGTCCACTCACCTCGGACCCCTGGTAATCGGAAGGTGTTCCGATCAGCATCCCAGTAGGAAAATAAGTCACAGAGTATGTGACTGGATGGTGCAACATGTGGAACCCGCGATATACGTAGTATACCAGCCCTCTGAAGAGTATCCTGCTCATCCTGTGAAAGGGCATCTAGCACTGCTGGGAGCCAGTCACACTCTCTCTCTCGGCTCCACCGAATGTACTCCTCTCTCACCTGCATACACCCAAAAACACACAAAACAAAGCAAGTTAGCATCCAAGTGACATTAGAAAAATCACGAAAACACATAAAGATGCTAGAAATGCAAAAACAAATTCAAACAAGTGTTCTTTTGGCATTCTATGAAGAACTCGCCACCTTAAAGGTGGCGGTCTTGTAACCGCCACCCTAAAGGTGGTGGCGGTCACGTGACCGCCGCCCTGTTCAGGGCGGCGGTCGTGTCCCGAAAAACCCACGCGGGTTTTATAACTTAAAAAGGCCAAAAACACAAAAAGGACCATTTTAACTAAAAACAAAGCCTACCCAGTAGGCACCCCCTAGATGGACCTTTTGAACCTAACATTTTCAAAAATAACCCCCCCACGACAAAGATTTTAGCATTTTAAAAGTTTGGAGGTAAAAATGATAAATTGAGGAAAACTAACTTGTGATCTCGCGGGTCGATGATCTACTCACGGAGGCATGATCGCTATCTCGTCACAAACGTTTTGACTCTACTCTCGTAAGAAACCATCACCGTGGGTCCCAGAGCTCAGAATCAATCAAATCAACACGTGCAAATGAATAGGAAAATGGGCCCACTTTCATATATATAGCAACCTGACTTGTCTTAAATTCCCTTTTCACAGGTTTGAAGCACCGACGGAGGTAAGTTCTTACCCCCGCACAAATGGTACGTCCTCATTTCACATTATTTTAGCATTTATTTTCCGATCTATTTTGTCTATCTGCACTTGATTCCTCTTTTCATTTTATAGGTGGTGATAATTCTGGATGGTGTCATTTCGACACATGGATGTATCAGGTATAACTTCCAACTTCCCATTTTGGGACCACCATACTCGGATCCACCGTTTTATGCCTCTTCATAGCTAAAACTCTTCTCGAGGGGTAATATGTACGTACCCAAAATTGTAGGGTACTACACCACCGGAACAATGTAACACGTGCCCCAATGATGATACAGGTCTCCTCACAAGGTGTTCGGGATCCGGAAAAGCTCTCCAAGTATGCGTTATCATCCCGCATGCCCCGCTTAGCCCCCGCGTGCTTTGTTTTTCCCTTTTTCCCTCTTTTCTTTTCCTTTTGCTCTTCAGTTACGAAACCGCCGCACTACATGGGTGGCGGACCTATAACTGCCACCCTGCTCAAGGTGGCGGTCCGTCACACGATTTCAGAATGCTCTTTTAACACAACTCACGTAAATTTCAATGTTTACCATATTTTTTTCACCGCCTTGGGCTTGCATTAATGATTCTGGTTCCCTGGAATAGTGTTTTGCCATTGTTTATAGTTTAAGAGATCAATTTGGTTTTTACCTTGGGTAAATGCAAATGTTATAAATAGTTGGCTTGTGCTCAAGAAAATGGCCCCTCAAATTTACCTCTGAATTTCTCATTGTAATAGATTAGTCTTTCATTTTTCTTAGAATTCTTAGTTTCATTCATTACATGCTTAGTTAGTGTTGTCTTGTTGTTAGGAAGCCACATATCCATCTTGTGCAATTGTTGTTATCACTTCATCCAAATCAATTGGAATAGGATAGTTTGTTTTCAATAGGAAGCCATTAAAGTTACAGGTTTTGTTCTTCAAACAAGATAGTTTTAGGTTTTGGATATTTTATGTTGCATGACTCACAATAAATCCCGCTAGGAATTACATAAGCCAAGCTTTGTACTCTTGCGCTATCTCTCTCCTCCTCGCATTATATTCGATCGTATCCAAAGCTGCTTTTGTCCCAATATCTACTTCTGTTGATGCTAGCATTACACACTTTTTTGGATCCACGTGAGCAGGAAGGAGTGAGGAGATCACACTGAGGGGAAAAATCACACACACCATCGGATTCGCCACTGTTCTGCTAGAATCCAGGTTCTAGCTTTCAAAGTTCTAATTAGAAGCATATCAAATAGAGTAGCCAATCACTTTATTTCAGTCAATTTTACTTTCGATATTGCCAGGGAAGCTGTGGGGATTGATAGTTTCTGAGAGACTATGATTCATTCCTCACTTATGAGGTAGGATCGAGAGTCTTTCAAATAGATTAGATTAGTTATTTCATTGTTTAGAATAGATTTATAGCATGCAGTGCAAGTGGTTATACTTGGTTGCTTTGTTTGTTTTAAATTCGTCAATAGATTAATTGTCATTTCTAGATATATTAAAATAGTTATTCCTTCAATTTCATTCATAGAAATTCATCAGAAAAATACAAAAAAATAGAGAAGTCATATATGCTATAGAAACACTTTACATAGTTAATTTCACTTTGCTATAATTGGATTTACGTTGTTGCTTTTGTATGAAAATCACGGGACCTAGAGAGCCCAGAGAATACGTATTCAAGCCAATCGTGTCCCAACCCAATCTCGTCACAAAGCAATAACTGATATAGATCAGAATCTTAGGATCCAAGTCTTCGAACAAAGGTAAACTTACAATAAATCAGTTCCAAATTACATGGGTTAAACATAGAAGACGACCAAGCACACACGTTTTGGTCAAATCAACCAAACTATAGATTACCCTAGATACATATCCACATGACTTTGGAAGGGTTTGAAAGAGAGAAGACATTTGGTTGTGATCCATTTGTCCCCATGACCAAATGCTGGAGACACTCTCACAGATATAGATACCAGCTTAAGAATTCAGGTTACACGAACGCCTGTGAGATACTCTGAAAAGATCACACAATTGATAATTCTAAATATAGAGGCTGAAAAAGCATATGACTATTAGATACTAGGGATTAGGGATTGATTCCGCACATGACCATAGTAGGTCCACAACAACCACGAATCTACGGTTGTGACCCACAAATCCCTCAACCCAACGAATCTACTGGTCAATCTGACATTGACGCTGGCTTACGCACACTAGTATTCAGATCTACTCCACTTCCACCTATCATTATTGAATAGTTATCCTTGTTAGACATAGTAGCTAACGAAGCTAAGGAATTCTGGACTAGGCCAGAGAATTGCCCATAGAGTCAATAATATTTACCATCCACCCTATGACCTTATCTGGAAATATACACGAAACTATCCCAGGTCATTTTCCATGTATTCCACAACCCATAGACCGAATCACACCAAAGCTCGATATTGATTGGATCCTTCGAGCAGTCATCCTTGTTGATCGATCTATCACACCAGTTTAGGTTAGGAGGGCCTTCTTTGCCTTAGATTCACAATTTCCACTAGTGCGCGTCGAAGACATCAGATTGCCTAACTAGTTTGTCTGCATCCCACGCATATTCAATCCCCACCGGCTGTCTCAGCACGACCTCGGGAGGTTGGGTGTGAGGAAAAGTTACTTGTAGATTCCCACGCTCGCTTATCACTTTTCCATCATACAAAGAATAACCATAGACAAATGGTTCCTTATAAAGTTTTTGATTGGGAATACCTACAAGGATGAGGTATGGTGTGATGTTATCATTAATGGATGCATGTCATATATTACTAGGAGGCCTTGGTAGTACGATATGAACGCGTTACACATGATGTAGGAAAAAATGCATATACCTTTTGGAAGGATGGTGTAAAGGTTGTGTTGTTACCCTTCAAGGAAGAAGAGAAGAGTGAGGGCGTATTGGCAACAAAATAGTTTGTTATGGAAATGCAAGAAGTTGGATGGTGTTCTACACTAATGTCAAAGAAGGTGGAAACAGAGAACTTCAATATACCTATTGTAGTAGCAAAGGTATTAAAAGAATACAAAGATGTCATACCAGATGAGCTACCAGATGGGTTACCTCTAAAGCGAGATATTCAACACCATATTGATTTGATCCTAGGATTGGCCCTTCCAAACTTGGCAACCTATCGAATGAGTCCGACACAGAGTGAAGAGTTGAACAGACAAGTGACAGATCTAATACAGAAAGGATTAGTGAGAGAAAGCATGAGTCCATGTGCAACCCCAACCCTATTGACTCCAAAAAAATATGGAGACTGGAGAATGTGTGTAGACAGTAGGGCCATAAATAAGATCACAATTAAGTACCGATTCCAAATTCCAAGATTGGATGATATGATGGATGTACTAGCTAGAGCCCGATATTTTAGCAAGATTGACCTACAGAGTGGGTACTACTAGATCCAGATCCGTGAAGGGGATGAATGGAAAATGGCTTTCAAAACAAAATAAGGGTTGTACGAGTGGATGGTGGTGGTAGTTGTGAAAATATGGTTTCGAGTGTGATGGTCAACAAACTCAATCTGAAATGTGAGAAGCACCCATATCCTTATCGTATATCATGGTTCAAGAAAGGGAATGAGGTAATCATAGACAAACAAACGGTGCCTTATAAAGTTTTGGTTGGGAATACCTATAAGGATGAGGTATGGTGTGATGTTATCCTTAATGGATGCATGTCATATATTACTAGGGAGGCCTTGGCAAAGATGATAGGAACGTTACACATGATGGAGGAAAAATGCATAGACCTTTTGGAAGGATGGTGTAAAGGTTGTCTTGTTACCCTTCAAGGAAGAAGAGAAGAGTGAGTGCTTATTGGCAACAAAAGAGTTTGTTATGGAAATGTAATAAGTTGGCTGGTGTTATGCACTAATGTCAAAGAAGGTGGAAACAAGGGACTTTAATATACCTATTGCTTGTAGCAAAGGTATTAAAAGATTACAAGCTTTCTCTCACTAATCCTTTTTGTATTAGATCTGTCACTTGCCTATTCAACTCTTCACTCTGTGTCGGACACATCCGATAGGTTTCCATGTTTGGAAGGGCCGATCTGGGATCAAATCAATATGGTTTTAAATATCTCGCTCGGAGGTAACCCATCCGGTATCTCATTTGGTATGACATCTTTGTAATCTTTTAATACCTCCATTAATGAATCAAGGAGGGGATGGAGAAGAAAATGAGAGAGATGAAGAAACATTGAATGAGAGGCCATTTGTGGAGAGATTGATCTAGCTTTAGAGGGAAAAAATGATGGCATCAAGATTAATGTTTCGATTATGGTGGAGGGTTACGACAAAAAGAGATGATTGATTTGGTTGAATTTAATGGAAAAATTATTTTAGTGGAAAACCCTTTCAAAGGATAAGAGGGTTAAGTTTGCAAGCACTAAGTTGGTCGAACATGCATTGATCTAGTGGGATCATCTACAAAATGAAAGACAAAGGAATATAAAGGGAAAGATCTGAAACTGGAATAAAATGGTAAAGAAGTTGAAAGAAAAATTTATTCCTGTAGATTATGCTCAAACACTCTTTCGAAGATTCCAAAACCTAAGATAGAAGGATCTTAACATTGAGGATTATACGAATGAATATTACAAGTTGTCAGTCATGTTTGAATAGGGAAAGTGAAGAACAAAAGGCTACATGGTATATAAATGGATTGAGTTACACCATACAAGATGAGTTGAGTATGCTCTGGATCCATAGCTTGGATGATGCTTATCAACTCACATTAAGGGAAGAAGAAAAGAACAAGAGGAATAATTTTAGAAGAGGTGTGAAAAGAGGGCCATCATCATCTCCAATGAGAGGCAGGGGTAGATTTGAATCTACAAAAGGTGAATCCTCTAATGCAGAAGGGCATGAAGATTCTGGTCAAAGTTGTGGTAACTACCAAAGAGGTAGGGGGTTTCAGAGGGGAAGAGGTTATAATGGAGGATGTGGCTGGAATAGCCCCCAAAGGCAATATACATGTTACAGGTGTGGTGAAGAGGGTCACAGAGCCTTTGAGTGTCTGCACTATCCTACACAAGATAGATGGCAAGGAGAACAACCATGAGTAAATTTGGTTGAAGCTGAAGAGGAAGAAGAAATGGAGGTTTTTGCAGACTTGGGTGAAACCCTCATGATAAGGAGGACGATGATTGTCCCAAGGAAAGAGAAGGAACATGATGTTGTTGGTGCTGATTCGTGGTTGCAAACAAATATATTTCAAACAAGATGCACCTCTGGAGGAAAGGTATGTAAAATTATTATTGATGGTGGTAGTTGTGAAAATATGGTTTCGAGTGTGATGGTTGATAAACTCAATCTGAAATGTGAGAAGCACCCATATCCTTATCGTATATCATGGTTCAAGAAAGGGAATGAGGTAACCATAGACAAAAGGTGCCTTATAAATTTTTTGATTGGGAATACCTACAAGGATGAGGTATGGTGTGATGTTATCCCAATGGATGCATGTCATATATTACTGGGGAGGCCTTGGCAATACGATAGGAAGGTTACACATGATGGAGGAAAAAATACATATACCTTTTGGAAGGATGGTGTAAAGGTTGTCTTGTTACCCTTCAAGGAAGAAGAGAAGAGTGAGGGCTTATTGGCAACAAAAGAGTTTGTTATGGAAATGGAAGAAGTTGGCTGGTGTTATGCACTAATGTCAAAGAAGGTGGAAACAAAGGACTTCAATATACCTATTGCTGCAGCAAAGGTATTAAAATATTACAAAGATGTCATACCAAATGAGCTACCAGATGGGTTACCTCCGAAGCGAGATATTCAACACCATATTGATTTGATCCCAGGATCAGCCCTTCGAATATGGCAACCTATCGGATGAGTCTGACACAGAGTGAAGAGTTGAATAGGCAAGTGACAGATCTAATACAGAAAGGATTAGTGAGAGAAAGCATGAGTCCATGTGCAACCCCAGCCCTATTGACTCCAAAAAAATATGTAGATTGGATAATGTGTGTAGACAATAGGGCTATAAATAATATCACAATTAAGTACCGATTCCCAATTCCAAGATTGGATGATATGATGGATGTACTAGTTGGAGCCCAATATTTTACCAAGATTGACCTGCAGAGTGGGTACTACCAGATCCAGATCCGTGAAGGGGTGAATGGAAAATGGCTTTCAAAAGAAAATAAGGGTTGTACGAGTGGATGGTGATGCCATTTGGGCTATCTAATGAACCACAGTACATTCATGAGGTTGATGAAAAATTACTCCTATAATACAATGGTAAGTTTTTTGTTGTCTATTTTGATGATATTCGATATTTTGATATTCGGTAAAGAAGGTGGAAGAAACAGTTGTTACATATGAAATTGGTGTTCGTCTTGTTACGTAAACAGAGTCTATATGCAATTTTAAAGAAGTGTAGTTTTCTTCAAAAGAGTCTGGTTTTTTTGGGGTTTGTGATATCAGAGGATGGAGTGAGGATGGATGAGGAGAAAGTAAAGGAAATTTTTGAATGGCCTATTTCGAGGAATGTGACAGAGGTTCATAGTCTCCATGGATTGGAAACTTTTTATAGGAAGTTCATCAGGAATTTCAGTAGCATGACTGCACCCATAACAGAGTGTAAAAAAGGGAGGGAGTATGTATGGACTAAGGTAAGCAATAAATAGTTTTAAATTTTTGAAGAAGAAAGTGTCAGAAGCACCTGTTTTGGTATTGCCAGATTTTAGTAAGGTCTTCAAGGTTGACTGTGATGCCTCACATGTCGGGATTGGAGCTATACTGAGTCAAGAAGGACGACCTATAGCATTCTTTAGTGAAAAGCTAAATGAAGTTAGGAGGAAATATTCTACTTATGATGTGGAATTTTATGCTATTGTTCAGGCATTAAGGCACTAGAGACATTACTTGGTAGCAAAGGAATTTCTCTTCGCTCATGACCATGAAGCATTGAGGTATGTAAACACACAAAAGAAACTAAATAGTAGACATGCAAATGGGTTTCATTTTTGCAAGAATATACTTTTGTCTTAAAGCATAAGTCAGGTAAGCAGAATCAAGTTGCTGACACCTTGAGTCGGCGTGTAGCACTTTTGACAACAATGGAAAATGAAGTAGTAGGGTTTGGGGCAGTTAAGGAATTGTATGAAGGTGATCCAGATTTTGGTGATGTTGTGAGAAAAATTAAGGATCCTATAGTAGGTAGTGGTTCTTCTGATTATTTGATGCAGGATGGTTATTTGTTCAAGGGGAAACAATTGTGCATCCTGCTGGTTCAATGAGAGAAAATATTATAAGAGAGTTGCATAGTGGGGGGTTGGCTAGACACTTTGGTATAAGTAAGACAATTGCTCTTGTTGTAGATAAGTATTATTGGCCAAAGGTAAAGAGGGACATAAGTAGGATTGTAGCAAGATGTAGAGTGTGCCAAATGGCTAAGGGCCATGCACATAATATTGGGTTGTATATGCCATTACTGTCCCTATAGGGCCATGGGTTGATTTGAGTATGGATTTTGTGTTAGGACTTCCTAACACACAACAAGGGAATGATTCTATATTTTTTGTGGTTGATAGATTCTCTAAGATGGAACATTTCATTTCTTGTAAAACAACTAATGATCCTTCTAGAGTTGTAGATTTGTTTTTTTGAAGTGGTTAGATTGCATGGAGTTCCAAGAACGATCACTTCAAATCGGGACACGAAGTTTTGAGTCACTTTTGGAAGACTTTGTGGAGGAAAATGGGGACACAACTACATTTCAAGTAGTGCATATCACCCCTAGATTGATGGGAAAACAGAAGTAGTGAACAAAAGCTTGGGAAATCTCCTACGTTGCATAGTTGGAGAAAATCCAAAACAATGGGACTTGGCTTTACCAAAAGTTGAGTTTGCATATAATAGCTCCATAAATAGGTCAATAGGGAGGTCTCCTTTCTAGATAGTATATGGTAGAAATCCCAAGGGGGTCCTAGATCTGATTGTGTTACCCAGTGAAGATAAAACTAGTGATGATGCAGAAGCATTTGCAGAACACATTCTACAGCTACATGATGAAGTGAGGGAAAAGCTAAAAGTGAGTAATGAAAAATATAAAGCAGTTGTAGATACCAGTAGGAGAGTAAGTGTATTTGAAGAAGGAGATATGGTGATGGTTCATCTTAGAAAGGAGAGGTTTCCAAAAGGGACATATAATAAACTCAAGTATAAGAAGATTGGGTCGTGTAGGATTATGAAGAAAATGAGTGATAATGCCTACAAGGTGGAGCTACCTGACAAATTTTCCATCTCACCAATTTTTAATGTTTTTGACTTATATAAGTTTCCAGGTCATGATCAAAATGTTGCAAATGAGGAAGAAATAAATTGGGAGCAGTAGATCTTAGAAGAAGAAAAAGGAAAGGGTAATGTGTGTCTTGGACCAAAAGACAGTCACTACTAGACATGGGAGCTACAACAGATATTTGGTACAGTGGGAAGGTTTGCAGTAGGAATAAAATACTTGGATTCTTGAGTGGGAATTGAAGAAGATTGACAAGTATAAAATTAGATGAATTTCATCAACTGAATTTGTAGGAGCTGAATTCTTTTCAACCAGGGGAGAATGATGTAGGAGCATAACTTGCGGAGACCATAACTTTTGATCCGACCATTGGATCATCTTGAAATTTTATAGGGTGGTAGATATACATTAGTACTATGCTGGGGTCAACTTTTCCTCAAGGTTGTGGCCATTTTGGCACATTTTCAGGCCCGGATTCTTTCATCTAGTGGCCTCAAATTGGCTCCGATTGTTTTTTTCACTTTTGACTAGGTCTTAGAACTTTAATAAATTTTGTTGTACTTGTTAGAATAAGTCAAAATTTTGCGTGAGCCTTAATTTATAAAGGAATATTTGGCACACAAAATTTGGGGCCCATTCAAGTTGTTTTGCTAGTAGGTAATTTTTGGCTTTTAGGTTTTTGGCATTTTAGGGTTTTTAGTGTAGACGTGAAATAAAAGGAGGATTGTAATGATGTAAAAGATCAGTGTGGATTCCAGAATGAGAAGAAAGCTATTTTGAAAACCTTGGTTTTTATTTGCAAATATTTTATGTGTGTTTTGGAGGTATTTCAACCTCTCCTGCAGTTGGATTCACATCAATTGGTATCAGAGCCGGATTTTGATCTTGCAAAAATAGTTAAGGTAACATATTACATTTTTCTATGTAATTTTTTTCCCTCTATTTTATATAATCATGGCTAGATGTGGGAGAAAATGTTATGCCCAAACAAATAGGCATTTACAAGAGCTACAGAGACAGGCTGCTGAGCTCATAGGAGAAGTCACCCACCTTAGAAGGAGACATGCAAATGGGGATGAAAACCAGATAGTGATACTGAAGAAGTACATCCATTAATGAATGAAGGAGGGGATGGAGAATAAAATGAGAGAGATGAAGAAACATTGAATGAGAGGCCATTTGAGGAGAGATTGATCCAGGATTTAGAGGGAAAAAATGATGGCATCAAGATTAATGTTTCTGATTATGGTGGAGGGTTACGACCAGAAGAGTTGATTGACTGGTTGAATTGCATGGAAAAATTATTTAAGTGGAAAACCATTCTAGATGAGAATAAGGTTAATTTTGCATGCACTAAGTTGGCCGGACATGCATTGATCTTGTGGGATCACCTAAAAAATGAAAGACAAAGGAATGGAAAGGGAAAGATATGAAACTGGAATAAAATGGTAAAGAAATTGAAAGAAAAAATTCTTCTTGTAGATTATGCTCAGACACTCTTTCAAAGATTCCAAAACCTAAGACAGAAGGATCTCAGCATTGAGGATTATACGAATGAATTTTACAAGTTGTCAATCAGGGTTGAACAGGGAGAGTCTGAAGAACAAAAGGCTACACGGTATATAAATGGATTGAGTTACACCATACAAGATGAGCTGAGTATGCTCTGGATCCATAGCTGGATTATGCTTATCAATTCACATTTAGGGTCAGAAGAAAATAAAAAGAGGAATAATTTTAGAAGAGGTGTGAAAAGAGGGCCATCATCATCACCAATGAGAGGTAGGGGTAGATTTGAATCTATAAAAGGTGAATCCTCTAATGCAGAAGGGCATGAAGATTTTGGTCAAAGTTGTGGTAACTACCAAAGAGGTAGGGGGTTTTAGAGGGCAAGAGATTATGATGGAGGACGTGGCTGGAATATCCCCCAAAGGAAATATACATGTTACAAGTGTGGTGAAGAGGGTCACAGAGCCTTTGAGTGTCCGCACTATCCTACACAAGATAGATGGTAAGGAGAACAACCACGAGTAAATTTGGTTGAAGTTGAAGAGGAAGAAGAAATGGAGGTTGCTGCAGACTTGGGTGAAACCCTCATGATAAGGAGGATGATGATTGTCCCAAGGAAAGAGAAGGAACAAGATGTTGCTGGTGCTGATTTGTGGTTGCGAACAAATATATTTCGAACAAGATGCACCTTTGGAGGAAAGGTATGTAAAATTATTATTGATGGTGGTAGTTGTGAAAATATGGTTTCGAGTGTGATGGTTGATAAACTCAATCTGAAATGTGAGAAGCACCCATATCCTTATTGTATATCATGGTTCAAGAAAGGGAATGAGGTAACCATAGACAAAAGGTGCCTTATAAAGTTTTCGATTAGGAATACCTACAAGGATGAGGTATGGTGTGATGTTATCCCAATGGATGTATGTCATATATTATTGGGGAGGCCTTGGTAGTACGATAGGAACGTTACACATGATGGAGGAAAAAATACAAATACCTTTTAGAAGGATGGTGTAAAGGTTGTCTTATTACCCTTCAAGGAAGAAGAGAAGAGTGAGGGCTTATTGGCAACAAAAGAGTTTGTTATGGAAATGCAATAAGTTTGCTCGTGTTATGAACTAATGTCAAAGAAGGTGGAAACAGAGGAGTTCAATATACCTATTGCTGCGGAAAAGGTATTAAAAGATTACAAATATATTATACCAGATGAGCTACGGATGGGTTACCTCCGAAGCGAGATATTCAACACCATATTGATTTGATCCCAGGATCGGATCTTCCAAACTAGGCAACCTATCGGATGAGTCCGACACAGAGTGAAGAGTTGAATAGACAAGTGACAGATCTAATACAAAAGGATTAGTGAGAGAAAGCATGAGTCCATGTGCAACCCCAGCCCTATTGACTCCAAAAAATATGGAGACTGGAGAATGTGTGTAGATAGTAGGGCCATAAATAAGATCACAATTAAGTACCGATTCCCAATTCCAAGATTGGATGATATGATGGATGTGCTAGCTAGAGCCCGATATTTTAGCAAGATTGACCTATGGAGTGGGTACTACCAGATCCGAGATCCGTGAAGGGGATGAATGGAAAATGGATTTCAAAACAAAATAAGGGTTGTATGAGTGGATGGTGATGCCATTTGGGCTATCTAATGCACCCAAGTACATTCATGAGGTTGATGAACAAAGTACTCCGAGAATACAATGGTAAGTTTGTTGTTGTTTATTTTGATGATATTCTAATATTCAAGTAAGACAGTGGAAGAACACTTGTTATATATGAAATTTGTGTTAGACTTGTTACGTAAAGAGAGTCTATATGCAAATTTAAAGAAGTGTAGATTTATTCAGAAGAGTCTGGCTTTTTGGGGGTTTGTGATATCGAGAGGATGGAGTGAGGATGGATGAGGAGAAAGTAAAGGCAATTTTGAATGGCCTATTTCGAGGAATGTGACAGAGGTTCATAGTCTCCATGGATTGGAAACTTTTTATAGGAAGTTCATCGGGAATTTGAGCATGACTGCACCCATAACAGAGTGTACAAAAGGGAGGGAGTATGTATGGACTAAGGTAGCAATAAATAGTTTTGAATTTTTGAAGAAGAAAGTGTCAAGCACCTGTTTTGGTATTGTCAGATTTTAGTAAGGTCTTGAGGTTTGACTGTGATGCCTCACATGGCAGGATTGGAGCTGTACTGAGTCAAGAAGGATGACCTGTAGCATTCTTTAGTGAAAAGCTAAATGAAGTCAGGAGGAAATATTCTACTTAAGATTTGGAATTTTATGCTATTGTTCACACGATAAGGCACTAGAGACATTACTTGGTAGCAAAGGAATTTGTATTGTTCACTGACCATGAAGCATTGAGGTATGTAAACACACAAAAGAAACTAAATAGTAGGCATGCAAAATGGGTTTCATTTTTTCAAGAATATACTTTTGTCTTAAAGCATAAGTTGGGTAAGCAGAATCAAGTTGTTGACACCTTGAGTCGGCATGTAGCACTTTTGACAACAATGGAAAATGAAGTAGTAGGGTTTGGGGTAGTTAAGGAATTGTATGAAGGTGATCCAGATTTTGGTGATGTTGTGAGAAAAATTAAGGATCCTATAGTAGGTAGTGGTTCTTCTGATTATTTGATGTAGGATGGTTATTTGTTCAAGGGGAAACAATTGTGCATCCTTGTTGGTTCAATGAGAGAAAATATTATAAGAGAGTTGCATAGTGGGGGTTGTTGGAAACTTTGGTATAAGTAAGACAATTGCTCTTGTTGTAGATAAGTATTATTGGCCAAAGGTAAAGAGGGACATAAGTAGGATTGTAGCAAGATGTAGAGTGTGCCAAATGGCTAAGGGCCATGCACATAATATTGGGTTGTATATGCCATTACTGTCCCTACAGGGCCATGGGTTGATTTGAGTATGGATTTTGTGTTAGGACTTCCTAACACACAGCAAAGGGAATGATTATATATTTTTTTTGGTTGATAGATTCTCTAAATGGCACATTTCATTTCTTGTAAAACAACTAATGATGCTTCTAGAGTTGTAGATTTGTTTTTTTTAGAAGTGGTTAGATTGCATGGAGTTCCAAGAATGATCACTTCAGATCGGGACACGAAGTTTTAAGTCACTTTTGGAAGACTTTGTGGAGGAAAATGGGGACACAACTACAGTTCAGTAGTGCATATCACCCCCAGACTGATGGGCAAATAGAAGTAGTGAACAGAAGCTTGGGAAATCTCCTACATTGCATAGTTGGAGAAAATCCAAAACAATGGGACTTGGCTTTACCACAAGCTGAGTTTGCATATAATAGCTCCATAAACAGGTCAACAGGGAGGTATCCTTTCCATATAGTATATGATAGAAATCCCAAGGGGGTCCTAGATATGATTGTGTTACCCAGTGAAGATAAAACTAGTGATGATGCAGAAGCATTTGCAAAACACATTCTAGAGCTACATGATGAAGTGAGCGAAAAGCTAAAAGTGAGTAATGAAAAATATAAAGTAGCTACAGATATCAGTAGGAGAGTAAGTGTATTTGAAGAAGGAGATATGGTGATGGTTCATCTTAGAAAGGAGAGGTTTCCAAAAGGGACATATAATAAACTCAAGTATAAGAAGATTAGCTCGTGCAGGATTCTGAAGAAAATGAGTGATAATGCCTATAAGGTGGAGCTACCTGAAAACTTTTCCATCTCACCAATTTTTAATGTTTCTGACTTATATAAGTTTCTAAGTCATGATCAAAATGTTGCAGATGAGGAAGAAATAAACTGGGAGCAGCTAGATGCTGAAGAAGAAAAAGGAAAGGGTAATGTGTGTCTTGGACCAAAAGACAGTCACTACTAGACATGGGAGCTACAAAGATATTTGGTACAGTGGGAAGGTTTGTAGTAGGAAGAAAATACTTGGATTCCTAAGTGGGAATTGAAGAAGATTGACAATACAAAATTAGATGAATTTCATCAACTGAATTTCAGGAGCTGAATTCTTTTCAACCGAGGAGAATGATGCGGGAGCATAACTTGCGGAGACCATAACTTTTGATCCGACCGTTGGATCGTCTTGAAATTTTACAGGGTGGTAGATATACATTAGTACTATCTTTGGGTCAATTGACCTTTTCCAAAAGGTTGTGTCCATTTCGGCACATTTTTGGGCCTGGATTCTTTCTAGTGGCCTCAAATTGGCTCCAATTGTTTTTTTTGCTTTTGACTAGGTCTTAGAACTTTAATAACTTTTGTTGTACTTTTTAGAATAAGTCAAAAATTCGTGTGAGCCTTAATTTATAAAGGAATATTTGGCACAAAAATTTTGGGGCCCATCTGAGTTGTTTTTCTAGTAGGTAATTTTTGGCTTTTTAGGGTTTTTGGCATTTTAGGGTTTTTAGTGTAGACGTGAAATAAAAGGAGGATTGTAATGATGTAAAAGATCAGTGTGGATTCTAGAATGAGAAGAAAGCTATTTTGAAAATCTTGGTTTTTATTTGCAAAGATTTTATGTGTGTTTTGGAGGTATTTCAACCTCTTTGCATTTGGATTCACATCAACACTAGTTTAGATTTAGCATACAAATCCTAGATCATGTATAGATAGTTAAGGAAAATTTTAGTAGCATTGGTGAGATAAAAATAAAATTAAAAGTTAGATCTAAAAAAGGATTTCACAATTTTGAAATTCAGATGACATAAAAATGATTCAATAACGTGCACGAGGAGTTGTAGGATGTCATCAAGTTATCTTGAAAATCTGGAAGTGTGATTTTGAGTGTAATAAGAAGTCACCTATTACAAAAAAAAATCACGTGGGAGAATTTTTCTAGGATGGATTTAATCTTCCTCTTCGATGTTGATTAGATCTCACCTTTGGTGTTGTGTTCGTATCATTGTATCTTCACCTTCTATGGTTGATATTTTGTGAAAAGGGTTCTTTTTTCTATTTTTGTTGGGGACCTAAATAGGGTTAGTTGAATTTGGTTATACTTGGATTGAGTGGCCCCTATTATGCCTACATAGTAATAAGAAAAGAGGAATCAAATCCTTGTATTTCCCACCTAATGTATGTTTTCAATTTATGTATCACAATGTGTTTAAAAATGAATACCATAATAGAACCTATTAAACTTAGCAATGATATCTTAAGTGTGACAAGTAGCATTGTAAATTGTCCTATGATGGACTTGTAATATGCGTGTAGAGTTAGAGATGGATAATACTCTTGAGAGATTGATTTAGAAATTAGTTTCTTTGTTGTGATCTCCTAGGTTTCATAAATATGTGAGAAGTGATTCCTTTCAAATGGGTTATGTGAATGTGATTTTATAGGTTATTGTTGTTGCAACATTTCCTTCTTAAATGACACTAGATTGACTAGAGAAAGTTATAAAATTCAAAATATGACCATTACAAATTTAGATGATGATGTTGTTGGCTAAATGCTCCATCGCATAAGGATGTATCGTCAAAATTTTGTGGGTTGATCCTCTTGATATCATGTGATAGTTCAACGACCAAACATGCCCTCTTGTTCTCAAGTTGGTTAACCTCATTAGCATTCAAATTTGCATTATTATTTGTATTTGTGTTAGCGTTCGCAACATCATTATTTACCGCATTAAGATATACAATGTTGTTGTTTACAGTGTTAGGCTATTCCTGAGATGATTCACTACCATCACTATCATCATCGATGTCATTATCCATGACTTGCTATTCAAGAACAACTATATGGTTTGTTGTATCGTGAATTGCGGTGATAATCTCGTCCAACTTCTATGTTGTGGCTACATTGCCATATGCAAGTTTTTTCCAATGTTTCCTCTTGTTCTAACCATGTTCTCTATTAGACAAGAATTAATTTTTAGTTAGCATGTTGACACAATAGGTCCAAGAGCTATAACCTTAAGCTCTGATACCAAAATGTAACAACTACTTTTCATTACTCCAAATAATAGGATTTTTTTTACTTCCCATGCTAACTATTTACTTAAATGATTTAAATGAACAACATTTAAAACCAATAATGGCGAAAACTTACAATTCATTAGATAACCAATCAATTATTCATGTGCATATACTTATGGGTAAATTATATCTATTGATCCCCCATTAATTACTCTTTCGAGACTCTATACAAAGTATACAAGTAATACCCTTCTCTCCATTTGATTAAAAGAGATGTTTCTAAGTGTCTACCTATTATTCAATACATCGAATCCCTTTCGGCATCTAGAACTATTAATTAGAACTTGGTGAACCTAACAGTGTATAGTCTTACACTACTCGGCCCAAATTTTAAGAGTCATGCATTATCCTGTTTTGTTTTTAGATGGCACACTCATCAACAAAAACATGTTTCATCACCATATCACTTGGTTCCGTTATCAAAATTTAATTAGTTAAGCGAGTCAATTATTTTTAACTATGCTCAAGGTACAAATTTATTCAACCTCTGCAAATAAGCACATCTATGCCAACTTAGGTTGCACATGGCGAGTAAGTGCTTACGTAATGAATATCATCATCGTGTAACCCCTTTATTCCCGTAGCCAACATAAGTTGGTGCGTGGTACTTTATTATGCGGGTCAACCAGCTTTGTATCTTAGCGTAACACAATTTCTTAATGTATTGTGACATCCATAATAAATGGACCTTGATAGGGAAACTTAGAGTATCTATTGTATCGTTGTGTCCCATTAAATGACTAGCATCGTTAAAAGTATACTTCCCTACAACATTCACTTGAATTTGGCATATCAATTTCCATACATTAGGAGTTCCATAATGAATAATTAATTAGTTAGAAAAGAATTAATTTACGAAAGATCCATTTTATCGCAATGACATTTTTTGTATCGAATACGACCTTAAGTTCCATAACTTATTTTTGATATAGATCATAATCATTTTCAAAGTTATTTTATCGCATCTATTATACATCTTAAAATAATTCATGATAGTTTTCTGCATGCGTATCACAGTCCATAATTTACTTATTTACGACATTTTCATATTAACTCAAATGATACCTATAATTGACCTCATCATCAATATAGTTAACTAGCATTCATATATGTAGTTATTCCACAATTATAGATATATTTTACTTATTTTCTTCACATTTAATTGATAATTAAGTAACTCATTCAATCCATACAACAACAATCAACATATTTGATATAAGGTTGAGTTAAATAAGAGAAAACAATATAGTAAATAATCAATATTTGGAAACATCTTAATTAATAATACCTGATGAGGGAGCATAACTTGCAGAGACCATAACTTTTGATTCGACCGTTTGATCATCCTAAAATTTTACAGGGTGGTAGATATACATTAGTACTATGCTGGGGTCAACCTTTTACACAAGGTTGTGTCCATTTCGGCACATTTTGGGCCGGATTCTTTCATCTAGTGGCCTCAAATTGGCTCCAATTTTTTTTGCTTTTGACTAGGTCTTTGAACTTTAATAACTTTTGTTATTCTTCTCAGAATAAGCCCAAATTTTGTGTGAGCCCTAATTTATGAATGTATATTTGGCACGCAAATTTTGGGGTCAATCTGAGTTTTTACATTTTAGGGTTTGTTGGCATTTTAGGGTTTTAGAGTAGTCTTGAAATAAAAGGAGGATTGTAATGATGTAATAGATCAGTGTGAATTCCAGAATGAGAAGTAAGCTATTTTGAAACTCCTGGTTTTATTTGCAAAGTTGTTTATGTGTGTTTTTGGAGGTATTTCAACCTCTTGCAGCTGGATTCACATCAATACCCATTGAGTATTACATGTTTGAATATTCGATTAAGAACAATACATCAATATACCACAACCAATATTGAACACTTTATAAATAATTTGATCGATATTCATACCTAACAATAACCCTTTTCATCACATTACATTATCACTTAAAGGATGATTTTCCATTTAAAAGAAAGAAGGCAACGGAGCTCATGCTCGCTATATAATAATTCCAATCAAATGAAAAATTTAAGAATCATAAGAGATACATTTGAATCAATATAGCCTTTATAGATCATCCTTTGATTTAGACTTATTTTACACCATCTAATTTTTTTACAAATCAGCCAATTCGAAAGAAATGGCATGAAAAAGTTATCCACCTCATCTATACTTTTTATAGCACTAAAATATTTCAATGATCAAATCCAAATAGAGAAAGAATCAACTTACTACAATTAAATAAATCCAATAACATTTCCTTCTTCCCACTTTGTCTTTCTTTCTTAATTATATCATAAACGAAAGCAATATATAATTTACATACTACACACAATGTATTTAATAAACTTAACTAAATATTAATAATTCCTAATGAATTAAGCAATTGAATTCATTCCAAGAAACTTCATATTTTCTAGCATCCAGTTTATACAATCAAACATAGCCGACATAATTGTATATCCACATTTCTTTATATGCTTATCAACATATGAAAAATATGCTGTACAATTGATTGATTACTCAAATAGAACCATCTAATTAAACAATTATGAAGATATTTTTAACAAAAGCGAGGTTCAATTTAACAAACAATGATGATGATGATAATAATAGTCATCATGTTGATTTCAACAAGAAATGATATTATATTAATACCTTAAAATCATCGAATTACCTTAATAAATCTAAATCCCCTATTTAATGGTACTATATCATTACCTTAATAGCATCAAATTTACCTTAGTAAAATTGAATCACAATACTTATTATTTTAAAACATCTAAGCCAAGTTAGGTTTAGATCCCCACGTGCCTAAGTGCTCAATCCAATAAAAATACAATCGACTTGGGATCCTAAGGATCCTTCCTTCTGCCCATTCCATTCTAACAACCCTCTCTATCAAAGGAGTACGTCAATATTCAATTGTATTATTACGCAGCCTACGAGTCTATGATAAGATTAACATTGATATGTAAGAAAATATGTATATGTATATATAAACTACGGAGAATACCAAAGTGGTGAATGTATCTAAAATACACACTATAACAATTATACAAGGAAAGCTCCTAGACATTAACAATAAATGAATTTACTATAGATACACTCTATCACACCCAGAAAGGAAAAATAAAGAAATCCTAAGTGGGTTTTTAACATAGTACTATATTTTAACAAAAATACGGTTTAATCGTGGCCTTCCAAATGGAATGACAACTAAGAAGAAACTTAAAAGATTATCCAAAACACATGAGAACAAATACATCTAACCCAGACGTGTCTTCAAAATAATAAATACACATATAAGAACTTGATATAGTTTCTCTTGTTATCGGGTTGAGAATATTATAATAAAGAAATCATCCATGGAAGAAATATTTTATTCCCTTCGTACAATATACTCGTGAAGGAGAAATTGACCTAGATACTTATGCATATAAGAAACTGCAACCAAAAATCAAACTCGGTTTACAACCCATCTTATATAGTATAAAAATACATATATAGTTATAATGGCTTAATAACACAATATTAGAAATCCTAGCAACAAAAATCTCAAATATTTACTCGTGACAATACCCTAAGAAAGAATCATTTTCTCACTTAATAAAAATCACAAAAGAATGATTTGAAACCACATCCATCAAAATATTTTAATTATTTAAACAATAAATATGGAAAGAACGATTTCATGCATGTATGCTCACCCAAAATCCTTTTGAGTTCCCTTCAAGATCAACTGGGTGTAACTAGATCCTTCTTGAAAGCAAGTTCCATAGGTGCTATCAAAAATCCAAGCAATAACAGTTTGTGAAAAGAATAGAAAACCTCATTCTCAACTTAACATTCATTTAAATAGCCATTTAAAGATCTTCACAGGTAAGTGAAGTATCTCAACATGTGTGGACTGCATTTATAGTTCGAACGAAAATAGCTCCCCCACATTCCTTGCATGCAGAGTTCAAACAGACCAAAAGGAGTGTATACCAAAAATGAGATTACAAATAACATTATGCACTATGGTAGTTTCCTCGAGAAGATTCCCTCTTCCCCAGGGGACTTTGGGAAAGAAATTAAATGTCCATTAATGTGAACAAGTATTTTTTCTTGTTTTCCCTCTCTAATTACCACTTCCCACCGCTAGCCAAATTTGGCAATTCTTCTACCTCTAGGGTTTTGATCTCAACCCTTCAATTGGAGCATCGAAAGGCTCAAAATGACACTTAGAAAAGTGGCCTTTGGCCTTTTACAATTTTGAGGCCATTTATTTGACATGACTGGGTGGAGAATACCATGGTTGGATCCCCCAACATGGTGGCTCTTTGAGATCGAGGTGGTAGCACGATCGAGATACAACCATTTACTATAATTTAATAAATAAGAATTGATTCTAACTATGGTCGAAGACCATACCATATGTAAATATAAAAAAATATGAGTATACTTATCTATGCATATACATATATAATATGTGTGTGTGTTTATAAATACATATATATCATTGTAATTAATCCCGATTTTATTCCAATTTTTCATATCGGGTAAATAATAGTTTCAATAGACATTCTAATGTCTTAAATTTAAATAAACCAAGAGCATATGTCTATGATCGATCCAATGAATCATTTAAGGAAGATAATGTAAATCATAAACATGGTTGATGGCCATTTAATTAATGCACAATATTCTTGGTAATAAATGTTTCATTTGAGCCATAATTATTACAACAAGTATGTAAACATGTCCATAAAAATCTGTCATTCTCACCCAATGACATTTTGTTAGTGAAGGATGTTGTTACACTATGAGTAGAGTTGGATCAAGAACTATATGAATGGAATCATCAATAAACAACCATATTATAACCTACACAACAATACAAGAAGGATAGGAAAATTAATCCAATCATCACTTAATAAGTCCATAATGGCCAACGTTCATTGATAAAGGAATCAATCATAAATATAACAAACAACAATGAGATATTAAAGTACACTGATTGTGAAAAGAAAGATATCCTAAAAATAATACCACTCTCAACCTAATAAAATATGTACTCAACAAAGGTGAACTAGCAGGGTATGACAATGTGTGAGATTGTGACTTTGAAGCAAGTAAAACATGTACAAAAGCTGGAAGTCTTAACTCTTGGATAAAAGTGCACGATATTAGTGTCAAAATTCATGTGTTGCTTAGTATATTCAATAAAAGAAATAAATTTAAATATGCACATGTTATTCATAGAACCGTTATAAATCACAACGCCATGACTAAGGAGTTTACTGAAAAATTATCAAATATAAGGCAAATAAAAAATAGATCATGAGTAATAATAGAATCATTGAAGCAAGCTTATGAGGTGAAGTCAAAATGATAGTTCCAATAAGGGAATCCAAGGTATGATCATGAGGATGGGGAGGTTAATCTTGATAAGTATGGTGCACCCCTAGATTAGGTTCAATAATATTGTTATTATGAATTGGCTATTGAAAATATTAAGCTTAGAATTGTCATTAATAGGTTTAGATTTCTTAGGAGGTGAGTTTGTTTCAATACTATTTGCATAAATAATATCTTAAATGATATGAATAATATTGAATAATCTATTAGTATGATGCCTAGTACATATGTGATAATCACAATAGGCATCAAATTCAAAGTATTTACCATTAGGATTTTTGTATCAACCTCTAAGGGTGAAGCGAGAGATCTGAGGCTAAATTATAACAAATTTTGAAGGACCACTTGGGGTGAATAAGTTTAGCATGTGAATTTTTATTGAGGAATATTATGTAACTAAATCTTAGTAGGTTGATATACAACATTGATAATGACTTTAACATCAATTTTTTTGTATCATTAGGTTTTCCTTTATAACTATATTTACCTTTAAATTTATCATGATATGTATTAGGATAATTATGAACATACTTAAAAATTTTCATTGTATGGATTTAACTTATTATTCCTTTAATGTGTTTCATAGCTGATAATTTGACTAAAATTTATCAAAGATAATTGAATATTTTAGGGAATAGAAGAATATTTTTGAAAATTTCTAGGATCTCATTTTCAGCTAGGGTGATGTTCATTTTAGTATCATAGTCTTTTTGTGTTGAAAATAGTCACTTTGATGGGTTCATTGGAGCCTTGTTTCATCTTACACATTCTAGCATAGGATATTTTGTATTCAATATTGACTAAAAAATGGGCATGGAATTGATTTTCCAAAAGGGTAAAATTCTACATATAATGAATAGGAAGATCATAGAACCATTGTAATGTGTACTCTTTGAGGCTTATAGGAAAAATATTAGTAAGTAGTACATCATTGTAAGTATAATATAAGAAATTCATGTGAATAGAATGAAGGTGTTGTTTAAGATCTTTTTCCTTAATAGATAGGAACCTTAGGAGACACATCTCTTGAATTGTAACTTTCTCATTTATGAATTTATCATGGTAAATTGCACGTTAAAAACTATCGAGTTAGAGATGGTGGCTAAATTTATAAAGATTTTGGATTTATGATCCATCTTTTATTTAGTATGTCTTACATAGTGACATAGATATTCTAGATACACCCATTCTTATCATACTTGGTATTAGATAGTAATTAATTTTAGGTAGTTATGGGTAAGTCCCATATGCAAATGGGAATTGTAACTTTCTCTTAGCAGAAGTACAAAAAAACTTGATGTAACCTAATTTTTCTTTAAGGAATAAAATATACATTTATTTTGTCTCATTTTATTTTCATGTGATATTACTTATCAAACAACCTAATAGTGGTATCAAGAGCCTATAATATTCTAGAAAAATGGGAAATATTTTGTTGAAATTGAAGATATAATGTTGATATGCAATCATGAAGAATGAGACAATATGATGGATGACATATTTGTTTTATATAATTTTTTCAATATATTGTTGGTGTATGATACTAAGGCACTGAATTTATTGTCAATACTAGAATATAAATAATGATATTAAAATTTATGAAGATAAAAGGAAACACTATCCACTTGTTCAAGTACCATATTGGATGAAGTTTCAATCTTACATAGGATTGAAAATAATATCAAAAGTCTTTAAAATATTTGGATGGAGCATAGATCTAGTGAATGATGTTGGATTTAGTGAAAAATTGTAATATTTGTTTAATTATCAACTTTCATAAGAGTTTTTGGGTGTCATTCTCACTAAAAATAATGTATGGTGAAATATATTAATGTAAGAGAACTTTATCTTCCCATGTGAGTTTTATTTAGTTTGGGTCTAGGACTTAATTTGATTTAAATGTAAAACTTCAAACATTTGTATTCAAAAAGATGCTTGGGTGAGTTGTTTATGAGTGGTATCTTTGATATGAAAAATATTGTTTCATTTATTTGACTAATCATGGGTAGAACAATAATAAATAGAATGTGCTACATGAGAGAGAGAGAGAGAGAGAGAGAGAGAGAGTTGCATGATTTTTGTAAAATGAAGATAAAAGGGTTTAAATTTTTGTAAATTTTGTGTATAAAATAGACAATTTTCTTGATCCAAACATTGTATTTAGGCTCTACTTGAGGGTACTAACAGAAAATACCTAGTAGTGTACCTTTTTTTTGTTATATTATTTCTATTTTTATCATTATGACTGAAATTGTGAGTCTAATTTGAAGCGGGAAAAATAACACCTATAAATTAAAAATAGTGGAGCATGAATTTGGAAAAAATCTCATTTTCAATGAAATTCAGGAGATAGTTGGAAACAAAACCACATATTATACTGAAGCTATAAAACTATTTGAGTTTCAAAAACAAAATAAGTGTGCATTTGATTTGTTTAAGTCATATTGTTATACATAAGTGATTATTGATTTAATCTAGATTGAATTAAAACTTTATTTCATAGTAACTTACTATACTAAATGATATTAAGATGATAAAATACAGTAATGTGCAAGAAATACGCATTCAAATATGTAATACCATGAGAAATTGAGAGAGGGAGATGACTTAGCTAGTTTCGTGCAACCTAGGAATGATTTGGACTAACTATTGGAATAAACTAGAAATAGTGTTGTCAAGGCTCATCGAGGGTTTTGGAACTCATAACTATGATGGACATAAGTGCCCACAGGGGACATGAGCGCCCAGTGCTAGTGACTACTTAAATGCTCGAGTTACGAATTTTTTTGGGTTATAAGGTCTTCTCTCCAATGTTCACTTTATCGCTCCAAATTTATTGTTAGGGTTCCAATCACACATGTAACTTTGTAAACTAGATGTCTACCTTGACATATCCACAAACCATATAAAATCTAATAAAAAATATGTAGAATGTGGAGTCGGTCTAACCCCGGCGGTCACCCGAAGAGTGAACCTACGACTTATCATTGCACTAAATCTCATACTCAATGTAGTTCTTTATGTGTGTGTGTGTATTATTGTGCCTAGGTTTCCCTTGTGTGACTTACACGATGATAGCGTGCTAGATGTAGATTATACTAAGTATGTAGAATGTGTGTGATGGAATAGAATGAAATTCCCCTTCTATGTTGTGTGTATAGACCAATGCAACCCTTTTCCCTTGTGTGAATGTACTAGAAGTATGATTTGTAATGCTCTTGTGACTTTTTTGCAAGCTTAGGTGATGATAGATAATGCTTATAGTGTTAGCCCTTATTTAGAAGAAGTAACTAAGTATATATATGATTCCATTGTTAGAATTTTGTAATTGACAACTGAAAGGCTGACCCTAAGTTCTAAATGGTGACCAAGAAGTCAAAGAGACCAAAAAGAGTAAGAATAATATAAATAAAGAGGGGGTTTCCCGGGAGGGACAAGAGTGCATGGGCGCTTATGTCTTAACCGGGTTCTAGTGTCCAAGGGCATAAAAGATAAATTAGTAAAGTTATGGTAGGGTTGTAAGATATGTAAGGCTAATAAAGTGTAAGAGATAAAGAAAATTTCCCAAAAGAAGTTGTCAACCACTAGTTTTATTTCTTAGGAATAATGTATACATTAGTATGCTTTAGGATCTAGAAATGTACCCAAGTGCATAGATTTTTATCTATATTTCCCCCAATTTATGTTTTTGAGTGAATAATTGATATCATAAAGTAGATAGAAGATGTGTACCTCATAACCTGTAGAAAAGTGTAGCCGATAGTATCTTTGAGTAGACAAGTGAAGCATCAGTGATCGTAATAAGAATAATGGAAACTAGGAATGAGGTAGACCCTAAGGGTGAATCGTATGCGTATTCGTGTGCTATTGGATATTTTTATTGCTGATGTGAGATACTTCTTATTATGTATAAGGATAGAATTGTAAAAGAAGATCAAGAAAGTATTCTAAGTCCCGCATATGAAAAATCAGAGTGACGTGTGTATAAGTAGAAAGTGTATAAAGGAAAGAGTGCACCTAATTTGTGAGAGAGTGTAAGATAGAAAATTTTCCTTTTTGTCTTCAAGATATTTTTGGATGGGGTTAGAAGTGATTGATTCCCAACCAAGAAAGCATCTAGCCATGAATTTGAGCATTATTGCTAAAGATGAGGTTTTAGGTGATCTCATGCCAAGAGTGAGTTTGTAGGCAATCTCACACCAAGATAAGAGTGTTGGGGATAGAGGTATACTTTTCTCTCCTTTTATGACGCTTCTCAAATGATACGTGCCACTATAGATTGGCATGTGTCCGATCTCTAATTTTTGTAACAAAATGTAACTAGATGAAAAAAATTGTAATTGAGGGCAAAAGTTCCTAAGACTGGAGATCTATATTATAAACTACTATAAATCGTGTGTTGAACTATGAAACTAGATATTTTTCCCCTAGGACACAAGTTCCCAAGTGGGAAACAAGCGTCCACTATTCCTATCTATACGATCTTGGGTGCTATTTTCTGCTCTATATCGGTGATCCAAGTCTCATTATGGATCACTCTATAACTATGTGTCTTTGCCAATTTTGTGATGTTATGATTCGTCATGTAACTCTGTGCTTATTGGAAGGGTGGCTTATTCACCCAATAGGATCCCCCTCATTTTGGGTTATGTGACGAATGTAGGAGGATGCAACCCAAATGAGAGGAACTAGAACATATTTGCATATTATATATTGGATACCTATAAGTGGTAGGGGATGTGCAAGGTAGAAATAAAGGCACATGATAACAATATAGGATAGAAATAAGTGTTAGTGTAACAGAGCTAAGATGTAATAGAATACAATGTATCAAACAACTATGAAGACTATAGGGACCACAAAAATTAGGTTACATACATGGGACATCACTCATAATGTCATAAGGAAATCAAGGTTGAATCAGCCATAAGAAAATAGTGATTGAGAAAGACATAAAGCATAGCCCACAAACAATAGATAAAAAAGTAAACAATAAGTAACAAATAACCATAGTTGTATAGAATCCTATAAGGTAAATGTTACACATGAAACACCCCTTATCATGTTAGAAAGATAATTTGTACATCAAAACATGTATATATCAAAGTGAATTAAGTGATAGTAACAAGAAGTAGTAAATTTGTGACAACGGGACTTGTGATTATAGAGTAGGAGAGTAGTAAAGGTAGATGCCCCTAGGATCCTTGGCGGGACTAGTAAAGAGTGGTTTCAAGCATCATGCATCATGTAAGAATCTGTAAAGGTATTGCATTCACCTAAAGATACCACGTGAACACACATGTGTGTATAAAAAATATAGTAACATACTAAGTATCCAAATAACATATGAAATAAAGTGCAACATGTAAATAGTATAAGCTAACAAGAGTAAATGCAACCAAGATATCAAAATGCTCTATAAAAGTGATGGTGTGCTACGATATACAAGATGTGTAGATAAGAGGAATCGTTTCACCCCAACGGATGTGCATGTGATGAGTTTTATTTAGGAATTCTCCATAAACAGTAAAAATGAACCGTAGAACAAGAGTGTGCCATTGGGTAGCAAAGGTATTATATGTGATTGAGACTAGATGTTAGGAAATATCTATCGTGAAGCAATAAGCATGAAGTGTAGAAATTGTACATGATTTTGGGGTCATTTAAGAATTTACCACTCTATATTCAAGTATGAACCACAAAACTAGAGTGTGTCATTGGTTAATGAATGTATTGTATGTGATTGAGATTAGATGCTAAGAAAGATATATCGTGAATTAATGAGTGTGAAGTGTAGTAAATAAGTTATAAGTAGACAATAGAGACAAAGCTAATAGTGATGGAAGGGGAGAAAGTGAGATGCCTCATAAGTGTGTGAGGGATAAAAGGATATAAATTGATAGTGAAGAGTGAGGGGCCCTTATTTGATATCTAAGGAGGAAAAGGCATGTGACCATGGTTTAGGACTAGTAATGTAGGAGAATAAATATCTACACATAAATGAGATTGATGTGGTAAATGAGGTGCATAAAACCTATAGGAATGGGCTTCCCAGGTAGGGAATTAGGATGAAGAGGTGGGATAATAGATTGGTGAGGATGAAGGGGTCATGATGTAGGTTGTGTACAAATGGAGAACTAGGTACATAGATAGATTTAGAATTGAGAGGTGCAAGAAGCCTAGATTTCATGACTAGTGCTGAAATCTAAGAAAGTGTGGGCTATGGTAATGGTGTAGATGGTGGAATACCTTTGATGGTGAAAAATTTCTTGTTATGGATGAAATTAAGACATAAGTGAAGCATGGAAGGGATAACCAGCATAAAGCATGGAGCCAAGGATGAACTAGGAATATGTCACAACCTTTGATTTCATATGTAATGAGGAGCAGTGTTGGTATGGTAAATTAACCAACATTAATGGGAAGAATGACACGATTGTAAGAATTAGGAACTAGAAATGTGATTTGATAGGTTGGAAAGTTGATGGCTAGTAGGAGTGCCACAAAGCATGCATTAGAAAGGGTCAAAGGATGGACCATAGTATTGTTGACTATATGAGTACCAATGGAAGAATTAATATGTAGTGAATCAGAGGAAAATGTAGCATGGTAATTATGATTTGAGAATTTCATAATTGGTTATGGCATGTCAGTAATAACAATCGAGAAAATCAAGCTGAACTCGATGAAGGAGGAGGAAAAAAAATGATATGTATGGTTTTTAGAGGAATAAGTAGCTAGCTTGCATGTTTTGGTAACGGGTCATTGAATATTTTAATCTTTTGATTATCATTGACTAGTTTGGAAGTAGATGGTTTAGGGAGCTTGATCAAATTGTTGTCAATAAGATCTTGAATGAGATTTTTGAGCTTTAAACAACTATAAGTAGAATTCCCATTTCATTGGTGATAATCATAGTGAGTATTTTGATCGTAATTACAGCCATGTAGGCCGGAAGGATCAGGATTTTGTGGTAGGGGAAGAGAATTTAGATTACTTTCAATGATTTGTGGTAATTTAGGAACCGAGGTGCGTAAGGTATTCTAGTAAAATTGCACCTTGTGGATTAAAGTTAAAGCATGACAGTGTAGAAACAACGTTGACAACAGTGGCTTTACCTTTAGTAGGCTTAGTGTATGGTTTGAATGTAGATTTGGCTTGAAACACCGTTGGAAGAGAAAGTGGAAGAAGTATCATAATACTTCAATTTTCCAATAGATAATAATTTTCTTTCATGTAATTTGAGTGTGTGACACAATTGATTGAAATAGGGAGAATTCTAAAAAAAGACACTCTCTTGAAGTGGAAACAACATACTTTGAATGAATAGGTATTGCAAGTTTGAATCAACTAGAATGTTGATAATTTTGGAAAAATTGTTCTTATACCACAAGACATAGTCCACAAGATGTTCATTGGATTCTTTTTAATCTTAACAAGTTGTGGATATGATATCTTAGTGTAGATGTTCATAAAAAAATGAGAAAGGAATGCATTTTCTAAAGATGTATAAGATGTTACCGAATGGGCGGGTAGATCATAGAACCATTGCATACCATATTCATGTAAGATTTAAGGAATTTTTATTTTGAATAGTGTAAGGTCATAAGCATAATCAAGACATGCAACATAAAATGATCGAAAGTGATCCTGAGGGTCATCATGGCCATTGAAGGTAGGAAACTTAGGTGCAACGAATTTAGGAGACAAAAAATAAGAGGAAATGGTGGGTGTAAAAGGAATATGAAGTAGGAGTGAGAAATCTAGTTATGGATAATAATATGAAGCGTATTTTTTAATTGACAAATTTGGGATTGTAAATCATGGTATAATGAGTCCAGTCATGAATTCTGAAGAGATCTAGGTTGTGTATGGGAAGTATTGGGAGGAATGAGGGGAACAGTGGTTGTAGCAATAGAAATAGGAATGGTGGAGGGTGGGGTAGATTCTATGGTGGTGAGGAGGAACCCATGAGAGGGGGAGTGGTAACATCTCAATAATTTTTAGCAATGAGTAAAGCATTTAGGATATGAAAAATGTGTGTAGGACTGGTGCGTAAAGTAGAACGAAAATTAGTGAGCCTTTCAAGTTGTTATTGATCAACATTAGTGTCCTCATCATATGATTGTTCACTATTAGAAGTTTAAATGTTTTCAAGAGTAATTTTGGTTGAGTTAATCATGTTATTAAAAAATTTAAAATTCTCTTTATTGAACTTACGGGTAGATGGAGGAATCTCAACATGTGTAAGAAGGCCAAAATGACCACTATTGTTGATGGGAATAAAAATAATTCCTTGAAGCAAAGTAGGGTTCAAGTGAATGGGTTCACCAAATGATCTAATCTAAATTGAATTAAAATTGTATTTTAGAGTAAATTACTATGATAAATTATATTCGAGATGATAACTAAAGTAATGTGCAAGAAATAATCATTGAAAGATGTAATACCCTAAGCAATTGAGAGAGGGAGATGATGTAGCTAATTTTGTGTAACTTGGGAGTTATCTAAGCTGAGTAATTGCTAGAATAGACTAGAAACAATGTTGTCAAACCTCACTTTGATGGTTTTGGATCTCATAACTATGATGGGCAGAAGCACCCACAAGAGGACATGAACACCTTGGGCACTAGTGATTGTTTTAGGTGCTAGTGACCACTTAAATGCTCAAGTTCTAGATTTTTCGGGTTGGAAGTTCTTAACTCCAATGTTCACTTTGTCACTTTGAATTTGCTATTAGGGTTGATTGCACCTATAAACTGTAAAATAGATGTCTACTGTAAATTTCCACAAACCACATCAAATATAATAAAAAATGTTGAATGTGGAGTCAAACTAACCCCGATGGTCACCCAAAGAGTGAACTTACAACTGATCACTACACTACATCTCAAAATCCATTTATTTCTTTTGTGTGTGTGTGTGTGTGTGTGTGTGTGTGTGTATGATTGTGCTCTAGGTTGCCCTTGTGCAAGTTTCATAATGATAGCAGGGTATATGTAGATTGTATTGAGTATGTAGAATGTGTGTGATGGAATAGAATGAACTTCTGTCTTATGCTTTGTATGTGCATACAATTGCAACCCTTTTCCCTTGTGTGAATGTGCTATATGTATTCCTTGTAATTATCTTGTGCCTTTTACAAGCTTAGGTGATGATAGATAATGATTATAATGCTTGGCCCTTGATTTAGAATAAGTAACTAAGTATATATATGATTCCCTTGTTTGAATTTCATAATTAAAAACTAAAAGGATGACCCAAAGTTTTAAAAGGTGACAAAGAAGTGAAATATACCCAAAAGAGTAAGAAGAAGATAAAGAATGACATGGGTGCCGAGGAGGGACAAGAACACCTAGGTTCTTCTTTCCTAACTTGGTGCTAGTTTTTGAGGACATTAAATACAAATTAGTAAAGTTACAGTAGGGATGTAAGATATTTAAATCTAGTAAAGTGTAAGAGATAAAGAAAAAGTCCCTAAATAAGTTATCAACCACTAGTTTTATTGCTTAGGAATCATGTATACATTAGTATACTTTAGGACCTAGAAATGTACCTAACTGCATAGATTTCATGTATATAATTATACACATTGAGGTCATTAAAACTGATGCTTTGAAGGATTAGAGACACTAATTTCTTTTTGAAGAACAACCAATATATAAGAACAATTTCTTAATGTAACTATTAAATACAAAACTTAATGAAAATGATGCATTAAAATACATCTCAACGATTAAATATTTGAAACAAAAATATTATACGAGTTGTAGGAAAATTGATGATGATATGCTCATTTCTATTATTAAAAATGGAATTAGCTCCAACAATATAATTTTATTTAAATTTTTGCTTAGTGATAAGCTTAATAATTACACATTAGAATCCATCTTTGAATTTATCAAGATGGATGACATATTTCCATGAAGAAGATTAGTAATTCCATAGAGGATGCACACTTTACAAAGGAAAGGAAATTAATAAGATAGATAAGACATGAGCATATGAGGCCCTTTTAGAAACTCTCTCTGAATAAATCTCTGAGAAACTCTCAAAAATAGTCTCCAAAAAAGTATCCGAGAATCCTCCCAACATAAGCATCGACATGAGGATAATAACTCTTCTCTTTCATGAGATATTTATCTTCATCTTCTATTTATAATATAGGTAAGGAAATATGTTTTAACTATGGTGGTATTAGATTTTATTCCAAATAGTTCCCCATAGAAGGAGGTCCTCTCAATATAAAAATGTGGAAGCTCACTATGTTGGTAACTCTAGTGGATCCTTGAGTTACTCTTCTTCATGTTATTTTGATACATTCCACATTATCATATATATTATCAGACATATGATACATGGGTACACATTTATTCCATGTGTAATACCATTCATAGATATTGGGCATACTAAGTGAAACCTTGTAAATGTCGTCAATCAATAGTTGTGTAAAAAAATTGGTTTGATAATTATGTACATATCATCATACGATGTCATTTGAAGTACTATATATTAAATCTACATGAAGGTTTTAGAAAATTCCAAAATCTCCCTTTTGAATGAAGAGATGTTACAAACGATAAATTAGTTTAAAATTACATGTGTTATTAATGTAAAACTATATAAGAGACATGATCAATGATATATAGAAAAATTAGTGTATCAACTAATATGGAATAATGTGTACATGTCGGAAGAAATAAATAATTATTAGCATAAGTATTGTTTGGCATTTATAAGACAAAGCATTGTAATGTCTAGAAAAGTGTATGATCGTAGGAGTAACCATATCATGATATTTTTTATGATAGAATTAATAATTTTATCATGAATAATTTTTGTAATATTCATAAGATTAAATCTTGTAAGTTCATTAATGTATACATATCATCAAAACATAAAAAATATATAATGAAAGCTGTATTAGAAAATTTGAGCAAGATATCATAAAATTGATAGGATGAATTTAATGATAACAACACGAATCAATGCCTAAGGTATCCATAGTGATATGAAGAAACATAACAATAAATTTCCATCATAATAAGACATGTTTGACAAGACATGATATACTTGACTATTTCTATTAGTGATCATTATTAGTTTTTGTGTGCAAGATCAAGCATGCAACAAATTGTTATATAAAGTGTGTAATAAGTAATCATAATTATCATGTAATAAAAATGAAAAAAATAAACCAATGTGCATGGAAAAATGTGAAATAATAAATTTCATAATCATTAAATCAATTAAAAAATGTGTAACATACAATGATCTAATCATGAAATATAATAATCAATGCGCACAAATAAATGTGTAAGAAATAATTTCATAATGGTTAAATATAGCAATCAATACACCTAGAGTAATGTGTAAGAAGTAATATTAGTTAAAATGTGTAACCATCCATAGTTCCATGAGAAATGTGTAATATGCAATGATCAATCCAGATCAAGATGATAAAATCCAATGTGTAAGAAGCAATTTTAGTCACACACTAATCGGTGTAAATAAACCATAGGTCCTCAAGCTAGAAACAAAATAAAGAAATGTGTGTCAAGAAAGCGTGTCCATAGCACATGTTTTTCAAAAATGTGTATAATGCATAGTGTGCATCAAATAAATGTATTTTATAAGCTAAGTATGTAGTGATAATGTGCTTCTAACAACAATAACTCAAATAATAAAGTAGTACATCATGAGATGTTTAATATAATCTTATTGTAATCTTTTTTTCCATTGTAAAGGATATAGCATGTGTCTACCATACAAATTAAGATAGGTACTATTCTTCAAATGTCAATGAGTATAAACAAAACAATTAATGGAAATAAAACATAAACATTCACATATACAAAAACTAAAGTATATAGATCATATAAGTGTGCTAAAACAACATAGAGCACACAAGTACATAATGAAAACATGGTATACATTATATAAGAAATATACAACATAGTGAATATAGAGGACGTCGCTTTGGTGAGTGGTTAAGGTGTGTACTGCTAAGTGCATGGGGTTTACAAGGAACCATAAGAAGCCCAAATTGGACACCCCTGTTTTGGGTAGAGTCCTTCACAGCAATAAGGAATTGGAAGTTGTCCAAAACCTATTGCACATCAGTAGTGTAGGCCATGAAGAGGCCTTACAAAAAGAAGGAAATAGTACTTCCCAAAGGCTAGAAGCCTTGGAGAATGAAATGATGAAACTGAAAGAAGAAGTGCAGCATTTGGCCAAGAAAAAAGGAAAAAGGAAGATGGAAGATGATACTGATCTTGGCAATAAGAAAGTTGAGGACATCTACAAAAAGCTTAACTCCTTGGACAATCGTCTAGGGAGAGAAAAGGATCGCCATGATCACAACATGGCAATTTTTAATGTAATCAGTGATTTCCTTGAACAACATGTTCATAGCATTTCTGTGCTTAGTGGGATCCTGGACACTCTATGGGGAACGAACAAGGAGAGTAGTCAAACCATAACAAATTTGGATGCTAAGGACCCCACACACATGACAATGGTGGCTCTCTTTACCTCGCTACAAACTATTAAATCCATAATTACCAGAGCTGCCAAGAAGTAAAGGTATTCATTGTAGATGCTTCTTTTCATTGTTCTTTTTGCTATTTTTTTGTTGTTTTTTGGCTGCATTATTGCAACGCACACTGTATTTTGCTTTTCTGTAGTAAATTTTTGGTTACAGATTGGCTTTAATGCCTATTCTAGATGTTGATCCATTTTTTGTGGAAACTATTAATGTTTTATCTGGCTTTTAGGCCCTCATGTAAACAGGTATAGTCCCTTCAAAAATATTTACCATTAATAAAAAAAAAGTATCATACAAAAATAAATAAATGTACCACATAAGGGTATGGATTAATCAATGTACACTTAGTATGAAATAAAACAAAAAAATAAATAGGGTATTTAAGTCAACCAATTTCATATAGTAAGAGAGGAATATAAATTACAAGTGCAAAGAGAAGTCAAATCAATAAATATCAAGAAACAATCAATGGTGCAAGATAGTAATGCAAAGTAATAAAGAAATGTAGTATGAGAAATAAATGATCAATGCAAACAAGTAATGTAGCATGCAAAAAATAAATGATAGAAAAAAGAGTCCATATCCAATGGTAGTGAGTGGTAAGAGTAGTAAGTTTCAATGAACCAATGCTAGTTAGTTAGTGAAAACCCTCTTGTCAGGTATCTAGGGTAATTGTAATAATGGGTTCTACTAGGTAAATTTTAAGGTAACACTAGAGTGGATTCTCTTTATTCATTTCAGTAAAGTAGATAATTTCATGGAAAAAATCACGAGTAGACAAAATGTGACCATAATTGTAACACATGTTTAGGGTAACCCCTATGCGATTGAGGCTAAAAATTTAAAGATGACTAATTTGGCACAATAATTTTCTAAGAGTGTCACCTATTATAAATAAAAAAATCAACCATAAATACAAGTAAACATAGATCATAGTCAAGTTTATGTCTAGAAAGTAAAAAATATGATAATTGGATAAATCATAGTATAATGCACATCATAAATAGTAAAATAGTATGGTGTATGCAATGGACTTACGTAGAGACATTTAATCATGGTAAAGTTAGTTATATGGATTTTCTAGTTCAAGTACGCCTCTAATTAGGTAGACATCCCTTGAGATAAAAAGGTTATAAGAAGTTACAAGGTGGAAAAGATATGATCAAAGTAAGTTTAGTATTTAAGATGCCCCCAAATGGATATTTCCCTTGGATGGTAAGTTGTATAATGTCCATGGGTTTTGACTCGTAGTGTGTTTTATGAAGTGTGAGGACTAAGGTGGTGAAAATTACTATATACGAATGATCAAAATGTTGACATCTAGGAAAGTACTTGAGCATGTCACATTTAGGTCTTGATTTTGTATTTGTAACACCCACATTTTTCCCTACACAAAACCCAAGATAAAACCAAATAATAAGTTAGGAAAATTTACAAATTTTTTTAGTTTAAACGAGTTGGAATGGTTAACCTTGAACTAGATTTTATTATTTCACAATTAAGAAGTCCTTTAGAATAATTAACAATTAATTATTATTATTTTAATTCAATCATTTCGGCTTAAATCCTCTTCCAGGGTTCCCATTAAATTTCATTAATTAACCCTTATGAACCATTAGTTAAGATACCCCTGTTTGCAAAATTATTTAATTCATCCTTATAGTTCTAAAATCATTTATTTATTTAATACTTTAGGGATAAATTCTAAACTTACCCTCTTATATAATTAATTTCAATAAATGTTAATCCATATACTAACGCTATTTAGTTATCCATTTTTAAAATTAGTTTAACTAATTCCTAAGGTCAAGTCCTTTATAAAGTCACTAACTAAAACATTCTTAAAATTAGTTTGTTGTTGTTAGATTGTTAGGAGGTCCCTATTAGGGTGATGGCCTCAAATGTGACCTTGGGTAAATGTGTTTTTTCCTTAGACTTGAATTCCTCCTGGAAGTCACAGAAAGAGGTAGGAAAACAAAGCATACAATTAACATTCAAGCCTTCCGTGGGGTTTCTTTACTTTGAAGGGAATTGTGCCCCTTCAAACTCCAATTTGGTTCAACACTTTTGAAAGAAGAGAAGGGAGACTATAAGGCATAGATATCAAACCTCCTCCAAATAAGCTTTCTAGCAATCGAACTTTGAATAATCTCTATAGAATACCAAATATTTAAACAAGGTGGTCAAAGGAAAACCAATGAGTGAAAACCAAGGTCCAAGAAGAATAGGAACATGTTATATACACAAGGTGTCCACGTAGCCACACACAGATACAACACACGGTAACAAGAAAGGATAATATTTCCACTAAGGTAAAATTAGACTTTAATGTTCATTATTTTGGACATGGTTAATAACTACCCATTTTGGACCATTAATTTACATGAGAAGGCATGAATACTCACATGCCGATAAATTTAGGATCACACAAGATGAGGTTTAACAATCAAGGAACACACCTACATTTAATCAAATGTTTACAAGGAAGAAGACTAATTATTGACAGTACTTCATATAATTCAGAAGGTCTCACTTAGATTTTCATGGTAACAAAAAACATACTCTTGACCACAAGGTTTCCATAACTTGAATCTTTTCTGAATAACATAACACACAACCACACATCCTAATTTAATAGCTCAATCAACTAGATGACATTTCTTATCTTTCTCTCTCTCCCCCTTTTTTTGAAAGGAAATCTTAGCTCATACCATCATATTGACACAAGAGATACCATTCACTCTATATAACAACAAAATTTCACAATCTAGGCCTACCCTAGCTCAAAAGGTTCTTAAAAAAAACATAACTTAATATTATATCACATAGAAACATTCAAGTGAGTTAGGAGAAATTAAGCAACAAGTGAGGTCCAACTAACAATTTACGAGAGTAACACACACAAAACATTCCTGAAGACACTTATGGAAATATCCTACACCATTCCCTTCCTAAGGATAAGGGAAAACAACATCTCGGTTCTCCAAAAGAAAAAGGATTCCAAAATTCCTCCATATCCTTAACATATGTTTCCTAAGCTTGTTAATAAGCCTAGGTCACCAATGGCCTACTCCAACCCAAGAAGGCACCTTCCTAATAATTCAGGAGATAAAGACTTGCTTCAAAAGGGTCATAATCTATACATATGTCAAGATAAGAGCAAAAAGGATACCACGGCCTGAAAGACCCAACAAGGAGGACTACTCACATTGATGTTCAAGGGATCACAACATGACTAGAACACATCACTCTCAACAAAGCACTCTATTCAAATAAGGTGATAATTTCCCTATGCATACTTCTAAAATTTCATACTAACTAGAGGGAGGTCCAAAATAATATAGCATGTGTCTTGTGTTATAAACATTATACATGTGTTTGTTGTTTGATATAACAAGGGGTATAATCATTTTATCATCATGGTTTCCACCTTGAGTTCATTATGAGGTTGCACAAAAAAAAAAATTGTATACTAACCTATCATTGAAACAACTCATTCTTTCATGATTTATGGTTATGGTATTATATCACATACCAATTGTCCAAAAAGATCATGATCACTTTACATTAATAACATAATACATGTTATGTTAAGGCTATATGTATATTTGATACATTTTCCTAATGTTTCAACATTATTTACAACATCTTAACACTTTAGGGTGCATTTGAGATTAGACACTCATACCGTAGCTCAAGGAAACCTTTTAATTAGTTCTATTATTCAGATTACATCCTTTATAAATTTTCAGGTATGCAAAAGCAATTTAATACAACCAAGGTTGTTTAGTCACTTATTTGTTCTTGTTTTCAATCCCATACGTTTATCCTTCCATAATCCCAATTATAAGACACATGTTAAAATTACATTTTCCAAGCATACTTCTTGTAAGTTTTCTAATTCATATATTCTTTCTATTACAATATCCCATATCTTGTATCATTACAATCATCACCAATGTTGACACGATTTCTCGCCATTCTATCAAGGTAGAATAATTTATTCATTCTACTTCTAGGGAAATAATAAAAGGCTTCTTATTATTTTCACAAAGTTTTATTTCTTCTATTAAATCAAAAAGTTAGAGTAAGGATCCATCTTCTTGGTGTCAAAATTTACTTATAAGTTTCAAAATTCCAAGATTCCTACTTAGAGATATAATATGTTCAGGTTGTCACATTACCAATTAGATTTTAATGGTTCGAAAATCCAATATTATCGCGATATTAAATTCATAGGAATAAGATGTCACTAACCCAAAGAAAAACACATAAAATTTACAAGATTTTTCTCATATATCATACCCATCACCGATGCATTTCAAGTGATTCTCTGTAAATGTAAATAAGATTTATGATGAAGGCACACATTATAATTACCAATTGCTTTTACCAATTCAAGGAGTTTAGATCAAGTATGGGAGAAAACAATGTTTACAACTTATACTCAAAATAGGTTTACTATAAGAAAGGATAGTTTCCCAACAAAACTTATATCCACACAAAATTCCATCAACCAAGAAATCAAGGTAGCAAGGGGGAAATAAATTAACCCATAGGAACCACACTCCCTCACTGAGAGGGCATCAAAAAATAGCAAGAGGGCCGTCAACTAATTTACTCAAACATAGCCTCTAAGGCCAAGAGTTATAGCCTTGGAAGAAAGAGTATGACATAGCCATAACTAAGGTTGGAATCCTACGACCTATACAACCAAAACCTCCTAGCACAAGTCCAAAAGGGACCCAAATGTGTCCAAAGAAGCTCAAGGTACCCATATCAGCCCTAAGCACAACTCGATGTTGATGGATCATAGAGGTATAAGCTAAACAAGTTAAGGGGTAAAGACAAGGGCATATCTATCTATGGGTCCTTGAGAGAAAAAAACACACTTACTTAAGAAAAATTCTTGGAGGGCTTAAGAATAACCATATTTACCCAAGATACATACAATCCACTATCGATCTTTTCTGAAATAAAACAAGGGAACCACATTAGAACTCTAGTATTCCCATTGGTGGACCATCACATCCAAACAATACACTATTCATCAAACCTATAATTATCCAAGAGTTAGTCCATCCCTAACATAATCCATAAGTCCATAGAGAATATCACATCTATTTTGACGAGGAACAAGGCTCCTACCAGGGTGCAAAATAAACACAACCATCTTCAAAACTACCAACAATGCCGCACGGCATGAATAATCTCTCTCCTATAAGGGCCGAGTAACGAAAGAGTTACTCCAAGATCCTAGACACACTCACCTGGTCACTCAAAACCCAAAGCATGACTTGAATAACCTAGGATAATAACCAATGATCCTAGGGCATGCCCCCATATAACGAGATAACATAACACAACATAATAGAACTAGATCATTAGTAGACATGATAAGAAAACCATGTAACATTTTTTATGACATTCAGCCAAATGGCCATGGAGGAAAACAAGCTCGAGTTATCAATCAAAGGTAAAATCCAAGAAATCTTAGAAATCAAAGAAAATGGCTAAGTATCCTTATTGCAATCCTCAAAAAATCTCCCAAAAAGATTAAAAATAATAATAAGAAGAGCCTCAGAGATTCTCAATCAAATCATTAAAATAAAATGTTGGTCCTTGATAAAAGATTTAAGTTTACAAATATAAAACACATGAAATATCAACATCACAATCACTTTGCAGCCCTTCATGGGCCGTCGGTAGGGGTACTCAACATTGAGCTCACATCTCAAAATAAACATACAACTAGATCTACTACGACATCAAGCCATGATATATACTCTCCCAAAAGGGGATTATGTCCACAAGTGACAACCAAAACCAACTCATCTAATCACTAAAGAAAAGGGGAGCTCTAAACAACAAATCAATCCTCATATTTTCTCCAAAATGGCCCCTAAACAATACCTCTAGCACTAATTCCCAAGAATAACACCAAACAAAATAGTAAACCAAACAAGGGAGGGTCTCTACGGAATCAACACCATCACATGACCGCAACCAAAAGCTAGGAGTTCCATTAGCCAACATCTTTTCCAGGAACCAAATTTCTAATACAGGTAGCTCATAAAAATATCAAACTGGATTAAATTTCTTGTTAAGCTGGTTGGACAAGACGCCCGGGGTGAGTACAACTACCCAAACATTTTTTTATCTAATATTATTTTAATCCTATAGGTTCTAGTGTCCTATGATTTAGTTTTGCTAAGCTGGTCTATGAATTCCCAAGCATGCCCGGGGTTCAAGTGTTGAACCCATGACTCTGATACCAAGTGTAATGCCCACATTTTTCCCGCTTAAGAACCCAAGATAAAACTCAATACTAAGTTAGGAAAATTTACGAAATAATTTTTTTGTTTAAATGGGTTGCAACGGTTAACCTCCAACTAGATTTTATTATTTCATGATTAAGAAATCCTTCAGTTTAATTAACAATTAATTATTATTATTGTAATTCAATCATTTCAGCTTAAATCATCTTCTAGGGTTCTTGTTCAATTTCATTAATTAACCCTTATAAACCATTAGATAAGATACCCCTGTTCACAGAAAATCATTTAATTCATCCTTATAGTTCTAACATCATTTATTTATTTAATATTTTAGGGGTAAAGTCTAAACTTACCCTCTCATATAATTAAGTTCAATAAATTTTAATCTCTATAATAACACTATCTAGTTATCCATTTATAAAATTAGTTTAATTAATTCCTAAGGTCCATTAACATAGTCTATGTATGTTATCTTATTATTAGACTAGTTGTTATCTATTCCATTATTCTCTCTTTTTGTTTGTATCTAATTTATCCATTCAGGGGAATATTGTTTATTCAATGTACATATAAATATGTACCGTGCTTATGATATTAATAAGAACAAGAGATATCTAATCTCTATTCTCTCTCCATTGTTTTAGCCTCTCAATATGGTATCAGAGAAAATCTACAGTCCTCGGATGTGTGGAAAGGAGAATGATATTGTTGTTACGTTGTAATTCTTCCAAACGTTGGAGGGTGAAGACCCTGTGTGAAAGTTCTTGTAACCTGTGTGAGGATCTATGCTTGTTTCTCAGCGTATAGAAGGAGAATAATGCGTGGAGGTAGAACATAACACCAACACACCAACGTGAAAACATTCCCCTACTTGTGGCCATGTGGGAGGAGTCTCATTGGTCTGCATGGAAGTTTATTCCTTGGTGCAATTAAAATCTTGCTGCGTGGAGTTTTAGCACCCAGTGCAAGAGAATTTCTCTGTTGTTTTTAGAAAATTACAAAGACTTTCTCTCCTGCTACATGGTCATACTCAAACATTGCGTAGATATTTACAACTTGATGCATGGAGGAGACCAATCATTCACCTGGTGGAGTGACCTAAGTGGAGAGTTTAGTTTCTGTTGTATGTGGATGTTTGCAACTTGCACTCAACCACAAACATAGTTCCAACGTAGACATTAGATCTACCCTCCTTCTAAGTTCCTGCATGTGCCAACCATGAAAGAGGATAATACCAATGTGAAGAAGGAGATTAGTGTGTAAAGTGAGATAAAGACTATTCATGAATCATCGATGACATGCAACCGCATGTTTTAGATGTAGAGAAACCGAAGGAGACATGGGAAAAAATAGCTACCATATTTGAGGTGAAGAATAAGACTAAGGTTCTCCATCTTCAATCAAAATTGCATACCCTATCTATGGGATCCGATGAGAAAGTTGAGGAGTTCTTACATCGATTTTCCAAGCTGCGAACGAAGTTAATAGCTCTTGGTGAGAAGGTAGAAGATATGATTCTGGTTCCGATCACCTTGAGGGAACTCCCTTCTCAGTTTTGAGTCTTTGTTACGACATTGAATGTATCCAATAGGGTAGTGACATTTGAATAACTCATGAACTTATTGCAGTAGGAAGAGGCAATCAATTCAGTCCAAGATGAGGCCTAGGAAAAATCCCTTTTCTCAAGGCCCCAATGTGGCTAGAAGAATTGAAAAGGTCCCCAGTGAAGCAATCTCAAGCAGATCAGAATCAAAAGCCACAAGCTCAAAATTCCAAGTGATGGTGTCAAATCTACAAAACCAATACTCATGACATTGATCATTGTTGGTACAATGGCTTGAAAACAGGGGTCTTTGAGTCAAACAAGCACATTAGGGTGCGATGATTTTCAAAAGTCCAAACAACGTCCCCACCGGAGAAAGTAGAAGGGACATCTCGCAGCCCAACAAGATGATGAATCTGATGAGGAGACATTAGAAGGAGCCAATTAGTGTAATAACATTGTACTCATCTCTCAAAGTTCTCGAGTCCATGAAGAAAGTATGGTTCATAGAGTCCAGTGCTAGTAAGCATATGTCAGATGAAACAAAACTATTTGATTCATTAAACAAACAACCCCTTGGATATTGTGTTCAAATAGCAAATGAAAAGAGTATGTTGCGAAGGAATATGAAATGTCACCATTCCTTTAGGATCACGAAAATGTACACTTATAAAGCTACTATATGTTCCTAGCTTGACTAGAAATCTCTTAGCAGTGACTTAGCTCCTAAATCATCACCAAAAGATAGAATTTCTTGTCCAAAATGGAATTAAATCATGCTTAATCTCCTACAAGGTATGGTCATTTTTATAGAATTTCTAAAATATAAGTTATTTGGTTTAGATATTGTCTCATCTTCTTGCGGTAGATTTATCGCCTCAATAGTAGAATCTATAGCCCTCTGGAATTTTAGATATGGTCACTTGTTGGTTAGTTCATTTGCATCATATGAGTTCAAAATAAATGGTCCATGGACTACCAGATTGTTCAATTCCTTTCCTATTTTCCCTGGCTATCTTAGATGAAAACAACACAGTGATCCATTTCAGGTGAGCACCTTCCATGCGAAGAAGCATCTAGAGGTATTTCATACGATCTGAATGGCCCACTGCCTACTTTGTTTTCAGGATACAAGTACTTCCAACTATTCATGGATGACCACTCTCACAAGATGTGGGTGTTTTTCTGAAGAAGAAAAGTGAGGCTCTTCAACATTTCTAGAATTTCTATCATCATGTTGTGAAAGAGACCGGACAACCACTTCTTCTACTTCACTTAGATCAATTGGGGAAATTCACATCAAAGAAGTTCTTGGCCTTCCCTGAACCAGCAAAGTGTTAAGAAGAAATTGAATTATCCCTACACACCCCAACAAAATGGCATTGTTGAAGCGTTGCAATCACACAGTGAAGGAGATGGCTCGTTGCATGCTAATAACAACAAAGTTAGAGGAATGATATTGGGATGAAGTAGTACAGACAGTTGTATATCTTCTTAATAGGGCACTCGATAAAGATTCTACAAAATAAAATTCCAAAAGAGGTATGGAGTGGTAGAAATCCATCAATTTCTCATTTACGAGTATTTGGTTGCACAACATACATGTATGTCCCAACTCAGAAGAGAAAGAAGGTTGAGCCAAAGATGCTCCCATGCATCCTACTTGGCTATAACACTACCTCAAAGGCTTACCGTCTCATGGATCCTGAGACAAAGAAAATATACGAGAGTCAAGATGTGGTTTGTGACGAGTCATCCTTTGACTCAATAGTGAAAATTGTAGAACCATTGCTAACCACCTCTCACCGACTAGTCTTTGAATCAGATGATCAACCTTAGGAGACTACTCGAGAAGATATGTGCTGCCAGGAGAGCTATTTTTGACCTTGGAGAACTAGGTAATGTGAGTCCACATCAATCCACATGAAAATGACACGTTCTTCTCAAAAGAAGCCAAGTTCTTGTCTAAAGTGGGTGCAGTGCATCATCAAAGACTCACATTTGCAACAACTCCTAGATACATCATCCGAGTCAAAAAAGAAATGAGGTAAACTTTGCACTCATGGGTTCACTGATTGATAGCTCTTAGCCTGATAATGCTCATGAAGCAATCAATCAACCTTAGTGGAAGGAAGCCATGGATATAGAAATTGACTCACTCAAGAAAAATCGGACATGGGAACTTGTCAATCTACCTATAGGAAAGAAACCCATAGGCTACAAATGGGTTTTCAAGACAAAATATAAGGTAGATGGATCCATCAACAAACATAAAGCATGACTTGTAGAAAAGGATATGCTCAGAAAGAAGTCATCGACTATGAAGAAAACTTTGCACCCACTGCGAAGATCAAGACCATCAAAGTTGTTTGCACACTAGCAACACAAAAAGGATGGAGACTTCAACAAATGGACGTCAAGAGTGCTTTCCTAAATTTTGATCTAAAAGAAGAAGTTTACATGACCCAACCTAAAGGATTTTTTGATGAATAACATCCTAAGAAGGTATGTCATCTCATCAAATCATTGTATGGACTGAAACAAGCTCCAAGGGCATGGTATATCAAGATCAATGATCACCTTTTGTAGCATGGGTTCACTCATAGTCCCTCAGATTCCAATTTATATATAAAGAAGGTAGGCAAAGAAATTTTCATTCTTGTTGTGTATGTGGATGATCTTATGATCATTGGCATTTCAGAAGATCAAGTTGATATTGTTAAGAATGATCTCAAAAGAACCTTCGACATGACAGATTTGGGGCTACTACATTACTATCTTGGCTTGGAGATATGGCAAAAGGAGCATCAAATTTTTGTCTCCCAGATAAAGTACGCCAAGACACTCTTGGAAAAATATAGAATGTCAAACTGTAAACCTATATCCACTCCCATGGAGAAAGGCTTGCAACTTTCAAGATTCCAGGACTCACCTCAAGTAGATGTTACTCTCTATAGGCAATTTGTTGGAGGGCTCATCTATTTGACATATACTAGACTAGATCTATGCTATGTTGTCAGCTATCTTTCCAGGTTCATGTAGGAACTGAAGAAATGTCACTGGACTGCAACAAAGCATGTTTTGAGATATGTCCGAGGAACAACTGATTATGGTCTAGAATATAAGAAGAATGATCAATTCTTCTTATAGGGATACATCAACTCGAACCACGTCGGATCTATTGATGACAAGAAGTCAACCACAGGATACATTTTTCATCTTGGATCTGGACCTATCTCATGGATAAGCAAGAAGTAGAATATTGTTTCTATCTCATCCATAGAGGTAGAATATCACACCGCATGAGGAGTTGTGTGTGAAGCGATATGGTTACGTCACATTTTGGATGACATGGGAATTCTGAAAAACAACCTATTCTCTATTGTGATAATCAGAGTGTGTTGAAGCTCATGTAGAATATAATTTTTATGAACAAACAAATCATATTGATATTTATTTCCATTTCATTTGAGAGCACGTCTTAAACCATCACATTCAGCTCCAGTACTGTCCTACAAAAGCACAAGTTGTCGACATTCTCACAAAATCTCTTGGAAAAGTGAAATTTGAACTTTTCAGGGGTCACATTTACAAGAATAATGTAATAAGGGGGAATGTTAGCATAGTCTATGTATGTTATCTTATTATTAGACTAGTTGTTATCTATTCCATTATTCTCTCTTTTTGTTTGTATCTACTTCATCCATTCAAGGGAATATTATTTATTCAATGTACGTATATTCCCTAAATGGATGGAGTAGATACACTAATGAAGAGAATATATTCATTCTTAAAGCACCATATGTCTATTTCCCTTTTCTTATAATTTAATATTAGATTAACTATATTTTCCAAACATTTCAAAATGCCTACTTTTACTATCAAAATGAAAATGTATCTCTTTCCTTTTCGCAACAAGAATGATATCTATTTCAATAAGTAAAACTAAGTATCACTTAAATACTTTCTTCTAATTCCAACTCAACCATTTCACTAAAGGAAAACACAAGCAAGTATGAACTTATTTTTAGTTTTGAGAGAAATACATTTCCCATTTGAATACAACTTTCAAGTCCTTCTTTCCAACCATTACAATATTACAAATATAACTAGATAACAATACAACCTTTTCTCAAGAACTTGGTTCATCCTTTACAATATAATATACCTTATTTTCAACAATGTAAAAGAATAAATTTCAAGCTCTCAACTTTCATTTTACAACAAAGGGCTAACATTAAAAAATTTATAAATAGAACATCCAAGAACTTCTCTTTTAAAATACAAGTTTACAAGCCTTTCACTTTAAGTGGAAAAAACATGGCAACAATTTTACAAAGGTAAGATCTTTCTTCAAATTCTTCAAAATGCAAATATAACCAAATCTTCACTTGAGCTCCACCATTTCTTCAAAAGCCAAACACAACAACAAAATATAGAAATAAGCAACACTCTCCACCCAACCAATAATCCAATGAGGAAGAGAATCCTTCTTCAACTCTTATGCCTCCCTCAATAAAACATACAAGATAAACACAAATTTCACTTATCTACAAAGGTGGGACACCCCAACCCAACTCCCTCCCAAGATACACAATAATACTCTTATGCCTCCCTCAAAAATATCCCAATTTCCATTTTATCCTACACAACCTAAATTCCATTCTATTTCCCAAAATCACAAACATACAAAAATCATCCATTCACAAACATTTACACAACAAAATAGCAATAAGAATACATGGGTGAAGTCCCTACCTTGCCATTGCAAGAGTATCCAATCCAAAAGCATAAGATCCAAGCCTTTCCAAGTAAAAAAATGTAAGTCAACTCCAAATCTTCAAGAAACAATCCAAAATAAAACTTCTCCCAAAAATGCAAGAGTCCAAAATAAAACAAGTAACCCCCAAATCATCAAACAAACTTGAATAAATAGAAAAGAGAGGAGAGAGAGGTGATGTGGCTCCATGTAGGATGCCACATAATTTATCCTCCATTCCACATCACATGGTCAAACCCCAAACCCAAATCTCAATAAATTTTTAGTTGAGGGAATTACAACCCTCTTACACACACAAACTCAAACCCACACCTCTAAAGGACAAAATTAAAAATTTATGTAATAAAGTGCAATAAATATCACCTTTTTGTCTTACAATCACATAATGGGGTCTATTTTTGACCCCTTAACCCATAGGGATAGTTGGTAGGTGAAATTAAGAGGTGTGGGAAAAGCTTAACTTGTCCCACAAGCCTCCAAAAATGGCCCTTAAGCTCAAATCCGAATTTGACAAGAAAGGTTGAGTACACAACACTTAAAAATAATAAAATCCTTTCAAATCCAACATAAAATCAAGGAAAATATACCAACATTAAATACTCCATTAATCAAGATTAATCAACTTAAATGGATCACTTTAACTAACAATAATAAAGGTGACTCACAATACTAAAATAATTCAAATACTCACAAAATAAATAAAACAAGAAGGGGAAAAAACACATTTACCCAAGGTCACATTTGAGGCCATCCCCCTAATGGGGACCTCCTAACAATCTAACAACAAAAAACAACATATAATTACACAAGTTTCCAAGGTGACTTGTTGCCAATACCCCAAATTCCTTCATTGTTGGTCTCCTATCCCCTTTTGTTTGTTGTGTTACAATTTCTGCAAAAATTAAAACAATACCTTTCTAGCCTCATGGCCATATCAATGACATCAAAACAATAAAATGCACATATACATATCAATTCACATCATCAATTAACACAACTAAATCATCGCTAGAATCAAGAAATTTTACCAATTGTTTAAAATTTCAAGATATTTCAATTCTTCCATTTCATCGACAACAATAAGATCACAAGCCTAGCTAGGTCGTCTAACAAAATCTATGTATCAAAATCCAATGTGTCAGCTTAGATCTTACGAAGTGGTAACTCTAGATCATCAATATTGAAATGTCAATCCATGCATGTAATCCATCATATAAGTCACATCATGTCAAAGTCAAAAACATCTATACAATATATCAAAATACTAATTGAATATAATAATGTCCATCTAAAAATTTCTCATGATCAAATATGATAAAAAAGTCAGGTCTCCAATCCAATGTAAAAAATCCTAGTAAGATCAATGTCAAATAAGAGTGGACACTACAATATTAATGTGATGTTATATTAATTTTTTATTTTTTGAATACGATATGTGAAATATAGGTGTGATAATAATTGCATTGGGAAATGGAAAGATAGTCAATAATATAAGGTGGGTTCTTGGGTAAGTACTTTTCCCTTAATAACAATGTCTAACCCATGATAATATAATGCATATTCAAGTAAAAACTATTTAAGAATAAGGGGAGAAATTGGAATGTAAAATAATTTTTATAAAATGTGTGTGCATGTGCACAAAGTGTTATGCACAATATAGGTATGATTACTACTAGATTCATGAATTAGGAAGATGATCAATGTCCATAGGTATACGTTCCATGTCATGAGAGATAAAAGAATGTATGTTCTTGTTAAAATTATAGAAGTAACTATAAGCTCTAAAGTAACCATAAACACCAAAGATATGTCAAAATGTTGTGGGTCATAATTCATCATAGGAACCAAAATATATGGTGTAAGTGAGAGTGAATCAATTTTTTCTAAGGGTCATGTACACATAGTTACTATCAAATTGTTGTTTTCACACAAAACTATGTAATATAGGTTCCCAAATATACAAGATATAGGTACTAGAGTCTTATGAAATGAAGATGTTATATTAGAGCTGTAAATCCTTTTATGGTCAATATTGTAAGGCCTAAGAGAAGAAAAGTTTCCATTATCAATTTGGTGTATAAAAATGTAAGAGTAATGTGAAGGATTTTGTGAGTGAGAGGAGGGTAACAATATTATTAAAGAGGAGAAATGGGCTTACTATGATGGATAACATATTTTAGGATTATATAGTGCATGTATTTTACATGTTACATATTACATTTTGCATTTTACACAACCTATGTTGATACAACATGTGAAATAGGGCCAAAAATTTGAAGTAACAAAATATGAAATGACATGTTGTAGTAGATGTGTGAGTAAATATATCTACTTGAACCATATATGTGGAAACCAAGGGATACCCCATACTAGAGGTGTGATAGTAAAGGGATGATTGGTGTGATAATTTGGGTGTGTAATGATTTTAGGTATATGTATGTCACTATGAAACATTTACAATGATTCATAAATGTCATGGGACTTAGTGATGATATCACATGGTATGAGGTCAAAATATAGGGAATGAAGATCCTTACCTTTTTAGATGGGTCGGGTATAATGGTTGTGAGAGAATATGAGATATAATTGTCGTTTAGATGAAAAATAATTGTATCAGTTCTTTGATTAGGTATTGTAGTATTTATATAAATAATGGGTACAAAATGCATGGTATTTATGTCATTGGTAAGGTGTGCATGTAAGGTGGAATTTTGGTAGGTGGAACTCCAATTGTGTAACATAAAATTTAGTAATAAAGAGATGGGTGTGATCATCAACATAATGTGAAATAATGTTGGTAGTATGTCCAAGACACTAGTGATAAATGCAAGATACCTTGTATTAAAATAAGTAATATGTGTTCGGATCATTTCAAATTGGATAAGTGTTGGTAATATAATTAGATTCAACATGGACTACTTGTAGTATCTATCATGGAGATATTGGTAAGGAATGGAATTTCCTAATAGTGGGTGTCGAGAGGTTGAGGATTAGGTGATAGTGGAGGTATACTCATAGGCTCAAATTTCAATGTGAGGTTCATAGTAGCAATATGGTTAATCATATATAGAGAATAATCATGTGGAATATTATTAAGATCAAGGATGATGAGTCTTTTTAACTATAAATTGAGTTAATGATTCTTAGTTAAAATTTATATTGTTGTCATTACGTAACCTTTAATAGAGGATCCACAACCAAATAAGGGATTGAAAAACTCGATAATAATCATGGAACATACAAAATTTTGAGACAATTCTTAAATCCTAAGATGAGGTACAAATCCATGTAATTGAAGTAATATGGTTCACCATAATATAATGTAATTTTTTTAGGAATTATATATTCAAAACGTTAAATAATTATGAAAAGATGAAAAAGACCAAAATGCAATAATTTTTAGGAAGCATACATATCCTAAATTAGGTCTAGTTAATAAAGGAAAATTGCATTATTATAGGACTGAGCTAATTGATGAAATTACAAGTTAAGGTTAGAGAATATTAAGCCAATACAATATTGAGATAGAGTGAGACTAATATGAGAATGTGCTAGAAGGATTTACAAGATGTAATAAGTGAATATAATCAATCCGATAAACTAATAAACATGAAGCTATACTGAACAAAATATTCAAGATAATCAAATAAAAAAAATGAAAAAACACAAGATTTAACTTGGGAAACCCTTTTGGGAAAAAACCCAACACAATAACTTCTCTCCTTATTGCATTAACTTAACCATTTACAATACAATAATGTACTTCCAAGTTCTTCTTTACCCTACTACATCTCCAGCTATTTGTAAGCAAAACAATAAGAAACTATCAAATAGGTTTACAATACAATGGGTACCAAAACCATGGGATAATAAACACCCATAACGGTTCCCCATAATTCATGGATTATGACACCACCCATATATATGTATAGATAAAAATAACATATCTATACTCCTAGAACCATACTAACGCTCGTGGAAGAGGTGTACAGTACTCCTGGGTATACAATATACAAAATATACAACACATTATAACATTCTCCCACTTGTTGTATACTTTGCAAAAGGGGGCTACACTGCCATATAGTCAGCAGCTCAGGGCATTCAAGCCCATCAATTTTCTGCACCAAGAAAATTTCTTAGCACTCATAACCTTAGTTAAAGAGTCAACAACATTATCCTTTGTGTCCACCTTACTTAGTAGTATCTTCTTCTCCTCCACCATTTCTCTTACAAAATGGTATTGAACATCAATGTGTTTCATTCTTGAATGATACTCAAGGTTCTTTGCTAAAAATTACACTTTGACTATCACAATTGATCCTTACAACATTTTTAAGTGAACCCAACAGTGGAGATCAGTCGCCAAAGCCAAACCACTTCTTTACTTGCATGAGTAGCTGCCATGTACTCAGCCTTTGTGGTGGATATCGCAACACTTTCTTGACGTTTACTCATCCAACTTACCACTCCACCAAATAATTTGAACACATAACCATTGGTAGACTTGCACATATCCAAGTCTCCACCCCAGTCGGAATCCACAAAACCATGTAGATCTAATGTTTTACTTTCATCAGGTTTTCCCTGATAATAAATTGCATAATTAGATGTCCCATGCAAGTACATGAAGATTCTCTTTACCACAGTCCAATGTTCCTTTCTAGGATTTGACATGAATCTGCTCACTACTCCCACTACATGTGCAATATCAGGTCTAGTACAAACCATTGCATACATCAAACTACCAACTGCACTAGCATATGGTACCTAAGACATGTCCTCTATTTCTTCTTTAATTTTAGGACATTGTTCAGAAGACAAATTTTGACCAACAAGAAAAGGAATACTAACAGAGTTTACTTTCATGCATTTGAAACCTTTGCAATATCACCTCAAGATACTTTCTTTGATTTAACACTAGTTTCCTATTTACACGATCTCTTTTTATTTCCATGCCCAAAATAAATTTTGCAACACTAAGATCCTTCATATCAAAATGAGATGAGAGTTGAGATTTAACATGACTGACCAATTTCTTACTATTACCAATTAACATGTCATCAACATACAATACAATGATAACATAATATTCACCTTCATGTTTAAAATAAACACAGGGGTCAGCTTTACTTCTTTCGAGCCCAAGTCTCAACACATACTTGTCAAATTTCTAGTTCCACATTCTTGGTGATTGCTTCAAGCCATATAATGAATTTTTCAGCCTACACACCAAATCTTCCTTTCCTTTGATCTTAAATATTTCTGGTTGCGTCATGTATATTTCCTCCTCAAGCTCACCATGCAAAAACATTGTCTTAACATCCATCTTCTCTATTTCCAGATCAAAAGCAACAACAATAGCTAAAAGAAATCTAATAGAATGTAACTTAGCAACAAGAGAAAATATCTCACCAAAATTGAGTCCCTCCACTTGAGAGAAACCCTTTTCCACAAGGTGAGCTTTATACTTTTCTATTTTCCCATATGCATTATACTTCTTCTTAAAAACCCATTTACAGACCAACTTTTTTTTTTTCCAGGAGGTAATTTCACCAAGTCCCATGTATTATTCTTATATAAGGACTCCATTTCTTCCTCCATAGCCTTTTTCCAAAACTTTATTTCATTAGATCCAAAATCCTCCTTCACAGTCTTGGGTTCATCATCAGTAATAGATAAAACTAAAAAAATAGAAGTAGAATGGAAATCAAGAGGACTATACCTCTCAGGTGCCCTTCTCAGCCGATTATGATCTTCTTAAGATAGGATTTTCTGGTTCAACATCTTCTGGTTCCTCATCTGCTTCATCTAAATATTCCCCTTGCAACTCTCTTTGTGGTTCATCTTCTGTAGTCACATCAAATTCAAACACAGATTCATCTTCCTCAATTTTAACATGATCTTCCTCTGGTTTTTCTTCTTGCTCTGGAATTTCCTTAAGCTCTCTAAAAATTACATTACAGCTAAAAACAACCTTATGTGATTCTAGATTCCAAAGCTTGTATCCTTTTATGCCATTAGAGTATCCAATAAATATGCACTTAGAAGATTTATTATCTAACTTGGTTCTTTTCTCTTTCAGAATATACATATAAGCAATACAACCAAATACACGTAAATGTCTAACAAAGGGTTTCTTACCAGTCCATGCTTCTGTGGAGTTTTCCCTTCAAGTGTAGATGTCGATGATCTATTAATCAAATAGCACATAGTTTCCACTACTTCTACCTAGAATTTTCTATCCAAATTGGCACCACTGAGCATACTTCTACACTTATCCATCAACATTTTGTTCATCCTTTCTGCAACTCCATTCTGTTGTGGCGTATATGGAGTTGTCTTCTACCTTTCTATTCCACACTCTTTATAGAATTTCTCAAAGGCATTAGAGAAATATTCCCGCCATTGTCACTTCTCAAAACCTTTATCTTCCTTTCTGTCTAATTTTCCACGAGCCTTAAACTCTTTGAATTTATTGAAAACCTCAGACTTATTTTGAATAAAATATACCCAGGTATTTCTTGAGAAATAATCTATGAAACTAACATAGAACATGGATTTTCCTAGTGATGGAAATTTTACATGTCCAAAAACATCACTATGTATCAAATGTATAATTCCTTATGATCTTGTAGCATTCGTAGGAAACTTTACTCTATTTTTCTTTCCAAACACACAATTCTCACAAAAATCAAAATATAAAGGAAAATCAGAAATTCCTTCAACCATACCTTTTACTTTTAAAGTATGAAGTCCTTTCTCTCGATGTGTCCCATCCTTTGATGCCATAACATCGTCTTCATTGTAGTAGATGTAGGAGTTGGATTTGAAGCTTTCTTCTCCTCTAGAACCACAAAGCTATTACACTCATCAGTAACAACGCTTGCCTCAAGCTTAAACAAGTGTTCCAGTATGGATGCCTCTTGCCAATACCATTGCACCCAAACCATCTTGTAACTGTCTTTACTAAATTCTACCTAAACACCTGCATCATTCATCTTACTTACAGATATTAGGTTTTTGGTCAAACCTAGAATGTGCAAAACACTTGGGAGGGTTTTAATCCTTCCATATTTAAACCTCATCTTGATTCTACCACAACCAATGATCTTACAAGTTGAGTTGTCTCCCAGATATACATCACCTCCATTACACTTTTCATATTCACAAAACCACTCCTTGTGTGGTGTCATATGAAAGGAGGCACCGAGTCAATCAACCATGCATTGTCACATGCATGTAAGCTGGAAGCCACCAAAAAAATCTCCCAAGTCTTCATTAGAGGGTTTTGTATCTGAAGATCCACCATCATCAGAGGACTTACCCTTTTCTACCTTCTTAGATCTACAGTCTTTCTTGAAATTCCCCATTTTACCACAGTTCCAACATTTCCTCTTATCTTTTTATACGAGTATTCAATTTACTTATGGACTTTGATTGTCCTTTCGTCTTATTTATTTTCTCTTTGGTATGACCTCTTACATATAAGCCATCCTTAGATTGATAATCCTCAATGGATTTTGCCTCATTTCTTCTGATAGTAAGGCCACAACTACATCCTCAACTAATAATTTTGTTGTAGTACTAGTAATAGCCATAACTAGATTATCCCAAGACTCAAGTAAAGAACACAACATGAGTAATACACTTATCCTCTTCTTCCATTTTAATATCAACATAAATTAACTGACTTACCATAGTATTAAAGACGTTCAAATGTTCTACAACAGAGTCTCTGTCATTCATTCTCAATGAATATAGATTCTTTTGGAGAAACAATTTGTTCACCAAAGACTTTGTCGATACAAAGTCCCCAACTTCTCCCATAACACCTGATCAGATTTCTCATTTGACACATTCAAAGCAAAACTAAATTTGATAGACACAATTTGATTGAAATCCTTTCCTTCCTATCGATATTTTCCCAGTCCTCTACCTTCATACCTGCAGGCATGACTCCAAACACAAAAATCCATTGATCTCTATCCACAAGAAGATCTTCCATCTTGAGCTTCCATAACTCAAAATGTTGGCCATTAAATTTTTGATTTCGATCCTTGCGCTTCCGTCATTTTATTCTACTTGAAAAATTCACCCATAGAGCTCCCACTCAAAAATGTTTATCATAGGTTTTAGAAACCCTAACTCTTCACATAAAATCTAAAACCTAGCTCTGATACCAAATGAAGAGAATCAATCCAATAAACTAATAAACAAGAAGATATACTGAATAGAATATTCAAGATAATCAAAGAAAACAAATGAAAAAACACAATATTTAACCTAGGAAACCCTTTCGGGAAAAAACCCAACACAATAACTTCTCTCCTTATTGCATTAACTTAACCATTTACAATACAATAATGTACAATGTACTTCCAAGTTACGCTTTACCCCTGCATCTTCAACTATTTGTAAGAAAAACAGTAAGAAACCATTAAAGCGGTTTTACAATACAATGGGTACAAAAACCATGGGCTAATAAACACCCATAACGGTTCCCCATAATTCATGGATTATGACACCACCCATATATACGTATAGATAAAAATAACATATCTATATGCCCGGAAGATGTGTACAATACTCCTAGGTATATAGTATATAAAATATACATCACATTTCGACAATTAGGATATCCTAAAAATATGAAATTATGATTATTAATGCATGATGAGTTTTCTTGTTATGGACAAAATCACCTAGGTAAATATTTCTAAGATGGAAAAATTTTTCCTCTACTAATGTTGATTGGATCTTGAGTCTAAGCATTGTGATCATCTATGTCTATAGCTTCACCTTTTGTTGTTAAAATTCCATGATTGAATTTTTATAGCTGATTAGGACTTATTCTTTTTATTCTTTACTTGGGGGCTTAAATTGGGGTTAGTATAATTGAGTTGAGTGGTCCCCACCACACCTATTTATAAATACACTAAAGAGGCATAAAATGTTAAGTACTTTTGGATATGTATTTTATGTTCCTTAGGATATTCAATATTACAGTGTAATGGATTGATGGGATTTTGATATGTAACACATATACATATTAATTATATGTTTATAATATATGGGGTAACATAAAAATAGTTAAATTGGGTAATAATTTATCCTACATTGGGATTAGGTGTTACTCATCCTTTAAGAGTATTGTATACCTATATAGTGGAGACAAATTTTGTCTTGAGATATTTCATGGATGATTTGAGTATTCTCTTTAATAGAAAGAGGTATCCCCTCAAAGTGGAATTCCGTATTGAGAGATATTGGAGTTATTCCTTCCTTAAGGGGTATTGTATGATATAGCCCTACCTTAAGGGCATTTTAATGAATATATTGAATATCATGACATATTGGCCACCGATATCTATTGTTGTATTATATTTTGTATATGGTTTGAATTATTCATTTATTATATGTGAAGATATTATCTAGTATCAAAGCATTAATTTGGGCCAATTGTGGGTTTACACCCTAATTTTGAAGGTCCATTAGTATCTTGCAAATGAATGGGAATTTTTCTACAAAATTGTTTATTAAATTCGTGAAATTTTTAAAGACAACTACACTCAAAATTTAATAGTGTTTTGAGACGTTATTGCAATTTTAGGGTTTTTCACAAATTCACTCCATAAGAACTAATGCTCATATTTTTTTCAATGTTTTTTACAATTTAAGAAATCTCTCAAAAATATAATTAGATTGTCCTATCTATATTTTATGATTTTATCTTTGTCATCTTAAAAAAATGCGTAGGTCAAAGATTGGTCAAAAGAGCCGAGTTCTTGAAACCTAATTTGTGTAAATTATGAAATTGCATTCTTTCTATAAATAAGGGGATATAGATAATAAAAAATTGAGGATGCAATTTAAAGAAACAAATTATTCATATGATAGGATATAATCTTAGTTGGGTTTTACTCTTGGTGGCCCTACACGGACTTGGTCTTTATGAGTTGACACAAGAAATTTAAACTTGGTTTTGGAAGGAATTTGAACTATTTTTATGAGCTAGATGGGATAAAATAGAAGAATAAAATGATGAAAATAAGGATGTTATTGCAGTTGATGATAGAAAGGAAGAAGAAAAGTAAGAATAAGAACAAGGTGATAAATAAGAAGAAGAATAAGAACAGGATAATGAAAATGAAGGGGATAAAAATGATACGAAAAAAGAGGTAGAGGATCGAGATAAATAAGTAAAGGATAAGGGTTAAAATAGTGTAGAGCCAAAAAGGAAGCTTGATATTATATTTTCATGGATGAATTCAAAAAAGAAGGTAGTTGTTTCAATAGACACTAACAACAAATAGAACTTTATCAACATAGATTTGGATCAAAATTGATTTGTTTTAACCAAGAATATCAATGAAGTTGACATGGATGGTAAGCAACTTCACGTTTTTAAGGATTTTATACCTACTATTAATAAATATGGTTTGCATTAATATTTAATGACTTGGATAGGGACGGTATAGATATTGTTCTTATCTATCCTTCGTTAAAGACCATAATAATCAATATTAATGTGCAAAAATAATTTATGATGATTTTGTACAAGAAAATGAATGTCACTTTATAGGAAATCAGGCTTAAATAAGAACAAAGAGAGGTCAAGATAGAGTGTAACACCCACAATTTTTGACATTCTAAAACCACATTAAACCTTAATAACTATCTAGAAAGTTGTAGCATATATATATATAGATTTAGGTTGCGAGGATTTCACTTTGATACAAAGTTTAATTAATTCCTACCAACAATTTGCTATATTACAAAGAATGGGTTAGGTCTAGGTTAATACTTAAAAATTCTTAATCCATTTCAAAAGTCAATTTAATTACCATTCACTAGATAAGTGTCCATTAATTTATTTTACTAGGTTAAATAGTTTCCCTCTTAGGAATTAACATTCAACCCACATTTAATAAACCCTTATCCTTAGTTACCTTAGTTCTCTTAAATTATTTTCTTTAATGTCCATTGAATCATTTACTACAACACACTAGAAGAGTTACATAGTTAACTTAACATACAAGGGTATTAAGTGGCCCCATTCACCCATTTACACATACCTTTAAATTATCTAAAAACCCATAATATTCATTCTTACCTAACAATTGTAGGGTTGATTCCTAACCCTTGGATCAAATCAATTATGGCCACTAGATCTTAGGGTTCCATACTAACCCTAACTATCCTTATGGAATTTTATTAAACCTTTTTCTTTTCCCTAGCCTCCTCATTTGGTCTCTTTTCTTTTGTTTAATTTGTAGGTTGGAGAAATGGAAGCCATGGGAGAAAGGAAGGAATCCATGGAAGGATTCATTTGGAGCAAGCTTATCTTAGTTTAGTATGTGGATTTATTACAAAAATGTCTTCCATTTGAATATTGTAGAAGTTTCTACTCTAAATATGAAATTATTATTTAGTTATTTCCATTTTTGAGTCTCCCATTTGGGAAAAACCCACTTCCATTTAATGTATGCAATTGGATACATTTAATGCCCATTTAAATATTTACATGTTTAGAACAATGAATTTATGCCCTTATGGCTTGTTGGTGATTTCCTCTTCATATTTGCAGGCTTAAATTTTTAATAAAACAAGTTTAAAATTTCCCGATTGCAGCTTTTTTAAAATTTTCCACTTGTGATGATGAAACCGCTTCCCAAAGCAGGCGGTGGTCTTGGGATCACCGCCCTACAGGTGAAAATTCACAAAGCGCTACTTATCACAGGCGGCATTTCAAAGACCGCCGCTCTGCATAGGCAGCAATCTGTTCTCGAAAACACAACCATCAATTCTGTGAATTTTTCAAAAACAAGTTTTACTAGAGTGTTTTAAAGGTTATCCTTAGCTTGAATTTATATGCCTAAAGTCTCCAGTTGAAAGGTTACACCATTTATTCATTCCATGCTTAAATTACTAAATTTAAATATTTTCTATTTCAATAGTAACAAGAAAGAAACTACAAAATTATCTTTCTAACAACATTGTTTTCAAAGGAAGAAGAAATGAAACTTAATATATTTCTAATTATCATTGTTTTCCTTTCCAAAATGAAAATGTAACCTATCAACAAAGTAAATTAATATCACTTAGTGCATCTTTCCCTTTCAACTACAACCATTTCCTCACGGAAAACATAACAACTATTATATATTTAAGATATTGTAAGAATACATTCTCAATGGTTTACTGACTTCCAAGTTTTCCTTCATTTTTACAAAAATACAACTTCAACAAATAATAAGGAACTTTCTTTTTGTTTGAGCATAGTTCATTTATTTTAATGTAAAGAGCTTTCTTTCTAACAATACATTACAACTTAATAACAAAATATACAATACAACTTTTCTTTTAAATGCAAGTCTACTAGTCTTCCACCTTAAGTGGGAATCACAAGAAAATTTTCTATAATGAAGGATTTCTTTTTGACTTCAACAAATGCTCCAAGTCCCAATTATTCAACAAGAGCTCCACCATTTCTTCACTTTAATCACAACAACAAAAATGGGGAGAGGCAACACTCTCCACCCAACCAATAATCCAATGAGGAGAAGAAGCTATCCTCCTCATTGGCCCCCGAGCCCTAACCAAAATGCAATAAATGATGGATCCAACTCATGGAAACTATCACAAATCTTCCACATCAAAATACAAAATTTCACAACCATTTCAAAACACATTCAACACAAGATATAATCACAAGAAGGAAACTAATAAAATACACAAGGCTTGAAAATACAAAGCCAATGGAGCAAGGATCTATGGGGAGATCACTTATGCCTCCAAATGGGATTAGGTGCCCACCTTAAAACCCTCAATATACATCTCAAAACCCCTACACAAATCTTATTCCTCCCTCAAGATCCTCTTAGTCCTCCCAATTTCTCTTATGCCTCCATATAATCTCTTATGTCTCCCTCAGAAGAACCAAGTTAGAAATGCAAGCATTTTCTTATCAAAGGTGGGGCACCCAACTCAACTCCCTCCCAAAACATGAAATAGACTCTTATTCCTACCTAAAGTGGAAAAATATCCATAGCCTTCTCCTACACCATACTTAAGCATTCTACCCAAGATCCTAACAAGCACATAAATCATTCACATACATGCAATACACACATAAAAAAACAAGTAAAAGAGTGTAGCTCCTACCTTTCCATAGTAAGAACTTGATCAAAGAATCACACTCCAAGATCCTTCAAGCTCAATCCAACTCCAACAAGCTCCAAGAATTCAACAAGCACTTCAAAAACTCTCTAACTCCCAAAAATGCACATGCACAATAAAATTAAGTAACCCCCAAACAAACAAATAAACTTGCATATATAGAAAAAGGGAAGAGGAGGGTGAGGTGGCTCCATGTAGGATGCCACATCACTTATCCTCAACTCCACATCACAAGTCAAACCTCAACCCCAATGCACAATAAATTGGTGGTTGAGAGAAATGACAAGCCTCTTACACACACAATCTAAACCCACACCCCCTAAGGACATAATTTAAAACCCATGTAAGAAAAGTGCAATAAATGTCACTTTTTGTCTTACAAAACACATAATGGGGTCTATTTTTTACCCCCCAATCCATAGGTATGGTTGGTATAAGAAATTAAGAGGTGTGGGACAAGCTTAGCTTGTCCCACAAGCCTCTAAAAATGGCCCTTAAGCCCAAATCCGAAATTCCAAGGTAAGGTAGAGTGTACAACACTCAAAGTCACTTACACTCAATCAAAATCACAAAATCCAAATGACCAACTACTCTAATAAATGACCCCTTTTGTCACATCCCCATATAACTTAATAACATGATTAAATTACTTAATAAAGGCACATTAATCAACAATTATTAAATAGATTACATCACAAAATAAATCACATACTCTATAATAATTAAAAAAAAGGGAAAGAATTGCACACAAATCCCATGGTCATAATTGGAGGTCATCCCCCATGGGGACCCCTTAATGAAAAAAATAAAAAAACAAACATTACACAAGTTGTCATGGTGACCTTCGTTGTATCCATCTAGTATTCCACTTGTGGTTGGTCTCTAATCCCCCTTTTGATTGTTGTGATATAATTACTTACAAAATCACACAATACCTCCTTCACCTCGTGGCCACATCAAAAACATCAAAGATAAAATATACACACATAAATCAATAACCATCCTCATATAGCTAAATCATCATCTCAACTAAACAATGCTATCATTTGTCTAAAATTTCAACATCTCAATTCTATCTTTTATCAATATCAGTAAGATCACAAGATTAGTTCAAATGCTAAATCCTAGTCAACATGATGAGAATTCTGAATGTCAGTAATATATATGCTAACAACACATCATCATCATCAATATAAAATGTCTCTCTATGTCTCTAAGAGTCCACACAAATCATACTATGAATCAAAATCCATCAATAGTCATAATATATCTATCATCTAACATCATGCTAAACCAAAATGATACAATAATATCCATTTTTATAGTCAACAATAATCAAAATCAAAATATAATTAAGTGTCAAAGAGGAGTGGGTATTAAATAAAGCATGAAGATTATTTTTAAGATGGTGAAGGAGGAAATAGGATTATTTAGAAGAATAAAATTACGAATATATAGAAAAATAAGATCATAACAATTCATCTACTTAAGAGAAACATGAAATAACAAGCAAAAATGGGAAAGGGGAAAACGTTGATACTAGGGGTGTGAAATATAGACACCCACATTATCATGAGAGGTAAAAATCATGGAGGAATGCCAAGGAACATAAGGTTATTAACGAGTATGGATATATGGAGAAGTTAAGGAACAATCACTATGGATATAAATGGAATAAATGGAGAAGCAATTGATGTATGGCATATAATCATAGTAATACTTACTATGGATATGAATGAGTGTTAAAGAGGACCAACTATGGATGTGGATGGAATAAAATTAGCACAAAAAATTGTGTAACCTGGTTTAGATATGTATCACCCACTAAGATCACATATAGATGGTTGGATAAGTGAGAATGGTGACAAGTGTGTAATAATTTTAAACACAAACATTATGTGGTTTATTCTTATGTTTGATGACAAAAAAATTTAAGGAATGAGGTATGTGCACCTTGGGATAAGATAATATAGTTTATATGGGTTGATGGGGTATCGATATGTGGTGCTCATCCCCATTATTTATATGTTTATAATATACGGGGTCACATAGAAATTATATATATTAGGTAATGAGTTGGCCTACATTGGGATTAGATCTACCCATAAATTAAGAGTATTTTATTCCTATATAAAGCGTAAGAATGTCATTATGAGATATGAAATGTATGAGTTGATTCTTTTACTTGGTAGAAGGATATTAGAGGTATCCACCTCGAAGTTAAATTCCCATATTGGGAGAGAGTAGAGTTATTCCTTAAGAATTATTGTATGGTTTTCCCTATCTTAAGAATACTCTTGTGAATATATTGAATATTATGGAATATTATCCTACCAATATATCTTGTGGTGTGTTCTATTCTTAATATGGTTTGAATTATTTATTTATTATATGTGAAAATATTATCATAAAAAATCCATAGTTCTGACTTGATGTATGTGTGTAAGACGTATATCATAATGTGTTTACAATGAATAACCTAATATGACCTCCAAAAATCGGAAATGATGTTTGGTGTGTGATATAAGGCTTTACAAATTGGCCCAAGGAAACCTTATAGGATGTGTCCATACTTTGAGTTGGCTCATATGCTTGAGAGAGTGATTTAGTAATTCGGTTCTTTTTATGATCTTCTAGGCATCCCAAATATGTGAGAGGCAAGGACCTTGAAATGGGTTATGCGGATGTAATTTTATAGGTGACTATTATGAAAATATTTCTAAATGACACTAGGCATATCTTGTGCTAAATTTTGAAAATCAAAAAAATGAGTGTTAGATATTTGGAGGATGGAGTTGTTAATTGAAGAAAAAATTGCCCAATAATTTTTCATGGCGAATTCCTCCTATTAAAACATTCAATACAAAGTTTTTATTGGATATGGTGTCCATATGTAGAATCATGTGTTTTATGTTATATGATAATGATCTTTTTAATGGCTAGTGACTGATAAAAATGTGACATGGTGCTCTGTAGTGCTATTTGAGAAATGCATATGCAAGAATTAGTCATTTAAGTGCACAATGATTAATCGGTTGAGATAAGTTCCAATGATTAATTGTCAAATTCCATTGGTCTAGATTTAGTAATATATAAAAATTTATCCCCTCATATATATGATACTTATGTATTTTTGTACAAAGATCAAATCTCCCACATGGAGCAAAAGTGTATATATATATACATATATGTATGTATGTATATGTATGTGTGTGTGTGTATATATATATATACATATACATATGTATATATGTATATGTATGTATGTATGTATGTATATGTATATACATGTATATATATATATATATACATAGAGAGAGAGAGTCTTTGATAGTCTATCCAAATTATAGAATTATATGCTTTTGAAATATATTCATGGATATATGTTGGCAAGGTGCTTAATACTCAAGGGAACTCTAGCATTTCCTTCAAAGATGTCATGCAGGGATGCAAATCCATGACCCCTACGAGACACTACCCCGAGCATCACGTTTGGGGAGAAATTTCTATATTTTGAACGTTTTTACCAAGAACATGCTCTGATATTCTTCTTTAGTGGGTTATGGCCTAGCTTATCAGATCTACATGAATGGATCTCTAAAAACTGGATTCCGCTTCTTACGAGTAAGGTAGATTTGTACCCATGTGCTAAAGGGATTTTCATTGTGGTTTTTTCTTCAAAAACTGATAAAGATGATATTATGAGGAAATTATGGGTATGTAAGTCACACTACCTCATTTAAAGCCCTAGTTTCCCTCTTTTAACCCGTTCACAGAATCATTTTCCCGTAAACCAGTTTGGATCAAACTACCTCATCTACCCATTCAATTCTGGAGCAGTGACTACTTGACCTCCATAGGCAATGTTTTAGGTGTTACTCTTTTCATTGATTCCCAAACAACAGATTACACCCACACAACATTTTTCAGGATCCTTGTTGAACTTGACACTTCCAAAAACCTTCCCACAAACATTGAGCTTAAAGTACAAAACCGAACATGGATGCGCAGCCCTTTGGATTACGAAGGTTTTCCCTTGGTGTCGAATATTTTTTCTCTTGGTCACACATGACCTCGGATTGTGGGTTGGAAAAGCATAATACTGATAGAAACAATTGGTGGAAAAATGCCCTTCCCGAGCATTTGGTTTTTAATACTAAGGATGATTTGGTTTCAAATGCTGATTCGAATGTTGGGGTCAAATCAGTCTTGAAAACTCCTACTAAAGAAATTCTGTTGGTGGGAGTATTGAGAATACAAAAATTGCATTATCAGAGGGTAAAGTGGAAAAGGAAATTCCTCCTCCTCTTTCGGTGGTAAATATCAAATACCTACCGATTGAAGATCTCAAGGTTATTCTTCCTTTGAGGAGGTCTACGATGGGTGGAAGATGACAAACAAAAAGAAAAAATCTAATTGCAAGAACACTATTTCTCCCACCTAACTTGGTTGTGCAACTATTCTATTGTGGGTGACTATTTAATCAATGTTGTATGCTAGTTATGTTGCTATTTTAGTACTTTTATGGGCAGTAGTTTAATAATGTTGTGCTTTCTTATAGCATCTAATCTTGATCTCTTTTTGGGTTGTTTCATTGTAATATCGGCTTTTGAGCCTTTTGTGTATGGGGGTAGAGTTCCTTCTCAAAAACTATTTACCAATAATAAAAAAATACCTCCTTTGCATAAAATGTTCGTTGATTCTTATTAATTATCCCCATAATAATGAAAGTATAATATGGCTCTCTAGAATAATCAAAGTATGGTAGGGCTCATGTTGATTGATTCTTATTACTTCTCCCAAAAATAATAAATGTTTGATACGGATCGTGAGGGTGAACCTTCTTTTTTTTTAACTTGCCCCATATATTACAAAATACTCCACTTTTAGTGAGGTACTTCTTCTCAATGACTTTAATGCCAAGATTGTTCAACTACAATGTGTTAGCCATGATATTTTCAATGACCCATTTATGATTTATGATGTTGATCATCAAGAATCAATCCTCCAATGATATTTTGTAGACTCTACCAATAATTCTTATGGAAATAACCTCATCAAGCTAGATGAATCTCATGAGCTTGTTATTATAAATGGTAAAAACAACTTCCCTAAATATAGAGGTTTTACTTATTATCCACTCCATAATAGAGTAAGTGTAGTATGCTATATTATATGTTGTAAATATTATCATTCGAATATATATATGATCTCTATGTTTTGAATCCCCCACCTCTCACTAATAATGTTGTTCTCTCTTTTCATACACCAATTTCCAAAATCCATTCCAACTTCTTCTCCTTGGCTATGTCGCCAACATAATATTACTCATTTTGACCATGCATATGATGAGGGATAAACTAATATTATTATTAAAAATATCATGAGAATTTTGATACTTTAGATCTAGTTGAGGAGATAATAGACAATGTCAAGGAATCATGCTTACTACTCTTAGTGACTCCCTCACTCCATTCACATTACCCAACTCACTAATACTTGTGGTCATTTCCCTCATAATTCTTGATATGATGTGGATTCTAAAATTATACATTGGTTGATTATATGAATTATGACCCAAAACGCCCTCTATATCAAGCTCATACAAAAATTATATTTAATTATTGCTAGAAATAAAAAATTACAATACTTGTATAATAAATGAAGATGTATTCTAGAGATCATTTTTATCAAAATACTAGTATTTTCCATTATTGACCCCCATATATGGTACATATACATATGAAACCTCTCTCTATGATGCTACAATAAACCCCCCATCTAAGTGAATCATAGAACACTTAAATGTAATTTATTTAGATGTAAAATGTTTCTTAAGACCATCTTTAAACTCAAGTCCAATCAAGACCAAGATGTGGAAAATTTAAAGGCTAGTTCTGCATCATTATCCAACTCTTTTTTTTCCATATAGATATAATTTATTCAATTTTATTATTCCTCGTGATCTTCCCAACTTGGACATCCGACCATCTTCAAATTTAGAAATTTTCATCAATCAAGGAACTATTGTACCATTATATTTTGGGCATACTTTGGATAATATTTGTGATGAAATGCTAGATGATTAAATCTATAAGTGGGTAGAGACAAAAATACTTTGGGTAAAAGGTCAAACATGATTCAAAAGGTATCATAGAATAGGTAATCACTTTCATTATTGAGGAAGAAAAGGTTAACAAATGGAAGGTACAAGTTTTTGTATACTTTCTTAAATTATTTAATACTATACCAATAAATATTTAGATTAAGAGGTTAAAATACTTGGGTCCTTCCAATTTAGTAATTTTCTTAGTAATAAATTTATATGAGGAAACGTTTGGACATGTTCATACCAAAACGGAACTACATATAACATCCATAGTACCATAGGTTTGAAACAACCATGTTCACCCTCGTACATGTTTTGGTATTCATATTGATCAATTAGAAGATAATATCTCCACAAATACTAGTGGTAATAGTGGTTGTATCCCTTTTTTGAATTACATTGATATTTTACTATTTAGATATGAGCTTGTTTTCCTTTCAAAATCAAATACTGAGTCTTCCAAATAATCCACGATCATGATGCATTAAATTTTATTTGGTCATAAAAATGGCCTTGAAGTAAACAATAGAAGATAAAAATGATGATTATCAATGTAACTAAGAAAGTATAAGTCAAAATAATTTGGTGCATAAAAAGTAAAAAATGTCAAGATGGTGAATTATTACACCTACTTAGATGGATTTTTCTCGGACCACCTTGTATCCTTGAACCTATAATAGAATTATAACTTAGCAAAGGATATGCAAAATTGAAATCCTTGGAAAGACAATGTTTTTAGCTCCAATTTCAATATATTTGGTCAAAGATTTGAATGTTACAAACATTAGTTACTCAAATTGTGGATGTGAAGTTTGGGGCACAAACTTCAGATAAAATCATTTCAATGTATAGAAAGAGTTTTCATCTTTGTGTTATCAAAGAAAATTTGAGCAAAAAATGTGATTCTTGACTCAATTATTTTTGTATAGTTCATTATGTCCACTCTTCAAATTTTTAATTTTCCATGTTATCATTGTGTTGCATAAGATTTGACACATGGTAAATTATTTATCTTATTAGAGTACAAGTATGCATATTTGACACTTGATATTCTATAAAAAAATTCAAACAAGAATGCAATTTTTGTTGGTTTACAACAGATTGTGGCTTTACTATAAATGCTAGATATAAATATTAAAGTCTTCCTCTTGAGTTTCTATTAATGTTCCTCATCTCACCATAATGAAGTCAACAAAGGTAGTCACAAAGAGATAAATAAATCTTATTAGAAAGTTACATAGTTTGATCCAAAGGAGCATTTAAAACCAAAACGTCTTCATTATTTCTGTTTAATTCCTTCTTTCTCGAGGATTGAAGTAAAATTCAATAGTACATGACAAAGATGATTTCACCATGCTTGAGGATTCCTTGAGTTCATATTTTTTGTTTTCTCTCATCAACTTCAGATGGAATCTCATCATAACGTCCCATCGAATGAGCATAAATGTCGGTTGTGTTTTGTAGAACACGAAAGAGAAGAAAAATTTGCATTCAAGTGCCCTATCTACTATGAAATTCATGGAATATGTCATTTTCTGTTAGATATTCCCATGTATCATTGAGAAACTTCACTAGTATGAGTACAAGAAATGTTTAACCTTTTCTAATTGCAAGATATTTCAACTTTGACAAAGACCACTTAAATTGAAGTCTTCATATAAAGATAATTTCAAAAATATTAGTTTTTACTTCAAAATTTAAAACTTCAAGATCCTTGATAGACCACATGTATAGACAACATGGTTTAGATATGGAAGGTAATGTAATTTTTATTGGTTTTAAGATCTAAAACTTTAAGATAGTATAATTATTGTTTCTCAATGAACAACATTAATAGAAGGTGTGTCATCATCGATCATATCATGATGCGAGAATGAGAGAGAAGAGGAGCCTCGCCATTGCGTTGATAGGTCAGCGGTCCCAAGGAAATAGTGTTTACGAAAAAAGTTAGGAGGAATAGATTCATGATCTATGGACTCGTGGGTGAAGATGGTGATGTGGGTGAATGGGAGGAAAGATTTTCATCCTAGATAAGGTTGACACAAACCTTCTTGGAGAGTGGAGCATCAAAACCAATGCCACTATGGTCATTGTGTTTACGAGAGTACAGGAAATGACAAGTATGGTGGCCTTGTTCATAAAATCGAAAGCTGAATCCCTTCCACGCACATAGGTGGATAAAAGTGTGAGAAAAGTGGTAGTTAGTGAGGAATTTGTAGGTCGAGACGAAAATGGTTGGGCTTGGGATGGAGGTTCGGGTTTATAAGTGGCCATATTAAGTCCCCCATATGTTAGATTAGTGCGAACATGGGGAGGACCATAAGGAAAAATGTCACCGTGCGGATGTCGTAGGCTGGGGTGTTAACATAGATTCCCATACTCTTGCGGGGTGAGGAAGGTGTCTATATTGTATAGGTGGTATTCCCCTAGAGTGAGGCATTGAAAAACACCTTCTAAAGGATCAATAGTCGGTATGTGAGTAGAAGGGATAGATGGCTCACTAGGTGATGGGGAAACAAGTGCGTCAGTGGTAAAGGCTACAAATGCGGTGGGGATAGCAGGGTTAGATGTAGAAAAAGTAGTGTCAATTTTGTTGGATTGGTTTGTAGGTGAAGGTGAAGTAGGGATGGTGGTAGATGTCTTGGTGGTACAAGTACATCATTAGGTCAATATAGCATGTTACGAGGTCTTGAAAGGTGAAGGGTCATCGGGGATGGTGTAATTATGTCCCTCATGCTCAAATTTGAGGCGGGGTGCAAATTCGAAGGATGCGACCCATGGTACGGATCTAAGGTCAACCGAGCAACAAGTTATACTGGAACTCCCCTTCTAAGACATAGAAACTTTTTGGGATAGTGCGGGGACCCACGTGGACATGGAGAACAATTGTACCCAGGGTAGAGGTCATGGCGTCATTGAAGGAGAGTAGCATCAATTGGTTACCATGCATGTAATTGGTAGGTATTTACATTTGGTCGCATGCATGAGAGGAGATGATGTTAATGATAGCACCACCATCGATCATAATGCATCGTATACGTATATTATTGATAAATATGGAGATGAAAAGAGTAGGGTCATGGTCATCAGACTGGAAAGGAGCAATCTCTTCATCTGAAAATCTAAGGGAATCCACTTGGCAAGTAGGTGGTGTAGAGAAAGGAAAACTTAGTGAGAGAGGCTACGTGGTGGGGGTAATGATGGAGGCTACGGGTGTGGGGTCAGTGATGCAAAATCACAGCACCCCTAGGCCACATCGAGGCTTCTAGGTTGATGTTCGGGCATCGGTGTGATTGCACAACATGGAAACCTCTCTCCAGCGTGGGACTTGTAAAACTAAGAGAGGAATCTCCGAGAGAAGGCTGGTTCTGCTCCTAAACTACCTGCCACAAGCTATTCCGTGCGAGGCAAGCTAATCTAATCCTAATCTAACCATGCCAAGAGAGACGAGAGAGAGAGAGAGAAAGGAAAAAACAGCAAAAGCCTACACTAAAACGGTGATACACCGAGAGAAGGAGAATGTTGGACATCTATCAAAGCTGCCATGGGATAAAGAGAGGTGAGCGATGGGAAGGATGGACGGATGCATCACGAGGCCCGAGGATAGATTTCACACGAGAAAATGTCCCAAAACTCCATGAACACAGCTCCAAACCTGCAATGAACATTCAAACATGCACAAATACCTGCAATGAAGAGAGGCAAGAAGAGGACAAGCAAAAATGAGGAAGGATGGACAGATGCATCACAAAACACGTTTTGTTGCTCCAGAAGTTTGCACAGAACATCATTCCATTAGTAAAAGGCAAAAACGCCATTACAGAGCAAGGGAGGAGGTTCGAACTCCATTTTCAACCCTAGAGAAGAAAAGAAGGGAGGGCCGAGCAGAAAGAATGAACAACCCCCTTTTAAAATGAGCCAAATCTGGCTTTTACATTGCATGGGTCGAGCCCAGGGGACAGAAACGTGGGAAAGCGTGTAAGCCCATTCCTCATTGAATACCAACGCATTAAAATGGCATAGGATACCTTACCAACCCATACCCTGCTATATTTGACCAATTTTGGAGGAGAATGTGACCCATTTGTATTAATTTGGCTGCTAAAATGTCACTTCTGTCCGTGCAGAAGAAGAATGCAACCCATTAGCATTAAAACGGGTTGTTGAAAAGTCGCTTCTGGCCATTACCACACGTCAGAGCCGTTTCTTGATTTTCTCTCTTCAGACTGCACCAAAACTCGAGATTGATCCCAGAATCATGTAGAGCATCTCAACAGCTTTCCGTTGATATAAAAGCGTGGAAATCCGAGCTCGGATCAAAAGATATGGCGATACGAAGATTTAGGGCGCGGAGCAGATCAAAACGAATTTTAAAATGTTTTCCCGCTCTTCGCCATACGGCGACGACACGTGGCACGTGCTTGATTGGATGAGAAATTCTCTCTCCTCTCTGTCTTTCGGCGGGCTTTCCTTTTGAAATTGCTTGTGGGCCCCTTAAACTTGGACACGTGGCGCCATTTCATTGGTTCGGTTCAGCGCTCGATAACTCGTCCCTTTGACCTTTTGACTTTTCTCTTGTGAGGACACGTGGCACCTTCTGATTGGTCCTCGGCTGATTCGGCTCCTTCGCGTACTTCACCTCCATTTGTCCCGGATGTCCCATTTGATTTGGGGCCCTTTGTGCTCATTTCGGCCGGTTCGGGCATTTCGCGTCCATTTGTCCCAGATGTCCCTTTTGACTTTGGACCCTCTGGACTCATTTCGGCCGATTCGGGCATTTCGCGTCCATTTGTCCCAGATGTCCCTTTTGACTTTGGACCCTCTGGACTCATTTCGGCCGATTCGGCCGGTTCGGGCATTTTTGTCCCAAATGTCCCGACTGCCCCTAGGACTAGGACTTAGTCATTTTTACGATTTTTTCCTGGATCAACCTACTTGCCTTCTGCAACCTCTTTTTGCATTTTCTCAGAGCTTGCTCTTTTCCTCTCAGACAGGGAACTTAGAAAATATTTGAGGGGACTCTAGCAACATGATTTTTGGCCCCAAATCAATCAATTTTCCTGGGACTTGAATATTCTGATGCATGTTATCAAAATTACCCAGGGGGGGTGAAATTTTGACAACAGTTTGGCGACTCAGCGGGGTCATCTGACTGCTAGATGAATGATCAGTAGACTGAAGCATCCATTGGGCATGGAGTCATGAGTTGCAACCTGCAACTGATCTGAACTTTGAAAACCTCCCTCTGAGCCACTTGGAAACCCATTGAACCTGGAGTGTCTTCACCAAGATGCCCTTTGAAATGAAGCGTGCGAGAAGCAAAACCAGCAACACCAAAACTATGTACAAAGCTGAAAATCATACATGCCCCAAATGGAACATGCGAGAGTGTGCACAAGCACTTCTTACTGAAAGCAAACCTAACTACTCTACTTTAGCTGGAAGCAAAGGCAAGCTAAACAAACCTACATTGGTTGTGCAAAATAGCTCCCTTTCTTCAAAATTGGCGAGCCATGCAACAATTGATTTTGCTGATCATGGCTGTTTGGATGGATGGAAAATCAACAAGAAGCTGGTCTTCTATCCAAATCATCAAGGTATCAACTGAAAATAAATCCAATACCTCTTTTAGTTGCTCTGCATTTGGATTGGAGAGGTATGGCAGCTGATCCTTGGTACTTTTTAGCTCATCCTCATGCTCGAAGCAAGCATGGTGGTTGTGGCTTCTCCTTTGGCTCAGTGAAGCCAAATACGATTAGGCAAGGTCGATCCGTTTGATATGCCCATTGCTGTGATTTTCAACTCCGAGAATGGAGTCTTCTTGTAGACCCTCTTGAATGGATGATGTGGAAGAAATGGTGAAATTCTTCTGTCCTTTCTCTTCCTCCGATGAAGAACATGGAAGATTTAAATCTTCCAATTTTGACTCCAAAGGGCTGCTATAGGATGCAGGCTGCTGCAAATGAAAGCTCTCCTTCATGGCAGCAGGCTCTGGTGTTTGGAATGTGGATGATGAAAGAGAGAAAGGTGAAAGCTCAACCGGCTCTTCTCCATCAAAACAGTCCTCCAAATCTGACAGGTAAACTGCCTCATTGTTGTCCCGTTGTTCGTTTTCAACTTCCTCCATGGTTTCCTCTTGATCTGCAACTTGACCACCATGGTTTCCTTCACTCTCCAATATTGAGTTTGAGAGATCAAACTCCTTTTCAGTACTAGAACTTGAGAGAGATGAAGTGGAAAGAAGAACTGAAGGTTCTCCTGTAGCCTGCTTTGTGCTCAAAGCCCTTGGATCTGCACTTTTCTCCTCCACAGCTAGAATGTGCTCCTCTTCTTTTGGATCTGGAGCAGCTTCTCCTTCCTCCAATGTTTGAAGACAATCTTGCTCTTGATTGAACTCCTCCTCCAGCATGAAGTTTGTCAAGTCAAACTCTTCAATTTGTTGCTCTAGAGGACAAGTTGGGACTGCAAGATCTTCTTCTCCAACAAAATCAGTCCTCACCACCATTTGTTCTCCAACCCTAGCCTCTTCTGTAGGCTTAACCATCAAGGGGATCTTTGTCATCCCAAATCTAAGAGCCCAACTCTTCAGATTTTGAATTTCTTCATCTTTGTTGGCACTCTCTTTTTGCTGTTGTTTTCCTTGACTGGCATTCTGATTTTCATCCTCCCAACATGGATTTGGGAATGCAAGAGGAGGGATGGGTTGAAACTCAACTGATTTGACATTTTTTTGTGGTGGTGGAGGAGGTGAAACCTCTTGTTTCTTTGGAGGAGGGGGTATTTCTGTTAGCTCTTGTGGAGGGGATGACTGTTTGGAAGGGAAAAGGAAAGAAGAATCGAGATGGGGTGGAAGACTAGGGGATGGAGGGATGGATTCAACACATGGGACAGCAGATGGGGAGTTTAAATGAGATGGTGCTGCTTGAGTAATGGAAAGAGAAAAACCAGATGATGGTGTAGAACTTACCCATTGACAAGGTTGTTCAACAACAAGTCTGTAGGCCTCTATCTCTGCTGTCCATTGTGCAAGTTGGGGCAGCATCTTTATCATGAAGTCCAGCTTCTCCTGAGGGCTGTAGTGCCTTGGAAAAGGTCCCACCCATGGACGGGGTGCTCCATGCCGATTCAAAAGCTTTCATTTGTGCTTGAGCCCTGGTGCACCATCCCCACCTCCATCTTTTGGATTTTCTCCAACAGACCAGCATCTTGGATCTGATGGTCTTCATTGTATGCATACTCTTGCTCTTGGGAAGCTTCATTGTATGGCTGAATTTTACTTTATTCGTATGAGTATGCATGCTGATCTGGAGGATTTGTAAAACATGTTGGAAGTGGAAAATACTGCTGTTGTTGTAAATGTGAGTTCCATGATGGAAATGAAGTCATGGTTGCACAACTTCATGGAATGGAAAAGAATGAAAGGGATGGAAAGAAGGATGAATGAAAAATGGATGGAAATGAATGGAAAGGAAGGTCTGCAACTTCAGAGATGGTTGTTGACCAGATGGAGTCGCCAGATGTGTTTGCAAGTGCCTCCAAAGGCTGAAATCTTCACAGGAACACATCAACCTGCAAAAGATGAAGTGAAAGACCTCTAAGGTCCCAGTGCAGTCGTGCAAAAGCTGTTGATGCAAAATCACGGCACCCCAGAGCGCACATCAGGCTTCTAGGTTGATGTTCGGGCATCAGTGTGATTGCACAACATGGAAACCTCTCTCAGCGTGGGACTTGTAAAGCCGAGAGAGGAATCTCGAGAGAAGGCTGGTTCTGCTCTAAACTACTGCCACAAGCTATTCCGGTGCGGGCAAGCTAATCTAATCCTAATCTAACCATGCCGAGGAGACGAGAGAGAGAGAGAGAAAGGAAAAAACAACAAAAGCCTACACTAAAGCGGTGATACACGAGAGAAGGAGAATGTTGGACATCTATCAAAAGCGCCATGGGACAAAGAGAGGTGAGCAATGGGAAGGATGGACGGATGCATCACGAGGCCCGAGGATAGATTTCACACGAGAAAATGTCCCAAAACTCCATGAACACGGCTCAGAACCTGCAGATGAACATTCAAACATGCACTGAGATACCTGTGAATGAAGAGAGGCAAGAAGAGGACAAGCAAAAAGCGAGGAAGGATGGACGGATGCATCACAAAACACGTTTTGTTGCTCGAGAGAAGTTTGCCTGAGAACATCATTCCATTAGTAAAAGGCAAAAACGCCATTACGGAGCAAGGGAGGAGGTTTGAACTCCATTTCAACCCTAGAGAAGAAAAGAAGGGAGGGCCGAGCAGAAAGAATGAACAAACCCCTTTTAAAATGAGCCAAATCTGGCTTTTACATTGCATGGGTCGAGCCAGGGACGAAACGTGGGAAAGCATGTAAGCCCATTCCTCATTGAATACCAACGCATTAAAATGGCATAGGATACCTTACCAACCCATACCCTGCTATATTTGACCGATTTTGGAGGAGAATGTGACCCATTTGTATTAATTTGGCCGCTAAAATGTCACTTCTGTCCGTGCAGAAGAAGAATGCAACCCATTAGCATTAAAACGGGTTGTTGAAAAGTAAGCTCTACGGCCATTACCACACGTCAGAGCTGTTTCTTGATTTTCTCTCTTCAGACTGCACCAAAACTCGAGATTGATCCCAGAATCATGTAGAGCATCTCAACAGCTTTCCGTTGATATAAAGAACGTGGAAATCGAGCTCTGGATCAAAAGATATATAGCGTCACGAAGATTTAGGGCGCGAAAGCAGATCAAAACGAATTTTAAAATGTTTTCCCGCTCTTCGCCATCTGGACGACACGTGGCACGTGCTGATTGGACGAGCAATTCTCTCTCCTCCGTCTTTCACGGGATTTCCTTTTGAAATTGCTTGTGGGCCCCTTAAACTTGGACACGTGGCGCCATTTCATTGGTTCGGTTCAGCGCTCGATAACTCGTCCCTTTGACCTTTTGACTTTTCTCTTGTGAGGACACGTGGCACCTTCTGATTGGTCCTCGGCTGATTCGGCTCCTTCGCGTACTTCGCCTCCATTTGTCCCGGATGTCCCATTTGATTTGGGGCCCTTTGTGCTCATTTCGGCCGGTTCGGGCATTTCGCGTCCATTTGTCCCAGATGTCCCTTTTGACTTTGGACCCTCTGGACTCATTTCGGCCGATTCGGGCATTTCGCGTCCATTTGTCCCAGATGTCCCTTTTGACTTTGGACCCTCTGGACTCATTTCGGCCGATTCGGCCGGTTCGGGCATTTTTGTCCCAAATGTCCCGACTGCCCCTAGGACTAGGACTTAGTCATTTTTACGATTTTTTCCTGGATCAACCTACTTGCCTTCTGCAACCTCTTTTTGCATTTTCTCGAGCTTGCTCTTTTCCTCTCAAGACAGGAACTTAGAAAATATTTGAGGGGACTCTAGCAACATGATTTTGGCCCCAAATCAATCAATTTTCACAGGACTTGAATATTCGATGCATGTTATCAAAATTACCCGGGGGTGAAATTTTGAGCGATAATAAAGACGAGAATCTAAGCAATGAGGAGAAAGTATAGAAAATAGGAACTATGAAATAATGCGGATTTGTGTTACCTGTATCCCTTTTACCTATCTGCGCAGGAAATCGGCGTCGGCCAGGTAGAATCGGCGTCGATTGAGACGGATCGAGCGTCGGCCCGGCTAAGATCGGCGTTGATTGAGACGAATCGGCGTCATTGCAGGTAGAATCGGCGTCGGCCCCGGAGCGGATCGATCAATCGGGGAGCTGTGCGATAAGATTCGGGGGGTGGAAGGTGAATGTGGCTTCTTTGGATGTGCGAAGTTGGCGAGACACAAGAAGCGAGTCACCGAGATGATAGATGGTGGTGTGCGATGCTTGATGTAACGAGGACGAATGCGCGGTGCTCCTCTCAGGGATTGATTCGGACAAGATCTGCCCTAATTTGATACAATTGATGCTAAGAAGATCTCTCTTTCTCACAACTTGTATCTCTCTCGCTCTCTGTTCGTGCGTAAGTGCTTCCTTTTTTAAATCATTCACTTTTCGCTTGTTCGTGGTCTCTTTTTCGGTCCCTAGAGGCCCGAGTTACGGACTCCTTTTATAATCGGCGCCGCTCCTAGAAAATCGGCGCCGACCATATGGGTCGGCGCCGATCGTGGAATAGACTCCCAAGATGGCCAAAATGAGTGATTTCAAGAAAGATAAGATTTATCCCGAATACGGGAAATATCCCGCTTAGGAAGAGGAAAAATAGATGTGATACATAGATAGAATAAATTTGGGGTAGATAAGTGATTAAGATGCATGGGAAGAAGCGTAATCAAATATTTAATATTTAATCACTCATGGGTAAGATGTGATGGGGTGAATTAAATTTGGAATAAGTGATTAAATCACAAATTGGATAATATCCCAAGGGGATAATTGATGACGTAAAACGTGCTCCAGGTTACTTAAGCAAGTAAATGGATGAGAGGGACACTAAATTGAGTAACCAATTTTAAGTGTCTCTGAGTGACTCGAGGTTTGGATGAGGTCATATAAAGACATTTTGAGGGGGATTGGTGTAATTTTTATAGCATAGTGCGATGTGTGACCCCATCACAAACAAAATATGTAGGACCTTGGATAATGACTTTAGGCATAGGTGCGAGATGGTATCTTGGGTAAAGGGTTGGTTGATGGGCGATTACCTAACCTTTTCTTTGCCTTTTCTTTCTAAGCACGGGTGGCGATGTTGATCATGTTAATACGAGGAGAGGTGGAGGGAGAGGGTGTGTCATGGAAGGTATAACGGCATGAGGATAGAACCTAGTGGGGGATATGATCCTTGTGAAATGAGTAGGGTGCATTGAAATTTTGGTGGTGGTTTGGCTAACTCTCTTATACGAACCATGTTAATCTCATATCTTGGGAGTGGATAAAGGGAATGTGGGGGTGAAGATATTGGTCATTGAGCGGGTAATGAGAGAAGATGCGTGGGAGTTGGTGTGGGTGAAATGGGATCCTCATTGATAAGGTCGTCATCATCAAAATTTTCTTTTGGAGGACACAATTAGACAAGAGTAGCTTTCAAAGCCTTACGATTATCCACATCATGTCACGAGCACATGATGCTAGGCACAAATTTTGGTGTCGTCAAACCATTTTAGTTTGGGCTTAAGTGGGTCATAAGGTATAAGAAGTGGTAATGTGATGTGAAGTTTTAAGGATATTAGTTAAGATTTTGGCGTAGGATCCTGCTAGTGGATCACAATGGGAGGTGAATGTGGGTTTGGGCACGAGTACTGTTGACTATGGAGGAAGAGACTTTGTAGGAGGGGATGGGCTGACTTATTATTGCGATATGTAGTGTGGTCTTAGGTGTTGGTCGTATCTACTTGGGTAGGGCATGGTAGAAGAACTAGCGATGGAAGGTTTGGTTTTTAATCAGATTATTGGAGGGTAGCGGTTTTAAGCTTCATATTGTACCTTAATGGGAAAAGGTGGTATGGGAGTATGAGATGTAGAAGGAAAAGCAAATGGTGGAAGAGAACACGTTACCGCGGGGATAAGCGAGTTATGGTGGAGATAGGTGGTGTGGGTTAGGCATGAGACATCATTGAAAGGGAAGACAATGTGATGGGTAGTGAGGAAGTTATTGCGGTAGTGGTGGTATGGGTGGTATGAAGGTTATAGATGACCATGAGAAGTTGTGTGGGTTGCTTGGTTGTATTAGAGGTATGTGATGAGGAAATGGGTTTGCTACATTCTTGTTTTACACAATGGGAGGTGGCTTAGCTAGGGTCGAGGGGTGAGGTCCTTGGATGGATGAAAGGGGTGAAGGTTACAATGGTGTGGTAGGCAAAGTTGGGGTATGAGGTCAGGAGGTTGGGTTTTCTTTTTAGGGGTTGGGGTAGGTTTAGTGTTAGTTTTGGAGGATGTGGCTAAATCTAATTTGATGGGTGGATGAGTAAGGCTTGATGTCGGTATGACCCCTAAGGTAGTGATGGGTTTAGGTAAAGGAGGTGTTATAGGCATATGTAGGTGTTTGGGTGTAGATGTATGTTGGGTCACAGTGAAGGTGTGAGTTGGGCCATGGGTGGTGACATGGAAGGTGTTACAGTAGTTATAGTTGTGTTTGGTTGGGTCACTCGAAACACTTTTGGATAAATAGTGGAGGTGTCAGTGAGTGATAGTTGCATTTGTGTTGAAATAGGAAGTAGGAGGCATCTCGAAGAAATGATCTATTAACATATTATAGCGATCGGATAAGTGTGAAAATGGTATTTTCATTAGCGGGGCGGCATGGATCGAATGGAAATTCTTGTAAAATTTGTTTGAGATACGGGGAAATGGCTAACCTTAGACTATGTCGGTAAGAGAGCGAAAGCACATCGTGGGATCTTGAAGGTCCGATGGTGAATGGTCATCTAAAGGTAGTGGTACTTCTATAGTATCCTCCATGGGTAGAGGAGAGGATGGGCTAGCTGAAGTGGACTTTCCTTGTGATGGTGTAGGTTGTGAGCATGCATCTTCTATGAGTAGGAGAGGTGCTACTGACAATTGCTCATAAATTTGAGAGGTAGGAGGTGGTGTGCTAATTATAAGTTCTTCCATGGGTGATAATGAAGGGGTTCCTTTGTGGGTAGAGGAGTAGATGAAACTGGTTCTAGTACCGGTAGGGAAACTCGGGATAAGATTTTGTCTATAAAAGGAACATGAGGTAATTGGGAAGCTACTGGTATGTCATCGAAAATAGCATGGACCTCATGGACATTGCTATCATTGTTTGAAGAATCACCAAGTTGGTTAGAAGAAGGGGTGTGATTAGGAAATGGTTTTTTGAAGATATGTAGGTTTTGGTTAGCAGGTGCATTCGGGCTATCCAAGACTAGATCTTCATTGTCTATCATTTCTTGGATGATATTCTTGAAGGTGATGCAGTTATTGTCAGCTTTGTGACCTTTGACACAATGATAGTTACAAAATTCATGTTCCTTATACCATGAGGGCATGGGTCACTTAGGGTCAAAACCAGTATGTGGTTTTATAGGTGGAAGGGTAATGGCACCAACCTTAACAAGATTTTCCAAAACTAGAAGAATAAGATTCTCCTATGGAAGTGTACTTTCATTACTCTCATATACTGGAAAGATTGGACAAGAGAGAGATTGGAAGGGGGGTTTGGTGGGTTTGATTGATGAGGGGACCAACCTTGAGAACTAAGAAATTGGCGAGAACCTTTGGGTTTTGAATATTTGTTTTGGGATTTCAAAGATGAAGAAGCATCATATGATTTGAACATGATGTTCTTATTACGAAGTTAAATCTTCTTTTCTTCGATAGAACAAATTTCCAACTTCCATGCCATGGTGAATGCCTTGTCAAAAGTGCAAAAAGGTTTGCACTATAGGGTTGGTGAGATGTGTTTAGCACAATCCACGAGTAAACAACTCTATGAGTTCCATTTGAGGTAAATGGAATGTGAGTGAGTTAATTAAGTTTGTGCAAGCGAGCAAAAAGTCGATGAGAGAATCATCATCATACTATCATGTGGAATAAAGAGCAGTTATGGTAACCTTATTAACAATGTTGATGGAAAAGTGATCTAGGAAGGCTTGGGCTATTTGATTAAATGAGTAGATGGAGTGTTTTGGTAGCCCTTTGTACCCGAGTCTAATCTGAGGTCTAGTTAGGGACATCGAGAAGGTTCGTAGGATTAAAGTGTCATCATGGGCAATCGGTTTAACATCCATGTTTAAAGGACTACAAATGTTGTTGTGGATCCTCTTTACTATTTAAGTAGTTGAACTTTGGCATTTCCCAATTTACATGAGTACGGTTGAATAGGAATGGATGGGTGAATAGGCTCATTACAAATTTCATCGTAGGTGAGGAATTACATGAGCGAGAAACCAATGCTTCAGCATCTGCATCTTTTCCATCATTAACTTGATGAGGTCATTAGTAGGTTGTGATGGGGGACACCTCTTGTGGTATAAGGGGGAAAATATTGAACTTGATAGGGAGGTTGAGAATAGGGAACCGACATAGAAGGCACATATCTAGAATGGGTGATAGATGAGATAGGGGGTTGTTGATAGTATGTGTATGTAGGTGGAATAGTTATGGTGACTCTAGTAGCTATTGGGGGTAGTGTTTTTGGGATGGAGAGGACGAGGTTATGGAATGGGGTAGGGGTCATTGACACCATGGGTGGTTGTGTTGCAATGGGTATTTATGAGATAATGGGTGCGGATGAGGTTATAGTGCGGCGATCACGGACGGGACAACGAGATACTTTGGAGTGCTGGCCCGATACTATAGATGTAGCGGTCATGGCGGGTATGGGTCCAAGCTATGAAACCATTGGGGGTGAATCAGGTGAAGGTAACACCACATTAATAAGGCCTAATGCGAGAAGTAAGAATAAGGGAAGGAAAGATGGACACACGCATGTCATATATCAAGTGACTTGAAGAATCCTAGGTGGAAGAATGGGAAAGCTAGAACTGTAAGGCTACAAGATTCTGGTCAAGGAGTCATGTGAATTCTTCGTCACCCGTGGAAATGGTGGTAGGTATGGTTGGATCCATGGGTGACAGGACAAAAGGTGGTGGAGGACTAGGCAGGAGTGGTTGATGACTTGCATGAAATATAAGAGCATTAACAGCTGCGAGTCAACACCATGTGAATGAATGTGTATCCGGTGATGCTAAACCCTATAGATGACATAGGGAACTATTAAAATGAATAGAACAGGTTCCTTATAGGGAGATTTGGGTAATATATCAATTGATGTTTAGTATAGATTAACGAGGCGTTGGTTAAGGATGATCGATGCCAATTGGGGGTAGCGGTGCGATTCTTATGAAACGAGGAACAATTTTACCAAATGAAGCAAATACTACGGCGTTCGGATGATGAAGTTGAGTGATGACTATGTATCAAAGCAGAGAGAGTACAGAGACTCATAGGTACCCTGATAGCAAAGAAAATGAAATGAGGATTCTTTTAGGCAATTTAACCCAAAAGATAGAGAACCAATGTCGGTTAAAAAAAACCGATGCAGTCGAGGGTAACCGGTGCATTCTATTCTTTGTGAAAATTGGAAAGATGTAGAAAAATGGATTGTTATGAGTTTTAATGAGATAAACCACCAACCCAGAGTTCTGGAGATGATGCAATGAAGTCCTAATACACTCAGAAGAAGTCATAATACTCCAACTAGTGATTTTGGAGTGTGTAAGGCAACATAATGGAAAAATGGAGAAGTGTATCCTCACACCTCAAAACACACGTCAATCAAACACTAAAAACACGCTCCTAACAAGTGATTTTTAATGTGTTGAGCTTATGATATTTAGAGGACTGACTCATGAATTTTAGAATAGATTTTTTGGTGAGGAAGGTTTCCTACGAAGAAGGATATCTAAAAGGAGAGGTTTCAGGTATGTTATGGCGGGGGTGATCCGTCCTGCGAGATAATGACTCAACGGAGGTAATGATGCTGGGAGTACCTACTAATCGATCGTGTGATCACAAACATATATTCCTAGGTAAGATGTTGTTTAAGAAATATGTGTATATTTCAATTTTGTGCAAGTTTGGTAAGACACATTGAGAGAGAATGTGCTTTTCTACGATTCTTTGTGTCGACCATCAAGCTGGGCATGACTTCGAGTATATAGGTTGCCCTCTTTTTAATGTTAGCTAAATGCAGTAAATCAGAATGTAATGTAATTAATTTTAAGCCCAAATCGAAAGATTTTGTTCAATGACACAAATGGTGAATAAGAGAGGATATGCTCTTTCACTAAATGCAAAAAAGCAAGAAGAATGGTTCTTTTTAAATGCACCAAAAGAAAGTATATCCTTTAGAGCAATTATAAAGAAGAGAAGGTTACCAAGGAATAAAATTATTGTGTAATATTTTGAAGGAAACAAAAACACAAGTTTTTCCTAGGAAATGAAGAAAATTTAATAGAACCCTTGATGGGTCCTTGGGTGTGCCAAAATATTTCATTGTTTTCTTTATCTTTTTGAATGATGAAATAGATAAGGGCAATGGCTAGGAGAAATACATGTTGAATGGATTGGTTGGAGGTTGTTGCACGCGTGCACGACTTCTTGATCTCTTTGCTGAATGTGAGAGATACTTTTGGCTAGGAGGAACTACCTGTAATAGACAACAAGACCACAAAAGGGGAGTTAAATGATATATGACAGTGTATTTCCTAGCAAGTTCTAGCTCAGGGTGTTTCACCTATTTCTTTAGACGTTTCTTTGAAATATTGATGAAACAAATAGGGTATGAGCGTAGGAGGAATACCTATTGAAATCTTTGGTTGATGGGTTGTTGCACACGTATGACCTCGAATCCACACTGGTGATCGTGAGAGCTTCCTTTTGGCTAGGAGGAACTACGTAATGGAAAGCAAGACCACCGAGAAAGAATTAAACAATATGTGCGTGAAGCGCCTAGTGTGTGCTAGATGCAGGAAGTGTGATACTTCCTAGATGGTGTCGATCCCGTTTAAAACAATTTTAATGTGGGTAATAAAATAAATCCCATTGCAATTAAAATGAGTTGGCTATCTCATTTAAAACACAATAAGAAAGATCGAATCTATGAGGCTAAGTTAAAATAAGATCTAAAGGTCAAATGTTGGTTCTAGGCTTTTGCAAGTCTAACAGAGAGGTCTCAAGCGAGTGACTGGTGAATAAGGGTGATGTGGAAATAGGTGGCTAAGTCATTTTTGGGTTGTATTGGTGAATATAGAGACCGATGCCGGTTAAGGGTGACCGATGGCGATTAGGGAGCAACCGGTGCTTGAATTCTTGTAAAAAATTGGGAATGCCACAGAATGAGTTCTAGGTGTCCCTTGTGATTACACAAAGGACTTGGTTGGTCGGAATGAGGTGTTAGGTGATTTGGGTGGGATTTAGCAATGTTTTAATGGGTATATGGAGGGGTGAGTATGAATGGAGGAAAATGGGTGGCTAAGGAAACACGGGATGACAATATAATGATGGAAACCGATGAACGAGAGGAGTACAACGTACTACTTACTTGGATCTTGGCTTTGGACGCTTGTGAGTGCATAATGAAGGTGTTGGTAAGAGGTGAGCGTTGTAGATGATCACCAATCATAGGTAAGCTTCTGCATGGGCTGCATGTGCATTCCTTATTGCTTAGTTGGCTCAAATCCTTGCTAAGGTCGGTGTTGGATGATGGCATGCAGGAGGAAAATGCTTGATCGCCTTCCTTTCACGCGTGTTCTCACTGGAATTTGTTCTCGAAGATGCGATATCTCTCCCAATGTGTCAATTTTTTCCAACCTCCAAAATAAGGCTATTTTGGGAGTTAAAAGGTGACCGACGGCGATTCCAGATGAACTAGCGATGGTTAAGGATAATCGGCATCGGTCAAGGTGGGATTTTCTAGGTTTTACTAAGATAGGGAGATCCTCTTGATTTTTTGGGATCTCGTGTCGTTAACCCATAGATTAGACTGGAAGCTTCTTGTAAACATGTGGGAATGTGGTTAGAGGGAATGTAGGCATTGATTTTAGGGTTTGGGTAAGACTTAGTTAGTTATGGCAACTTACTAAGAATAGGTCTTAGGGTGATGTGGCTAGATGAGGTGTTTGGGTGAGGTGGATGTGTGGATATTATTTAAATTAAGATATTTACATAATAAATATTGTGAGGATAATGAATTAATTTAATTAAATTAATATTAGTGGGGTGAAGGGGGAATGGTTAAGTGAATGTGTTCAATGTTGTTTATTTGTCGAGGGACCAAAGGGGAGTGTGACCTAATTTTAGTAGTGTCTATATTATGCCCCTTTTTGTTGCGTAGCTTGTATTGGTAAGTTTAGCTAACAAAAATAAGGTGTGGTTACCCCATGTGTGGGTGAAGGTGATCCCCTCAAACTAGAACTGGCCTAAGAGACAGGGGGTAGAATTGGTGTGTGGTTTGATAAAAGGTAAATGTGAGAAAAGGGAAGGTGGGGAATGGAGGAGAGAGAAAAAAAAGGTTAAAGGTCTACTCGGGCAATCTAGGTAATGGGTCAAGGTAAAAGGTAGTAACAATGAGTCAAATGTACACACACGTATAAATGGAAACACGCTCTTTGGGTTGAAGAGAAGGAAAACTCTACATCATCTAAGGTCGATAGGTTTATCCAAACAAGGTTAAGGTGATTCCAGTATCAAGGTATAGGATATGGTTAGGAAACACGACATAGGTTAGGTGCGGGAAAGTTTAGGTATGTTCAGTACACCAAAGGTAGGGTCGTGGATAAATTGTCATGGAAAGAGGCGGGGTAGGGTCATCGGTCAATCAACACAAGTAATGATCCGTAAGGTATATGCAAACACTAGAGCTCAAAGGTCACTAGTGATGGTCTAAGTCCAAATATCTAGTTCACGGCATGAGTAAGGCCAAGGTAGGGGTTAAATAATGAGCCCCCAAAGGAGCAAAAGGGTAGGCGAGTCACCGATGAGGTCTAGAGGGTGAGGTAAATGGTCAAGATAAAGGTTATGTAAGGTAAATGGTCAAGGTGAAGGTTGGGTGAGGTAAAAAGGGACGGAGGGGTAGGGTAAGAGGGTAAAATTTAGGGCAATGTGCAAGTGAGGGTGATCAATGTCGGTCAAGGGTAACCAACGCTAGTATAAGGAAATCGACCATGGTAAGGTAGGGCACGAGACCGATGTCGGTGAAGGTGAACCGGCATCAGTTAGGTCGGGTTGTTATAAAAACAAAAAAATCCATGTTTTTTGTTATTCATTTGTCATTTAGCGAATTGAGAAAATGACAAAAGAGAGAGAAAAGAGGAAAAGTTTTGAACGGAACGGAGCATTGAGTTGGTGGTGTGAATGGCGGGTGATTGGTTGGTGAGAGTCGGGTCCACAGGATCGGTGCATGTGATTTGATTTGTTGGAGACGTGGGTGGAAATTTAGTGATGGCAGAGGCCAGAGAGGGATTGGGCAAGCCACCGATGTAGCGGTCGGATGTGCCACCACAACAATGGCAAGTGCGATGAGGTAAGCGTTTGACTCTAGTTGTAGTTGGTTAAATAGATTGGATGATTGGTAAATTGTTTTGGTAGTTGTTGTTTTGGGTGGGGAAAAAAATTAAATGTGGGAATGGGGAAAAGTGGGTAAAATAGGAATGGGGAGGGCAATAAATGGGAGAGGATGGGATGGGATGAGGTGCAAGGGAGGTTTAGGTAATTTTAGGTGGGTAAAGGGCAAGGGTGAAGTGTTTGAGAAAGGGGGTTTGGGGATCGTGGGTTTCTTTGTGTGAGAACCGGCGTCGATCAAGTGTGGCCAAGTGTCAGTAGTTTGTAACTAGTATCGGTCACTAAACAAGTGACCAATCTTTTGGTTAAGGGTGATTGGGGTCGATTAAAGAGAACCAAAGCGATCGGGTTGTGAGGGATAAGGGGCCAAAAGTTCCACAGGTTGGGTGATTAAGATGGGTAGGGGTAAAATAGGTTGTTGGGAAAGCGATAGGGGTAAGTATGGGTGTGATAAATGTATATTAATGTATTTTTGTATTGGATGTAGGGAGAGATCAGATACATATACGAGAATATGGTTCCACCCCGCTTGTGATAGTGTGTAGTGCGGTGACCTGAGGAGCTGCGCATGTGGAGGTGGTGGGCTGAGTGGAGTTTGACACTATCGGCATTTACTCCAGTAGCCTAGTTTGATGGTCACACTCATCGATAGATGGGATTCTACGACCAAAACATTCCACTTGCCGATGGGTGAGATCACTATCACCCTATAGGATGTGTTCGAGGATTCTATGGCTATCCATATGTGGGTACAGTCTACTCTATCTCCTCCGAGGCCTCGAGAGGAGATGATGCTGATAGTGTTTGGTGAGGGGATGGCGAGCCGACATTCCATAGTGTCGAATTCAATATGGAGAGATGTACCTAGCCTATCCGGAGGAGACGAGGCTAGTGGTTATTTTGATGGAGGCGGTGTCTTTGCTTTACACCGCTGCCAAATTCCAAGAAGGAATCCCAGCGAAGTCGAGAAAATTGAAGAAATTTGAAAACTAGGCTTGGGGCAGAAAAATTGAAGAAAATCGGCTAAGTCTTGGGACAGTTGGGTCCGTAAGGGCGGTCCTTGAATCGGGGATATTTGGGACATCTTGTGCAAAGGACACGGGCGTGGGACGCGAAAGGCGAGCGCCGAAAGGTGAAAAAATTGACTTGTTGTGCGAGATAAAGGCAGGACATCTAGGCCATGAGGCGAAAAAGGCGTGAAAAAGGCAAAGCGGCCGAGAGAAAAAGCGAAGCCCATTTCGGGTGGTTCGGAAGAATTTGTCCCAGACGATGCAGGGCAGTTGGAACAAATGTATGCGAAGAGGGCTTGAACCGCTCGGATCGGCGAAGCAGGGAACTTTAGTCCGGGACACGGTTGGGATAAAGGGACGCGTGGGATGCGGAAAGGCGAGAGCCGAGAGTGAATGGAATCTTGCCACGTGTCTTCGCCGCAAGAGGACAAGGAAGCCGAATCGGGCGGTTTGGAAGAATTTGTCCCGAGACGTTTGGGACAGCCGGGCCAAATGTACGCGAGAGGCGCGAAAAGCCGGGAGGCCCGTGGACGAATCGGAAGCAGGACACACGTGTCCTAAGGCGGGGAGTTCGGAGCCGAGGAAAGACTTAGAAAATTTGCAAAAGTCTTGGGCCAAAAATTAAAAGGTAAAGGATGACCCGCGCCCCTGTCCTCGGCGAGATCATGCCACGTGTCCCAGTGGCGGGGCGCGAGGAAAAAATGGAAAATTTTCCAAAGTTATAAAAAAGTCAAAATTTTCAAGGAAACCCATGCGGAAAGGTGGAGGAGAGAATTTCTCATCAATCGAGTACGACACGTGTCATCCAGTGGCGAGCGGGGAAAAAATTCAAAATCCGTTTTTTTTTTTTTGCCCTAAATCTTCAGATCGCCATAACTTTCGATCCAGAGCTCGGATTTTCACGTTCTTTATATCAATGGAAAGCTGGTGAAATTCTCTACATGATTCAGGGTCAATCTTGCATTTTGGTTCAGTTTGGAGAGAAAATTGAGAAACACCTCTGGCACGTAATAATAGACAGAAGTGACGTTTCAACAACCAGCTTTAATACAACAGACAGTTCGCCGTTTCTGCTAGACAGTCCGCCATTTTGCCAGGATTCACCATTTCTGCCATAATGAGATGAGTTAAATGCAACCTAGAAGTGGTTGGGGTAGATCTCGACTTTCCTCTCTCTTCCCTCTCTCATTCTTCTATATATTGTAAGGAGGGGCTTCTTTAAAAAAGGTCGAACATTTCTGTTTTGCTCCTCCCTTCTTCTCTTTATCAGGTGAATTTGTGGAGTTCGAACCTCCCATTTGAAACTGTAATGTGACTCTACCTCTTGGCATTTTGTAGTGTATTGTATCAATCTTTGGAGCAAGTAATGCATGTCTGTGGATGATTCTCAACCCTCTCTGTGTTCATTTGCATCCTCCTGGTCTTTCACTGCAAATTTTGTTATCTGTGCATGATCTTGCATCACATTTGAATGGTCTGTGTTTATTGGCAAGATAGGTGTTCTTCATTCCTCGGTGCATCACCTCTGTTAGCTTAGGTTTATTTTTATGCATCTTCTTACCCTGTCTCCTTGGCAAGATTAGATTAGGTTTTGAGTAAACCCTCTGCATTTTTCGTGTGCATCTGAACAGAGGAATAGGAACCAGCCTTCTCTGGAGAATCCTTTCTCATTTTACAAGTCCCACACTTGGAGAAAGGATTCCATGTTGTGCAATCACACTGGATGCTAGAGTGATCAACCTAGAAATCTGATCAACATCCGGGAGTCTTTGTGATTTTTGCATCAAGAGTTTTGGCACATGCCGGTGGGGGACTAGAGGTCTCATTTTTATTGCAGCAAAGTTGATGTGCATCTGCTGCAATTTTCTTGCTTGAAAAGAGCTATTATTTGCATATCTGGTGACTCCAAGGGGAAGAATCAACTGGTTTCAGCAGTGCAGGCCTAAAAACTCATGAGAAGAGTCACCACAAGGTCAAGAGTTGGAGAAGAAGAAGTGTTGTTTGAATACCTGCAATTATCTCCAAGAAGAAGGCAAAGAGGAAGAAGGATTCAAAGGTCTCCATCTCCACCAAACAGAACTCTCTCAACTCCTCCACCTGGTAGGCCTTTCATTCAGTCAACAAGGGTTTTAAGACCAATTAGAATGGCACAAAACAACCCCTATGTCAACTTCACAGGCAGCAGCCCACTTGCCCTCAATGCACAACATCAATTCCTATTGCAGCCTTGAAGAACATTCCATACTTCATTGGAGAAAATCAGACTACTCCAGGTGATCATGTTAAAGATATTGCTAACCTTTGTGCAATCCATGAAATCAATGAGATGCAAGTGTGGTGTCAAGTTCTTTGGCATCTTCATTCAAGAGGAAAGCATTGCAATGGTTTAGAAGCCTTGGAGCTGGTTCTATCACAAATTGGAATCAGTTGTGTATAGCACTTCATGAGCAATTTGGAGAAAAGGAGACAACTTGTCTCTTTTGGAGCAGCTGACAACCATCAAGAGAGCTCCCAATGAGCAGCTGACCGATTTCAACTTCAGATTTCAAAAGACTTGGGAGAGAATTCCAGTGGCAGTCAGGCCAACAATAGAAGGTGCTTTTCTCTACTATCTCAAAGCTCTAAATTCTGATATTTCTATGTTGATTCAGTCCATGGGAGGCATAACTATCCCTATGGCTTATAGCATTGCCATTAGGGCTGAAAATTGTTTGATCCAAGCTGGAAAACTTGCCCCTAGACCTCCCATGCCACTGTTTCCAAGTTTAGAGAGTCCAAACACCAATCAAGCACCTAATTTGGCTCCTTCTCCCACTCCTAGAAATCGAGTTCAAATGAAGCTTCCACTTCATCTCAAGTGCCCCAAATGAGCTTGAGAAGTCATGAAGCAATTGCAAAACCTAGGCAATGAGCTGGTTACTCTCAAGAGGCAACAAGCCCAAGGTTTTAGACCTTCTTATCAACCCCAAGCTCAGCCTAACAGGCAGCCATACCAACCACAAAGGCCTCCTAATCCAGCTGCAAATATAAATCAAACAAGGCCTCCTGCCAATAGACCATTTCAGCCCTATAATCCAAATGCCATATCTGCCTCTAAGGCATTGGTGCCAACACAAAACAACATTTCCCAGGAGTATGATTGGTGTTTTCCATGCAATGAGCCTCATAACCAATCCATGTGCTTGATGGTGCTTTGAATCAAGCATTAATGGTGACAACTCTTGGTGTGGAGGGTGAGGTCGATCGAAACAGACCAACAACAAGAAACATTCCAACAACAATCAGCCCCAAATGACACCACATTGGTAAATTGGCAAGCGAGAGGATTTTGTGGCATGAACCGAGGTAGTTTCTCAAGGTGTTGCAGCCAACACAAGGTCAAAAAAGGAGGAATTTGGGTGAAGAACAGCCATTAGCCTGACCAATCCACAACCTTCCATGGTTCCACAAATGGTTGGCAAGCAAAATCCAATTTCAAATGCACAAGGGCAGCCAAGAACAGCCCCTAGGCCAACTCAAATACCAGTTGTTGCTGCCCACGTGCAAGGAGTGAATGTGCAAACCAAGGGACAACAAAGAGATCCTTCATCACCATTCAGTATCATTGATCAGATGAAGAAGACAAACGTCAATATATCAATGTGGGAATCCCTATCCATCCCAGGCCAAAGAGATCTGCTGCAAGCTGCCATGAAGGACTGGCCAACTTCGAATCAGCAAGTTCAGATGCAAGACAAAGTGCTTACAAATGCTGCCCAGCCTGAGGGAAATCATGGAGGACAGCAAGGTAAAATGTTGAAACCCCCTCCTTTCTATGTTTCATTGATCATTGGAAATCAGCTAGTGCACAATTGCATGATAGACTCGGGGCAAGTAGCTCAGTAATGCCTAAACAAATAGCTGATCAGCTAGGGCTCTAGTATGAAACAATATCCAAAGGGGTAGTGCAGCTAGATGGGACAGCGGTAGCAACGGTTGGAGTGATTAAAAACTTGAGTCTTACCTTGCATGCATGTCCAAATGTTGTTGTTTTACAAGATGTATCAGTCATAGACCTTCCACCACTCTTTGCCCTTTGCTTGTCAAGGGACTTCACAGCCAAGATTGGAGGATATTTGTCTGCTGATTGGTCACACATGTTGTTCAGAATGAGGTATGGAACCAAAGCCACAATCAGGTCAGAACCTATTGCAAACTTCCATATTGAGCCTTACACTCCAAGTCAGATTAATGCCAATTGCTCAGCATTTGATCAAGAAGATCACCCAAGCACTGATGAAGCTGACACTAAGGTTGGAAGCATCCCGGATCTAACTCTTGATGAATGGGCAAACAAGATACATGCTTTTGATCCTTATCAAGAAGTAGAAGAATCTGAGCTAGGGGTCTATTGTATACACGAAGAAAATCAACCTATTCCTAGCATCACCAAGCCAAACCACAAGGATGACAATGAGGTATGGCAGCTATTTTTTGATGGATCAAGGAGTAGACAAGGTGCAGGAGGTGGAGCCATGCTTGTTTCACCTCGAGGAGTAAAGTACTATTCAGCTTTTAGATTTCAGTTTGCATGCTCCAATAACACTGCTGAATATGAAGCCTTGGTGCAAGGATGCATTGGGCAATCAAGAAGAAAATAAAGAACTTGCAAGTCTTTGGGGATAGTGAATTGATTGTAAATCAGGTCAAGGGACAACATCTGCCAAGAATGATCTACTCAAGTGCTACAAGAACGAGGGTGTGGGACCTCATGGAAGATTTTGAGGTTTTGGCATCAAATCCATTCTAGGAAAGAGAATCAAGCTGGCGGAGGCTTGCAGTGTGGGGCAGCCTTTGACATTGTGGAAAGTATTCAACAAGACAAGGTACAGCCAAACATCCACGTGATTGTGAGGCCTTCATGCCGGATAACAATGTCAGTTGGCAAGTGTTTGAAAATGACCAGCAAATCATCCATTTCTTGCAAGAAGAAGCTGAGTTCTCAGCCAAGAATCAAGAAAAATTGGAACAACAGTATGGTGACCAAGTGGTACAGCTGAGAACTAACAAGCTGCCCAAGGGACTTATCACTTTGGAGTCCATTTTTAATCCCAATGATCAGTTTAGAAAGGAGAAAGCAAACATTCAGGTCAAGAGAGAGGATTCAGTATCCATCTTGGTAGAAGAGAACAAACCATTGCAAATTGGAAGGATGACAATTGAACAAGAAAGGTATGAGTTCATACAGCTGTGTCAAGAGTTCCCTGACGTGTTTGCTTGGAGCTATGAAGACTTGAAAGGTTTCAATCCCAACTTAGCTCAGCATACCATTGAATTGGATCGAATACTAAGCCTGTCAGGTAGAAACAAAGACCAGTCAACCCACACATGGAGCCTCTCATGAGAAAAGAATTGGACAAGCTGATTGAGTCAAGGATCATATTCCCAATCAAGCATTCTAGTTGGGTTGCCAACTTAGTTCCAGTCAGAAAGAAGAGTGGAGAGATCAGATTGTGTGTTGACTTCAGAGACTTGAATAGAGCCTCTCTCAAGGACCATTACCCACTCCCTTCCATGGAGCAAATATTGCAGGTTGTAGCTGGTTCAGAAAGGTTCTCATTGCTAGATGGATATTCAGGCTATAATCAGATAATGGTGAAGGAAGAAGACCAGTTCAAGACGGCTTTCACCACCAAATGGGGCACATATGCCTACAAGAAGATGCCATTTGGCCTATCAAATGCTTTGGAGCCACTTTCCAAAGGGCAATGGATATGGCATTCAAGGGTTGATCAATAAAATAGTTACGATATATCTTGATGACATCACTGTATTCTCCAAAAATGCGGTGGATCACCTCTTTCATCTGAAGCAGGTATTTCAGAGGTGTAGAAGATTTGGGGTATCATTGAATCCCAAAAAATGCATATTCCTGGCTCATGAGGAAACTTCTAGGCCATATTGTTTGAAAGGATTGGATTGATGATTGACCCAGAAAGAGTTGAAGCAATTCGAGCGTTGCCATTGCCAAGTCACAAGAAGGCTCTTCAAAGCTTCTTGGGAAGGATCAATTTTGTCCGCAGGTTTGTTCCAAACTTTGCAGCTCTCGTAAAGCCAATAACGTTGATGTTAAAAAAGAGCATGGCATTTAAGTGGACATCTGAAGGCAAGGCAAGTTTTGAGGCAATAAAAGAGGCTATATCTCAAGCTCCCACTCTCGTCAATCCAGACTTCTCCAAGGGTTTCATGTTATACGCCTTTGGTGGTGGAGACACAATTTCTGCAATCCTGGCACAAAAAAACAAAGAAGGATTAGAACAACCAGTTGCTTTCTTCAGTCAAGGCTTGGAGGAATACGAAACTAGGTACTCTTTCATTGAAAAGCATGTACTTGCAGTGATCAGGAGTTTAAAGAAATTCAAGCACCTAGTCTCAAACAACAAGATCCAATTATTGGTCTCTCATGCGGGAGTCAAGGACTTCCTTCTAAACAAGGATCTGAATGAGAAACGTGCAGGATGGATAACCCGTGTCATGGAATATGACATCGAGATTAAGGTCACCAAACTAGTACGTGGGAAGGGACTATGCGAACAACTAGCCTTGAGTCAGCAAGTTGAAGCAGGTAATGGAAAAGAGGTTGTCTTGGTACTACAAGGATGGTCAAGAACAGGAAAATGATGATGTGCCCACTCCCTGTTGGACTCAGAATATGATACACTTCCTACAGACAGGCCTATGCCCTCCAGAAATGAGCAAGGTGAAGAGGAGATACTTTAGATTACAAGCTATCCCGTATGTACTCATTAATGGTATCTTGTTCAAGAAAGACATCCATGGTGTTCTATTAAGATGCATTGGAACAGGTCAAGTTGAGAGGATCTTACACGAGTTCCATGACGGGGAGGCAGGAGGCCATTTTGCCCCATGAGTAATGAGCTCTCAAAATCATGAAAGCTGGTTATTATTGGCCCACTGTGTTGATGATTGCTACTCATGGATAAGAAAGTGCAAGAAATGTGCATTCTTCACAGGGAAAGGAAGGTTAGCAGCGCTGCCCCTTCATCCAATTTCAGTAGATCAGCCATTCATGCAATGGGGATTGGACTTCATTGGAGTCATCAATCCCAATTCGAGTCAAGGCCACAAGTGGATTCTCACGGCGACGGACTATTTCACCAAGTGGACCGAAGCAGTGGCGCTCAAAGAGGCAAGTGAGTCTAACATACTAGACTTTTATGAAGAAATAGTGACCAGGTTCGGTGTGCCGGCCACTATCATATCAGATAATGCATTAGCATTCATAGGTTCAAGATTACAGAATGGGCTGTCAAGAATGGAATCTATTTGAGCACCTCTTCAAATTATTACCCACAGGGTAATGGACAGGCAAAGTCCACGAACAAAAAGTTGCTAAGGATCATCAGAAGAACTCTGGATGAAAACCAAAGGACATGGCATACCAAGCTAAAATCAGCATTATGGGCTGATAGGATAACACCAAAGAGGTCTACAGGTAGTTCTCCCTACAAATTGGTCTATGGGAAAGAGAGAGTTTGCCTATATCATTAGAATTTCTAGCATTGGAGCTCATGAAGTAGTTGGAGTTGTCCGAGTTCAAACCAATGGAGGCAGAGCGCGAGTTGATGGAATTGGAAGAAATAAGAGAACATGTAGTTACGATGATTGAAAAGGATCGAGACCTTAGTAAAAAGATGGTTTGACAAGAAGGTAGGAGCAAGGACCTTCGGGAGGGGACCTAGTTACGAAATGGGATGCGAGATCGGGTGAAACACGGAAGGCATTCCAAGTTTGATGCCATTTGGAGCGGCCCCTACATGGTGGTCACGAGATGTAAAAGTGGTAATGCCTTCCGATTATGCATTGGATGGAGAAGAACTCCGATTCGATTAACGGAATCTATCTTAAACATTGCTACTAAAAAGGAAAAGGTTTACCCTTGTAAATATTAGCCTAGATTTCAGTTCCTCTAAGTGCGTATGCACATTGTCTTGTTGTAGTTAGGTTTCTTTTTCCTAAGTGCTTTGGCACAGGTTTTGTCGCTCTCAGGTTGAATTTCTACAGTTCAGAGTGCTCTCGAAGAATGAGTTGCGGTATCAGGATCGGGATCAGAGATCAAGTTGGTTTCAAGTTATTACTCCATGCCCAATGGATTGTTAAAAGGCCACTGATCTTCTACCTAGCGAGGAGTGACCCCCATTTGAGTCGCCAAAGCTGTTGTCAAAAATTCCCCCAAGGTAATTTTGATAACATGCATCAGTTATCGATCCGAGCAAGTAGATGATTGAGGCCCAAAATCATGTTTTGGGGTCCCCCTCGGGTTTCCTTCTAACTCTCTCATCAAGAAGGAATCCCAACGAGTCGAGAAAATGGAAGAAATTGAAAACTAGGCTTGCTTGGGGAGAAAAATGAAGAAAATCGGCTAAGTCTGGTCAGGCGGTCCTTGGGGAGAGTTGGGACAAAGGGGAAAAGCCAGGCCCGGGGTCCGCGCGAAAGGACATCGGGCCAGGGGACGCGTCGCGAAAAGAACCCGGCCGAAGGTGAAAAAATTGACTAAGTGTTTGCGCGATAAGTGCAGGACATCAGGCCGTGAGGGACGCGAAAGGACCGAAAAGGAAAAGCGAAGCGAAAGAGCAAAAAAGCCCATTTGGGTGGTTCGGAAGAATTTGTCCCGAGGCGTCGGGACAGTTGGAACAAAGTATGCGGAGGGCCTTGGCCGCCGGATCGGCGAAGCGAGGAACTTTAGTCGGGACGGTTGGGACAAAAGGGCGCGTGGGGCGGAAAGCTAAAGAGCCGAGAGAAAATGGAATCTTGCCACGTGTCTTTGCATTGAAAGAGGACAAGGAAGCCCGATTTCGGGCGGTCGGAGAATTTGTCCCGAGCGGTTTGGGACATTTGGGCCAAATGTACGCGGAGGGGCAGCGAAAAGCGCTGGGAGACCCGCGAATGAATCGAGAAGCAGGACACGTGTCTAAGGGGGGGAGTTTGGAGCTAGGGAAAGACTTAGAAAATTTGCAAAAGTCTTGGGTTAAAAATATAAAAGGTAAAGGTTGACCCCGCGCCCCTGTCCTCCAACCAGATCATGCCACGTGTCCCAAGTGGCGGGGCGCGGGAAAAAATGGAAAATTTTCCAAAGTTATAGAAAAGTCAAAATTTTCAAGGGAAACCCACGGAAAGGTGGAGGAGAGAGAATTTCTCATCCAATCAGTGCCCGACACGTGTCATCCAAGTGGCAGAGCGCGGGAAAAAATTCAAAATCCGTTTTGGCTTTTTTTGCCCTAAATCTTCAGATCGCCATAACTTTCGATCCAAAGCTCGGATTTTCACGTTCTTTATATCAATGGAAAGCTGGTGAAATTCTCTACATGACGATTTAGGGTCAATCTTGCATTTTGGTTCAGTTTGGAGAGAAAATTGAGAAACACCTCTGGCACGTAATAATAGATAGAAGTGACGTTTCAACAACCAGCTTTAATACAACAGACAGTTCACTATTTACTTTAGGCAGTCCATTTGTTTTGCGGGATTCACCATTTCTGCCATAATGAGATGAGTTAAATGCAACCTAGAAGTGGTTGGGGTAGATCTGAATTTCCTCTCTCTTCCCTCTCTCATTCTTCTTATATATTGTAAAGAGGGGCTTCTTTAAAAAGGTCGAACATTTCTGTTTTGCTCCTCCCTTCTTCTCTTTATCAGGTGAATTTGTGGAGTTCGAACCTCCCATTTGAAACTGTAATGTGACTCTACCTCTTGGCATTTTGTAGTGTATTGTATCAATCTTTGGAGCAAGTAATGCATGTATGTGGATGATTCTCAACCCTCTCTGTGTTCATTTGCATCCTCCTGGTCTTTCATTGCAAATTTTGTTATCTATGCATGATCTTGCATCACATTTGAATGGTCTGTGTTTATTGGCAAGATAGATGTTCTTCATTCCTCGGTGCATCACCTCTGTTAGCTTTAGGCAATGGGTGCCTACTATTGGAGAGCGGAGAGCAAACAGCCCACATATGATGTGGCCTATTTTCGGTGGTTATTGGAGGGTTTTCTAGAGTGGACATTATATGGAGGTTATATGTGGGATTCCCCCATATAGGCATATGCATGAGGACCTAGGTGAGCTCCATCTTTTGAGATGGATATAAGGTCGTTGTGCCGGGGAGGACAAGATGATCTGGTGGACAGAGTCAAGTGGAAGTTTGGGATATTACTTGACATATCTCCACCCTTCCCACAAGTACTTAGAGAGACAACGTGGAGAGGCCCAATCAATAGTGCCCACAGGACGGGAGGAGCAGGCGGTGGACCGGTGGATAGATGATGCCGAGATCAAGCAGTATAGGCAGTGGTGGGTGGCTCACTTATTAGCCATACCACCCAGGCCCGGGTAGTATGAGATCTAGCCACCATCATGGTGCAGAGAGATGCCCTACAAGGGCATGTGGCTACTCTAATTAACCGATTGGGTATAGTGAAGACACAACTAGAGAGCTCAAAGGAAAAGGTAGCGAGCTACATGTACAAGTGGTCAATCCAGTAGGCCCATATGCTGGTGGTGGGGATGGTGATGGGGAGGGGGATGATGGTCAGGTGGTAGCCTTACGAGGCACAAGTAGTAGGTTTGCGGGGCTAGTTGGCCACAACCCATGCATAGATTGGGGTCTTACAGGCCTAGATCCAGGGACAGGGATAGGGGGCACCACCACGAGCACTTTGGGATCATGTCCCAGTTCATAGGTAGGAGTGGGATAGGGTCCCATAGGATAGGTACAGGGGTCGAGGCCTATGGGGCCACCACAGACCGTGCCTATATCTAGGTTATGGGATGCCCTAGGTGAGGCTAGATACTACCGGACCAGTTGATGGTGGCGAGATAGACTTTCTATCCTATGGAGAGTACCGAGCATAGTAGGCATTGAGTGAGAGGACTAGATCCCGCACTCATAGTGTGGAGAGCATAGGGGGCCACCGAGCTCGAGGCCGAGATTAGGGGAGAAGCCACTAGCTCACGAGACTAGCTCAGGTGACGCACTAGCAGGACCCGGCCACCACCTATGTTGGGTGGGGAGGTGCTATCATGGTGCTAGATAGGGGCCGAGGAGGTAGAGGGTATAGGAAATATAGAGATGGAGGATATCCACTTAGATGCTTGATATGTGGCGCTTGATTTTTATGTATGATAGTAATGCTTTTGATATATACCGACATGCGTCTTTGAGAGATAGCCATTTTTTTATCACATGCGCTGCGTGCCAATGATTTTGGGATGATAGATATAATGGGATATCCATGTATGTTGTATTGAGATACACATTTATTTATATGATGAGATATATAAGATTCTTGATTTGTGGATGTTTTGATGAGACTTTCGATTTATTGGTGCGTTGATGAGATTTTTGATTTTTGGTTTTGATATGGATGGAAATTAGGTGACTTAGGGATGATGGAGTCAGGTTGGTTTAGGCATGGATTGAGTCAAGTTTTAGGCATGGATCAAGTCGGGTTTATTTAGGCTTGGATCGAGTCAGGTCTTGTTTAGGCATGGTTGAGTTAGGTCTTGTTTAGGCATGGTTGAGTCAGGTTTGTTTAGGCATGGATCGAGTTAGGTCTATTTAGGCATGGTTGAGTTAGGTCTTGTTTAGGCATGGTTGAGTTAGTTTTGTTTAGGCATGGTTGAGTCAAGTTTGTTTAGGCATGGTTGAGTCAGGTTTGTTTAGGTATGGTTGTGTTCAAAGTAGGTGAATTTTTTATTTATTATTTTGTGCACTGAATGATAATATGGGTTATATGTGAGATGTGGTATAGTCTATGCATAATTATGATAGAGAAATGGTAGGTGTAATAAATGTATGTTGTGATGAGGAGTAAAATAGGAAGCAACTTGTTATGTATGTGCTTTAATTTCCAATTTTTAGTATAAAAGGTTAACTAAGTGGAGTATGATGTAATGTTAGGAAGATAAAAGATGAATTGTTAAGGGTAGAGAGTGGCGAGCTAACCTCCAAGGGGCCTATGCCCTCGAGTGCTGCCTACATAGTCTCGGAAAAAAGGGACCTCAGGTGATGTAGTTCTCCCATAAGCTAGGGAAGAATATGAGGATTTATGAAACTAAGTTGGTAGGTTTGAGGCATGATTTAGGTTTGTAGGTCCGTTAGGTTTTGGGTGGGTTATAGGTAATGTAACACTCTGAACTATTGTTACTTCCTCCTGAGCATTCAAGTGTTGATATATGATTTCTTCTGTAAAAAGGACGTGTTCCTTTGATTGTGAAGTCATGCTTGATATGGATTGTATCTTCTTTGCTCTTGAAGATCTTTGACTGAGCCAGGATATGCTTGGACTCTTTTATTTCTTTCATTTTTACACCTGAGTTTAATCTGATTTCGGAATGAATTGTGGATTTACCCATCTATATGACTCAGCCTTGGATCAGTGGCATTGATCCAAGAGATGTTTTAAGTTTATTCGGGATGAACAAAAATTATAGACCTTACGAAGGTTGCAAGGTCTGAATGTGTTGAATAAGCAATTCCGGAGTCTAACTCAGGTTGATCATGTTAAATGAATTGGTTCCCGATATCGTAATATCAGGAAGGTCTAGACCTTGAGCCAGGTAATAAATTCTGATATATTTATTGCTAGCTTATTATCAAGGCTGGATTGAATCCATTTCGGGAATGTATATCTGTTGGTTCTTATACTGAACGATTCTATTTGTTAGACCTAGACTGGTTCTATTAAGGTTAATAACCTAAACCTAAACTATAACCTATGGGTTGGATTAGTGCTAATCTAACCTAGCCCTAAACTATAAGCTAAATGTTCTAAGGTTAGTGACCTAGCGCTAAGGAGGTTAGACTAAGTATCACCTTAAGGTCTAACCTATGTTTCTAACCTAACTAATGATCATGGATGAAAGGGACCTATGAAGGGGTGCGAGCCATGGGCGGTAGTTTCTATGGCATTAAATGAGATGGATAAGTATGAAGGACGAGGGATTTGGTGGAAGTTTCAAACGGCTAGTGAAATCGACGTGGCAGAGTCGCCAAATCTGGAAATGGTCTTTGGTTTGTTTTTGTCCATCGCCAACTATGGTGGTCGGTGGCAATGGAGATTGAGCGGGAATTTGGAGTTAATGCAATTAAGGAACTCGGTTTCGAGCGCGGATTGCTCGGGAAGGCATGCAAAATGGAAAACTAGTTGGTTGTTTGGTTTTCCATACGCTCCGGTTTTCTCTCTGTTTGATCACTGGTTCTTCGAACCAGTCTACTTGGTGTTGCATGGCAACTATGAGAATAACTAGCTCTTTTCTCTATCGAGGAAAGTTTATAAGGCATGGAAATAACAAATTATTGTTGTTGAATCTAACGTGGAAGAAGAGGAGAAGGCTCGAGCTCTTTCAGAGGTCTTCTTCAGATTTTTAAGCGACATTACCAGGCATGTTAGGCCCTAACTTTTAAAAATCTTGCTTTCCTTCAAATGATTTCATTAGAACAACTCTGTTCAGATGATTTTTGGTCCAGTTGGTTTTTATGGTAGCATTGTATGAATTAGTTTGTTGTATCTTCATGCTGGTTTGATTATTCAGTCGAACCCTTGCTGGGTGTACATTTTGTTTCGTACGGTTGAATTATCTTGCTGTGTTTTGCATTTCGGTTAGATTTCGTAGAAATGCTTGCAAGGATAATGTACGAATTCGACTCTGTTGGAGTCCATGAAAAGTTTTCTTGGTTGATATCAACTTCTGTAGAAGCCTTGTTGTTTACACTTGTTGAAACTGATACTGTTGGAATTCTTGAAATGATAGTATGTTTTGGCTTCTGTAGAAGTTTAGTCGTGAATGCTATATGTTTTTGATATTGTTGGAATCCTTGAATAGATAGTATTTTTGACTTCGTAGAAGTTTAATTGAGAATACTAAATGGGTTCGACTCCTTTTTGAGTCCTTGAAAAGTAACATACGTTTCTACTTCTGTAGGAGTTCAGTCGTGAATTCTGTATGTTATTGATATAGTTGGAATTCTTGAATTTAATATGTATCTTGTATCTTTCTACTTCTGTAGAAGTTTATTTGAAGAATACTACATGGGTTCGACTCCTTTTTGAATCCTTGAAGCGTATATTATGTTTTTCTCTTCTGTATAAGCTCAGTTGTGAATATTGTTGTTATGGACTCAGTCGGAGTCCTTGATAGGTAACTGGTGTTTCTACTTCTGTGTAAGCTCAGTTATGAATACGGTCGGTATTGACTCAGTGAGAGTCCTTGAAATGTATCTAGTATTTCAAACTTCTGTCAAGCTTGGTTATGAATGTTGTTGTTTTGTTAAGAATACTAAATGATATTGACTTCGATGGAGTCATTGAAAGGTAATTTATGTTGTAACTTCTGTAGAAGTTTGCTGTGAGTACTTTTAGGATTCTTGAATTGTTGTCATATGAATTCAACTTCAATTTAAACCTTGATTATAAGTATTGGTTGGATTTGGCACTGTTGGAATCCATGATATGCTGCGTGTTGGCTCGTTTCTCGATTTCAGCCCTCGCTGAGCATGCATATCATTTGATTCTTTCTTATTATCGTTGTGTTATGTTCAGTTCGATTATGAGGAATTAAAGGTTGGGGTTTCTTTATCAACTCGACTTTGTTGATACCCTGTTATATTTTGTAGTAACTCGACTTCAAATGAAACCTTGAGGAAAATTTATTGGTATGGAACTCGGCTCCTGTGAGGACCTGGTTGTGATTGTTCTTCTTGAAAACGACTTCTAATTTACACCCATGTTGTATAATCATAGGGATTTTCTTAGTTGAATGAAGCTGTGCATATTGTGTTTCGACTCTGCGTGAATGTCACTGTATTTCATATGGAAACGTTAATTGTTTTAATGTGATCTTGTTTCAAGTTTGACTGAAACAAAGAGCTCTTAGCTGTGCCATGACAGGCGATGGCGTTGGATATTTTTCATGTTTGTTGAATAATATGGAAATTTTTATTGAGCCTATTGGAGTTGGATTATTTATTAATGCTTGTTGCGTGAACTCTTGAATCGTTTAGTAGCTACAGGTGATTTTTTTGGATTTAGATGGAACTGTAGTTCTTCTGGTAATCCCGACTGTTTAGTCGCAGGCGTAAATAAATATGTATAAAACTAAAGGAGTCGGTACAGTCCAGAATGTTATTGATTTAGGATTCTGATGGACCCTGTTCTTTCTTCTTGACTGTAATTTATATGTTGATGTATATGGTAAATGGAATAGGAAAAATTCTCTCTCTCCTAGATAGGAAAACTTGTGTGCTTTCTTCTTGCATCCTTTTGCGATCTCTATGGTAGGGGCATAACAAGAATAAACTGAGTTATTGTATGGAGAAACTGGTATAAAATGTGTGTTGCTGTATAAATGGGTATACTTGTCAATACCATTGAAATGTGTTATGATGATAAAAGAATTAAGACAGTGAGCTTGTTGAATGTTTTAATTGCCTTGAGAAATTGTTAAAAACAATTTTGTAGGAGTTTTGCTGTCTTAGATTGGTTGTATTCATTTGTTCTTAGTCTCTAACATATAAGATGAATAGCCTGACTTATGTTTGGAATTTGAATAAATGATTTCATTTAAACAGGTTGTTTAATGAGAACAATTGGTGGATTGCAATTGTTTTAAGAATTAGTGCTTATCATGCTCAGTTCACCGAACTGACCCATGTTGACAATTTTTGCAGATGGTTGCCGTAAGTGGTAAAGGCACGCAGATCTGATATGATGATCAGATCGTTTAATTTGGTTTTATGATGAATTTCAATTTGATTCTCTAAATGTACTACTTGAAGAACGATGTTCTTTTGCTGTTGAGTATTGTATCCAATATGTTGAATGCATAAAATGTATTTGTATAGCTTAGAAATGAATGGAATGAGGTATTTGTTACTTATGTGTTGCATTCGTATCATGAGGGATTGATCTTCTTCGGTTCGAATGATTTTAAGAGCATTGTTATTATTGTATATCTTGGAGACATTTGTGATTATCTAAGTAAGCTTTGCAAGGTTATGTGACTGAATACTTATGATTGTTTAGTAGTTCTATTATGATCTATTTAAAGCTAATTGTAATTTAGATCACTGATTTTTGAGAAGCTAAGGTTAAAATAAACCCTTTCAGGAAGCTGAATGGGAAGAGTAATCTGTTACTCTCTAACCTTGATCTAAGTCAAGACAACGTACTGAATGTTTCTAAAATCACTATATCTTAACACTAATAATTAAGATATATTTCAGTTTTAAGATCTGGAATAAACCCAAAAGGGATAAGTTAGCAATCTTATGAGAAGACTTGGGGTTACTACCCAATTTCGTAGATTAAGATTATTGTGAAACAATGATCTCCTTGTTGAGACCTCAATCTTATTAAACTTCTCTTTGTGGAATGGGTCTTAATAAGAAAGGAAATTTTAAGATGAGGAACCCAGGGGTTGGGAAAAGACTACCCTAAAAAGGAGTGTCTTAGAGTATAATTTAAACTCCACGTAAGTAACACCTTAAAGTTTAGTAGATCTTATCGAGGTGGATTTGAAGGTTGATGGCACAAGTCGATTGCAGGGTTGTACCTTCGAGAAGATTAGGATCTTCTCGAAGATACAACAATGCAGGTGACTTATGGCGACACCCTTTGCATTGATCGTCAAGATTTACTCCTTAAACTCGAACAAGTTTTTACTCCGGGACTGGTTACCAACATGGTCATGTTATGAGGCTGCCCCTGGAGACTTGGGGTACCTTGACACACAGGGTTAACTAGGGTTGACCCAGTATGTCAGAGTATCCCTAGTTCTCGAGAGCATCCTTATAACATTGCCATATTACTAATCCGTTTCTGAGTGAATAACTTGGGGCAGGAGAGACTGACAGAAGTCAGTATAAGACATTCTACATAACAAAGGAATGGGGTGAAAGACGTATTCCATATTGATGAGTATGTCGTCAAGGAATACGAGACATAAGCATTATGTTTCAAATCTTTGGCCAAAGTATCGCAAGCTGTTGATTGCGTTGTCCTATGTCACCTAGTCTAAGGGACGAGATGCCGATGAATAATGGTAACAATTATTCAGATAGGTTCCTTGGACAGAGCATTCTGAATCCTAGATTAGGGAAGAGAACCGCAAGAGTGATGTGTTAAAATAAAAATTCCAACTCTTGATACTCATGAATAGATCGGTATATTACCGAGTCATGGAATGAATAGATCAGAGGTACTCCAAGTCATTACAGCTGCATATGGTTATCTATTATAAGAATGGTTGTTTTGATTTGTGAGTTCTAAATTATATATTTAGAACTAGGAAGCATTTATCAAAAAAAAAATACTTGTTCTAATGTACTAAAATGGGGATATTACAGGTAAAGTGATATAGGTGATGTTGATTGTGGCAAAAGAAGAATATTACCCCCAAAGGTAGCGTCGAGGACCAAGTCTGTATAAGGTAATCAAAATCTAAATAAAGACGGATTGAAGATAAGAGGTGGCAATATAGCCACCTAATTGGTTAGGATTAGACCAAATAGATCATACCTTGGATGAGGAGATGAACATAAGACCCTAAAGACATTGCATGATTGATTGTTATAAGGTGAAAGGTAGTCACATGATCACCAAATGTCTTGGTTTCCAAGAGGTCCCTTGAGGCGGTAGGAAATGGGAGTGGGAATGGTGAGAAGAGTGGAAGGTAGTTAATTTTTTATAGGGTATGAGGTGGCATGCACTTTGGGCAAGAGATCCGAGGTCACAATGGGCAAGTCCATGACTAAAATTTTCTGTTTTTACATGTATTTGAGATAGACTGATCGATGTGGGAAGTCTATATGGGATGAGGAAATTAACTCCTTGAGGTCTTCATGAAGCTGATCGATGCGGGAAGCTTCATATTCTCTATTTTTTTTTTTTTGGTTTTTTTAAAGAGCTTTACATAGCTATCCTTCGAGAGAGGATTCTATTTATAGCAGCGATATAGAGAGAAGAGATGTCTTTTGAGGAAGTCATCTTTTATTGGAAGTTTGACTCAAGGAGTTGAATCCCATGTGAGGGATTTTAATTCATGGACAATACCAAGGTGAAGAATAGGATTCTTGTTCAAAAGTAGGGTGAAACGACCATGGGATCTCATCTAAAGGTAGATGAAAAGTATCCATGAGAATCATGCTATGTTCGGTCTTTGTGATACACATATTCAAGAAAAGATAACAAGTGACAGTACCACATAATTCTTGTTTAGTCGTTGGTGAGGTGTAAGAAGTAGAGAGCGCTCAAGGGACGAGCATGGAAAGAGACAAAAAGTGGTGTAGGACTACGAGTCACCAATAGAATGGTTGAAGATGCAAGGCGTTAAGGGGATTAGGTTTGGGTTTACCATCAAGTGAAGATAAATGATAAGCACCTGATCCATAAGTATGAGTCACGATGTATGGTCCAAGCCAATTAGGAGGAAATTTTCCCTATTTACTTTTTTCTTCTTTGGTTACATGTTGATTTTATTTCAAGACAAGGTCACCAACTTGGAAGGTTCGTTCATGGACACGCTTGTCATAGGCACATTTGATATGTTTTTGGTAAACTTGAAGATGGTCATTCGTCTAATAACTCAAGTTTTGCTAACGGTCCCCACGAAATTCATCATCATTAAGCATGTCATGGAGAGAAATACGGAGTGAATGGATCGGACTTTGAGAGGCAGAACAACCTCTGTACCATAGACTAGAGAAAAAGGTGTAGCGGCAGTGGAAGTGTGAATACTAGTGCGGTATACCCATAGGGAAAAAGGAATGTGTGTATGCCAGTCCTTCCCAGTATCGTTAACCACTTTCATGAGAATTTTATTTAAGGTTTTGTTAGTGGATTCAGCTTGACCATTGGTTTGTGGGTAATAAGGTGATGAGAAACTGAGCTAAATACCGAAGGCATCGCAAAGTTTTTGCAACATTTTATTTTTGAATTGTTTTCTATTGTAAGTGATGAGGTGATGAGGAACACCAAAGTGAAAAATGATGTGATGATTAATGAACTCACATATTTTCTCGGATTTCATGGAGATAAGTGGTATGGCTTCCACCCATTTTGTATAGTATTGAGAAGAGTGATGATCCATTGATGGGCTGGGAATAATGGGGATTGATATCTTTGACAAGACCCAAACCCCATTGAGAGAAGAAGGGCCGAGAGGTCACTGGCGACACTGTAAGGAAAGCTGGGTGTGTGATGAAGGTTAGCATGTTGTTGGCATTTTACACAATGCTTGACATAGTCCCAATAATCATGGCTAAGGGTTGGCAAGATAATAGCTTAGGCGAAGAATATGCTTAGAACTAGAAAAGCCCTTTGAAGTGACCTCCACATATGCCATCATGAACCTCCTTAATGGTATAAGGAATTGTTAGTGAAAATTCACAAGACCCCCAAATGACCTATGGATCTACGCTTATCTAAGGCAATTTCATTTGGTGTGAATGCACAACATTGAGCTTTCCCAAAGTGTGGGACCTTTGCAAATGGGGAAATCTCTCTAGAGAAGCCGGTTCCTCTTCCTAAACTACCTACCACAAGTTATTTCAATGCAAGCAAGCTAATCTAATCCTAATCTAACTATGCCAAGGAGACGAGAGAGAGAATAGGGAAAAATAGAGCCTACACTAAAATGGTGATACACCAGAGAAGGAAAATGTTGAACATCTATCAAAACTACCATGGAACAAGAAGAGGTGAGCAATGAGAAGGATGGATAAGCACATCACAAAACCAAGGATAAATTTCACACAAAAAATGTTCCAAAACTCCATGAACACAGCTCCAAAACTTACAATGAATATTCAAACATGCACAAATACCTACAATGAAGAGAGGCAAGAAGAGAACAAGCAAAACGAGCAAGGATGGACAAATGCATCACAAAACACGTTTTTATTGCTCCAAAAGTTTGTACAAAACATCATTTCTTGGTAAGTGGCAAAAATGCCATTACAAAGTAGGGAGGATTTCTAACTCCATTTTCGACCACAGGGAAGAAAAGAAGGGAGATCAGAGAAGAATTATGAACAATCTATTACAAATGAGCCAAAATTGGCTTTTAACCATGAAGCAAAATGGAAGAAAAGCAAAAACATGGGCAAATCTGATTTTGGAATCCAACCATTGACAAATCCCTTTAATCTCTCCCTGTAAAGTGATGGGCTCCTTTGCAATTTCATTTTTCGATGCATTCGACCATCTTTGGAGAAGAAAGCAGATGCCATACTTCATTAATTTTGGTGGTTGAATGTCATTTCGTATTTTTATGTTCCGAGACACGTTTCTTCAATTTTCACAAACAAAACTTTACCAAAATTCAAAATTGAATTGTCTATCATGTGAGGACTTCACCATCTTTCCAATGACATAAATAACATGCAAATCTAAGCTCTGGATCAAAAGATATGGCCCTCTTAAGATTTAGGTAAAAATGGCAAAAAATAGGGTCAAAATTAGGTTGGTGAGGTCAAACTTTAAAATTTTCCCTTTGGGAAAAAATCCCAAAAAAACTTGGCACCTCCACCACCCCGAGACACGTGTCATTGCACGATTTTGATTGGAGCACGGGCTCAAATCTTGCCTTTTCCCCTTTGATTTTTGCCTTGGGAAAATTTCCCAAGATTTCCCCATGCTTCGCCACTCCGCTGCCATGTGTATGCCCCTCATTGGTCATGGGGACTTAACCAAATTTTCCATTTCCACCTTGGCAAGCCTTTGGGTCAGATTTTCCCTTGCACCATTTTGACCACTTTAGCAAATTTTTCCAAATCCTTCCGCGCCTCCGACCCCGCCGACACATGGCACACTTTGATTTGGCGCGGGCCTTAATCAATTTTCTTTCCTCCGCGGTCCCATGGGAAAAAAAATTCCTTTACGCCCTCTACTACTTTGGCAAAAAGCATAAGTTTACTCCGCCCCTTCGACTCCGCCACCCAAGCCAGAACACATGTTGCATCCCTATTTCTCGGTGGGAACTTAACCAAATTTTCCATTTCCTCTTTTGACGGGCCTTTTGGGTCAGATTTTTCCCTTATGCCCCTTTTGAAAACTTTCCAGCTTACCTCCATTGATCCAACATTCAGCCGCCACGTGTCACCTCCTCATTGGTCCACGAGGACACGCTCCAAATTTTGCCTTGCGCCCCGACCAAGAAACATGTTACCTTCACATTGCTCACACGGCCTGTGGGCCAAAATTTTCTTTGCACCCCTTTTACGGCCTTTTCACCTTTGCGCATCCTGCGCGTACTTTTTGTCTTGCGGGCTGTCAAGGGAAATTTTCCCCAAAAAACTCCGTCGGGCCATAAGTTTCAAAATATTTGGAGTTAGGAGGAAAATTTTACCTTTACGGAAAGGGGAAGAAAAATCCTATACGATGGAATCCTTTCCAGAAACCTTTGAGTGCCTAAAATGTGTAAAATTTGATATTAAAGCACAAGGAAGGAAAGGATGAAGGAAAGTTAGCCAAAATAAGTAGGGGGCTTATTTTGGATAACAATTTTGGTGACTCTCGGGGTCATCTGCTGCTAGATGAATGATCGGTGGCCTTTGAAGCATCCATTAGGCATGGATTCAAGCACGATAAAGCGATTCTAATCTAAACTATGAAAATTGGACCTTTGAGCTATTTGGAAACCCACCTGAACTTGAAACTAATCGTCACCAAAACCCATTGAAATGGATTGTGTAAGAGAAACAAAACAACACGTAAAAACTATGTAAAAACTAAAAATCATACATACCCCAAGTGGGATATGCGAGTTTGCACAAGCACTTCTTCTACCGATGACAAAACCTACTTATTCTACTCTAACTAGAAGCAAAGATGGGCTAAACAAACCCAAAGTTGTGTAAAATAGCTTCCTTTCTTCAAAATTGGCAGCCATGCAAATGATTTGGAGCTGAGTATGGCTACTAGGATGAGTGGAAAATCAACAAGAAGCTGGTCTTCTACCCAAATTAGCAAGGTGTCAACTAAAAACAAATCCAATACCTCTTTTAGTTGCTTTGCATTTTGATTGAAGAGGTATGGCAGCTGATCCTTGGAACTTTGCATATCATCCTCATGCTTAGACGCAAGCATGACTAGTTATGGCTTCTACTTTGGCTCTAATGAAGCCGAATACGATTGGGCAAGGTTTGATTCATTTGATATGCCCATAGCTCTATTTTTCAACTCCAAAAATGGAGTCTTCTTGTAGACCTTTTGAATGGATGGTGTGGAAGAAATGGTATAACTTTTCTACCCTTTCTCTTCCTCCAATGAAGAACATGAAAGATTTAAATATTCTAATATTAATTCCAAACAGATGTTATAAGATGCAGGCTGCTGCAAATGAAAGTTCTCCTCCATGACAACTAGGCTCAAGTGTTTGGAATGTGGATGATGAAGGAGAAAATGGTGTGATTTCAACTGGTTCCTCTTCATCAAAATAGTCCTCCAAATCTGACAGATAAACTACCTCATTGTTGTCTTGCTGCAAATGCTCAACCTCCCCATGGTGTTCTTTTGATTTGTAACTTGATCACCATGGTTTCTTTCATCCTCCAACATTGAGTTTGAGAGATCAAACTCTTCTTCAACACTAGAAGTTGAGAGAGATGAAGTAGAAAGAAGAACTGAAGGTTCTTCTATAGCTTGCTTTGTGCTCAAAGCTTTTGGATCTGCACTTTTCTCCCCCATAGCTAGAATGTGCTCCTCTTCTTTTAGATTTGGAGCAGCTTCTCCTTCCTCTGCTGCTTGAAGACAATATTGCTCTTGATTGAACTCTTCCTCTAGCATGAAGTTTGTCAAGTCAAACTCTTCAATCTGCTACTCTAGAGGACAAGTTAGGGCTGCAAGATCTCTTTTAGATATTTCCTCTTCCATGGCTGATTGTGCAACTTGAATTAGATCAGAATCTTCTTCAAGTAGAGTGCCAACATGGACACTACATTCTAAGCAAATTGATTGCTGATTTGCCTCTTCTTTTTGCTCTTCTTTTGTTGCAACAAAATCAGTCCTAACCACCACTTGTTCTTCAACCTTTACCTCCTTTGTAGGCTTCACCAGCAAAGGAATTTTCTCAATCCCATTTCTAAGAGCCAAGCTTACTAAGCTCTTAATCATTCCTTATTTTCTTGGTTCTTCCTCTTGCTGTCCTTCATGACTGATTTTTGTAGTTTCTTCTTCCCCGCATGGAATTGGGAATGCGAAGCGAGGCGGGTTGGAGTTAAATTGATTTTGCAATTGTTTGTGGTGGTGGAGGAGGTAGAAAATCTTGTTCCCTTAGAGTGGAAGGTATTTCTTTTAGTTCTTATGGAGGGATTTGGATTTGGAAGGAAATGGACAGAAGAATTGAGATGAGGTGGAAGACTAGGAGATGGAGAAATGGAATCAACTTTTGGGACAGCGAGATGGGCAACTTGAAACTTGGGCGGTGAGATAAAACATATAGGGAAAAGGGAAAGAAAAATCATGAGATGGCATGCTTACCCATTGACAAGGTTGTTAAATACTCCTCTCATACACATATATTCCCTCAGTCCACTTTGCAAGCAATGGTAGCATTTTAATCATGAAGTCAAGCTTCTCTTGAGGGTTGTAATTCCTTGAAAAGGTCTCACCCATGGACAAGGTGTTCCACAACCGATTCCAAATGCTTTCATTTATGCTTGAGCCCTAGATTGCACCATGTTTAACTCCATCTTTTGGATCTACTCCAACAGATCAATATCTTGCATTTGATTGTCTTCATGGTATCCATACCCTGCTCTTGAAAGAACCATAGCCAAACTAATTTTTGCACTTTTGCTGCTCATATGGGTATGCGTGCTAATCTTCAATATGCTCAAAATGTTGATTTGAAGGAGTTGTAAAGCATTTTGGAGGTGGGTTATATTGCTCTTTGTTGTGAATGAAAATTCCATAATGGAAATGAATTCATGATTGCACAACTTCATGGAATGAAGGAAGATGGAAGAGATGGAAGGAAGAATGGATGAAAAATGAATGAAAATGAATGGAAAGGAAGGTCTGAAACTTCAGAGATGGGTTGTTGACCAGATGGAGTCACCAGATTTGTTTCGAAGTGCCTCAAAGGCTAAAATCTTCACAGAACACATCAACCTGCAAAGATGAAGTGGAAGACCTCTAAGGTCCCACCAAGCATGCCAAAATTGTTAGTGTAAATTCAAAGCACCCCCAAATTACCTATGGATCTACTTTTCTAAGGCAATGTCATTTGGTGTGAATGCACAACATTGACCTTTCCCAAAGTGTAGGACCTTTACAAATGAGGAAATCTCTCGAGAGAAGGTTGGTTCCTCTTCCTAAACTACCCGCCACAAGCTATTTCAATGCGGAAAGCTAATATAATCATAATATAACTATGTCAAGGAGATAGAGAGAGAGAGAAAAGAGGGAAAAAATAGCCTACACTAAAATGGTGATACACCGAGAGAAGAAAAATGCTAAACATCTATCAAAATTGCCATGGAACAAGAAGAGGTGAGCAATGGGAAGGATGGACAAGTGCATCACAAAACCAAGGATAAATTTCACACAAAAAGTGTTCCAAAACTCCATGACCATAGCTCTAAAACTTGCAATGAACATTCAAACATGCACAAATACCTGCAATGAAGAGAGGCAAGAAGAGAACAAGAAAAAAGCGAACAAGGATGGAAAAATGCATCACAAAACACATTTTTATTGCTCAGGAAGTTTTCACAAAACATCATTTTACTAGTAAGAGGTAAAAATGCCACTAAAAAGTAGGGGAGGAGTTCCAACTCCATTTTCGACCACTGGGGAAGAAAAGAAGGGAGAGTAGAGAAGAATGATGAACAAACTGTTACAAATGAGCCAAAATTTGCTTTTAACCATGAAGCGAGAATGGAAGAAAAGATTAAAAGGGAAAATCTGATTTTGGACTCCAACCACTAAAAATCCCTTTAATCTTTCACTGTAAAGTGATGGGCTCCTCTGCAATCTCATTTTTCGATGCATTCGACCATGTTGGAGAAGAAACAGACGCCATACTTCATTAATTTTGGTGGTTGAATGTCATTTTTGTATTTTTCCATGCCAGACACATTTCTTCAATTTTCACCCACAAAACTTGACCAAAAAATCAAAATTGAATAGTCCATCGTGTAGAGGACTTCACCATCTTTCCAATGATATAAAGAACGTGAAAATTCAAGCTCTGGATCAAAAGATATGGCCCTCTAAAGATTTAGGGCAAAATGGTGAAAAACAGGGTCAAAATTAGGTGCGGGGTCAAACTTCAAAATTTTCCCTTTTGAAAAATTTCCCAAAAAACTCCACACCTCCAAAGACCCCGAGACACATGTCATCACCTGATTCACCGATGGGAGCACGAGCCCAAACCTTGGCTTTTCCCCTTTGATTTTTGCCTTGGGAAATTTCTCAAGATTTCCCCGCACTCCGCCACTTGCCTTTTGCCACGTGTTGGCCCCTCATTGGTTCACGGGGACTTAACCAAATTTTCCATTTCCACCTTGGTGGGCCTTCAGTCATATTTTCCCTTGCACCATTTTGACCACTTTGGAAAATTTCACCAAATCCTTTCGTGCCTCGACCCCCACTAATGCGTGGCACACTTTGATTTGGCGCGGGCCTTAATCAATTTTCTTTCCTCTGCGGGCTTGCAGGTAAAATTTTTCCTTTGCACCCTCTCGCTACTTTGGCAAAAGCCAAAGTTTACTCCACCCTCGACTTCCGCCATGTGACAAGACATGTGTCACATCCCTATTTCTCGGAGGGCACTTAACCAAATTTTCCATTTCCTCCTTGGCGGGCCTTCGGGTGAAATTTTTCCCTTGCACTCCTTTGGAAAACTTTCCAGCTTACCTCCACCACTCGACATTCTACCGCCACGTGTTATCTCCTCATTGGACCGCGGGGACACGCTCCAAATTTTTCCTTGCACCTCCGACTAGGGCACATGTCACCTTCACATTGCTCATCGGGCTTAGGCCAAAATTTTCTTTTGCACCCCTTTTGTGACCTTTTCACCTTTGCTGTCGAGGGAAATTTTCCCCAAAAAACTCCGTCGGGCCATAACTTTCAAAATATTTGGAGTTAGGAGGAAAATTTTACCTTTCCAGAAAGGGGAATAAAAATCCTATCTGATGGAATCCTTTCCAGAAATCTTTGAGTGCCTGAAATGTGTAAAATTTTATATTGAAGCACAAGGAAGGCAAGGATGAAGGTAAGTTAGCCAAAAAAAGCGGGGGCTTATTTTGGATAATAGGAATTTCAGAACTTGTGAGGAATCGTAAGAGAATACCATAAAAGCTGCGCTTATAAAGGACTCCCCCCAGGATGGCATACCGAGAGACCTTTTTAAGGAAGGTGTGTTGTCCATTATGAGTGAGGTCGGAGGTAAGATGGAGAGAGAAAGGTCGTTAGAGTATTGTTTGTATCAAAGGTCACTCGATTTGGAGGTGACGATTCTAATGGAGTAAACATTGTGAGGTAGATAAGAAGGTGATTAGAGTCATTGTATGGTGACAAATATTTTAGAATCAGCAGCGAAGCGGTATTTGGGAAGCTAAGCGGGCCATGATATCTACAAATTTATTGGTTGAACGTGGGGCGTTTTGAAGGGTGTAACAATCAAAAGTGGTCAAAAGTATGTCCACATGATGTTTATACTTTTGAAGTATCTCATTATGACATTGGTATATACCATTAACTTGGTTTATGACCAATTGAGAGTCACCAAATATATTGATTGGTTTGACATCTAGGGCATAAAGGCGGCTTGGAGACCTAATACGAGTGCTTCGTATTCAGCAATATTGGTTGTACATTCAAAATCAAGTTTGAAAGAAAAATCCATGGGCTCACCATCAAGTGGAATGAGGATAATACCAGCCCCACCCCCACACTGACACTTTGAACCATCAAAGAAGAGTGTCATTTGGAAGGGGGTTTGTCTAGGGAAAGGGTAGCAATTGACTAAATGCCCTGGAAAGTCAAAATTAGAGGGTTGATCCCGAGAAATAGGTGCGTCGGCCAATTGTTCGACAATGGCTTGGCCCTTAATGGAATTTTAATGAATGAATTCGAGGTCAAGGTCAGCTAAAAGCATAATCTAGCATGTGGTACGCTGATTTTGGTAAGGTTTGGCATACATGAAGTTTAAGGGGTCGGTGTTGGTCATAACATAGGTTTTATGATTGAGTAGATAATGGCGAGTTTGGTGGAAAGCGAAAACTAAGGCTAAGAAAAAAATTTGGGAAGGGTGTATCGGGCTTCTTAGTCAAAAAGTATGACTTATGTAATAAACCGCCTACTCCTTGTGTTGTTCATCGTGATGAGCGAGCATGGCTCCCAAGGAGTGATTGGTAGGCGAGATATATAGGTAGAAAGGTTGATTGTCTTTTGGTGGAATGAGTACAGTGTGGTTGGAGGAGGTATTGTTTGAGGGCCTCAAAAATTTTGTGGCGATCATCATCCCACTTAAAGGAGACATCCTTTTGAGAAAATGATGGAATGCTTGGCACCGATCGATAATTGTGAAATGAAACAATGAATATACTATAACTTACCTTGCAAGATACAAAGTTTTGAAGGTTAGTGGGTGGAGGCATTTCCATAATGGCCTTGACTTTAGTAGGGTCAACTTCTATACCATGTAAGGAAATGATAAATACCAGGAGCTTTCGAGAGAATCGTGAAGACACACTTCTTAGGTTGAAGGAAAACACAATATTTAATGAGGCGGTCAAAAATGGTTTTGAGGACAGCAAGGTGCTTGGAGTGGCATTTAGATTTGGCCAAGAGATCGTCCACATAATCTTCCAATATGTGATACATGGTGTCATGGAAGATTTAAGTCATATCCTGGCGATACGTGGCTCTCAAAGCGTTTTTAAGGTCAAAAGGCATGACCTGATAATAGAAGGTCCCTCAAGGGGTGATGAATGAGGTCTTGTGTTGATCTTCTGGGGCAAGAAGAATTTGGTTATAACCTGAGAATCCATCCATGAGTGATAGCATCTCGTGACCAATGGTAAGGTCAACCAGTTGATCAATACTAGGTAAGGGAAAGTCATCTTTCGGGTAGGCTAGGTTGAGGTTATGGAAGTCTCTGCAACTGTAGAATCCCCTGTCACCTTAGTGACAAGGACAATGTCGAAATCTAATGAGGATAATCAATGGGTAATATGAATGAAACAGAAAGAAGGCGTTGAAGTTCGTCTTTGACGAGAAGGGCAATGCGAGGGTGCATTTTCCTTAGCTTTTGTTTGATGGGTTTGGTACCGAGAATGGTTAGGATATTGTGAACCACTATGGTGGGTTCAATACGGGGCATTTCCACGTAAGACCAAGTGAACGCGTGATTATGATCTTTGAGGAAAGAAGTGATGGCTTCCTATTCAGCAACATCTAAAGATTGACCGATCTTGAGGATGTGCGGGTCATCTTGAGTATGAATGTTGATCTCGATAGTTGATTCATTCAACATGGTTTATGTCTCAAAGGGTAACGATCGATGAATATATGAATCATCCGCACCAAGGTAGGTGAGTATAGATTCATCATCCTGACATTGAATGATGTTAATTGAACGTGTGTTGTCATCGATCATTTCAGGATATAGGAAGGGAAGAGAGGAAGGGGCCTTGCCCTCACATTGATAAGTCAAAGGCCCCAAGGAAATGGTGTTTATGAAAAAAAAAAAAGTTAGGAGGGATAGATTCTGGATCCATCAACTCCATTGGTGAAGGCAGTGATGAAGGTAGAGCAGGTGAAGAAGGTGGAGAAGGGATGATGTCCTCAATGGGTTCAATGCGGGCCTGTTTGGTAGGTTATTCAGAAAATCTGATACCACTACGGTCGTTATGTTTGTGAGTGGTACATGGAATAACGGTATGGAGGCCTTGCTCATAAAATCCAAAACCAAAACCCTTCCACGCACATTGGTGCAGGAAGGTGTGGGAAAACGGTGATTGGTGAGAATGGAAGTCAGCGGAAAATGGGTGGGTTTATGATGGTGGTTCGAGTGTGTAAGTGGTAGTATCAAGTCCCCCATAGGTGAGACTAGTACGAAGGTGAGGAGGACCATAAAGGAGGTGTTCTCTTATGCGGTGATCATAACGAGGGTCTTTGGTGAAGAATTCCATATTCTTATGGAGTAAGGAATGTGTTGACACTATATAGGCGATACTCCCCACGGTGAGGCATTGAAAAGCACCTTCGAAGGGATCGGTGGTTGGTATGTAGGTAGCTGGAATGGATGATGTGTCAGAGGTCTATGCGGAGGCGCGCTAATAGGTTGGGAGGCGATGGGTCGGTGTGGAGGATGTGGTAGTGGTAGGAATGGAGGAGGCATGTATGGTTAAAAATGCGGTCATCTTGGTATGTGGAGGTATAAGTGAAGTGGTAGCACTCATGGAGATAGATGGCTTAATAGGTATGAGCACATCATTGGGTTGGTAAAGCATGTTGCATGTTTTAAAAGGTGAAGGGTTAGCGGGAATGGTATAGGTATGTGGAAGGAACACAACCCATGAAATGAATACGAGTGGTCCGCCCAAAGAACACGTTATACTAAAATTCCCCCTCCAAAACGTAAAACAATTTTGGGACAGGTGCGGGAGCCCATGCGAATGTGTAGGATGACGATTGCCTAGTGTAGAGGTGATAGCGTCATTGAATGAATGCAACATGACATGATTTTTATGCATGTAATTGTTAGGTTTGCGCATTTGAGTGAATGTGTGGGATGAAATAATGTTAATTCTAGTGCCCCCATCACTCATTACACATCATACACGTATACCATCTATGTGGAAAGAGATAAAGAGAGTTGGGTCTAGGTCATCAGTTCGGTGTGGTGCAATCTCTTCCTCTGAGAAGCTAAGGGAAGCTACTTGGTGAGTAGGGTGAGGTGTGGATAAAGGTGGTAATTTGGTGAGAGAGGCTATATGATGGGGTGTGATAATGGAGGCTACGAGAGTAAGGTCATTAGGTAAAACCTCAATAGATTGAAGAACCTCCATGAGAGCTTGATGATGGGATTTTGAGGTTTGGATGAGGTCATAAAGGGACATTTTGAGAGGAGATTGGTGTAATTGTTTGAGCATCATGTGGTGTGTGACCCCATTAGAAATAGGATATGTGGGACCGTGGATAGTGATTTTAGGTGTAGGTGTGGATGGTATGTTGGGTATAGGATTGGTTGATTGGTTGGTTACTTTTTCCTTGTCCTTTTCTTTACGAGCACGAGTAGCAGCGTGGATCATGTTGATCTGAGGCAAGGAGTTAGGTGAAGTAGGTGAGCCATGAAAGGTATAGTGGCATGAGGGGCAAAAGCCAAGTGGTGGGAAAGAACCTTGTGAGATGAGCTGGGCACATCAACATTTGGGTGGTAGTTTGGAAAGTTCTCGATGCAAACCATGTTAATTTCAAATCTTGGAGGTGACTCTAAGAGCTATGGAGGTGAAGGTTATGGTTGTTAAATGGGAAGTATGGGAATGGGTGTTGGTGAAGAAGGGTCCTCATCAAGAAGGTTATCATTGTCAAATTTGGCTTTCGGAGGACCTAACCTGGATAAGGAAAGTTTTCAAGGCCTTGTAGTTCTCCCCATCATGCCACGACACACGATGGTAGGTGATAATTTTAGTGTCATCAAACCCTTTTAGCTTGGGTTTGAGACGATCATAAGGTCCGAGTGGTGGTAATGTGATGATAGAGGTCTCAATGAGGTTGGTTAAGATTTAGGCATAGGACCCCTGGTAGTGGGTGTGAATGGGAAGTGAACATGGGTTTGGATGTAGATGTGGTTGATTGTTGAAACAGTCCTTGCAGGAGGAGGAGTATGTCGAGTTATGGTTTTGGGTGCTGGCATGATCTTGAGTGTTGGTCATGTTTGTTTACGTAGGGTATAGTAGATGAAGCGGCGTAAGGGTGTGTGGTTGTTTTGACTACCTTATTGGGAGGCTAGTGGGGTTTTGTCTTTAGGTTGTACCTTCTTGGGTAAAGTTGATATGGGTGCATGAGATCTAGAAGGAAAATCCAATGAGGGAAGAGGGAAAGTTACCTAGGGGGATAACGGAGGTGTTTTGAAGGTAGATGATGTGGGTCATGTAGAGGGTGTGAGGGATAGAGACTAAAGTGTAGTGGGTAGTGAAGAAGTTGCTGAGGGTATTGGAGGTATGGGTGGTAGAGATGTTGCAAGTGTGGGTGTAAGCCATGTCGGGTGCCAAGGTATGTTAGAGGTTTGTGAGGATGGAGTGGGTTGTTGTGCTTTTGATTTATTGACAGTGGAGGTTGCTTGAGCATGTTGCGGGGTTGAGGTCTTAAAATAGACGAGACAAGTGCGGGGTGATTATGGCACAACCAGGGTATGAGTTCTATGGGTTTGGTTCTTGTTTGGGTGCTGGGGTAGGTTTGGTGTTGACTTTGGAGGATGTAGCTAAATCCAGTTTGATAGGTGAGGAGTAAGGAGTGGCGGTTGGGTGACCCCTAAAGTAGTTATAGGTTTAGGCAAGGAAGGCCTTGTAGGCGTGGGTTTGGATTTAGATGCATGTTGGGTTATGAATAAGGGTGTGTGTCATGGTATGATGGGTTTCGTGGAAGAATTTGTGACAGAGGTGGTTGTGTTTGTTTTTATTGGTCAAAATATTTTTGGATAGCTAGTGGAGGTATCAGCAAGTGACATCTGCATCTGCGTTGAGATAGGAAGCAAAAGACACCCCTAAAGTAAGGCCCTATCCACATAATCTAAGCGATCACCAAATGTGAGAATGACACATCCGTAGGGGAGTTGACAAGGACCTAATGGAAATTCCTGTAAAATGTGTCTTAGAGATGGGGAATTGGCTAGCTTCAGCTTCCGTGGGTAAGAGAGCCGAAATTAGGTCTACGGGATATTGGGTAGTTGATGGAGAATGCTCACCAAGAGGTAAAGCTATCTCAACTGGGTTTGTGATAGGTGGAGGGGATGATGGGTGTTCCCATATGGGTGGAGGATGTAAACAAGTATCCTCCATGGATTGGAGAAATACTTGTGGGTGTCGATTCTCTAGGTGGAGAAGCCAAAGGTGAAATGGTCTCGATATTAGCAAAAATCTCCTCCATACATAAGGGAGGAGGTGAAAAGTGTTCCTCTCGTGGGTGAAGGAATAGGGGAGGTTGGTTACGACGTGAAAGGAGGATTTTGGGCTAGAATATCTTCTATGGAAGTGATATGGGGTAATGGGAAGCAACATGTGTGTCGTTAAAAATAGCATGAACCTCGTGGGTATGGGTATCATGGGTTGATGTCTCACCGGTTTGATCAGGCGAAGGAGCATGATTGGGAAATGGTTTCTTGAAGATTTTTAGGTTTTGGTTAGTAGGTGTGTTTGGATTATCTATAGTTAACTCACCTTTCTCGAGTATTTCTTGGACAATGTTTTTGAAAGTGATGTAATTTCTATATCTTTGTGACCCTTTACTTGATGATAGTTACATATTTCGTGCTCTTTATACCATGCGAGCATGGGGTGAGCAGAGTCAAAACCAAAGTGCGTGGTTTTATAGGTGGAAGGGTGATGGCCTGGATTTGATAAGATTTTCTAAGACAAATGAATAAGGCTCCCCAATTGGGGTGTATTTCCATTGTTCTTGTATGAATTGAAAAGTTTAGATGGGTGAGAGATTAGATGAGGGGGTCTTTGATTTGATAAATGATCTGGACCAGATTTGAGTACCACTACATTAGTGGTGCCCTTGGCCTTTAAATAGTTGTTCGTGGTTTGGAAGAAGAATATGTATCATTTGACTTGAATGTCGAATTCTTATTAAGTAATTGGATTTTCTTCTCTTTAATGGCATGAATCTCTAATTTTCATGACATGGTGAATGCTTCATCGAATGTTCAGAAGGTTTGAACTTACAGGGTCAGTGAGATATGCCTAGCACAAGCCCACATGAAGAGCTCGATGAGTTCTCTTTATGGTAGTTGGAATGTGAGCTAATTAATCAAAGCTACACCGGTGAGTGACAAAATCTGCAATAGATTCATCCTCGTACTAATACATAGAGTATAGGTCGGTCATGGTAACCTTCTTAACGATATTGATGGAGAAGTGATCCAAGAAGGCTTGGGCTACCCGATTAAATGAGAGTATAGATTATCTAGGTAATCCACTATAACAATCTAATGCGAGTTTAGTCGGAGACATGGGAAAAGTTCTTAAGAGCAAAGCATCATTGTGGCGATTAGGTAGCACCCATGTTTGAATGACCGTAAATATTTTGAGGTCTTCCTTGCTATTAAAATGATTGAATTTAGGCATATTCTAATGTACGTGGTATGGAAAAATACGAATGGATGGGTGGATGGGCTCGTGGCAAATCTCGTCATAGGTGAGATTGTTATGGGAGATGGAAACCAATGTCTCTCGCATCTTGTCCAACATCAATTTGATTAGGTCATTGGTAGGTTGCTGATGGTTGGATGCCTCTGTAGTGTGAGAGGTTTGGTTTTGGGCATATAACGGGGTGGCATTCTAATATATGGCTGCTGCTTTGTGTAGGTTGATTGAGAAGAAGGTAGTGAAATAGGGGTACATACCCAGAGTGAATAATAGATGAAACGAGAGGCTGTTGATAGTACGTATATGGAGGTGGAAGGGTCGTTGTAACCCTAGTGGTAATGGGGGATAACGATTGTGGAATGGAAAGGACCATGTTTTGGAAAGGAGTAAGGGGCCGACATCGGAGGTGGTAGTAGTGTAGCTATGGGTATATGCGAGATATTAGGGCGGATGAGGTTGCATTTTGGGTGGTTATCGAAGGCATAATGGATGTGGTAGGTGCAACGGAGGTAGCAGACATGGTAGTCATAAGTGGGTATAGGACCTAGCTACGAAATGAATGGGGTTAAGGTAGATGTGGGCAAAGCACGGAGCCAGATGGGGCTGATGCAAGAGTGGGAGCGAGGATCACGAGGGATAGATATGGGCATGTTGTATATCAATTGACCGAAGCATCTCGAGTGGAGGAGTGGGAAAGATAAAGCGCAAGGTGGTAGGGTTTTGGTCGAGGAGTCATGTGAACTCCTCATCTCCGGTAGTGATAGTGATAGGTTGGATAGGATCCATGGCTAGTGATAAAATGGAAGGTGGTGAAGGGCTAGGTGGGAGTGGTTGATAACTGGCATGGAATACAAGTGTGCTTGCTTGTTTTCAGGTTAGCACCATGTGAATAGGTCGATCGGGTTGGGCCACTTCTCTGTAAAATGACACAGAAAAATAGCGGAGGAGCAGGTGAAACAGGTGGTAAAAAGAGGATTAGGTACCAAATGTTGGCTGGAAAATGACATAGGATAACCGATACCGGTCTAGGTAAACCGGCGCGCCAATTAGAGGTAACCGCTTAGGTCATTGTGGGAAATGAATAGTGAGTGAAAGACAAGGTATACGGTCAAATCTAATAGGTATGCCAAACTGATGAGTTTTACAAGGCCAATGGGAATTATAGTAGTGTCGAGGGCTCTGAATAGTTTAAAGAAGATGAATAGATGTCCTTTTGGGTAGGTTAACCAAAAGGACCTGGAACCAATGCCGGTTGGGTATAACCGATGACGGTGAGAAGGTAAGCAAGCGATTTTCGATGGACCGACACGGTCACAATGAATTTGAAAGCTTGTTGATGAAGGAAAAGTGGTTTTGAATTAAAATTTGATGGGGAATCAAACCCAGAATTCTTAGAATGATGAGAATATGGTCCAGGCACACTCAAAAGAATTCGCAATACACAAACTATGATGAGGGGCGTGCGAGGAGAAATAAAATTAAATGAAGAACGTGACCTCTCACCTCAAAATGTAATCAAGTAGAAACACTAAGAAAAATGTGATCCTAGGAGTGCCTTTTCTATTATGTTTGTTTAGCTTATGTTATTTAAGGACTGACACATGAATTGTAAAATAGAATTTTTTGGTGAGGATGGCTTCCTACAAAAAAGGAGATCTACAAGGTGAGGTTTCAAGTTTGTTATGGTAGGGGTAGGCTTTGCTCGAAGTATGACTAGACGAGCAAGAATTTGGGGAGTACCACCAATCCTCATATCAATGCGATTGTTGATAAGCGTTCCCATGAAAGATGTTGTTTAAGAATATGTACTTGTTTTGAATTTGTGCAATTTGGTAATACTCGGAGAGAGAGGATATGTGCTTTCTATGATTCATTTTTCAACCATCATTTGGGAATGAAATCCAGCGTATAGGTTGCCCTAAATTTATGTGAGTGATGCAGCAAATCGAGAATGAAATGCAATGATTTTTAAGCCCAAATTGAAATATGGAATTTGATGACACAAATAGATGAAGAGGGAGAGGGATGCTCTTTTACTAAAATGCAGAAAACAAGAAGAAATTGTTCTTTTTAAATACACCAAAAGAAAGGTTTCCTTTAGAGCAAATAGAAAGAAAAAGAAGGTTTCCAAGGAAGAAAATTAATGTGTATGCTTTTTAGAAGGGAAACAAACACACAACTTTTCCTAGGAATGAATGAAATGCAAGGAACCCCTAATGGGTCCCACTGAATCATGCCAAAATGTTTCACCTATTTCTTAGACGTTTCTTTGAAATATTGACAAAACAAATAGGGTAATGAGGCATAGGAGGAATACCTGTTGAAATGTTGGTTGATGGGTTGTTGCACGCGTATGACCTCTGAATCCACAACTGATCGTGAGAGCTTCCTTTTGGCTAGGAGGAACTACCTGTAATGGAAAGCAAGAACACCGAGAAAGAATTAAACAATATGTGCAAGTGGCGCACTAAGCGTGCTAGATCGAGAGAAGTGTGATACTTCTGAGCATTTGTATCATCCACTATTTAAAACAATTTAATGCGGGTAATAAAATAAATCCTATTGTAATTAAAATGATTTGGGTATCTTATTTAAAGCACAATAAGAAATATCTGAATCTAATAGGCTAAGTTAAAATAAGATCCGACGGTCAAGTAACTAGTTCTAGGCCTGCGAGTCTAAACAGAGGTCTTAGGCGAGTCACAGGTGAATAAGGGTGATGTGGAAATAGGTGGCTAAGTCACTATTCTAGGCTGTATTGGTGAATATAAAGACCAATACGGTTAAGGGTGACCGACGGTGGTTAGGGTAGCGGTGTCGGTTACTTAAAAATTTGGGAATGCCACAGAATGAGTTATGGGTCTCCCTTGTGATTGCACAAAGGACTTGGTTAGTCAAAATGAGGTGTTAGGTGATTTTGGTGGGATTTGGTGAGGTTTTAATAGGTATATGGAGGGGTGAGTATGAATGGAGGACAATGGGTGGCTAAGAAAACACTTGATGACAATATAATGATGAAACCAATGAACCAGAGGAGTACAATGTACTACTTACTTGGATCCTGGCTCTAGACACTTGTGAGTGCGGAATGAAGGTGTTGGTAAGAGGCTAAAGGCTGTAGATGATCACCAATCATAGGAAAGCTTCTACATTGGCTGCATGTGCATTCCTTTTTGCTTGGTTGGCTCAAATCCTTGCTGAGGTCAGTGTTGGATGGCTGTGCAAGGGAAAATGCTTGATCTCCTTCCTTGCACTCATGTTCTCGCTGGAATTCATTCTTAGAAGATGTAATATCTCTACCCAATGTGTCAATTTTTTCGAACCTCCAAAATAAGGTTGTTTTGGGAGTTAAAATGTGACCGACGGCGAGTTCAGTTAACCGGAAATGGTTAAGGATAACCGGCGTCGGTCAAGGTGGGATTTTCTAGGTTTTACTAAGCTAGGGAGATCCTCTTGATTTTCTAGGATCTCGTGTCGTTAACCCATGGATTAGACTAGAAGCTTCTTGTAAGCATGCGGGAATGTGGTTAGAGGGAATGTAGGCATTGATTTTTAGGGTTTGGGTAAGACTTAGTTAGTTATGGCAACTTACTAAGAATAGGTCTTAGGGTGAGGTGGCTAGATGAGGTGTTTGGGTGAGGTGGATGTGTGGATATTATTTAAATTAAGATATTTAAATAATAAATATTGTGAGGATAATGAATTAATTTAATTTAATTAATTAAATTAATATTAGTGGGGTGAAGGGGGCCATGGTTAAGTGAATGTGTTGAATGGTGTTTATTTATCGAGGGACCAAAGGGGAGTGTGACCTAATTTTAGTGTCTACACCGAGAAGTTTGATACTTCCTAGATGGATGTCAACCCACTATTTTAAAATAATTTAATGCTAAAGAAATTCATCTTGTAGATGATATGATTTAGGTTTCTCATTTAAGTACAATAAGAAAATCTTAACATAACAAGCTAGGCTAGTCGAGATCGAGAAAGGTAAGTAGTTATCGGGGTGTTGGGGGTGGTCGAGTGCGATTCTAGATTATTTAGGTCAACTAGTGAGATGATTGTTGGGTTTGTTCTTAGTCAAGGTATAAAATACTGAGAGACCAACATCGGTCATGTATGACCAATTCGAGTTATTATGTGTAACCGACGATAGTTGAGGATAACCGGCGTCGGTATGGTCAAGGTAAAAGAAATTCGAATAGATCAAATGGCAGGGGCTGATTTGAGGTCAAATGAGGTTGGGAGGGTGGATGAGAAGGTTTGTGGAAATCTCAGGTATGCTCAAAAATGGATATTAGGTCAGAATGGTGATTTGGTGGTGTGGGTAAGGGAAATGGTTGAATTACAAGCTAATAAGTAGTGGAGGAATAAACATGCAAAGTATAAACTAATGACATGAATGACAAAAGCTAACTATGCTGAAATAGACAATGTTGGTAGAGATGCACTTACTATGCTATAGTTTTCGATGGTTGAATGAAGGTGGCTGTTGATCAGAAGAATAGTGTTGGATATCGTAGCAGTGGCTCCCAGAATGATTCTGTGAGTGCAATGCTTCCAAAATCTGTCCTAGTGATGGCTATGGATGTCTAGATGCATGAAAAGTAGATGCTAGATTTCTTCCTCTTGCTCTCGAATGTAGCTAAACGCTTAATAAATTTCTTCCTCTTGCTCTCGAGAACCTAATTTTTCATTTTTCTTAGAAGTTTCATGAAACAAGTGAAATTGGTGCCAACCCACAAATAAATTTGCTTGGCTTAATAAATTTGTAACCGGCAGCGGTTCCTAGTTGGCCAAGCATCGGTTTAGGGAGTGACCAGCGTCGGTTAAGGCGAGATTCCCTAGGTTTACATGTTTCACCTAATTTTTGAGTTTTCTTAGAAGTACTGATGAAACAAGTAAGGTAAAGGTGGTAAGAGGAATACTTGGTTTGAGATGGTTGAAGGTAGTATGCACACATATCTGAATTCTAAATCAAAGTGATTGTGAGACCTTCCTTTTGGCTAGGAGGAACTACTTGTATAAGAACCAAAACAAAACCACAAAAGAGAGTTAAATGATATATGCAGTGGACTGCCTAGCATGTGCTAGATCCTAGAAGTACGATACTTCATAGATGATGGTCATCACCCACCGTTTAAAACAATTCAATGCTGAAATAAAGTAAATATTTTCCTCATTGTAGTTTTAATATGATTTAGGCATCTCATACAAAACGTAATAGGCTAGATCTAATCTAACAGGCTAGGCTAGAAGGAGATCCAGAGGTCAAGTAGGTTGGTTATAGGTGAATATGAGCTAACAGGCTAGGTTAGATACAAATCTGAAGGTCAAATAGGTGTTCAAGTAGGTATATGTCGAAACAAGTTATTATCTGGCAGAAATCGGCGACACGAGAGACCAACCATTGTTTTATGAAACCAATAGCGGTTAGAATGTAACCGCGATGGTTAGCTAGAAGCTGACAGCGCGATTAAGTCGGGGGTGGGTGAACTCTCACGATCTTGGTTTTGGATTTTGGGGCAAAAGTGGAGTGAGTAGAAGACGAGGGATTGATCACGAGAGGGGTGTAGATATGTTGTGAAGGTCTAATACTACGAGGAGGTCAAATAAGAAATTAGGCCAAGTGTTAAGATGATTAGGTATGGAAGGTGGCTGCAATTGGAGAGAGGAAATGGACAGAGAGTAAAAGACTAGGTTCCTTTACCCCAAAGACTACAGCTGATGATAAGAAAATGAAATAGATGGAAGGAGGATACTTACTCTTCTGTGAGGTACAGGTCTAAAGAATAATGAAGAAGTTGTTGTGTTAGAGGATGCTAGGAAGAAATTCTCCCTGTTGTGCCAGTGTATTTGGTTGCCTTTGTTGATCACAAATCAATCTTCATTCTATTATCACGTCTAAAGAGATCGAATTCGAGATCAGAAGTTTTCTCACAAAACCAACCCCATATTACAAAGTTGTAAATGGGTCTAAATAGGCCATTTGGTCCATTCCAGTATAACCGGCGTTGGTTTAGGGAACCGACATCGGTTTAGGGTAAACCGACGTCGGTTTGGGTGAGATATCTTGGGTTGTTCAAAAGTTGCCTAGGAAGTTGTTCCACCATTTGATAAGGGTCTCTTCTTTTCTCATGAAAACCGACCTTAGGAGACTTTTAAATGTGAGGTGAGGGGATGGGTGTAATGTTAGGTTTTATTTAGGACATTGGTTTAGGGTTTAGGTTAATGGGTCAAATGATGGGGGTGGTTAGGTGAGGTGTATTTAATAAAGGCAATTATATTAAATAGGTGTGTGAGGGTGGTGAATTAATTTAATGTGAATAATTAAATCAATGTATGTGTGGGTAAAAGGTCATTAAATTAATTAAAATAATTAAATTAATATGTATGGAGGTAAATGGCATTAATTTAATTAAAGTAATTAAATTAAAATGTGTGGGGTGATGTAGGTAAGTGATAAGGTGTTGAGGATGAGGAAGTGATTATAGGGCCATCTTTAGGGGACCAAGGTGATTATGACACGATTTCGGTGTCTACATTTTACCCCTTCTTGTTATGTAGCTTGTATTGGTAAGTAGCGTGAATAGGAATAGAGTGTGGTTTCCCAAGTGGGAATGAGGGTGATCCCCCTCAAACCAGGAACTAATGAGGTGCGAGCACATCGGCGAGTGGTTTGATAAAAGTGGATGAGAAGAAAAATAGTGAAAAAAATGGGGAAAGGAGTAAAGGGTAAATCGAGCATATAGGTAAATGGGTAAATGGGCCAAGGTCAAAGGTAGTGGCAGTTGAACACACGCACACGTATAAACTGTGACATGGTACCAAGTTGAAGAGCTTGCAAACTCTACATCATCTAAGGTCGATAGGTTTATCCAAACAAGGTTGAAGTGATTACGGTATCCAAGGTATAGGATAAGGTCAAGAAGCACAATGTAGGTTAGGTGCAGGAACGTTTAGGTATGTTCCAGTACACCAAAGGTAGGGTCAGGATAAACGGTCATGGCAATAGGCTAGGTAAGGTCATTAGGTAAAACAACATAGGTAATGGTGTCACAAGGTATAGCGAGCACATGAGGTCAAAGGTCACAATATAGTTTTCTGGGTCTAGGTAGATAGGTCACAGCATGGGTAAGGCCGGGGTAGGGGTAAAATGAGGAGGCGTCAATGGCTAATGAGGTAAGGTTGAGGAAGGTGGAGGGCTAGAGAGGAAGGTAAAGTGATCTAGGTAGGTGTAGGGAGGAAAAGAAGCAGGAAGGTAAGGAAAATGAGGTCAATGTGAGGGCAATGAGTAGGCAGGGTAATTGGCATGGTCGGGATGAGCGAGGGACGGTGGAGAAAAACCGATGGTGATTGGCTAGAGGCGAAGACCGGCATTGGTCAAGGGTTAACCAACATCGGTTGAGTCGGGTAGGGTATAAAAAGTGGAAAACCCGCATTTTAAAATTCATTTGTGCATTGTTAAGAAGAAGAAAAGGACAAAAAGAGAGAAAAGAGGAGGAGGTCAAAGAGTACGCGTAGAGAGATTGGTTGGCAACCCACATAGGTGAGATTGATTGGGCGAGAGGTGAGGCTTTGAGATCGAGATCAAGCGAGGTTATTGGTGGAGAATGTTGGAGGTCATTTGAGGATGGCGGAGGCCGGGAGAGGGATTGGGAAGAGCGGTGCGGAGGCCGAGGTTCCACCACGATGGAAGCAGCAAGATTAGGTGAGATTTGAACCTTTGTAATTGATGTGTTTGGTTGAATTGTGTAGAATATAGGAAATATGAAAAAATGGGGGTTTGGGGGGGAAGAATTTCAAAACGGGAAAAATGGAGGGAAATGGGCATGGGGAAGGGTAGGGGGTAGGGTAAGGGGGAGGTAGGAACAAATAAGGGTGTAAAGGGATTTAGGTGGGTAAAATAACTAGGAAGGAAAAAGTAGGGTTGTGAAGTTGGGTCGGGCGGCACGACAATGGCCGATGTCGGTCGACTTGTGGCCAACGTCGGTGGTAGTAGTGACAGTCTTGGTCAAAGGAGACCGTGGTCGATTAGGGGATAACAGTGGTCGGTTGATGATAATCGGTGCCGATTAACCTAAGGGTAAGTTAGGACCAAAAGGTAGGTTAGGTGGGGAAGGGTTAGGGGAGAGGGAAAGGGTGTAGGGTGAGAAAGTAGGATAGGTGGGGAAGGGTTGAGGGTGGTTTGGGTAGGTTTGGGTGAGGTTAGGGTAGATAGGTTTGGGTGGATGGGTTGAGGTAGGTTTGGGTGAGGATTAGGGTAGATAGGTTTGAGTGGATAGGTTGAGGTAGGTTTGGGTGAGGTTAGGTCGAGATAGGTTGAGATGGATGGGTTTGGGTAGGTTTGTGTGAGGGTTGGGTTAGATAGGTTCATATGGATCATTTTGGGTAGGTTTGGGTGAGGTTAGGTTAGATGGGTTCGGAGGGATGGTTTTGGGTAGGTTTGGGTGAGGTTAGGTTAGATAGGTTCGGATGGATAGGTTTGGGTTGGTTTAGGTGAGGTTAGGTTAGATAGGTTTGGATGGATGGTTTTGGGTAGGTTTGGGTGAGGTTAGGTTAGATAGGTTCGGAGGGATGGTTTTGGGTAGGTTTTGGTGAGGGTTAGGTTAGATAGGTTCGAGATGGATGGGTTTGGGTAGGTTTGGGTGAGGGTTTTGTTAGATAGGTTCGGGTAGATGGGTTTGGGTAGGTTTGGGTGAGCGACAAGGCCAATGGGATGGGGGTGGGGAAAGAGATTAGGGTGGGATATGGGGTGAAATAAGGTAAGTTGGGAAGGTGTACTAATACATTACTTTTTTGGGATCAAGCCAGAGATGAGATGCGGATGAGGGCACAGTTCCGCCCTTGTTATTATTAACACTGGTGAGCACAACGTTGGCAAAGTGGCAACATGTTGCAGAGGTGGGGTTGATAGGGGTGAGGCCCAACCAACATGTAGTCTGGGAGTTGAGTCTTATGGTTTCCCTCATCGATAGATGGGACTCAGTGACCAACACCTTCCACTTGCCAATGAATGAGATGAGCGATCACCCCGGAGGATGTCTACTGAGGATCCTGCGATTTACCCATATTGGGGGCCCAAGTTTATTCCATCTCTTTAGAGGCGTTTGAGGAGTTACTAGCACCTATTTTTGGTGAGGGTGTAGTAGATCTGACATTCCATAGCGCTAGCATGAGCTATGGAGTGATTTATAGAGCTCATCCAGAGGAGATGAGGTTAGTTGTAATCTTGATGGAGGCAGTGTGTTGCTTCGCATTTCCAGATGCAAAGGGTGGGAGATTCCCAAGGTCACTGATGAGAGTCCTCCATGACATGATGATACAGTGGACATGGTTCGCATGGGCATCTGCATTGCTGATGCAGTGTATAAAGAACTATGGGCCTACGGGTGATCGTGTGAAGATTCAACATCCGCTACGTTATATTACTATATTGCTAGGCTTATGAGAACATTGTTTTGTTCAACCAATTGGCATGCCCAGGCGGATGCATTCCCATGGATAGTTTTGAAGGTGCGATGCAGGTGGTAGGTAATGGCCATGGGAGAGGCCCAAGGAGCCAGAGCTACCCATGATGTAGCGCACTACAAGAGGTTGTTGGAGGGGCTATCTAGGGTGGATGTCATTTGGAGGCCATATGTGGGCTTCCCTTCATACAGACAGATGGCCATGGAGCTAGCTAGGATATAGATACATCTGTGGATAGAGGGAAGGAGAGCGGGAGAGCATGAGCAGATACTTGTAGAGTGGGTTAGATGCCAGTTTGGATTGGTCTAGGGTGTACTACCTCCATTCTCACAGTACAAGAGAGATGATTTAGAGATACCTATGTCTCCACCATGACCCACAGTGCAACTAGATAGGAGGAGTAGATAGTAGATACCTAGATTGATGTTGGGGTTGCAGATGGGTATAGGCAATGGTGGGTGGCACAGTTGAGAGTTGTACCACCGAGGCCAAGGCAGCCAAACTTAGCCACCATCACAATATAGAGGGACGCCCTACAAGGGCAGGTGGCTACTTTGGTGACATAGCTTGGGATCATGCAGGGGAAGCTCACAAGTCTAGAGGCACAAGTTGCCACATTACTGAGCCCAAATAGTGACAGCTATAGGTGCAGGTAGGAAAGGACAAGTACCTACGCGGGGAGGAGGTAGGGGAGATGGAGATGGAGAGGATGTAGGTGGAGATGGAGGGGAGATGGCCACTCTATAGGCACAGTGCGAGCTTTATAGGGCTAGTTAGCCCACAATGCACGAGGGTAGGTTACAGTCTGAGGCAGTGGCAACGACAACGAGGCACATAATACTACCTTGCGAGCCCGAGATACGATCACGAGGCATAGATTTTAGGGCCAACTCAGGCTCTAGTACCAGCATAGGGCTCAATGTAGGTTCAGGGATAGGGTCCCATTATACAGGTACCCACACAGGTAGCGGGACCCATGGCACCTCCACAGAAAGTGCCCATGGCCAGGTTCAGAGATGCCCTAGGAGTAGCACGGTATTATCAGGATCATTTTTTAGCTGTCGGGCTAGATGTCCCATCGTATGCCTAGTACAGAGCACAGCAGAGCCTCGGTGAGAGGACTAGATCCCGCACTCACAGTGTGGAGAGTACAAGGGGTCAACGAGCCTAGGGGACGGGTGGTCGTGGTGAGGCCACTAGTGTGTAGAGGCTAGCCCTAGGTGAGGGCCATCGGCGGGAGGTGAGGCAGTGTTAGGCCCTAGACAAGTGCGGCATAGGGGTTGGGAGAGACATAGCCATAGGGAGCATTCCCGATATCGAGATGGGAGATGATTGACCCGTATGGAGCTTTGTGTTATGAGTCATTTTTGTATGTATTATATATGAGACTAGCTTTGTGTCTTTGAAGAGATGTTATATTTTTATTATTCTTTTTTTGTACATGATACTACCCTACGAGCCGAAGATAGTTTTGTAGTGGATAGTGGCCTACGAGCCGACGATGTATGAGAGACACATGTATTTTTGAGATGAGTGTACATTATTGATACACTGAGATGTATATGAGGAGATATATGAGGTTCATTTGATTATGTGTTGTGATGTGTATTTTATTTTACTTTATGATGATATGAATGGATTAGACGAGTTAGGCATGATAGAATCAGGTCATAGGCATGGATCGAGTCAGGTTGGTTTTAGGCATGGATTGAGTCAGGTTGGTTTAGGCATGGTGGAGTTAGGTTGGTTTAGGCATGGATTGAGTCAGGTTGGTTTAGGCATGGATCGAGTCAAGTTGGTTTAGGCATGGATTAAGTCGAGGTTGGTTTAGGCATGGATTGAGTCAGGTTAATTTTTAGGCATGGATGTTCTTTTCAGTATTTTGGTAATACATGTTAATGCAAATGAATGTAATGGTGTACAATGTTTAAATATGGGTTATAGATAAATATGGGAAAGAATGGTAGTGGTAAAAGAATATGTGAGAGGTGAGGAGTGTATGTAGGTCAAATGATGTGGATATGGGATAGATTTCTGGGTATTTGATATGAATAGGAAATCAGGTAAAGGTGAGGAAAATGGTGAGGGTAAAGAGTAGGCGAGATAACCTTCCAAGGCTCCATGCCCTGGAAGTGCTACCTACATAGTCCCTGGCAAAAAGGGACCTCAGGCCGATGTAGTTCTCCCATAAGCTAGGGAATAATATGAGAAGATAGAAGAAGAGGTAGTGAGGTTGATAGTTAGGTTGGATTCGAGGTCATAGGTATGATTAGGTCAAGGTCAATTAGGTTAGGTGGAGAATAGGTAGATAGGTAAAGGTGATGTTAGGTCGATAGGTAGTGTGGAGTCTAGGCCATAGGTATGATTAGGTCGAGGTCAATTATGTTAGGTGGAATATAGATAGATAGGTATGGGTGATTTTAGGTTGAGTGAGGTAGTGAAAAGAAAATCTCAAAAAGTCGGTGTCAAGGATCTAGTCCTATATAGGAAGATCGGAAGGTAATGAAGAAGAGAAAAGGTAAGAGGGGGCAAGAAATCCACCCGATTGGAAAGGATCAAAACGTATGAAAACATATCTACAAAAAGGCTAGTGAACATAAGACCCTAAAGACATTGCATGATTGATTACTCTAAAGGTGAAGAATAGTCAAATATCACTAAATGTCATAGGTTCAACAGGTCCCTTGAGGTAGTATGAGGTGAAAAGACAACGAGTAAGGAGGTGAAGGTAATTGGGTCATAAAATGGGAAGTAAAATGCCTTGGGCAATAGAGCCAAGATTGCAATAGGCAATTCCATGACAAAAAAAAAAGGTTACTTTTCTTTTTCTTTTTCTTTTGACATTTTAGATAGACTAATCAATGTGGGAAGTCTATACGGGATGAGTATGTCTCCTTGAGGTCTTCGCAAAGCTGATCAATGTGGGAAGCTTCTGGATTTTGATTTTTGAGAAGACAGTCCTCTTTTTGGAAAGACTATGTAGAGAGTTGTGAGCTTTTTATAGCTTTCCTTCGAGGGAGTAGTCTACTTATAGTGAAAATTGAAGGTGGAAGATGTCCTTTTGAGGGATTCATCTTTTATATTGGAAGTTTGACTCAAGGAGTTAATCCCATATTATTATTATTATTATTATTTTGGCTTTTAAGTCATGGACGAGACTATAACGAAGCATGTGGTTCTTGTTGAGCAGGAAAGGGTGAATGACCATGGGGTCTCATCTAAAAGAAGATGAAAATTATCCATGAGAATCATGCCATGTGTAGAGCCATGGTGCACATATTTAAGATAAGGCAAAAAGGGTGACGGGTAATCACATGATGCTTGTTTAGTCGTTGGAGATGAGGTGTGGAAAAGAAAAAGGTAAATGGCGCTCAAGGGACAGGCATGAATGAGATAGATAGTGATATAGGACTAAAAGTCAACAATAGAACGGTCAAAGATGTAAGGCATTGAGGGGCTCAAGTTCGGGCTTACCATCAAGTGAAGACAAGCGATAAGCACCTGATCCATAGTCATGGGTCACAATGTATGGTCCAAGCCAATTAGGAGCAAATTTACCCCGTTTGTTTTTTTCTGCTTTGGTTGCGTGTTGATTTTCCTTGAGGATGAGGTCACCAACCTTGAAGGTGCATTCATGGACACATTTGTCGCAAGCACGCTTGATGCGTTTTTGATAGACTTGGAGATGGTCAGGCGTCAAGACGACATTCATCTAATAACTCAAGTTGTGCTAAACGATCTTGGCAAAAGTCATCATCAATAAGCATATCTTGAAGAGAGATACAGAGAGATGGGATTTGAACTTTGAGAGGAAAAATAGCCTCGGTACCGTAGACTAGAGAAAATGGGTAGTAGCAATGGAAGTACGAATACTAGTATGGTATGCCCAAAGAGCGAAAGGAATGTGCGTATGCCAATCCTTCCCAGTATTGTTAACCACTTTCATGAGAATTTTGTTTAGGGTTTTGTTGGTGGATTCAACTTGGCCATTGGTTTGTGGGTAATATGGTGAGGAGAAGCTAAGTTGGATACCGAAAGTGTTCTGAAAGCTTGTAGAGTTTACTTTTGAATTGTTTTCCATTATCAGTGATAAGGCGATGTGGAACACCGAAGCGAAAAATAATGTGATGATTGATGAACTCACATATTTTCTCAGCTTTAGTGGAGATGAGGGGTACGGCTTCAACCCATTTGGTGTAATATTGATAGTGAGTGATGATCCATTGATGTCGTAGGGAAGAGTGAGGATTGATCTCTTCGAAAAGATCCAAACCCCATTGAGAGAAGGGCCAAAGGTCACGAGTGACCTATAAGGCATGACTAGGTGTGTGATGAAGATTGGCATGTTGTTGGCATTTTACACAACGCTTAATGTAGTCACAAAAATCATGATTGAGGGTCACCAATAATAGCCTAGGTGAAGAATGCGCTTAGCAATAGCAAGGCCACTGAAGTGACCTCCACATATGCCATCGTGAACTTCTTTAATGGTATAGGGGATTTCAGAGCTGGTGAGGCATCGTAAGAGAATACCATCAAAGCCTCATTTATAGAGAAGGCCACCCATGATGACATAATGAGAGGCCTTTTTGAGAAAGGCGCGTTGTCCATTATGTGTGAGATCAGGAGGCAATATAGAAAGGGAAAGGTAGTCTACAAGCTGCTTATACCAAAGGTCTTGTGTGTTTAGTGAGGCAGTTCAGACGAGGTTAACACAACAAGATTTATAAGAAGGTCTTGGTATGTGTTTTACGGTAACAAATATGTCTGAATCGATAGGTGAAGCGGTATTTGGGAAGTGAGGCAAGCCATGGTATCCACAAATTTATTGGTGGATCACGGAACGGTTTGAATTTTATAGCGGTCAAAGGTAGTCAACATGATGCCAACATAACATTTGTATTCTTGAAGTATTTCATTATGACACTGATAAACACCATTGACTTGGTTTACTACTAGTTGAGAATCACCAAAGATATTAATGGACTTAACCTCTAAGGCATAGGTAGTCATGAGACCCAATACGAGTGCTTCATATTTGGCAATATTGTTAGTGCACTCGAAGTCGAGTTTAAATGATAAAGGCATGGGTTCACCATCAAGAGGAATGAGGATAATACCCGCACCACCCCCACATTGACATTTGGAACCATTGAAGAATAAGGTCATTTGGTAAGGGTCATCATCCAAAGAGAGGTTAGTAATGGATTCATCAGGGAAATCAAAATTTGAAGGTTGATTCCCAGAAAGAGGCATGTCAGTGAGCTGGTCAGCAATGGCCTGGCCCTTGATAGATTTTTGGTGGATGAATTCTAGGTCTATGTCAGCAAGAAGCATGATCCAACGTGCAACACATTGATTTTGGTAGGGTTTAACATACATGAAGTGTAAGGGGTTAGTCTTGGTCACAACATAGGTTTTGTGGTTAAGTAGGTAATGGTGAAGTTTGGTGGCAATAAAAACTAAGGCTAAGCAAAGTTTTTCAGGGTGATTGTATCGGGTTTCGTAGTCCAAAAGGGTACGGCTTATGTAATAAACCACCTGCTCCCTATGTTGTTCATCACGATGAGCAAGCATGGCCCCTAGAGAGTGATCGGTAGAAGGGTTGGTCGTCTTTAGGTGGAATAAGTATGGGCATTGGAGAAGGTATTGTTTTAAGGCCTCAAAAGCTTTGTGGTAGTCATCATCCCATTTGAAAGAGACATGATTTTTGAGGAGGTGATGAAATGGTTGACAACAGTCAAAGAGTTGGGAAATGAATCGATGAATAGATTACAGTTTACCTTGTAGGCTACGAAGTTGTTTAAGGTTAGTGGGTGGAGGAATTTCCAAAATGGCCTTGACTTTAGCAGGGTCAACTTTTATACCACGTAAGGAAACGATAAATCCCAGGAGCTTTCCTAAGTGAACCGTGAAGATGCAATATTTAATGAGGCGGTCAAAGATGGTTTTGAGGATGGTGAGGTGCTCGGTGCGACATTTAGATTTGGCCAAGAGATCATCCACGTAATCTTCCAATATGCGATGCATGATATCATGGAAGATGTAAGTCATAGCACACTGATATGTAGCACCAACGTTTTTAAGGCCAAAAGGCATGAATCGATAGTAGAAGGTCCCCAAGGGGTAATGAATGCGGTTTTGTGTTGATCCTCTAGAGCGAGCAAGATTTGGTTATAACCCGAGAAACCATCCATAAGTGATAGCATCTCATGGCCAGCGGTAAGGTCAACCAACTGGTCAATACCAGCAGAGGAAAATCATCTTTTGGGAAAGCAAGGTTGAGATCACGAAAATTGGTGCAAATGTGAAGTCCCCCTATCACCTTAGTGACAGGGACGATGTTAGAAATCCATTGGGGGTAATCGATGGGTAAGATGAAGGAAACTAAGAGAAGGCATTGAAGTTCTTCTTTGACAAGAAGAAGCAATGTGAGGGTGCATTTTCCTCAACTTTTACTTTACGGGTTTTGCATCGGGAACGGTTACAATATTGTGGACCATAATAGTGGGATCAATGCCGAGCATGTCAATATAGGACCAAGCTAAAGCGTAGCTATGATTTTAAGCAAGGAAGTTAGGGATTCCTATTCAGAGTATCCAGAGATTGGCCAATCTTGAGAATGTGGGGGTCATCACGAGTGTAGATGTTGACTCCGATAGTGATTGTTCAACATTGTTTGTGTCTTAGAAGGCAAACGACCGGTGACTATAAGAGTCTTTAGCACCAAGGTAGGTGAGTGTGGATTCATCATCCTGACATTGAACGACATTAATAGAAGGAGTATCGTCCTCTATCATGTCAGGATACAAGAAAAGAAGAGAGGAAGGAGCCTCGCCATCATGGTGATAAGTCAGAGGCCCCAAGGAAATGGTATTTATGGAAAAAAAGGTAGGAGGGATAGATTTAGGATCCATCAAATCCATTAGTGAAGGTGGTGAAGGTGGGGTAGGTGAAGAAGGTGGAGAGGGGTCAATGTCTTCAATGAGTTCAATACGGGGCTTTTTGGCAGGTAGTTTGGTAAAACCGATTCCACTACGATCATTGTGTTTACATGTGGTACATGAAATAATGGTGTGGTGACCTTTTCATAAAGGTCAAAGTTGAAACCCTTTCGAGCCTGCACAACGGTGTAGGAAAGTGTGAGCAAAGGCGGTTTGGTAAGCGACCGAAGGTTAGCTGAAAAAGGTCAGGTTTGTGATGGCGGTTTGGGTGTGTAAGTGGAAATGTCAAGTCCCCCATACGTAAGATGGGTATGATCATAGTGAGGATGTTGGTGAAGGTTTCCATACTCTTGTGGAGTAAGGAATGTATTGACATTGTATAGGTGATACTCCCCCATAGTGAGGCATTGAAAAACACCTTCCAAGGGATCATTGGTTGATATATTGGTACTGGAATTGAGCAAGTGTTAGAAGTTAGATCAGCAGAGGTGTCAGTTAGTTGGGAAGCTGATGTGTGACTGGTAGAAGCGACAATAGTGGTGGGAATAGAATATTTAGGCGAAGGTGAGGTTGCAACGGCACTAGTGGATGGGGTCATGTGTGAAGAAGATGTAGGCAGGGAGGTAGACGCCTTAACAGGTACAAGGACATCATTAGGCTGGTAAAGCATGTTGCAGGTTTTGAAAGGTGATGGGTCAAATCTGGAATGGTATAGGAACGTCCTTCATGTTTGAACTTTACACATCGGTGCAAATTAGAAGGAACACAACCATGGCACAAATCAGGGTCTACCGAGAAAAAAATTGTATTGAAACTCCCCTTCCAACATGTAGAACAACTCAGAATAGTATGGGGACCCACACAAATGTGGAGGATGATAGTGTCGAGTGTAGAGGTGATAGCATCATTAAATGAACGCAACATGACTGGATGTTTATGCATGTAGTTGTTAGGTATGCGCATTTGTTTGAATGCGTGAGAGGAGATGATGTTAATGCTAGCACCCCATCGATCATAACACATCGGACACATATATTATCGATATGGATGGAGATGAAAAGTGTAGGATCTGGGTCATCAGTTTGGTGGGGGACAATTTCATCATCCGAGAAACTAAGGATAACAACTTGATGAACAGTGGAGGTGCTGAGGTAGAAGGCAATTTGGTGAGTGAGGCGACATGATGAGGTGTGACAATTGATGCTACAGTGTCGATTCATTAGGTAAAACCTCAATAGATTGAAGGACCTCCATGAGGGGCTTGACGATGTGAATCGAGGTTTAGATGAGGTCATATAAGGACATTTTTAGGGAGATTGATGTAATTGTTTGAGCATGGTGCAATGTGTGACGCCATTAGAAATGGGGTATGCGGGGCCGTGGATAGTTATTTTAGGTATGGGTGCTAGATGATATGTTGGGTATAGGGTTGGTTGGTGGGTCAGTTTCCTTTTCTTTTCCCTTCTGCACACGTGTGGTGATGTGTACCATGTTGATTTGAGGGGAGTTGGAAAATGGAGAAGGTGTAGGGTGAGTAGTATAATGACACGATGGGAAAAAACCTACTGGAGGAGAAAATCCTTGTGAGGTTAGTTGGGCGCAACGACATTTGGGTGGTGGCGTGGCAAGTTCTCTGATGCGAACCATGTTAATTTCAAATTTTGGGGGTGGCTCTAGGAGCTGTGAGGGTGGAGGTTGTGGTATAGGTGTAGGAGGAAGATATGAAGAAGGTGGGGAGGGTGAAATAGGTTCATCATCCAGGAGGTCATCGTCATCAAAATTGGGGTCAGAAGGACATAATTAAATGAGGGCAACCTTTAGACCCTTACGAGCTTCTCAACATCATGTCTTGCCACACGATGTTAAGCGTAAATTTTAGTATCATCAAACCCTTCCGGCTTAGGTTTAAGAGGGTCGTAAGGTCTAAGAGGAGGGAGAGTGATAGCAGAGCTTTCGAGGAGGTTAGCCAAGATGGTGGCGTATGATCCCACCAGTGGATCACAATGTGAAGTGAAAGTAGGTTTGGTTGGAAGATTGGGTGGTTGTGGTGGTAGTTGAGGTAATGCAGTCTTGGATTTTGGTTGTAATTTCTTTGGTGTAGGTGCAGCAGTAGAAAGAGGGGTAGGTTTAACCACCTCTTTGGGAATGACTGGTTTTTTTAATTTTTGGTGTTCTTTCTTAGGTAGAGGTGTAGGGGGAGCACATGATGTAGATGGCAAGGCAGATGGTGGGAGAGGACGAGTGACCCAAGGGGATAACTGAGGTGCAGCAGTAGGTGTTGGTCAAGGTCGAGAGGGAGGTACAGGTGAGGTGGAAGAAAATGTCATAGGTAGTGAAGGAGGTATAGAAGGTAATGGTGGTATAGGAGGTAAATAAGTTATAGATGGTGATGAAGGACGCAGGTTCGCCTAGGTAGAGTTCAAGCTATGGTGAAGGGGTCAAGGGAATTTTAGGTTTACCCCTGGAGAGAGTAGATTTTGTTAAGGTAGAGGGGTGAGGTCCCAAGATGGATGGTAGGGGTGAAGGTGATAAAGGTGTAGTTGGTGAGGTCGGTGCATGTGGATTAGAAGGTTGGGTTTTTCATTTAGGTTGAGGGATTGGTTCAATAGGTATATGGGAAGATGTGGTCAAGTGTATCCTGATAGGAGGATGTGCAAGGTTTGATGTGGGTGTGACCCCTAGAACACTAGTGGGTTTAGATATAAGAGATGATGTTGGAACACGTCGGCTAGCAAGTAGAGGGCAGGTATAGATGAGGATGATGCAATAGAAGATGTATCAAGAGTTATGTTCATGTGCGGTTTGGGTTGTTGAAACATCTTCAAATAAATGGTAGAAGTGTCAGTGGAAGATAATTGAATTTGGGTCGAGACCGGGAGTAAGAGATGCCCCAAAGTAAGACCTATCAACATAATCCAGTAAATCGGTCAAATGTGAGAACGGAATTGTGGTAGATGGGGTAGATGTGGAGCACGTGGGGATTCCCATAAAATGTGTCTGAGAAATAGGGAATTCACTGGCTTTGGCCTCTGTAGGTAAGAGAGCTGAAAGTAGGTCCGTATGATCTTGGGTAGCTGATGGAGAATGGTCACCGAGTGGTAACAACAAATCTATTGGATCCTAAATAGGTGGAGAAGACGATGGGTACTCCTCTGTGGGTGGAGGAGGTACAATTGGTAGTGGTTCACTGGGTAGGGAAGTTAAAGGGGAAATGATATCGGTGCTAACAAGAGACTCCTCCGCAGGTGTACGGGGAGGTGAAGGGATTTCCTCTATGGGTAGAGGAACGGATAAAGTAGGTTCCTATGCGGGTAGAGGATTTCGGGCTAGAATTTCCTCGATGGAGGGATAGGAGATATTTGGGAAATAGGTGGTAAGTCGGTAAAGATAACATGTACCTCACGTGTATTACTTTCGTTGTGTGAGGCATTACCAGTTTGATCATTAGATGGGGAATGGTTAGGGAATGGTTTCTTGAAAATATGAAGGTCTTGATTGGCAGGTGCATTAGGGTTATCCAGGACTAACTCGCCACTCTCGAGCATTCCCTGAATAATGTTTTTAAAGGTGATACAATTGTTGTCATTGTGACCATTTACACGGTGATAGTTACAGTAGTCATTTTCCTTGTACCAACTTGGTATGGGGTGAGAGGGGTCAAAACCAGTATGTGGTTTGATAGGAGGAAGGGTGATGGCATTAGCTTTAATAAGCTTTTCTAAAACAAATGAATATGGTTCCCTAATTGAGGTGTATTTCTTTTGTTCACATTTAAATTGGAAGGCTTGGACTGGTGACAGATTGGATGAAGGTTTAGCATGATTGGATGGATGAGTAGGGCCAGCCTTAAGTACCATTGCGTTGGCAGTTCCCTTGGCTTTGGAATAACTCGTCTAAGGTTTCGAGGAAGAGGAAGTCTCGTGTGATTTAAACGAAGTTTTTTTCGTAATTCTATCTTCTTCTCTTTGATGGTGCGAATTTCGAGCTTACGTGCCATGGTGAAAGCCTCATCAAATGTCTTGAAGGTTTGCACTGTAAGGTAGGTGAGATATGTCTAAAGACTGAGCTCATGTGAAGAGCTCTATGAGTTCGATTTGCGGTAATTGGAAACTAATTTGGTTGATTAGGCTACACCAACGAGTGAAAAAATCTATGATATATTCATCATCATATTGACGCGTGGAATAAAGATCGGTCATGGTAACCTTATTAACAACGTTAATTGAAAAATGATCCAAGAAGGCTTGGGCTATTTGGTTGAATGAGAAGATGGAATGTCTAGGTAATCCACTATACCAGTCCAATGTTGGACCAGTTAGGGACATGGGAAAGGTTCGCAAAAGTAAAGCATCATCATGGGAAATTAAGTAACACCCATGTTTGAAAGATCACAAATGTTGTTGCGGGTCTTCCTTACTGTTAAAGCGGTTAAACTTAGGCATCTCCCAGTGTATGGGATATGGGCGAATGGGAATGGATGGGTGAATAGGCTCATTACAAATCTCATCATAGGTGAGAGAATTATGGGAGCTAGAAACAGATGCTTCTAATGTCTGCATCTTGTCCATCATTAACTTGATAAAGTCATTATTAGGTTGTGAAGATTAGGTGCGCACGGAGCGAAAGGAGGTTGTTGTGGGACATACGAAGAATACAACATGCCAGAATATGGTGGTGTCTAATAAGGAGGCGGGAATTGAGAGACAGACATAGAGGGTATATATCCAGACTGAATGACCGATGAAACAGAGGTGGTGTAATAGGTATGTGAAGGTGGGACACTCGTAGTGACCCTGGTAGAGATGGGAGGTAGAGATTGGGGAATAGAAAGGACAACATTTTGAAATGGGGAAGAGGTTACCACACAAAGGGTGGTAGCTTTACGATCGGGTATATATGAGACAACAGTGCGAGATAATGTTATGTATTGGGTGGTGGATGAAGGTATGGTGATCCTCATTTTAGACAATAGAACAAGTCAATTTTTTTATTTTTTTTTTTTGATAAATGCTTCCTGGTTCTAAATACATAATTTAGAACTCACAAATCAAATAACCATTCATATAACAGATAACCATATGCAGCTGTAATGACTCGGAGTACCTCCGATCTATTCATTCCATGACTCGGTAATCTACCGATCTATTCATGAGTAATAAGAGTTGGCGTTTTATTTAACACATCACTCTTGCGGTTCTCTTCCCTATATGGGATTAGAATGCTCTGTCAAGGAACCTAATGAATAATCAAGTTACCATTATTCATCGGCATCTCATCCCTTAGACCAGGTGACTCAGGACAACGCAATCAGCAGCTTGCGATACTTTGGCCAAAGATTTGAAACATACTGCTTATGTCTCGTATTCCTTAACGGCATACTCGTCAATCTGGAATACGTCCTTCACCCCATTCCTATGTTATGTAGAATGTCTTATACCAACTTCTGTCAGTCCCTATTATCCCAAGTTAATCACTCGGGAACGGATTAGTAAGGTGACAACGTTATATGGATGCTCCCGAGGACTAGGGATAAGATGACATACTGGGTCAATCCTAATTAAACCAGTGTGTCAAGATACCCCGAGTCTCCTAGGCAGCCATATAACGTGACCACATTCCTAATCGGTCCCTGAGTAACTCGTTCGAGATCAAGATGTAAATCTTAGCGATCAATGCAAAGGGTGTCGTCATAAGTCACCTGCATTGTTGTAACTTCGAGAAGATCCTAATCTTCTCGGAGGTACAACCCCGCAGTTGACTTGTGCCGTCAACCTTTAAATCCGCCTCGAAAAGATCTACTTATTAATAAGTGTTATGCACACTAAGTTTAAATTACATTAAAGACGTTCCCCTAAGGTTAGCCTTTCCCGATCCCTGGATTCCTCATCCTAGGATGACCTTTCTCAATAAAACCCATTACAGAGGAGTTATTAAGGCCAAGGTCTCATCAAGGAGTTCATAGAATATACATAATTCTAAAACAACGGAATTGGACAATATCTCATAAACTTCACATGAGATTGCCATCTGAACCCCATTAGGTTTATATCAGTTCTCATAACTGAATTTATATCATACTTATTAGTATCAAATATAAATGATTCAGAATCCAATTAAATGTTGTCCTGTCATAATCAGGACTAGGGATTAATAATTTAATTCAGTTTGTTTAGCGTTCTGCTTAGGTATATTTTAACCCTATCTTCCAAAAAGACAGTTACCTAAATTTCAATTTAGCTTCTGATAGAACATACTGGAACTGCTAAACAATCATAAGAATTCAATCACATATTCTTGTAAAGCTTACATTGATAATCACCAAAGTCTCCAAATTATATAATAATAACAATGCTCTTTAGATCATTTGAACCGAAGAAGGTCAAACTATCAAGATAAGAATACAAACACATAAGTAACAATATCAATTTCCATTCCTTTCAGAACTAATCAAATACATTTTATGCATTCAACATACTTGATACAATACTCAATGGAAGAAGAACATCTTTCCTCATATAGTACATTTAGAGAATCAAACTGAAATTCATCAAAATCAAATCTAAACAATCTGATCATCCTATCGATCTCGCATGCTTTTACCACTTACGGCAACCATCTCGCAAAATTGTCAACATGGGTCGTTCGATGAACTGAGCATGATAAGCACTAACTCTTAAAACAATTGCAATCCACCAACTGTTTTCATTAAACAACCTGTTTAAATGAGATCAATTCACCAAACAAGTATACATATTTCAGACTATGCTGATGTAATACAAAAATGACTACAAACGTGTAACTCTATTATCATTACAGAATAGTCCTAAATACTTCCCAAATATTTCATCACAATATTAGAAATCAAGAAGAACGAAAGTATCCAAATCATTTATCCATCTGAATTCCAAAAACAGCAAACTTCAGACAGATCATTTCATTCAACAGTAAAAGGAATATCATAATAAATCATGATTCCGTAAATAGGTTCAAAACAGTTCCAATGGTTAGATAAAAATATCATCATATATTTTCATAACAGAAGAGAAAGAAAACAAGTCATTCAAATTTCCCTTCAACAAGCTCATGACTGTACCATTTCCTTAAATGGAAAACATTCACCTTACATGCATACGAAAAAGTCAGACGAGTCACAAGAAGAATCACTGTTTTGTTAACATCAAATATAACAAAACTTCTGTACAGTAGCTATCACGCCAACAGTGATGACTATCTACCAAATAGACTCCACATGACCTTCCACATGAAACAGCCAACAAGAAGATATTCCCCACATCGCCCGTCGAGGTGCAGTCGACGGCTCATAGTTCAGTCAAGCTCAAGGCAGGATAGTCATGCAACAGAATACGTAAACACGACTACAATCCCATACATTAACCTACAGTCCCCTTCTAGTTCATAATAAACACTACAAGGCTTTCGGACCCAAGGTCGAAATCAAAGAGCTTCAATTATTCGCAGTCAACAATAGACTCCCTAGCATTGAGCAATTGATGTTTCCCTAAGACAATGCCGAGGTAATCACACAGAATTCCCGCAACATGCACAGCCTCAAACTGACTGGAATATACAGAAAGTAAACATAACATGTCTATTCTCATCTGGACGCATTCAGAGTTTAAAGTATGGTATTCGTGTCTCACTTCAACAGAGCCAGGACACATGATAACTATCCATACTCAAGGAACTTCCACAGTGACAAAAACAACAGTGTACCAAATCAGGTTTAATTTGAGGCAAAAATATAGGTTACCTTCCAAGATTCAACTGAATCCGAACAACAGTAACAAGATAAATAAATTAAATGATTCCATCTGTGCCAATCAATGGTACACATTTAAAAATCAGGCAAAAGTAAATCTAAATACTGATTTCAAAACAAGGAATCCGACTGAACCCTTATCAATTTTTCGCACAAGTTTGCACAGAATGTAAACGTAAAAATACACCCAAAGAGTCTGTACCACAAAATCCTTGCAACACGAAGGTATTCTTACAAAATAACAGAGGTCGTAATACATGTTATTCCTTCAAGTCTCTGGCACATCAATTACCAATATTCAATTATATTTAGCTTCAACAGTGGTCCAAATATATGAATCATTCAATCGACTCCACAGAGTCGTTTCGATTACAACAAACATAAATATATACATATTGCATACTGTCAACGGGTTGAAACCCATAACCACAACGCAAGGAAAAACAACCTCAACAGGGTCGCGATGAGATACAGTAACACAACAAGTTATTTATTAACAAATAACTTTAAATTTCAAACGAAACCCAACAAGAATCTATAACCACAACCAACATTTACCACGACAGAGCTTACAAATAGTTCAATAAAACTGAGCAATCAAACAAAAGTCCATCAGTATTCCTTTCTACGAGTAACCACAACCAGCATTGATGGCAAGTATCAACAACAAGCATCGACTACGAGAATCAATCAACAAGCATCACAGTAGCCTGAACCCAGCAAGGGAATCATGCACGGGTTCTCACAGAGCAGGATAAGTACCCTTCAAGCATACGTTTCACAGGCTTACGCCGGAATGTAAAACAATAAAACAGAATAACAGTTCGAAATACAACACACACCCTTCAAGGGTTAAATTTGAAAATCGAACAGCAAGAAGATACAGTAACAAAATCACCCGTAACTGCCATAAAATCATCTAAACCCATAAATCATTTGAACAGAGTTGTTCTAATGAAATCACTTGAAAGAAAGCAAGATTTTTAAAGGTTAGGGCCTAACATGCCTGGATATTTGCTCAAAATTCGAAGCAGACCACTGAAAGAGCTCGAACCTTCTCTTTCTTTTCCAAGTTAGAGCCACCAACAAAAATTTGCCATTTCCATGACTTATATATTTTCCTTGCCAGAGGAAAGAGCTAGTTACGCTCATTCTTGCCATGCAACACCAAGAAGACTGGTGCGAATAACCAGTGAACAGACAGAAGGAAAACCGGAGCGCATGCAAAACTAAACAAACCATTAACTTTCCATTTTGCATGCTTCCCCATGAAATCCGAGCTCGAAGACCGAGTCCATAAATGGCATTTACTCCCATTTTCCCGCTCAATCTCCACTGCCACCGACCGCCATAGTTGGCGATAGACAAATGAAATTCCAAGACCATTTCCAATTTTGGTGACCTGCCACGTCGGCTCAAGATAGCCGTTATAAAACCTCCACCAAATTACCTGTCTTTCATACTTATCCACGCATTTAATAACATAGAAACTGCCACCCATGGTTCGCACCCCTCCATAGGTCCCCTTATTCCTTGCTCAATAGTTAGGTTAGTAACTTAGGTTAGGATTTAGGATAACACCTAGTCTAACCACTTAGCACATAGATACTAACTTAGAACATTAGCTCTTAGCCTAGGTCTAGGTTAGATTAACACTAATCTAACCCCTAGGTTAAGTTTAGTTTTAGGTTACTAACATTAATAATTCCAGTTAGGTCTAACATTTCATATGCTCAGAAAAAGACCTACAACATGCATTCTCGAACAGGGTTCACTCCTGTACTGCCATTAGGCTACAAAATTATATGCAACAGAATTATTACCTGGTCCATGACCAAGACCTTCCAGATATACTTCGATATCGGGAACCATTCCATTTCACACGATCAACCTGAGTTAGACTCGGGATTGGCTTTATTCAACGAATTCAGACCTTGCAACCTGTGAAAGGTTTATAATTTTTAATTCATCACGAATAACTTAAAGCACCACTTGGATCAATACCACTGATCCAAGGCTAGGTCTTATAGATGAATAACTTCATAATTCATTCCGAGATCAGATTAAACTCAGATGCAAAATGAAATAAATAAAAGAGTCCAATCATAATCCGACTCAGTCAAAGATCTGCAATCTACAAAGAAAATACAGTACATATCAAGCATGACTTCTCAATCAAGGAACACATCCTTTTACAAAGAAATCACATATCAACACTTGTATGCTTAGGAGGAAGTAACAACAGTTCAGGGTGTTACATGCTTCCCTCCTAAAAAGATTCATCGTCCCGATGATTACATATTCAATTAACCTTCAGGTCAACCAATTTATTAGTTCACAAGTCAATGCGATTATTTTCCACTTGAATAGTTCCAGAAATCAATGTCACAACACATTTTATTCAACCTGAATAATGTTTGCCTTCATCTGGCTTTCATAAATACTTAAAAAAATAAGTTCATAAAAGAATGTTTTGTCAACAGATTTCATTCTGTTGAAAAAGAGAAGGAAAAGCAATTTTCATCTCTTCCAGATTTTCCCAAGTTGCACTTTCTTCGTTAAACTGGTCCCACTGGACCTTACATTGCTGTATTTCACGATTTCTTAAATGCAATTGGTGAGTTTCCAGCACTCGTGTGGGTTTAACCACGATTATTCCTGGGTCTTGGACCTGCAAGGAATTCCAATTTAAAACATGTGACAGATCTGAAACGTATTTCTTAAGCAAAGAAATATGGAAAACATCATGCATGCGAGATAAAGCAGGTGGTAATGCTAAACGATAAGCTACAGGATTGATTATTTTGACAATTTCGAAAGGTCCCACGAATCGAGGTGACAACTTGGCAGCCTTGCCAAAAGTTATAGAACTCTTTCTGGGTTTAACACGAAGAAAAACCTTCTCACCAAGCTCAAACCTTCTATCAACCCGCTTAAGGTCAGCATAGCTCTTCTGCCTATCCGCTGCTTCCTTTAATCTTTCATGAATCAGCTTAACTTGCTGTTCCATTTCTGTGAGAATCTCTGGTCCAATTACCACTCTATCCTCAACACTATCCCAGCTAACAGGAGTTCTGCACTTTCTTCCATAAAGTGCTTCAAATGGTGCCATTTTAAGAGATGAGTGATAAGTGTTGTTGTATGCGAACTCAACTAATGGAAGATACTCTTCCCATTTATACTGTTGATCCATGCAATACATTCGCAACATGTCCTCCAACACTTGATTTACCCTTTCAGTTTGTCCATCCGTTTCCGGATGATATGCAGAACTGAAGTTTAGTTTTGTTCCAAGAGCTGTATTAAGTGTTTGCCAAAACCTTGACGTCATTCTTGGATCCCTGTCAGATATAATCAATTCTGGTACACCATGCAATCTGAAAATTTCGTGTACGAATCTTTTGGCCAGCACTGGTGAATCATCCTTTAGATTTCCAGCGATGAAATGAGCTACCTTAGTCAGTTTATCTACAACTACCAGGATAACATCATGTTTATTCCTGGACATGGGTAATCCTTGTACAAAATCCATGGTTATTACTTGCCATTTGTACTGCGGTATGCTATGAGGATATAACAGTCCAGCAGGGTGCATATGTTCTGCCTTAACCCGCTGACACTCCAAACAATGGGTCACAAAATTTATGACATCCTTTTTCATACCTTTCCAAAAGTATTGTTGTTTCAGATCAGCAAGCATCTTTGTGATACCCGGGTGTCCAGAGAAAGGTGAATTATGAAATTCCACTAACAACTTCTTCCTCAAGTCGTTCAACATAGGTACATATACCCTGTTTTCATAACGCAAGATTCCTTCATTATCAAAATGAAAACCTTTATACCTTTCATCATTAGGTTCTGCAGCAAGCGCTGCTTTTACTTGCAGAAAGTAATTATCAGATTCTGAGGCACTCTTTACCTCCTCCTTGAACTGAGTTCTTAATGTTATAAGAGCAGAAATGTGCCTCCTACGACTTAGAGCATCAGCTACTCTATTCTCCTTCCCTTTGATATAGCTAATATCAAAATCATATTGTGATAAAAATTCTAACCACCTTCTCTGTCTGGCATTCAGATTAGGCTGAGTAAAAATATATTTCAGCCCTAAGTGATCAGTTTTCAACTCAAAAGGTTTCCCAAGTAAGTAGTGTCTCCAGACTTGAAGTGCATGAACAATGGCAGCAAGCTCCAAATCATGAGGGGCATAGTTCAGCTCATGTAACTTGAGTTTTCTACTTTCATATGCAATGACTTGATCATTTTGTAGCAAAACACCTCCAAGGCCTTCCCCAGAAGCATCCGTTACAACAGTAAAATTCCCATTAGGGTCTGGTACAGCTAATATAGGTGCAGAAGTCAACTGGTCTTTCAGACTTTTGAAAGCCGCTTCGCACTTGTCATTCCATATGAATTTCTTATCCTTCTTCTGCAATGAAGTTATTGGTGCAACTACCTTAGAAAAATCCTTTACAAATTTTCTATAGTAACCAGCAAGACCCATGAAGCTTCTTACTTCATGCACATTCTTTGGCGCAGGCCACTCAGTTATTGCCACTATTTTTGAAGGATCTACAACAATTCCTTCTTTACTTATGACATGACCCAAATAGTGAACTTCTGAATCAAAGAAAGAACATTTGGATAACTTACCATACAACTTTCTTTTTCTCAAAATTCCCAAAACTATCTTCAAATGCTCATTGTGCTCCTCAACGCTTTTAGAATAAATGAGAATATCGTCCAAGAATACAAGTACAAACTTGTCCAGATATTCTTGAAAAATATTGTTCATTAAGTTCATAAAGGTTGTGGGTGCATTAGTTAATCCAAAGGGTAGAACCGTGAATTCATAATGTCCGTACCTTGTTCGGAAAGCTGTTTTATGAATGTCTTCTTCTTTAATCCTTAACTGATGATAACCAGATCGAAGGTCTATCTTAGAATAAACCGCTGCTCCACGCATCTGATCAAATAGATCATCGATCCTTGGAAGTGGATATCGGTTCTTGATTGTTGCTTTGTTCAACATCCGATAATCAATACACGCCCTAAGTGTTCCATCCTTCTTTTTCACAAATATCACAGGCGCACCCCAAGGTGAAACACTTGGTCTAATCAAACCTTTTGTCAAAAGTTCTTGCAACTGTGCCTTAAGCTCGACTAACTCTGTAGTAGTCATCCTATAAGGTGCTTTGGAAATAGGTTCAGTTCCCGGTTTGATTTCGATGGTGAAGTCAAATTCTCTCTTGGGTGGTAACCCTGGTAATTCTTCAGGAAAAACATCCCTGAAACTTTGTAACAGAGGAAATTGCTTCATGTAATCACCATCTTCTTCTGAAGATTCAGATATCTTTACTGCATAAAGAGTACATCCTTTATTCTTAGCCTTTTTAAGCTGCATAGCTGACAGTTTTCTAACTGAAATTTCTCGTTTCACACCTTGAATCTCTGCGGTTTCCAGCTGATCATCTAAACACTTTATGTTCTTTTCATAGCAATCTACCTTTGCTTTATGGTCAGCTAACCAATTGACACCAATGATAATGTCATACGATCCTAAAGGTGTAACATAGAGGTCAACTTCCATGGAAAAGTTAGGTAAGTCAAGGACTGCCCCAAAAAGACACATACTCACTGTATGAACAGAGTTATTACCATACTGTACAGTCCAAGATTTATCCATTTTCCCAGCTTTTCTTTTAAGTTTAGAAGCAAGTTTATTAGAAATAAAACATTCAGTAGCTCCTGTATCAAAAAGAATAGTGACAGGTATGCCAAATAACTTACCCGGAACTTCTATAGGTGTTACTTGCTTTTCAACTTGCTTGTCTGCTACTGCAGCATGTATCTTATGCTGCTGATTACGATCATCCTTCTTCAAAGGGCATTGATTAGCATAGTGGTCTTTGCCACAATTGTAGCAGCCTCCTACAGGTCCCTTTTTAGGCTCAGAATTGCCTCCAGCCTTGTAATTGTCACGTTGTCCTCCATAGGGCTTCTGCCCATTGTTATAATTTTTAGCAAAATTATCCCTTACATTTCTCAGCAGGCTTATTTACTACTGCTTTCTTATTGTTATCTCCTGGAAACTTACTCTTGTTTCCAAACTTTTTCCATGGTCCTTTTCTAGGTGCAAGAGAGGTTGAAGAAGGATTTGCAGTCTTCTTCCGCACTTCCTCTTTATGAGCAGAAATAGCCTTTAATTTCTGTTCTTGCCTTATGGCCTTTTCAACAACTCCTTCCATAGTGGTTGGACTGTGAACATCGACCTCTCCCCCTATCATGGGATTCAATCCCATGATGAATTTCCGTATTCTGAACTTCTCGTCAGTTTGATACTACGGTACATACTTGAGGAGTTTTGTAAACCGCTCCCAGAATTCAGTTACCGTTAGCTTCCCTTGAGCTAAGTTCTGAAATTCTGTCATTTTCTGATCATAGAAAAGTTGTGGCAGCCAACGTTGCCTAAAATAGCCTTTAAATTGATCCCAAGTAATATTGGTCTCATCAATATTTAGTTCAGCTTTACGGCTATCCCACCACGAAGATGCTTCGTGGGAAAGCTGATAGGCTCCCCAAATAGCTTTGGTTTCCTCTGAGAAGTTCCTTATTGCAAAGTACTTCTCCATTTCATTGAGCCGTTCTCGCCTCCATCCCTAATGTGGTGCCATCATACTTAGGTGGGCTTATCCTTTTTATATCATTAGTGAGTTCTGCTGCCAATCTGGCCTTTTTGTTTTCTGGTTGGACAGGTGCATTTACAGCATTAACATCAACACCCATATTGGGGTTGTCCTCAGGAGGTGGCTGATTGTCATTTCCAGCTTCTTCATCCTCCTCATTCCCCATCGCCTGCTGCTCAAGTACAGCTAAACGATCTCTTGTGTCCAACAGGGCAGCAAGGATCTCATCAAGTTTCTGGGTTGTTGCCGCCCCTCCTTCAGGTGGAGCATTATTCGCAACGTTCCCCCTTGTTCTAACCATTTTCTGTTACAAGAAAATTCAGGTTTTTATCAGATTATGGACACAATAGGTCCAAGAGCTGCAACCTTCAGCTCTGATACCAAGATGTAACATCCTCATTTTAGACAATAGAACAAGTCAATTTTTTTTTTTTTTTTTTTTTGATAAATGCTTCCTGGTTCTAAATACATAATTTAGAACTCACAAATCAAATAACCATTCATATAACAGATAACCATATGCAGCTGTAATGACTCGGAGTACCTCCGATCTATTCATTCCATGACTCGGTAATCTACCGATCTATTCATGAGTAATAAGAGTTGGCGTTTTTATTTAACACATCACTCTTGCGGTTCTCTTCCCTATTCTGGGATTCAGAATGCTCTGTCCAAGGAACCTAACTGAATAACTATTACCATTATTCATCGGCATCTCATCCCTTAGACCAGGTGACTCAGACAACGCAATCAAGAGCTTTGCGATACTTTGGCCAAAGATTTGAAACATACTGCTTATGTCTCGTATTCCTTAACGGCATACTCGTCAATCTGGAATACGTCCTTCACCCCATTCCTATGTTATGTAGAATGTCTTATACCGACTTCTGTCAGTCCCTATTATCCCAAGTTAATCACTCGGGAATGGATTAGTAAGGTGACAACGTTATATGGATGCTCCCGAGGACTAGGGATAAGATGACATACTGGGTCAATCCTAATTAAACCAGTGTGTCAAGATACCCCGAGTCTCCTAGGCAGCCATATAACGTGACCACATTCCTAATCGGTCCCTGAGTAACTCGTTCGAGATCAAGATGTAAATCTTAGTGATCAATGCAAAGGGTGTCGTCATAAGTCACCTGCATTTTTGTAACTTCGAGAAGATCCTAATCTTCTCGGAGGTACAACCCTGCAGTTGACTTGTGTCGTCAACCTTTAAATCCGCCTCGAAAAGATCTACTTATTAATAAGTGTTATGCACACTAAGTTTAAATTACATTAAAGACGTTCCCCTAAGGTTAGCCTTTCCCGATCCCTGGATTCCTCATCCTAGGATGACCTTTCTCAATAAAACCCATTACACAGAGGAGTTATTAAGGCCAAGGTCTCATCAAGGAGTTCATAGAATATACATAATTCTAAAACAACGGAATTGGACAATATCTCATAAACTTCACATGAGATTGCCATCTGAACCCCATTAGGTTTATATCAGTTCTCATAACTGAATTTATATCATACTTATTAGTATCAAATATAAATGATTCAGAATCCAATTAAATGTTGTCCTGTCATAATCAGGACTAGGGATTAATAATTTAATTCAGTTTGTTTAGCGTTCTGCTTAGGTATATTTTAACCCTATCTTCCAAAAAGACAGTTACCTAAATTTCATTTAGCTTCTGATAGAACATACTGGAACTGCTAAACAATCATAAGAATTCAATCACATATTCTTGTAAAGCTTACATTGATAATCACCAAAGTCTCCAAATTATATAATAATAACAATGCTCTTTAGATCATTTGAACCGAAGAAGGTCAAACTATCAAGATAAGAATACAAACACATAAGTAACAATATCAATTTCCATTCCTTTCAGAACTAATCAAATACATTTTATGCATTCAGCATACTTGATACAATACTCAACGGAAGAAGAACATCTTTCCTCTTATAGTACATTTAAAGAAAATCAAACTGAATTCATCATAAACCAAGTTAAACAATCTGAACATCCTGTCAGATCTGCATGCTTTTACCACTTACGAAACCATCTGCAAAAATTGTCAACATGGGTCAGTTCGATGAACTGAGCATGATAAGCACTAACTCTTAAAACAATTGCAATCCACCAACTGTTTTCATTAAACAACCTGTTTAAATGAGATCAATTCACCAAACAAGTATACATGTTTCAGACTATGCTTTGTAATACAAAAATGACTACAAACGTGTAACTCTATTATCATTACAGAATAGTCCTAAATACTTCCCAAATATTTCATCAAAATATTAGAAATCAAGAAGAACGAAAGTATCCATATCATCTATCCATCTGAATTCCAAAACAAGCAAACTTGATGATCATTTCATTCAACAGTAAAAGGAATATCATAATAAATCATGATTCCATAAATAGGTTCAAAACAGTTCCAACGGTTAGATAAAAATATCATCATATATTTTCATAACAGAAGAGAAAGAAAACAAGTCATTCAAATTTCCCTTCAACAAGCTCATGACTGTACCATTTCCTTAAATGGAAAACATTCACCTTACATGCATACGAAAAAGTCAGACGAGTCACAAGAAGAATCACTGTTTTGTTAACATCAAATATAACAAAACTTCTGTACAGTAGCTATCACGCCAACAGTGATGACTATCTACCAAACAGACTCCACATGACCTTCCACATGAAACAGCCAACAAGAAGATATTCCCCACATCACCCGTCGAGGTGCAGTCGACGGCTCATAGTTCAGTCAAGCTCAAGGCAGGATAGTCATGCAACAGAATACGTAAACACGACTACAATCCCATACATTAACCTACAGTCCCCTTCTAGTTCATAATAAACACTACAAGGCTTTCGGACCCAAGGTCGAAATCAAAGAGCTTCAATTATTCGCAGTCAACAATAGACTCCCTAGCATTGAGCAATTGATGTTTCCCTAAGACAATGCCGAGGTAATCACACAGAATTCCCGCAACATGCACAGCCTCAAACTGACTGGAATATACAGAAAGTAAACATAACATGTCTATTCTCATCTGGACGCATTCAGAGTTTAAAGTATGGTATTCGCGTCTCACTTCAACAGAGCCAGGACACATGATAACTATCCATACTCAAGGAACTTCCACAGTGACAAAAACAACAGTGTACCAAATCAGGTTTAATTTGAGGCAAAAATACAGGTTACCTTCCAAGATTCAACTGAATCCGAACAACAGTAACAAGATAAATAAATTAAATGATTCCATCTGTGCCAATCAATGGTACACATTTAAAAATCAGGCAAAAGTAAATCTAAATACTGATTTCAAAACAAGGAATCCGACTGAACCCTTATCAATTTTTCGCACAAGTTTGCACAGAATGTAAACGTAAAAATACACCCAAAGAGTCTGTACCACAAAATCCTTGCAACACGAAGGTATTCTTACAAAATAACAGAGGTCGTAATACATGTTATTCCTTCAAGTCTCTGGCACATCAATTACCAATATTCAATTATATTTAGCTTCAACAGTGGTCCAAATATATAAATCATTCAATCGACTCCACGGAGTCGTTCCGATTACAACAAATATAAATATATACATATTGCATACTGTCAACGGGTTCAGACCCATAACCACAACGCAAGGAAAAACAACCTCAACAGGGTCGCGATGAGAGATAAGAATAACATAAACAAGTTATTTATTAACAAATAACTTTAAATTTCAAACGAAACCCAACAAGAATCTATAACCACAACCAATATTTACCACGACAGAGCTTACAAATAGTTCAATAAAACTGAGCAATCAAACAAAAGTCCATCAGTATTCCTTTCTATGAGTAACCACAACCAGCATTGATGGCAAGTATCAACAACAAGCATCGACTACGAGAATCAATCAACAAGCATCACAAGAGCTTTGAACTCAAAGAAGGAATCATGCGGGTTCTCACAGAGCATGATAAGTACCCTTCAAGCATACGTTTCACAAAGCTTACGCCGGAATGTAAAAACAATAAAACAGAATAACAAATTCGAAAATACAACACACACCCTTCAAGGGTTAAATTTGAAAATCGAATGAAGAAGAAGATACAAGAACAAAATCACCAGAATGCGCCATAAAATCATCTAAACCCATAAATCATTTGAACAGAGTTGTTCTAATGAAATCACTTGAAAGACAACAAGATTTTTAAAGGTTAGGGCCTAACATGCCTGGATATTTGCTCAAAATTCTGAAGCAGACCACTGAAAGAGCTCGAACCTTCTCTTTCTTTTCCAAGTTAGAGCCACCAACAAAAATTTGCCATTTCCATGACTTATATATTTTCCTTGCCAGAGGAAAGAGCTAGTTACGCTCATTCTTGCCATGCAACACCAAGAAGACTGGTGCGAATAACCAGTGAACAGACAGAAGGAAAACCGGAGCGCATGCAAAACTAAACAAACCATTAACTTTCCATTTTGCATGCCTTCGCAAGAATCCGAGCTCGATTACCGAGTTCATTAATGGCATTTACTCCCATTTTCCCGCTCAAACTCCACTGCCACCGACCGCCATAGTTGGCGATAGACAAATGAAATTCCAAGACCATTTCCAATTTTGGCGACCTGCCACGTCGGCTCAAGATAGCCGTTATAAAACCTCCACCAAATTACCTGTCTTTCATACTTATCCACGCATTTAATAACATAGAAACTGCCGCCCATGGTTCGCACCCCTTCCATAGGTCCCCTTATTCTTTGCTCAATAGTTAGGTTAGTAACTTAGGTTAGGATTTAGGATAACACCTAGTCTAACCACTTAGCACATAGATACTAACTTAGAACATTAGCTCTTAGCCTAGGTCTAGGTTAGATTAACACTAATCTAACCCCTAGGTTAAGTTTAGTTTTAGGTTACTAACATTAATAATTCCAGTTAGGTCTAACATTTCATATACTCAGAAAAAGACCTACAACATGCATTCTCGAACAGGGTTCACTCCTGTACTGCCATTAGGCTACAAATTATATGCAACAGAATTATTACCTGGTCCACGACCAAGACCTTCCAGATATACTTCGATATCGGGAACCATTCCATTTCACACGATCAACCTGAGTTAGACTCGGGATTGGCTTTATTCAACGAATTCAGACCTTGCAACCTGTGAAAGGTTTATAATTTTTAATTCATCACGAATAACTTAAAGCACCACTTGGATCAATACCACTGATCCAAGGCTAGGTCTTATAGATGAATAACTTCATAATTCGTTCCGAGATCAGATTAAACTCAGATGCAAAATGAAATAAATAAAAGAGTCCAATCATAATCCGACTCAGTCAAAGATCTGCAATCTGCAAAGAAAATACAGTACATATCAAGCATGACTTCTCAATCAAGGAACACATCCTTTTACAAAGAAATCACATATCAACACTTGTATGCTTTCGGTGGTGAGTGTGAAATAACACAGGTGATCGCCACCGATTCAAGTAAACCGATGCAGTTAGGCTTAACTTGAGTGTCGGTTACATTATGAAAACCAACGATCTGTTAAATGATGGTCCCAGATTGACAATTTTCACACAAGATGAGACATAAGGTGACCGTGATTGGGGTAACAATGATATGAAAGGTGATAAGAGCCTTTTATAGCTCAGAAAGTGAAATATATGTCTTTGGGATAAGTATCCAAGGATACTTCAAACCAACTCCATTTGGCTTAAACCGATGCCGGTTAAAGATAACCATAGCTAGTTACTGTGAAATTGAAACAGAGAATAAGAAAAATGGTTGTGATTTAAAAATTTGGTGTTGAATCAAACCCAGAAGTTTGAGGATGATGTAGATGTGGTCTAGGAACACTCAGATGAAGTCAAAATACACTGACTATGATTGGGAGTGTGTAAGGAAAGACAAAAATGATGATCGAAAGCTCTCACCTCAAAATGTAAATCAAGCAGAACACTAAGAAAGAACGTTCCTAGAGTGCCTATTCTATTACGTTTGTTCAACTTATGCTATTTGTATGGACTGATTGTTATGAATAGAACAATAGAATTTCTTGGTGAGGAAGGCTTCCTACGAAGAAAGAATTCTAAAGGGTGAGGTTTTAGGAATGTTATGGCGGGGCGGGCTTCACTTTGAAGTATGACTCGGACAGAGTAGTGAGTTGGGTGCCCACTGTACTGTGATCATGTGATCACCTACAACTTCTTCCAGGTAGGATGTTGTTTAAGAATGTATGTATTTTGAATTTTTGTGTGGTTTGGTAAGACTCAGAGAAAGAGAAAAGGATAGAAGTGATTTTCTATGATTCGTTTGTCAACCATCAGTTGGTCATGACTTCCAGTGTATAGGTTGCCCTCAATTAATGTGAGCTAATGAGCTAAATCAGAATGTAGTGCACTTGTTTTAAACCCAAATCAAAAGTATGATATTCGATGACAACAATAGATGAACAGGAAGAGGGATGCTCTTTCACTAAAATGTAGAAAACAAGAATAAGAAGGTTCGTTTTAAATACACCAAAAGAAATGTGTCTTTCGGAGCAAATAGAAAGAAGAGAATGTTACCAAGGAGAAGGTATTAATGTGAATGCTATTAGAAGGGAAACAAACACACACAATTTTTCACCTAGGAATGAAGAAAGATGCAAGGAGCCCTGAATATATCCCACCAAGCGTGCCAAAATGTTTCACCTGATTTCTTAGTTTTCTGAGAAGTACTTGAAAAAATAGATAAGGTAAAGGTGGTAAGAGGAATACCTGGTTTGAGATGGTTGAAGGTTGTATGCGCATGTATCTGAATTCTAAATCAAAGTGATTGTGAGACCTTCATTTTGGCTAGGAGGAACTACCTGTAGAAGAACCTAAACAAGACCATAAAAGAGAGTTAAATGATATATGTAATGGACTACCGAACATGTGCTAGATCCTAGAAGTACGATACTTCCTAGATGGTTGTCAGTCCACTTTTTAAAACGATTCAATGCTGAAATAAAGTAAATATTGTCCTACTATAGTTTTAATATGATTTAGGCATCTCATACAAAATGCAATAGGCTAGATCTAATCTAACAAAGCTAGGCTAGAAGGAGATCTAGAGGTCAAGTAAGTTGGTTATCGGTGAATTTGAGCTAACAGGCTAGGTTAGATATAGATCTAAAGGTTGAATAGGTGTTCAAGTAGGTATATGTCAGAAATAGGTTGTTATCCTAGTAGAAATCGGGTGACACAAAGGCCAACCACGGTTTTATGAAACCAATGACGGCTAGAATGTAACGGTGACAGATTAGCTAGAACCTGACGGTGGTTAATTTGGGGGTGGGTGGACTCACACAGTCTGGGTTTTTGGAGTTTTGGGGCAAAAGTGGAGTGAGTAGAAGATGGGGATTGATCATAGAGGGGGTGTAGATATGTTGCGAAGGTCTAAGACTACTGAGGAGGTCAAATAGGAAATTAGGCCAAGTGTTAAGATGATTGGGTATGGAAGGTGGCTATAATTTGAGAGAGGAAATGGACAGAGAGTAAAAGACTAGGTTCCTTTACCCCAAATACTATAACTGATGATAAGAAAATGAAACAGATGGAAGGATGATACTTACTCTTCTGTGAGGTACAGGTCTGAAGAATAATGAAGAAGTTGTGTTGGAGGATGTTGGGAAGAAAGTCTCATTGTTGTACCAGTGTATTTGGTTTCCTTTGTTGATCACAAATCAATCTTCATTCTCTCATGTCATGTCTAAAGAGACCGAATTCGAGATCGGGATTTTTCTCACAAAACCAACCCGTATTACAAAGCTGTAAATCGGTCTAAATAGTCCATTTTGTCCATTCCAGTATAACCGGTGTTGGTTTAGGGAATCGACATCGGTTTAGGGTGAATCGACGTCGGTTTGGGTGAGATATCTCGGGTTGTTCAAAAGTTGCCTAGGAAGTTGTTCCACCATTTGATAAGGGTCTCTTCTTTTCTCGGGACGAAAATCGACCTTAGGAGGCTTTTAAATGTGAGGTGAGGGGATGGGTGTAATGTTAGGTTTTATTTAGGACATTGGTTTAGGGTTTAGGTTAATGGGTCAAATTATGGGGGTGGTTAGGTGAGGTGTATTTAATAAAGGCAATTATATTAAATAGTGTCTCGAGGGTGGTGAATTAATTTGATGTGAATAATTAAATCAATGTATGTGTGGGTAAAAGGTCATTAACTTAATTAAATTAGTTAAATTAATATGTATGGAGGTAATGACATTAATTTAATTAAAGTAATTAAATTAAAATGTGTGGGTACAGGAGGTAAGTGATAAGGTGTTGAGGATGAGGAAGTGATTATAGGGCGCATTAGGGGACCAAGGTGATTACGACACGATTTTAGTGTCTACATTACTAAAATGGGCAAACCTTTCTAATTTCTTGGGCCTAGTTAGTTTGTTGTCACATTAGAGCAGAAGATTCCTTTCTAATGGACGGGAACATGGTTAGAGAGATTGAGGGATTGATTTTTAAGGTTAGGCCAAATCTTAGCTCATTAAGGCAAGTAGGATTAGGTCTTAGTTAGTTATGGAAACATGGCAAGAATAGGCCTATGGTGAGGTGGTGGATGAGGTTTCTAGGTGAGGTGGTGGGGTAGAAATTAAGATAATTAGATAATAAATATTGTGAGGATATATATTAATTTAATTAAATTAATAGTGATGTTGGGTGGAAAGGGCCATGGTTAGGTGTGTATGTTTGAGCTGGTTATTTGATGGGGTGCAAGGGAGTGTGACCTAATTTTGGTGTCTACACCATCCACTTTATATCTCATAAATTTATCGTACACACCCACATTGGTGATTAAGTACACAAGAAAACTTCTTACATGAGTATGGATTTAATTGCTACTTGTTTTATAGGCCATAAATGTGGCTCTTTCAAGTCCGAAATGGATTGAAAAACATTTTTTAAAAATACCTACCCAATGGGTATAGGTATGGGATTCAAAAGAGCTTTTAAGATAATTTTATTTTTCAAACACTCCATGCAAAATTAGGATGAAGTGCAAGTTCATGTTTTGCACTTATAGACTTCTCCCAACTTCTCGACCTTGGCGACTTAAGTTTGGATTGAATGAATGGTTGTAGGCCATTGTATTACTTAAAATATCTATGTTGATATGAATCAAAAGATCCCAAATTTTTCTCCATGTCGAAGGGATCAATGTAGGATTGGAATATGTGGTCATGTTCTTTCTATAGTTGTCTCCATTATATAACATTCATCATAGAAATCTTTAGGATGGTATTCTTTCTTTAAGGATTCCAAGATTGTTTACTAAATTGGTGTAGATCTTATTATCTAGCCTTCCTTCCATAAAACATGGAATTTCCACCAATTTTTATGGGTGATGAGACTTTGATAAGCATAATATTGATATTGTTTTTGTCGTAGAAGTCATTTATAGAAAAATATTACTCTTACTAGTCTAGCCATTTATCTAATGCATCCACATTTTTTCCCTAAAACTCAATAACATCTAAATTTACTTGACACTTGGGAGGACTCGACCACCAAAAGCTTTGTACCAAGTGTGTGAGACAATGGAAACACCCATTTGAGGAACTATATGGAATTTTGAAAGAAAAGCGTCTATTTGTTCTTGAAGAGAGTCCACAATCTCATACTTGATCATCAAATGGAATTAACTTTATGCTTCATTTCCTTAACATCGGGAAGTTGTTAAAATGACACGATATATAGTCTAAGGGATCTCATGGTTTGACATTGAACTTCAAATACTTTGACCTCACTTGGTGGGTAATACAATATGAGTCACTCGAATACTAGAATGTCTTGGATCCTAGGAAGATGAGGGGATATCACTCCAAATGATGGGTTGGATTATATGCATATGTTGAAGCAATATTCAATAAGATGGAGACTAGAGTAAATAAAAGAATTAGAACATAAAATTATATCAATATGTATGTGTTTTGTACATAATGTGGTCTTGAGAAAGTTGTATGGCTATCTACTTTACTACTATATGTGTACCATCCAATGTAATAAATAAATAAATATGTGTGTGTGCGTGCGCTGCGCGTGTGTGTGTACTACAAACCATGAAGGCATAACAAAATATTGTGGAAGTTGAATCAATTGGGCTTCCATGTATGACTCTTGGCTTCCCACCATCAAATGACTTGACTTAAAAGTGTGTGACATGTTAATAGATTCCTTGGCATAACATGGTTCTAGAAGTGCCACTTGGCATGGTACAATGTTAAATAGAGTGTCATTGTGGGCGATGTACAATATGGAGGTTTTACACAAGGGTTGAATTGTGCAATATGTATGTAGATGTTGTACAAATGGTAAACAAGATACACAAATGTTGTGCAAATAATGTAACATGGTACATTATAATGTAGGTCATGCAAAATGTTTTGATGTATTGTTGCATTGAACTAGGAGTTGCAATGAACAATGTTGATGTGGAATCTCAAATTTTGAAGCACACAAGGGCCACTAGCCATCAACTTTGTACCAAAAATCTTTGAAACTTGCATGCTCCGGGCATATCTAGATGCAGTGTGGTGTAGTCTTCGAAGTTGTGCGACATGAATCCTAACACTATGCATATTGTTAGGAGCTACATAAAGACTACACAACATATTCCTTGGTGTTACACATGATATCAATAGTTCTCGCAAAGTAGGAGTAACTAAAACCCTCAAAATAAGAACACAAAGTAAGCACAATTATAAACAAATCAAACTCTCTTTAAATTCACACAATCAAAAATATTATCCTCGGAACCTTAATTTCCCCAATAATATAATTATCTTTCATTCTCTATTATCTAAATAACCCCAACCTTTAACTAAAAATTATATGATGTTTTAGCCAAAACTAACAAATTTCACATTAAAACATATTTGTCTTAACGACATTCCACATAAAACCATAGTATATTTGTATTTTTGTTAGGACACAATAGGTGGTGTTGATTTGTAATAATTTATTTTATCTAACCTCTCAAGTGACCCCTCAAGAGCCAATGTTAGAAAACAATACCTCCTTTAATCACCTCAAATGTCTAATCACATTATTAACAAATTTCTATTCTTTATTCCAAGTAGTTTTGCGTGGTCATATTATTAATTATTTTTTAAATTTTTTATTCGTCTTCCACCTAACCCTTCAAAAGCTTTGGGAAATTGTCATCCATTTATACTTAAAAAAGTTTAATAAAACAAACGGCTATCTATTTAAGATGTCATTCAAATATATGTATGCCAAAAATAAAATATAATTAACCTCTATTCTTGAAAGCTTAATAAAATATGCCTACTAAAGACTTAAGCAATCAGTTTTGTTGTTTACTCCATGAGGGTGAATGAATCTCACTAAATGGATACATGGCCAAGTTTAGCTATTCCATTACTAACCTATCATGGGTGCAAGATGAAGCTCTTTTAATGGAGGATAGCCAAGATCAAATGCCTATTAGCTTAGCTAATGCAAATGAGGTCTAATGCCAATATCTCCAAATGTGAGAGAGATTTTTATGGAAACAAGGTGTAAGGTTGAGAGGGAGGGGTGACCCTTCTATTTATAGTTTTCTAAATGGAAGAGTTTGGAATATGGGTGCATGTGGGACTAAAGCTCAAAAATCACATGTCTTTATGTAAGGTTCCACATTCTGCATACATGTCTATCAAAACATTTGCAACTATATCTAACAAAATTCCTCTATGTTTTGCACAGTTGGGAGTACTTTGGCAAATTTAAACTAATTGGGTTGGAGCCCTGTTTGTTGCATATGGTGAAACAAGGCGAGGAGTATGCTGGCAAATGTAAACAGAAACCACTCTTTGTGCACAGGTGGTGCAAACAATTCTGCAAAAGCCGGTGAATATGTACAACGGGAGTAGAATCGGATGGATAAGAACACAAAGATGGAAGCCTCATTTATAAGAAGCGTGGAGATGCTCTTCCGCTACAACATCTTGGGTATCATTGGTAGGTTTCTTAATCTCATCTACCCACCAAACATAAAATTCCCTAGAGATATGTCATCTCATGGAATGAAGTGATTGAAGGATACTGACAAAATGGGATTGTTGTCTACACTTTGGGAACATTTAAATGCCAAAATATGAACTTTTGTAAATAAACACCAAGTGTTCAACCAAATGGTACAACATGTTATCTTTTAAATGAATATCATAATTGTATCTTACAGAAGACATGGTCATCGTCAAGAGACATTGTGATTGTTTCATCAAATAAAACAACTGTATATTCACCCCGATCAACTCACCTATACCAACATACGTGTGGCCCATAACAAAATACGAGCTTTATAGCAACGTACGGACATCCATCAAGGCATAGTAGGCAATGTTTTTTTGTTGGAAGTTACTATATTGTCCTCTCCCCATCACACAAACTTAAAATAGAAAAATTACAACTCCAATAAACTAAACATTGTTATCCTCTCCGGCGTAAATTGCAACTCATTTAGAACTGCATCGGATTCTTTAATTGACTTCCAGAGAAAATGCTTTGGCTCTTAATTAACATTGCTTCTTCACACGATCTGACAAAAATTTCTCGGTGGATACATGATCTCCAAAGATTTGGTTCTATTTTTTGTTAGATGGAATCATTGAAACATAGTGTCCCGTGGCCCTGAATGTCTAGTGTGCGCCATCTGTGAGAGCCCTTTTGAAAGGGGCTAACAGATCAAACTACCACATATCCTTAAAATCTGGGCTTTTGGGACAAGGCTCTTCAAGACACACAGTGCCTTCCCTTCCAAAGTTTCTCAAGTGGCTCACAAAAACAAAACTTGTATTGTTATGCAAGACAGCGCTGGTCATATGCCACATCCCTAGCAAAATTGGCCCAGTCTGTGAAGTCCCTAGATGCTATCAGTAAAGACATCGATAAGCTCTCTCAATACATAACCGATAAGTTTTTTTTTAATTTCCTTGTTAATCCAATCATACCAAACGAGAAGAAAAAGGGTATTCTCGAAGACATTACAAATGATGCCAAGTTTCAGCCTTACACATTAAATTTTCTCTACATTCTTATTGACAAGAAAAGGATTGACCTGATTGGTGATATTTTCAAAGAGTTTGAGACTGTCTACAACAAACTGACCGACACAGAGTTGGCAGTTGTGTCTTCTGTAGTCAAGCTTGAGAATCAGATTTTTCTTGGTCCTTCACAAAATCAATGCAATGTTTTTGTCGATTTAAGTCATATCTTCTCGCTAGAGTGTTTACATAATGGCTTTCTTAAATCTGTTAGGCCACAATTCATCTATTGTTCCCTGCACTCTTCCTCTGACAGAGGAGTTTGGGATTCTTCTACATGAGCGACACCTCTGTCAATAATAACCCGATCATGCCTTTCTTTCTTCAAGTACTTTTGCAATGATGCGTACAAGTTTTGAGCGCTCAAACTGAGGGCAAAATAATGTTCTCGCCACACTCAACAAGTCCATGTTTCCATTACTGGGCTCTCCTTCACTGCGCAGGTTAGGGAAGTAAGGAAATAGATTTCACTCATGATGGTCTCAGGCCGGCCACTCCCAAAAGCAAGGGCACCAAAGAATGGTTATTGCCAAGTCTAAAATGTCATTTAAAGGATGTGGAGTCAAAGATGAATATCTAAAATAGTAAATATCTAGGACTTACAAAAATATCTAAAATCCGCAACCTGTAAAGTTAAGCCACGGAATTTGACACTTTCCAGCAATGCCTTCTTCAAAGTAAACGCCTCATGCCTTGCTTTTTTCAAGTACTTTTGCAATGATGCGTACAAGTTTTGAGCACTCAAACTGAGGGCAAAATAATGTTCCGCCACACTCAACAAGTCCATGTTTCCATTACCAGGCTCTCCTTCACTGTGCAGGTCAGGGTGTCACCTTTGAAGATGCCCTTGCTGGAATGTGTCAAATTCCTGGCAAGCTTGTTTCCAGCGAATCTGTTTCATTAAATTTAGGCGTTTTGTGATAAATATCCATAATTTGAGCATTTTGTGGTGTGGTCCAAAAAGGAAAGTGGGGTTGTGTCACCCGGGCGGCCGTCATTCTTGCTTCCATATTGCATTGGTCACCGGCTTGACTTCCACGTAGTTTTCGCAACACGTAATTTTCTTTTTTCCATGATTTTATCTCTCTTTTTTAAGAGTTGAGAATGGGCACATCACCACCGTTCACGTGATCGATTCCGCTAAGATTGGCATCTGTTGGGGTTGGGATATTTGATTTTTCAAGCGGCGATTATGTACTCTTTCCCCTGGTTGGAGTGATGATAGATTTTTGGATCACTTGGGATTCACTTAGTACAAAAGTATGGTATAAGAACTATACATTCAAGGGTATTAAAGAATACCCTTAATTCTAGTTTCTACCTCTAATTATTCAACTTTGATAATGTAAGCATTATATTATTAGAATGAAAATACCCCATTTTTTCTATGTACCTTCTTACCCATTTTTCAATTACAATTTTATTTACACCATTTTTTTATTTTTCCATTGAGGCTAAAAATACATTATATCTCTCAATTTTTTTAATATGTTCGAAAGAATGGGCATGAATCATATTACACCAGATTCACTTTATCATGTTGCTTTATTCATTTATCAATATTCTTCAAATAATTAAATGGTGAAATAATATCACTTGTCAAAAAGCATACCAATCCTAGTTTTCTACCATCTTATTATTTCCAAGAGTTAAGAATCTAGATTTATTTATTAAAAAGAGGATTTAATTTATGACTCCTTTTCCAATTTTAAGGTATTTACTTTTAAAACTAGGGTTCATAATGTTTTAGTTTTATATTAAAAGTAAACCTCTATTTCCTTTGGCCCATCTCTTAACCTCCAATAGCCGATTCAAAACATTAATAAATTAAACCCTTTCTCCCTCATGTCTAACATACCGGTATATTGATGATTTTATTTTATTAATTTTAATTACCTCAATATGAACATCACCGTGCTAGGATATTGCCAGCTAATATGAACCCTAAGTGGATTGGATACATAGACATTTTCCTTGTACTCTTTGCACGAAGTTGACTTCTTCACTTGTAACAACAAAGATAAGAATTCATACATCTCTTACAGGGTTGTTTCCATTGCTTATTAATGGATGTCTTATCTTGGCAAAATGTCCCTTTACCAACTCCCTAAGTTAATTTCTGCAAGCATTAAATTTGGGGGAAAGGCATGGAGATTGTTGTGCTCTGTTGCTGGCTACGGCACATATTCTTAACTACCAGTTTGTATTCCCTAGATTAAGTTTTCAAAATTTTATACACACATTTTCTCTACGCTCTCAGATTCACAAGTCTAACTAAGATCCCAATCGGCCCTGTGGTGAGAGGCTATACAAAAACATGTATATATAATCATATTTGTGGTTTCTGCGGAAAGTGAGGAAGTCATGCTTAGTTGATTCGAGCGGCGGCCTCCATTGTCTCTCCCACACCACCTGGATTCACATCTCCACTCACGCTTTGCCTTTGCTTCACTCTCCTTTATCTTCTGCGCATCCTCGATTGTCACCACCTTGTCCGTCGGAAGATCCGCGGTCGCACTCTGCATCAAATAAAAATTATTTCCATGTCCATGGTTATTTGGGGGATTCAAGTCGGTCAAGAGAATTAAAAAAATGGCAGAGTTGGGAATAAATTACAGAAATAACATTTGCGAGAGTGGGCAGTTGTTTAAACAGTTGGAAGAATTCGAAAAGCAAATAGACATTTGCACTTAAACCATCTTCAAAGCTCGAATTGTTGTTTTGCATAAATTAAGTCCACGGCATAATTCATATGCATAATCGTGAAAGCAGTAGAGGCCGAGGGGCCCTTCTCCTATGTCAACGAGGGAGAGATGGGATACTACGTTGTAGAATACAAGGCCGACTATAGACCCATCCCGTTAGCTTCTCGGCCTGGTTCCATTTTCTAGATGATCTTCTTCAACACCACGCCCAATGCCTACACCCTCGCCATCCGCATGGGCAACCACAACAAAGCCGAGACCATGCGAATCATCTGGTCTGCCAACAAGAAATCACCCCGTCCCTGAGAAGAGCACTCTCAATTTCACAGCCGACGGAAATCGGCGCTCATCCACGCAGACGACACCTTGGTTTGGTCTACCAACACTTTCAACAAGGGCGTCGCGGGGATCGAACTCCGAACCAATGGAAACCTGGTGCTGTACGAAAAAAACAACAGAAGCATGTGGCAGAGCTTCGATCATCCCACAGACACTCGCCAATTTCACCACTCCGTCAAAAATGAGGGCACCGGAGCTCTGCAAATTCACTTCCGACGAAACCTCGACCGCTCTCTACGCCTTCACCTTTCCCAGATTCAATACTACCCTGTCCTTCATAAGGCTGGACTGGGACGGAAATCTGGAGCAGCGAAGAATAAAGACTTATCTCTGCTTGATTTATGACGATTTGGAGCAGCGAAGAAAAAATATAAGTGGCACTTCTAAAATCCGTGACACTGTAAACTTAAGCCACCGGAATTTGACACTTTCCAGCAATGCCTTCTTCAAATTAAATGCCTCCGGTGAATAAAACAAACGGCTATCTATTTAAGATGTCATTCAAATATATGTATGCCAAAAATAAACATATATTTATCTTTTATGGTTCGATTTGACTAGTTTGTCGCCGATGATATCCTTGCAATTATGTGTTGTTCTTATCAATTCTAATGGTACTCGCACTAATAATAATTTAATGTTTTAGTTGGTGAGACTAAAAAGAAGGCCATGAAATGGCAAATCCTGCCGAAGTTGATGCATTTCAGGGATGGAGGGAAAATTAATGACCAAAAATATGTAAAAGCAACAAACAGATTAGGAAAAATGCTTAGTAGGGCATAACAATAAACTAAGAAATATTATGTTTGAAGATAATAGTACATATGGATACAAATAATTATGATATTACATTGTTGGTCGTATACATGTGGTCTAGTACATGCATTGACCAAAGAAAAAGAGAAATTAAAGTTTAGTGACATTTGTTAGAACATTGTATATTTTGTTCCTAATACTGCATATAAAATTTTCAGTGAGGACGTATTGTATGTCTTCAATTTCAATGATAACTCTTTGTAGCATGCATATAGACTCGTTGTTGTTTTTTGTGCAAGGCGTAGCGCGAGGATGTCATCTTCTTCTACTTTGTTAGAGCTTGCACAACATGCATCAACAGATCCAAGTATGAAATGATTAAGGAGTGACAATGACATCATCAAAGTTGATTTGATTTCCGTAGGAGTCCATGTCCGATGCGCGGCTTGAATCAGCGTTGTAATGTCGTTGACGCGGGACACGATGTGGAGGTTTCAGACTTTGTTTTGTAGCTCCCATTCATCTATGTTGCCAATATGTTGACACATGAAGCGATTACATATGGCTTAAGAATATTTGGAAATGTTGTGCTTGGGTCATCAAGGAAAAAGCAACTTACATATTTAAAACGTGACTTTTAATTTCTATATAGATTTGTATATACATTATAAAAATATATGTAAATATATTTTTAAAATAATTTAATAAATATAGAGTAATTGGTAAAAATAACATTGTTTTGTGTTTTTGAAGAGCAATACTGAAAAATTACCGTTACCTGAAAATTGTTTGACATGCATAGGTGGCCGTCAAATTTAACCCCTGGTCACACCAGTGGGGTTAATGTTGGTTGTTGGCTTCGCGGTGCTATGAATGTAGGCTTTTATCTTAGTAGCCGGCAGCTACGATTGTGGTTCAACAGGTAGATCTTCTGCACCATTAGATGTCTGGTTGGCAAGAATGATTCCTTCTCCTCCAGCTCCCTTCATGAGACTTGTAATGCCCGACGAATTGAGGATTGGATCCTCGGGATCACAGAGCACAATTTTTCCTTTGACTATGTTGGGATCCAGTCGGAGAACGCAACCAACATTTATGAAAGGCAGATTTTCAATCCCACTTCCTCTGTAAAAAGAGGAACCTTTTAACAAATTACCATCGCCCAACGTTACGGGAGACAAAAATGTTGTCTATATTGCTGGCGCCGACAGTAGTTATCCATGGTGCAGTGTTTGTAACAGAAACTTGAGAAGGACCAGAGTTACCAGCGGACGTAGTAACAAATACATCCTTCTCTATGGCACTAAATGCGGGCAGAGCTTGGTGATCTTTGTAAAAAGGAATATCAACATCTGAAGCAATGGAGAGAGAAAGAATATCCACGCCATCTTCAATGGCTTTTTCCATGGCAACGACTACGTGACTCTGGTCACATCTCCCTCCGGCTCCCCAACAGGCCTTATACACAGCCAATCTGGCTAAAGGGCCATGCCTACAGCCGTTCCCGTGCCATAAAGCTGAAGAAGATTTGGATGACGCAGAGTCGACAAGATCTCTACCTCATTGACGAACTGTTCAACCCTTTTAGAGTTGTCCTGATAAAGCCTCTTTACTGGCACAGTTCGTCCGTCCTTCAGTTTTCCTATGTATACAGACCCAGATCCTCCTGTCTCCGATTTCGTTCTTCTCATCAAAGAAATTTGTGGCTTGCTGAAGTTCCTGATACGAAAATATGGACACATTCTCTATCCTATGTTCTGGCGTCCCATATGCTTCCATCTCGTCATATTTGCTGAAACGGTTAGCAATACCCAATATAGGAGACAACGTTTTCCTCCTCGAAAAATAAAAATAAAGCAAGACCGTCCCTGCTCCCAGAGCAACGCCTCCGATAGAACCAGCTGATTTACAATGAAGAAACAGAGATATTCATTTTTCTAGATATGGGGAAAAAACTGTAAACAATGAAAAGGAAGCGATGCTTACCTAAGCGCCTGTAATAAATGAATCATCTAATTTAGATATCAAATGTTCAGGATTTTTCAAAATAGAAAAGTAATTCATCTCGAAAAGGGAATTGGTACTCTTACCATAGCCAACGGATTCCCTGTCACAGAATGGCTGCGTGGAGATCTTATTGTATTTACAGGTACTGTTCGTTGACCCGCAAGACTCACAATCTTTGCTGAAACTCCATTTTATTTCGAACCCGCCCTTCAGAATTTCGAGCTTCAATTTAGACTGGTGTAATAAGCATCGGTACAGTCTAATTTTGACGCATTGTTGGGAAGGTAGTCTACGTTTTCCTCTGACCTGCAGAGTCCAAAACACACTCAAAAAATTAATAATTACATCTGCCCTCGAGCCATGGGAAGTGTACAAACCTGCATCACACATAGTGATCACATTAAATGATGAAAAGGACATCCCCTTATTCCTTCAACAGTGACAAATAAAGGCAATGACCAATAAAATCCTGCCACAACACAAAAATTAAAGCATAAAACTATAGTTCAGCCCATTTAAATACAGATGGCAAAATCTGATTGAACAAAATGCAAATAACTAATTGCTAAAGTGAAGACAATATCCTTGCCTTTCCGCAGGATAATAAAATAAAGGTATTAAAGTTGTCCTCGACAAAATAGTAAAATTGGGATTCCTATTTAATATTGCATGTTTCAAGTTCATACTATATTCATTTGAATTAAACATCTCTTGGCGTGAATTTAAAAAAATGAATTCATCTACATGAAAAAGAAAATTCGGATATGTAATTGCAAATCAAATATACTAGTTTAATTCCTTAATTCTTTGAAGACAAATTAAATTGTCAAGTTTAAAAATGCAATTGGAAAACAAGTTTATTTGTATAAATCTATAAAAATGTTTAGAACCAAACTTAGAATTAAAACACTTCTCTTTCTTCGACCAACATCGATTATAATAAAGTATGATATTATGGATACCCTTTTGGTTTATTTTATATATATAGTATGTGATCACATTTCCTCTTAATAACACCTCGAACTTCTCTATAAGATCCATCCCACATTATATACCAACCACCATTCTTGAGCATGAACACCTACATAGAGCTTGTTTATGTTTGAAATTATGGAAATAATATATGTCTAGCTTTAATACACATTGTGGCCAATATTAGTATGCTTAAAAGCCTCTCTCTTTTTTGGTGGGGGTAAAATATGCATAAACATAAAATCTTACTACCAAGTTTAGAGGAAAGGACCTAATACTTGGGTATGGTTTAATAGTTGGGAGGGCCCTTGAGAGGGGAACACTTAATACTTGGACAAATTTTAATGGAAATTAGTTATACAAATTACATACTACTATACAACTTATACACAATATGGATGTAAAGTAGCCAATCACAAAGTGACATATCATATGTCTAACTTTTAGATACCTAGTACACAAGTTTAGGTCTAATCATTTTAAGTGCATTTTAATTTTTATTTTAAATCAATTCAAAAGGTGACTTTCCCTCCAAATAAATACATGAAACCAAAAATACATGTTGACTCAACTATGGGAGAAATTTCAAGTGTTGATGTGGCACCATTTAATTGCCACTTAAGTGTCAAGTTAGTTATCAAACTATTGGTTCCACTCCCTACTACCGTACACCATTTTCTTATGTCAATTATTTATTTCATTTCTTTTTTGTTATCTACATAACCAGGGAAGGTCATAGAACCTCAAAAATATAATAAAGAATAGACCTAATTATTATCCTTGATGGTAGAAAGTTAATGGATATAGAAATACCAATAGAGAATAGAAAAATTCCAAATGTATAGATAACAAGATGTTATCCGACACCTTGATCCCCCATCCCAAGAGAAAAAGAGCTTATTATCAACGAAGAAATGCTAACGGTCTTCACCACCTATCAAATGGAAATTACAATTAAATCCTAGCCACAACAATAGTGGATATATAATTGATTAAATAAATAGCATCTATCCACCTCTACTAAATTGAAGTAGAATTATCCATAATAGTTCCATCTTAGAATTGGTAGTTTGTGCAAGATGAGGAAATAAAACTTAAAAATGCCCAATAGAGAAATACATTATTGGAAGTACAATTGAACTTGTTTCGGATGTATGTGCATGGTGGAGAATCTTAACATCAATTAAATACCATGCAAGGATATTTTTAATCCAAAATATATTATATATAGAATAATATATACGAGTGAACAATTATTCCTTAAAGGAAAACATCATAGAGTCTACATAAGAAGTTAAGAGACTTTAAGCCTCTTTAGCGTATTTAAATTACGCAAGCCCCTAAAGAAAAAAATTATATACTTATATACCGGTGTCCATAGTTATTATTAGAAAAACGTTAACATCCTCTTAAACTAAATCCTTGCTAATTGGCATGAAATACTCCTCACACTCCTCATCTTCCTCGCAGCCCCTCTACCTCTACGGCCTTGCATCCTAGTGACTTCTTAGGGTCCAAATTAGGGATTTCATAATATTTTCCATATCTCCTTTTAAACTCATCAATCTTGGTAACAACTAACTACATTCACCTTATCCACACTTTCCTAAAGGGTTCTATATTTCTTGGTCAATGTAGTTAGAAAACATGTCCTCTATCAATTCACTTGTCTAATGAACCACTCATTGCTTACCCTTCCCTGCATGGGACTTGGAAGGAAAGCCTCAAAATTTTCATGTTTCCTACAAGAGACACTACGCAAATCCAATTATTTCATCTTGGACAAAATATAAGGGAAAATTGGTAAAATATCATCCATCCATCCTCAAACTAGAGATAGACAAATACCTAATTCAAAATAATAGATGTGGAAGAGAAGAGATCCACCCATTTCTATAAAACAACCTTAGCCCTCGAAAAATTATCAAGTGGAGACTAGTTTTTACGTTCGAGCAAATATATTAAATATAACCATTAAGGGGATGAGAAAGAGTCGAAACTAACATACCGCACAATCATAAAGTATAGATAGTATCTATAAGCCATATCTAAATGTCACAACCAATGTTTTACCCCATACATGAATGTGTTAGTAGATTATACCAAAAATGAGGTGTTGGCATGTTGTCATTGATGTCGAGAAAGATGCATCGTGTAAAGGCATAATGGATTGATGTCAAAAGTGAACTTGTGAAAGTTGATTGATAGTGTATTGATGTCAAATCTTAATAGTATGCATTGTTGATGTCATAGGTCATTGATGTCAAAGAATTAAAGGGGGAGATTGTTGAATGATTTCAAATGATGCCAAATGTTGATGTCAAAGGTTATTGTGTTGACATGTCATCTTGAAGATAGAGAGAGAGAGAGAGTTTGAAGATAGAGAGAGAATTTGAAGACAAAGGTTAATGTGAATATGTTCCTATGAAGGTATGATAAGTAGGCCTACAAGAGTGGGTTTTTGCTTTCAAAGGCTAGCATGTTTGAGTACAAGCCATTTAATAATGTTTAAGTGTTTGAGAAGCCTAGTCATGGCCCAACCATAGCATGAAGATACACAGAGAAAGTTTATGCATGGTAGCTTGGTGAGTAGAGAAAACACATGTGTGAGAGGTTGTATGACACTATTTGAGAAAGTGAATATGGTTTAGAATGCATGCACAAAGGTATGAGAGTCGGTTCAAGGCCTAATAATGCAAGAAGACAAAGGTGTAGAAAAAATGGCATAATGAGGTACGGGGATCGGTTTCAAGAGAATTATGAAAAGGTGAGAATGGACGAGAGGTTAGACATGTTATTTCAGGTATGTTGATGAAGTTTCAAGTAAATTTTTGAAGGATTTTGCAAGCTAATGCATTTTTTCCTACTCGAACTCATAGAATAAAGACACCAAACCCGAAAAAGAACTTTCATGTGCTCATTGGCATGTTAATCCTATGCATGGGAAACTAAGCTATCGGGCATAGATGAGGAAGTGTTCTAGCCAAGATTTCATGGTATTTTTTGTGGTTTAAGGTCCAGATATTTATGAACAATCACTAACACCAAAATTGCTCTTAAACCCTAATAAGCACTCAATAGGAAAGATATTTCTCAAAAATGATTAGAATGGATTGGATTTCCTAGTTTGATGATTGGAGCTTGTAGCGGACTCTCCTAGGTACCTCCACGTGGCAGGAGTTGTCGGATGAGTGAGTGGACCCTACATGAAAAGACATTTTTTTGAAGAAATTTTTATAGCTCTCAAAATTTGCATTGGCTAAGATGACTAAATGGATGTCATATGGTGTTGGTGTGCTATAATTCATGTCTATGGTTTTTTTGGACAGGTTTGACTCTCTAAGTGGTCCCATGAAGTCAATTTATCAACAATGTTTTTAAGTGTTTTGATAGTGTGTTCTCAATAAGCTTACATGGTGTGAATGGATGGTGTAGGTAAAAACAAGCATGCAAGAAGTAAGTAAAGGTCATTGGCAAAATTTTTGAAATTTTTTTGACTTGTTAATATTTCTATGGTCTCTCAAGAAGTTCATGTTGTTTCATTGTGTAGGTAGACCTAATGCTAGTAGGTCTTCATGAGTCCTAGAGATGTGAAGATGGTCTAATTGAGTTGAGACAAACCAAATGGAGTTTATGATGTAATTGTTTCATGTTATTTTATATGTTCTATGGTCTATGGTATGGATAACCTAAATGGTGTAGGAATGTATGAATGGCCTATTCGGTTTATGTTCTTGAGTCATGTATATAAAGGCAAGACAATTTTAGGCCTAACCTAGTTGTGAGATTGCATGAGTGAGCTATAATGTTTAAGAGAGTTGTAAGATGTCTTGTAGACCATGGGAAGAGTGTTCATGTTGAATATATAGAAGTTGGTTATCTTATGAAAGTAAATTTTTACATGCCAATGTCAAAGTGAAGAGCGAAGAAGCATAACATGTTGTTTTGAGAAGAATAAGAGAGAGTGGAGCTGAAGAGGTGGTCATCATTTATTAATCAACAACAATGTTAAGAAGGTAACAAAATACATAAGTGGTGAGTTGGTGTTGAGTCACTTAGGAGTTGTTGCTTCCTTGCAAGTGGGTGCTTGCTAAAACCTTAGGGAGTTGGTGCTTCCTTGCAAGTGGGTGTTTGCTAAAACCTTGTCAAGTAGGTGCTTGGAAATTTGGGGTTGGTGCTCCATGTGGAGTTGGTGCTTCACTAAATATTGATTTTTGTTTTATAGGAAAGTTTCCTAAATACATGGATCAATGGGTTTTCTTCCCTTTAAGGTTTTCCCACATATATGTATGTGTTTTATCTTGCTTTGTGTTCTTGTGAATGGATTCTCACACATAATAAGCTCATTATGGTTAATACGTGTTAAATGGTTTCTTTTGTGGTTCATGAAAGTTAATATCTCAAACTCCCAATACTCACACCATAAATACTATCCACGTTGGTGATAAAGATCCAACTTCATCCACAAATTTACCTTCTTCATAAACCATTATATCCATCCCCCTAGACACTCTCCCTACATCCACAAGCTCATCAACACTCATCCCCATACCAACATCAGTCATGTCTATGTCCACTTCGGCGTCTCTTCCCACACCCACACCCATTTCCACACCTATCACACTTTCCCCATTTACAAATATTACTCCTTCGTCACTTATTATACCTACTTCATCAAATCCAATTACCTTATCTGAAATCATTCCACCTTTACCCATTATCCCATCCTTAGCATCACTTCCAATCCCTCTTTCCACACTTTTACCAACACCTACTACATCTACTATTGTAAACTCATCTATCTCACCTTCCTCTTCCACGGCCATGTCATTACTTGACGACTTTTGGCAAGCATTTCAACTTTCCCGAATTCAAATTATCATCCCATCTCCTCTATACAATCAGACACCCACACATCTAATCAATCCCCACTCATATCTATGACAATATCATCTTCAGTTCCTCCTATAGAAATTCTTGTCATTCCTTCCAAAGATCCTTATTCACAGACAATATTTAGACCCCATTTCCCAAACATCCTCCTTCACATCCTCACAAAAAAGTGGACCTCACTGTCCCCAATACCAATCCCCTTGAAGTCGCACCATCTTCTTCTATTTTAGGACCACACCCTTCATCATCCTCTTCCATTTTGGGAGCATCCCCTTCATCAATAACCTACGCTACTAATAGAGAAACAAAACGACCCTTTCCAACCAATATCTCAAAACTAAGTCAAAGGCATCCGTATCCTCCACCAATATCCCGCATCAAACACATTCATCTCCCCTTCCCAAATCTAAGACAACATCAAAGGCTATCATTACACCACCACATGTCCAGCATCATCCCAAAATCCTCCATCTATGACTCCAGGGTATTATACCACCATGTTTCATCAGTTACTCCAAGCCTCAGCAATCACCTTACCACCAATTAAATCTTTCGACCCAAGTGTGCCAAGGCCATCATGGTTTAATTCTAATCTTGTTTGTGCATTTCACCATGCCCCTGGACATGACACTGAACACTGCAAAGCTCTCCAAGCCATTGTACACCACTTTGTCAATGAAAATATTAATGACAAAAAACCAACTCTTTCGCCAACCCAACCAGCCCCCTCATCCCAACATGCATCTGTTAAAACATCTAGACCACCCCTTTCATTAAGGACTCGGTAACTACTCAGCCACCAAAATAAGATACAACCAATGACACCACAAACAAACCACCAAAGGAGGATGGTCCTCCCTTTTGATCAACATTGTTTGGATAACCACCCATTCGAGACCGTATAATCCTGACTCCACCTCACAACCCACTCCAAATAATTTTGTCGTTATCCCTCCTCCTAAGGAACTTGCTACCTCCGCACCACCATCATGACTGAAGGTTATCATCACTGCTCCTGCCACTCATCCCACATCAGCATATTCATCTTCCTCTAAAGCCAAGGTATCTGTTTGGCCGCTTCGAATCCTACTTCCATTGAAAAAATCATTATTAAACAACTTCATCAAGCCCCGGTCAAAATGTCACTTTATGAGCTCATTCAAAGCTCTCCACACCACAAATAGGCTCTTATGGAAATTCTACAACACATCCCGGTATCATCTGATGAGCCCCAACCTTTCGCAGACTTTAGCTCATGCCTTCGCAAAGATCTGCCACCGTGTCTTTTGAGAGTTTATAAATCCCCAAGATACCACAAGAAGAGCATGATCTACCTCTATTCATCACAGTCCACATCAATGATACATGTATCCGACAAACCATGATTGACAATGGTGCTAGTATCAATATCATTTCTTCTCATACCTTCAATCACTCAAACTTCCTAACACCATTGTTGTTAAATCTCCTACCGTCCTTCATGGATTTAATGATGCTATAACTCCCCCATTAGGAATAGTTGTCCTTCCCATCTGTGTTGGCCATAAAATCCTCCACGAGCTCTTCTACATCATCGAAGGAGAATTCCAGAACAATATTTTACTTAGACGTCCTTGGATTCGTGCCATGCATTGTGTCCCATCTACTCTCCATCGATGTATCAAATATGAACATGAAGGGACCATTTATGCTCTTCCTGTCGAGGCCCCTCCTTCCAAGACATGTCACATGATCTATAGACCTAAGGATGTCCTTGTCCCCAAAACTAATTTTTCTTTCGATGCATCCACCATTTCTTTATGTACCTCCATCCACATTACCCCATAATGGATCCTCTGATATTGTAATGCAAAATATTTCCTTGGGAGAATATCAACTCCTCGCTCTTAATACTCTTCCTTCTCCCAATTGCCTCAACCACCCTGATAAGGCCCCTATGTATCAATCAAATGTTGGGGAAATCATCTCATTTGGCCCTTCTTCTCTCAAAACCAACTTAGTCTATGACACCTTGATCAACCTTCTTCTCATACTGAGGATCACCTTCACACCAAACGATATACATGTGATTTCAGATTTCTTGGTAAACCATCCTTCGCTCATACATACCTCTATCATTGTGCATGGAAGGGGTTTGGCTTGGGACATTATGAACAAGGCCCTCACAACAATATATTTACCCAAGCCCATGAATCATGTCAAAAATTTGGCTTGGGATATAAAGATCCCTCCATCCCTCCTTCCGGCACATCTGCATCTTCTCCCATCCACCTTGATTCACCCACTTCTTCTCCATCTAGATACCTTACTAATTCAAAGGACACTTCTTCTCCATCCAATTATCCTACTAATTCAGATAATATCTCATCTCCATCTAATTATCCTACTAGTTTAGATGATACCTTCTCTCCATCCAACTATCTTATGGATCCAGATCTAGATGACACTTGTCTCTATTCCCCCTAACTTTTTTTTAATTTCCACCATTTCTTATCAAGTTGAAAATGAAACCTGGTCTTTTCCCCTTAAGCATCCAGAGATGGTAGAGGAAGATTCCCCTATCATTGACATTCTTCAATGTGATGATGATAATTCCATTCTTTCTTACATGGGGGCCGAAAATTCTCATATCCAGAAATCCCTTCCCCCTAACACGTCCAATCTCCTAAATGAATCCACTATCAACATTAATATTGGAACTCCTCAAGAGCCCTGCATCCTTAAGGTAGGTCCAGTCTTTGAAACCTCAAGAAATCAAAGCCTTCACCTCATTCTTATCCAAACATAGCCAAGATTTTGCATGGTCATACTCGGACATGCCAGGTCTTGATCCCTCCATCGTTGTTCATAACATCGTTATCATCCCCAATGCTAAACCAATTAGGCAGAAGCTTCACCGCATGCATCCTCAAATTTCTCTTCTTGTGAAAGAAGAATTGCAACGTCTTCTTTTTGCCAACTTCATCATCCCCATTAACTATCCCCAATGGGTTTCTAACATCATAACCATTGCTAAAGCATCTAGAAAGCTTTGTATATGTACCGAATTTTGAGATCTAAACCTCATTTTCCCTAAAGATGATTTTCCACTTCCAAATATTGATCAACTTGTAGATCTTATTGTGGGACATGAGATGCTTTCTCTAATAAAAGGTTTCTCTAGCTACAATCAGATTTGAATTGCACCGAAAGATCGACACAAGACATCATTTATCACCCCATGGGGTACCTTTTGTTATCATGTCATTCCTTTCAGTTTGAAGGATGTATGGGCCACTTATAAATGAGCCATGACGTATATCTTTCATGACCTCATACATCAAACTGTAGAAGACTATGTTGATGACCTCTTAGAAAAATCCAAACATCGATGTGATCACCTCTCGGTCCTTGAAATCCTTTTCGAACGTCTCATTTGTTTCTTCCTTCGCCTCAATATGAAAAAGTGTGTTTTTGGAGTTCTTACTAGGAAACTCCTTGGCTTCATTGTGTCTATTAGGGGCAGTGAGGTTGACCCCATAAAAATCAAATCAATCCTCGAAATTCCCCCTCCTTCCAATATCAAGCAACTTCACAGTATTCAAGGCCGACTCCAATCTGTTTGCCATTTCATATTCGTAAATTTTTATTGATGTCATCCCTTTCCTCACCTTCTTCGAAAAGACAAAAATTTTGATTGGGACCACAACTGTTAATAGGCTTTTGATGACCTTAAAAGATATCTTTTATCTCCACCGGTACTCACACATCCACGTGAGTAGGAGGCCTTTTATTTATATGTCTTTGTAACCAATCATGCTCTAGGATCCATGTTAGCACATCGTGATGGCCAAGGATGTGAACAGGCCATTTATTATATCATTCGTACTCTTCATGACTACAAAACACGATACACTAAAGCTGAAAAACGTGTTGCGTTATTTTCTTTGTTACATCAAAACTTTGACACTATCTTCTTAATCAAAAACCTATATTGTTACTAACTTCCAACCTCTCAAAGTAATGCATTCTAAGCCATATCACAACGATTGTATCACTCGGCTTCTTACTCATGACCGATTTTGACACGGAATTCATTCCCCAAAAAGCTATTAAGGGTCAAGCCATTGTTGACCAATTAGTAGAAGCCCCTCTTCCCAATACGCAACCTCCTCATGATCACTTCCCAGATGAATCAATCAATCAGTTTCATCATGATCCCTTAAAATTGACTCTTTCTTTTATGGTTCTAAATGCCAGCAAGGGGAGGAGTAGGTGTGGTTCTCATCCCTCCTGGAGATGCCCCTATCTCCTTAGCATTCAAACTAGATTTTGAATGTACGAACAATATGGCAGAATATGAGGCCCTTATACTAGGACTAGAAAATGATGTCTTTCTAGTCGTCCATATTCTTGACATCTATGGCGATTATGAACTAGTAATAAAGAAAGTCACATGTGCATATCGGTGTAAAATAAATATTCTACAACAATGTCACAACATTTCTCATCTTTTTTAAAGCATTTGATTCTTACACTATTCAACCTATCCCTCGATCAACCAATCGTTTCATTGATACAATGGCATCCCTCATGGCCCTTATCCCTTGGAAAATGCAAGAGCACAAGATTTTGGTCATTATACACCATCGTAAAAAACCATTCTATGACATACCTCAAATTCATCTTGTTGAATCTAATTCATCAGATCTCTAGTATTCTCAAATCTTCAATTATTTATCCAAATCCATCACTCCTCTTGGTCTTTCTAAAAATGCTAGGAGGTCTTTTATCCAACGTGCTACTTGTTATGTGATCCTTGGCGGTATTCTTTATAAACACGGATTTGATGGTATCCTTCTCCAGTGCCTTAAATACCATGAAGCCTCTCAAGCTATCCAAGAAGTCCATGATGGTATTTGTGGTGGACACTTTAGTGGGTTATCTGTTGCTAAGCGTGTTCTTCACCTCAACTATTATTGGCCTTCTCTTAACCACAATTTTTGTGAGTATGTCAAGAAGTGCATAAAATGTCAACAACACTCTAATCTTATATGTGGTCCTAGCCAAGCTTTACAACCTTCCCAAGACCTATGGCCCTATTTACAATGGGGTCTTGATCTCATTGGTCTAATAAATCCCGTTCATCACAAAAACATCATTCTATCATCACTGCTATAGAATATTTCACTAAATGGGTGGAAGCAATCCCACTCACCTCAACTAAATCATGTCCTAATCATTAATTTTATTTATCAACAGATCATCTGTCACTTTGGTGTTCCACATAAACTTGTTATGGATAACAGAAGTCCTTTAAAAATAAGGATCTTAAAAAAATCAGAGATGAATTCAATATCCAACTTATCTTTTCTTCCCCATATTATCCTCAATCTAACGACCAACCTAAGGATACTAATAAAAATCTTCGAAATATCATGGCCAAGACTATCGACAAAGCAGGTCAAAATTGACATCTCCAACTTCCCTTTGCTCTATGGGCCTATCACACTAGCATTCACTCTTCCACAAGGGCCACTCCATTTTCTCTTATTTACACCTCTGAATCCATTCTCCCTCTCGAAGTTCAAATTCCATCCTTACGTGTGTCTCTTCACAACTTCATTTCTAATGAATATTATCACCAAGAGCATCTAATGTAGCTTGAGTTATTAGATGAGTGTATCCAACTTGCTTATAACAAACATATCAAAGAACACGATTTTAAAATAGGTGAATTTTTTTAAAGGAAAATCATAGCATCACTACCTTAGTGTAGACACCAAAATTGGGTCACACTCCCTTGGTCCTCTTGCCAATAACCAACTTACAAACATTCACCTAACCATGACCCTTATACCCCACATTAATATTAATTTAATTATTTACAATTAAATTAATACTCATCCTCACTTCATTCAATATTTAATTACCTCAATTAAAACTAATTTCCACCTCACCCCACCACCTCACTTAGACACCTCACCATAGACCTATTCATAGCATGCTTCCATAACTAACTAAGACTTAGCCCTACTTACCTTAATGAACTAGGACTTAGTATAACCTTAAAAGCACATGCCTATTCTCCCTCTAGCCACTTTCCGTGTATCTAAGCGTGAAATTCCATTTAAACATGGGACTAATGAACAAATAAAAAAAAAAGATAGCTAGGATCTGCTATTTTAGGCAACCTAGGATATCTCGCCTTAACCGATGTCGGTCAACCCAAAACCGACACCGGTAACCTTGAACCGTCATCGGTTACCATATAACCATTTTGGTAACCTTGTTTGAGAGGTTAGAAACATTCTTGAGTTTTGGAGCAAAGGTGATATGCATCCAAGCAAGAACCATAAATCTTTCACACATCCAGGCAGCCATAACCAGAACAATAATTGATTAGAAGGCTTTGGCATTCACAGGAGCACTCCGGGGAAGCACTGCCACGACATTGGTCACCATTTCACTGATCAGCCATCACCCCCACCCAATCATTGAACATGCATAGCTGTAAGTGTGTCTCTAACTTGCACCACTTCATTTCCATTTAGTTTATAAATTTCTTCACCTTTATTTATCAACCATAAGTTATATTTTCACCCTACCACTATTTCCTTCTTGTGAACCCAACCATTCACATCACTCTTACTCATTCTAATCACCTCTGTCTACCCACGAGCACCTCCGAATATTCCCAAAATTCCCCAATCTGAACCAACTCCTCATCATTGTTGATCTAGTCTCGGACAAATCCCTAAAACCATGAACTATTGAGTTATTGCCCTTTCTGATAACTTGCGTCGTCGGTCCTTACTAAACCTGTCGTCGATCATACTGCATCGACATTGGTCTCTGTATTTGGTAGTCTTGCTAATACCAGATCCCAATAACCCTTTTTAAGTGATTCAAGTGACCCAAAATCTAACCCTGACCTATTCCAACACCTTAGTTATTTACCTTATTTCCAGATCTGATCATATCCTAGCCTGTTATGTTAGATTTGCTTATTATATTTGGATGAGATACCTAAATCATATCAACTACAGTAGGATTCTATTTACTTATGTTGTTTCTTGCATTAAATTTTATTAAAATAGTGGGTTGATTGCCACCGAGGAAGTATCACACTTCCTGGATCTAGCACATGCTAGGCAACCCACTGACATATATTATTTAATCCTCTTTTTATCGTATTGTTGTGTATTTCAGGTAGTTCCTCCTAGACAAAAGGAAGTTCTAACAGTCAAAGCATTGGATCAAAAAGTGAGAATGTGTGCACAACCTTCAACCAAACATCACTACATTTATTCCTCCTTGGCCCACACCCTTATCTATTTCGTCTAAAAACTTAAAGAAAACAGTGAAAGATTTTGGCACGCCCAGTGGGACCCTCTCTTGGGTTCATTGCATTTTTCATATAAGAAAACGTTTTGTGTGTTTCTTTCATTTCAAAAATTACACATTTAGTCTTCTCCCTAGTAATATTCCTTTCTTCCAATTGTCTAAATGACATTTGTCATTTGAGCTTAAAATGAACCACTTCTTCTTTGTTGCATTGCATTAGTGAAAAAGCATCCCTCTTCATGTTCATCATTTGCTACATTGAATATCATATTTCGATTTGGGTTTAAAACACTTGCATTGCATTCTGATTTTGTGCATTATATCTCACATTAAAAATGAGGGCAACCTATATGCTAGAAGTCATGCCCAGCTAATGGTTGACACAATTAAGCGTAAAAAAACTTTCTTCTCTCTCTCTTGCCAAACCGCATAAAAAATTGAATATGCACACCTTCTTAAATGACATCTTACCAGGACCACCCGTCAATGATCACATGATCAGAGGATTGACAGGTAATCCCTAGTTGGTTATCTCTGTCTAGTACCCCATCAGAGGAAGGAGCGCCCCGCCATAACATAACTTGAAACCTCACCCTTTAGATTTCCTTTTTCATAGGACACCTTCCCAACCAAAAACTGTTCTAAATTCATGTGTTAGTCATAAATAGCATAAGCTATAACAAATATAAAATTCACTTTTAGGACTACGTGTTTTCATAGCTTTGTGCTTGAATTGTGTTTTGAGGTGAGAGGATACGTTTTCTTCATCTTTATTTTTCCTTTCACACTCTACCATCATAGTTGGAGTATTATGACTTTCTTTGAGTGTGTCAGGGCCTCATCCTATCATACCCAGGCTTTTGGGTTGATTCTTCATACAATCTAAATTCACAACACCTCATTTTTATTCATTCTTCAGATTTCATAGTAACCGGCATCGTTCAGGGGACCGTCACCAGTTTACATCGACCGGCATCATTTTATCTAAGCGGCATCGCCTACTTGTTCATTGGTCATTTTACCCAGAGAACACTCATCTCACCTTCTTTTTGTTTAAAAGTTTATGTGTGTCACCATACTCTCTATACTTTGATCATAGTCCTCCAATATAGTCTCCTTGCCTAACAATCACTAGTTTCTCCTTAATTTGGTGAAACTGTTATTCTCTATAATGTAACCGGCATTGGTCACACCTTAGCTAGCATCAGTTCTTGTAACCAACATAGGTCACCCTGTTTTGATTTTGATCAAAATATTTGCCCAATTTTCCTCTCAAAATCTATTTTATCCCATTTATATTGTCCCTGTGTCATTTACAGAGTACAATTCACCTGATTTACGTTGATTCACATGGTGTTGACTCTTAGCCAAACTAACACCCTTGTGTTTCACACTATTATTCGAGTCATTCCCACCTATTCCATCACCGTCGTCCATTCGTCACGTATGGATCCGACTCAGCTTATCCCCATTGCCATCGACTATGAGGAGTTTGCGAGACTCCTCGACCAAAATTCGATTCCCTCCAGTACTACCTTGCTCATTCTTCCACTTGGGATTCCTCAGGACAATTAATATATGACATGCTCGTATCTATCCCTCTAGCTACACCCCCACTTCTACATCAACTAGCACCAATTCGGCACTACCATCATCCACTTTATCACCTGTGGTGTCTCAGTTAAATCCCATAGCCATTATAACCGCATCATCTACATCATCAATCACACCCATGACATTGATTGTCCCTCTGATAACCTCTATGAGTATATATCCATCTACACCTGCCACTTCCCATATACCCATTGCATCGCAACCACCCCTAGTGTCGGTAACTTACACCCCTTTCCAAAACCTTGTGCTTTTTATCCCTCAATCCATACCTTCAACATCAACCCCCTTTTTTTCTACAGGGCATTCATTCATCCTAACCTCATCGATGACCTCATTAAAATGATGATGGAGAAGATGAAGACCTTAGAAGCATTTGTTTCGGCACTTGTAATTCTTTAACATATGATGAAATCAGTAATGAGTCTATCCATCCATTTATTCCCATTCATACTTATCCATTGCATTGGGAAAGGCATAAATTTAATCACTTCAATAGTAAAAAAGACCCACATCAACACTTGCGGTCATTCAAACATTGATGTTACCTAATCTCCCACGACGACGCTTTGCTCCTACGAACTTTCCCAATCTCCTTGACAAGACCAGAATTGGATTGGTACAGTGGACTACCTCGACATTCCATCTATTCATTTAATCAGGTAGTTAAAGCTTTCCTAGATCATTTTTCAATCAATGTTATCAAGAAAGTCACCATGACTGATCTTTATTCAACCCGACAATACGAAGACGAATCTATCTCAGATTTCATTGCCTTTGGTAGAGTCTTATTAACCAATTGACATTCCAACTACCTCAGAATGAACTTATTGAGTTGTTCACTAGAGCTTGTGCTAGACACATCTCACCAACTTTGTAATTCCAAACCTTCTGAACCTTTGATGAAGCATTCACCATGGCTTGAAAACTAGAAATTCATGCCATTGAAGAGAAGGAAAATCAATTGCGGAACAAGAACACCCCATTCAAATCAAACAATTATTCTTCATCTTCAAAATCCCAAAATAACTATTCAAAGCCCAAAGGATGTACCAGCGCGGTATTCCTCAAGGAAGTTCCACCTCATCCTTCTAATCAGGCCCAATCTTCTTCCAATATTTCTCCGTCTAGGCCTTTCAACTCGACGGAACAATGGAAATACACTTTGATTGAAGATCCCTATTCATCGGTCTTGGAAAAGCTTCTTAAAGCTGGAGCCATTACACTTCCTCCGATAAAACCTCATACAATTTTTTATCCTACTAATCCCATACCGGTATGGTATAAAGAACACGACTATTGTAATTATCATCGCATTAAAGGACATAGTGATGGTAACTACATAAATTTCAAAAACATTGTTCAAGAGATGATAGAAAATGGAGACCTTGTCATAGAAAACTCAAACGCACTAACAAATCAAAACTTTCACATCTTCAAGAAGCCATTCCCTTACCATAAACCATCATCTAGTCAAAATAGAGAACCTTCATCTAGCACCATCAACGTCTATGAGGTTCACGTAGTTTTGATATCATGCTAATTGTTCCTCAAAACCTACCTACTTCATCTATTGAGGAAATCTTGGCACGAGCTCCTCCACCCATAGAGGAGCATACCTCTTCTACTCCTCCACCCACAGAGGAGTCCCCCTCATCTCCCCTTGCTCTCATGGAGGAACCCACACTTTATACCAATTTCATGTCATCATCTGCTTTGACCTTTTGAATCGTCAACACTTGTTATTCTCCCATCCAAAAGAGAATCATTATCACATTCTCCTCTCTACCGAGGAGAAATATACCTCACCTAACCTATTATCTCTCCTACCCATGGGAGATTCTTCAGACATGTCACTACTTATCAGGGATAGTTATCCCCTAGCTTCCCAGGACCCTATCAACATGATCTCGACTCTCTTACCTAAAAATATGAAGCCAACCAATACCCCGTCTCAGACATATTTTACAGGATTGCCACCGACCCATTCCATCCTCTTCTTCGAGTAGTCTCATTTTCACGGTTGGTTGATCATTTGGATTATGTTGATAACTCCATGCTCGGGAGGTCTTCGATCCCCGTTTCGACCCAAATGTAAATGTTGCATGAAGATATTTCCATGATCTACCCAAAGGTATTTTTGGCAACCAAAAATACACTGATCCCACTGATTGAAATGACTTCCTCTTCATCATCCCTACCCCCACCCGTATCCAGTATCTAGACCCATCACTACTTTGGGTGTTATGTCGACATCAACCCTTACTCACCCACATGTCAGATTAGACCTAGCCATGTCTTCCAGAGTTAGCAGTAGCATTATCCCCCAGCCTGAAAAGAAAACCCAACCCTCTAGGCCACGTACACTGGTCTCACCTACCACACCTTTGTCACCTTCCCCCCTTCCATCCATCCTAGGGCCTCATCCATCAACCTTGACCAAACAATCTCACACCCAAAGCCAGTCAAAATCTAAACAACCTACTACTACATCACGAGCCTTTGTTACACCTCATTCACCCAAAAACCAAGCTCCCTCACCCTCACCCATGCACTTCTTGCCACCTATACCTCCACCAGTTACTATAACCCCAACCTTTCCTATACAACTTCAACCAATATCGCCTACCCAACCTTTACCAACCACCTCCACCGTAACTTGATTGCCCCTATGGGTAACCTATCCTCTATCACCATCTACTTTTCCTTCTACATCTCGTACTCCAGTGTCGCCTTTACCCAAAAAGGTGCAACCCAAAGATAAGAATCCACTACCATCTAATAAGGTAGTCAAACCAACCAAACCTTCCATCGCCAGCTCTTCTACCCCACCTTTACCCAAATAGATGCCAGCAAGACCTAAGACCACTCCACATACCAAACTAGTAGACCAACCCATTCCCCCTCCTATAAAGCCTCTTCCCTCACAATCAGCCACACCTATACCCAAACCCACACTCACTTCCCATTGTGATCCATTAGTGGGGTCCTACGCCAATATTTTAACCAATCTCTTGGAGACTTCCATCATCACATTACCACCGCTTCAACCTTACGATCCTCTCAAACCCAAACCAAAAGGATTTGATGAAACCAAGATTTGTGCCTATCATTGTGTGCTAAGACATGATGTTGAAAATTGTAAGGCTTTGAAGACCATTCTTCTTCAAATTTGTTCTCCTGAAATTTTTTTTTGACGATGATGACCATCTTGATGAAGACCATACTCCACCTTCACATGTCACCATACATCATCGTCATTTACCCATTCAGGGACAGATCTCCACCCCCACAACCATTTTTCCCACCTCCAAAATTTGAGATCAACATGGTCCATATTAGAGAGTTGGCCAAACCACAACCCAAATGTTAATGTGCCCTACTCATTTCACAAGGATCTTATCCACCACTAGGATATTTCCCTCATTCCATTATACCTTTCATGACACACCCTCTCCTTCCACCTCCCCTCAAATTAACATGGTTCACATTACTACCCACGCTCAGAAAGACAAAGGAAAAGAAAAAGAAACTAGCTCATCAACCAACCATGTACCCTATATACCATCTACACCTACTCCCAAAATCACCATCTATGGACCTACATACCCTATCTCTAATGGGGTCACCCATCGCGCAATGATAAAACAATTACATCAGTCTCCTCTAAAGATGTCTTTGTATGATCTCGTCCGAGACTTCGAATCTAAAAACAAGCCCTTATCAAGTTTTTACAATCCATTGAAGTTCTACCCAATGACCCCACACTAGTGGCCTCGATCATCACCCCTCACTGGTGTCCTTGCTAACAAAATCAACTCCTTCTTCTACCCCCATGACCACTCCTCAAGTCGTTGCCCTTAGCTTCTCTAATGAGGAGATCGTACCTCCGAGTTAGATGATCATGATCCCATCCTATTCATTTTTGGATAACATATGCGTAAAACATGTCATGATTGATGGTGGTGCTAGCATTAACATCATCTCCTCCCACGCATACAATCAAATGTGTATTCCTTATAACTGTATGCATAATAACCCTGTTATGTTGTGCTCCTTTAATGATGTCATCACCTCCACCCTTGGCACTATTATCCTTCATGTTTTCCTAGGCCCCTGCACTATCTCGTAACTATTCTACATCTTAGAGGGAGAATTCCTATATAACCTATTGCTCGACATACCCTAGATTCACGTCATGGGTTGTGTCCCTTCAAATTTACACCGCTATGTAAAATTCAAGCATGAGGGACATAACTACACCATCCCCACTGACCCATCACCATTTAAGACCTATAACATGTTGTACCGGCCCAACGATGTGCTTGTACCAATTAAGGCATTTTCCACTACCCCCACTTCACCTTCACCCACAAGCCCATCTACTAATGCTTCCACTACCTCTCCCACATCTAACCCTACTATTCCTACTACCCAAAGCCTCTACAGTTGGCTCATCTCGATTCCCAATCATCTAGTGATTCGTCTATCCCTACTACCCACATATCAAATACTGATTCCTTAGAAGGTTTTTTTCAACGCCTCACTCTGGGGGATTACTGCTTATACAATATCGACACATTCCTCACTCCTCAAGAGTATGGGAACTTGTGCCAACACCCTAGTTATGACTACCACTTGGGTGAGGTTTTCCCTTACGGTCCTCCCAATATTTCCACTAATCTAACATATGGGGGACTTGATATTGCCACTTATTCACCTAAACCTCCATCCCAAACATGACTATTTTTATTTGACCTACAATCCCTTACTAATTGACACTTCACCCACACTTTCCTCCACCGTTGCGCATGGAAAGGTTTTGGCTTCAGATTTTACAAACAAAGCCACCATAGTGTCATTTCCTGTACCACTCATAAACACAATGACCGTAGTGACATTAGCTTTGCCATGACACCTCCCAAGAAGGCCCGCATTAACCTCATTGAGGAAGGCAAACCTTCTCCACCTCATTTGCCCACATCACCATCTTCACCCATGGAGTTCATAGATCCCAAATCTATTCCTCCTAACTTTTTTTTTCATAAACACAATTTTCCGGGACCTTTGACCTATCAACACGATGGTGAGACTCCCTCTTCTCTCCCCTTCCTATATCCTGACATGATCGATGATGATACACCTTCTATTAATGCCATTCAATTTTAGGATGATGAGTCCATCCTCACCTACCTTGGTGTGGAAGATTCTTATATTCACCGGTCGTTACCTTCTGAGATACAAACCATGTTGAATGAATTGACCATTGAAATCAACATTAACACTTAGGATGACCCGCACATTCTAAAGATAGGCCAATCTTTAGATGCTACTAAACAAGAAGCTTTTACCTCTTTCCTTCGAGACCATAGCAATGCTTTTTCTTGGTCCTATGCTGATATTCTGATATCAACCCTAAAATTGTGGTCCACAATATCATAACCATTCCGAAGCCAAACCCAAAAAAATGTAGAAAATGCATCCTCGCATTTATCTTCTAGTCAAAGAAGAAATTCGGTGATTCTCTTAGTTCATTTCATCCTATCCATTGATTATCCCCAATGGATTTCTAACAACATTCCTATCACAAAGGCAAAAGTGGGACTCCACATTTTTATGGACTTTCGTGACCTCAACCTAGCTTGTCCCAAAGACGCAATTTCCTCTACAGGTATTGATCAACTAGTTGATCTCACTACCGCCATGAAATGCTATCACTCATGGACAATTTCTTGGGTTATAATCAAATATTACTTGCTCCAGAAGATCAACACAAAACTACCTTCATCACTCCTTGGGGGACCTTCTACTATTGATTCATGCCTTTTGGCCTTAAAACACCAGGTGCTACATATCAACGAGCCATGACTTACATCTTCCATGACATCATGCATCACATATTGGAAGATTATGTAGATGATCTTCTCACCAAATCCAAACATCAAGCTAAACACCGACCATCCTTAAGGTCATCTTTGACTACCTCATCAAGTATTGTGTTCATCTTCAACTAAAGAAGTGCGTCTTTGTGGTACTTTCAGGAAAACTCCTTAGTTTCATCATTTCTTTGTGTGGCATAGAAGTCAATCCTACTAAAGTAAATGGTATTCTAGAAATGGTTCCACCTACTAATCTCTGTCAACTTCGAATCCTGTAAGGTAAGTTGTAATCCATTTATCATTTTATCTCACAATTTTCTAATTGTTGTCAACCATTTCATCATCTTCTCAAGAAGTACGTTTCCTTCAAATGGGATGATGAATGTCATAGAGCCTTTGATGCCTTAAAAAAATATCTTCTTCAACCACCGGTGCTCATTCCTCCTAAGGATGACAAACCCTTTCAACTATATATCTTTGCCACTAACCATTCTTTAGGTGTCATGCTCACTCATCATGACGAGAACCATAGAGAGAAAGTGTTTTATTACATAAGTTATACCTTGCTTTGGACTAGAAAACTAGATACACCCATGCCAAAAACTCTTCTTAGCCCTAGTTTTTTCACCACTAGACTTTGCCATTTCTTGCTCAACTACAAAGCCTTCGTCATTACCAATATTGACCCCCTACACTATATGTATGCAAAACCCTATCAACATTAACATGCCACACATTGGCTTATGCTTCTTCCCACCCTTGACCTCGAATTCATTCATCAAAATTTCATCAAGGACCAAGTTGTCACTAACCAACTTGCAGATGCACCCTTTTTGGGAGTCAACCCTCTAACTTTGATTTCTAGATGAATCCATAGCTACTTGTAGATCAAGAATTTCTGTTCTTGTTATCTATCCAAGTTAATGCACCAAACTAAAACAAAAACCCTGAAAAACTCAAATGAAATAAATACATGATAGATTGGATAAGATCGAAGACGTAGATGGAAATAATACCGATGGAGACAAGATGGGAACACATGAGCAATCCTGCCAAGTAGATCCAAGAAACCTGCGATGCACAAATCCTTGGCAAAAAAAGATGAAGTTAGACGATATATGGGTGAACTATCTAGAAAGCGGGTCCAAGAAGTAATGATCTTCCTTGGCAGATGTCAGTTCATGTTTTCAATCAAGAGTAAAGACGTACTTGATGAAAGATGTAAATAAATATTTAGGTTTTCTGACTAAAAAAAGTAGACAAAATGTAAAAATCGTAGCAAAAACTAAAAGAAAGCAGTGAAGCTGTAAAAAAACTAAACTTGTGTTACCGAATTCCATACAATTTGCGAGAATGGTTGGCGTTAATCACATGGTGATCAGTGTTGATTGATGATAATCAGTGTTAGCTGGATCAGGTTGGTGTCGATTGAGGGAAAATTATGAGAAACTTGATTGCTGGTTGATGTAGATCGGATCATGGAATCCTGTAGGAACTGCAGAGATGTGGATAGAGTTCCGCCTTGGCTGAATGGAGAAATGGAATCTCCAAGAGGCTAAAGAACCTTCACAATATTGATGCTGCGAGGGTAGAGTGACGGTGCACCTCTCAAGGATTAATCTAGACAGAATGCTCTTTCTTTCGATTGACAATTCAAAGGCTCTAGGCTCAAGATTTTTGCTATTTTATCTATCTCTCTCCCCTACCATCTAACTATAATCGAGTTCGGTTATGTATTTATAATTGGAACTAACCAAGATAAAATCGGTGCCGCTTCAAAAAATTGGCGTCAATCAAGAAATGGTCGGCGCCGATCAGGGAACAGACTCCCAAAGTGGCGAAAAGGAATGAATTAGAAGGATAAGAATATTATCCCTCTGACTCAAATACGGGAAAATCCCACTGCACGGTTTTAGGAGGGGAGAAAAAGGTGGGATGAATGGATAATAATGGTATGGGAGGTTGGGAAATGATATGGGGTAAATAAGTAGTTGGAAAAATGTAAAAGGTATAATTAAATAGTTAATATTTAATTATACATGAGTGAAATATAATGGAGTGAAATAAACTTAGGATAGGTGTTTTAATTAGATACTTAATTAATACCCTAAGGGAGAAGTGGTGATATAAAGGTGCCTCGGGTTACCCAAGAAGATAAGCGAACCTGGGGACACTAAATTGGGTAACCAATTTTAGGTGTCTACATTTGCCCCTTTTTGTCAAGTATCTTGCGATAAGAAATGCTACAAGACAAAAACAAGGAGTTGGAAGAAAAGGAAGAATATTGATGATGTGCTCCCCCTCAAACTAGGGATGGGGTGGCTAAAAAAACCGCCGATCCCGAGTTTGAAAAGGGTAGATGAAAAATAATATAAGAGCGGATGCCCCAGTATGATGTTTGGAGTAGATTTGATCATTGATGACACACGTAAAAAAAACAAAAAGGTAGCGACCTAAGGAACTCACATTGGTAGGGTAGACTAGATGGTCTTTGTATGAGATGACGTAAGTGGCTATAGACTTGTGAGTTAAAGGTGACTACAAAATAGTAACAACCAAAGAGTGACACATTGGTAGGGACAACTAGATGGCCTTTGAACGAGATGATGTTAGTGCCTATAGACCTGCTATCTTTAGGTTGCAAAAAATGTGAGTTACCCATGTACAAGGAAGAACTCGGAATGGGTGATAACACTAAAAATATGCACCGAAAGGTGAAAATAAGGTCATAACAACGATCAAATAAACAAGCCAAGCATCAATGCTTAGACAAGAAGGATGAAGCGATGGCCTTGAGAGGAGAGCCACCGCGGAAATCGACATATGGCCACTACAGTGGACTTTGTAATAGAACTGCTGCTAGACTAGGCTAGAATAGGTGTGCTATGGGTGGCACATGCAAAAGATATAATGATGAGATGCCCCAGGTGGGGAATAACAAGAAAAGCCTGAGCTACGAGTGAGACACACGTGGGGCTATGCAAGGTGACCAGGTACAAGTACCCAAAATAAAGGTTCAATGATGGTGAAAATGTGTTACGGGTGACACATGTGCAAGATAGGATAAGGAGTTGAGAACTAAGCATGTCCTTGTGGGATGAGATGAAAAAATATATCAAAATATACCCAATCAGCACCAATGGGCTCCAATCGATGTCGACTACCCCTAATCAACATCGACCACAAAAATTGACGACCGACCAAAATAATCAGTGCCGACTGCTCCGAAAACCTATAAGTATAGAAAAGGTGAATGGTAATGATTCATTTGCATTGTGATGATTGATTTAGAAAAATTTAAAAAAATATTTGAGCAACATGGAAGCTTTCAGGGAGTGGTCAGAAGAGGAAGAGGACATGGCTAGTGGTAAGTGGTCCTTCCTTAGCTTTTGTACGTTCGTGTTTTTTCATGTTTTTTTGTAGTAGAAGGCAAGAGAGCTTTTTAGCGCTCTACCTCGCATGATTAGCGTCAATTGAAAAAATTGGCACCGATTAGCATGTGATCAGCACCGATTGTAATACAATCGACATCGACCATATAGTAAATGGCACCGATTGAAATGAGTCACTCCGATTGAAAAAAAAAGAGACATTTGGAAGCTTTTGAGAAAGATTTTGATGAAAGTTTAATGATGTTGATTTTGATAAATACGAAACTAATGACGATGTTTGATGTGATGCAAGCATGAGAGGTCATACACATGGGGGATTTTATTCCCAAGCTATTGGAGATTATATCTTGCTAGATGTGACAGATCTTTGAGTGGTGCCATCTGGAGTTAGTCGAACTAGGGGGTTTCCGTTATTATAGGTGGGTACCCTGAGATGTGGAGCTTATGCAGGGTGGTGCAAGTGGTGGGATAGCCAGACTTGCACATTTTGGTTTCAGATGGGTGAGTTGACCATCACCCATGAGGACATCTATAAGATCCTCAGGTTATCGATTACAAGGACCGATAGAGATTACTCCATGGGATCAGCAAAGGAGGGCCCTGGTATGATTATATGGGGATAGGGTAGATGATGTAGAGATAGTGTTCGGGGCTGTGAGGAGGGTGGAGGAGACATGTTCCACTGTCTGATTTTACTATATAGAGATACGATTTGTAGAGAGATACTGATGTAGCCTCAATTTGAAGCCATTCGATATATATATATATATATATATATATATATATATATACATTTTTGTGTCATGTGATTGTACTCATGCTTTTAATTTTGATAGATATAGATAGATAGATGTGATTTAATTTTGATTTGTCATGGATGAATAATTGATTAACATGTTATAGATAGATGGATAGATGGATCCACATGATATATGCTGCTTTGATGTTTTTAGATGAAGTAGATAAGATGAGCATAGATAGATGATAGATTTGATTGATTAAATTAACATGTCAAATGTCAATTTAACTAGATAAATAACAAATGAACATGGGTAATGTCCACTTGATTGGATGAAAAGAAAGTGATGCAATGTTCTTATCCCTTGGAAAATAAAAATCACTACACCTAGATAGGAAAAAGAATGATAAGTTAGTCCCCTAACCGACCATAAATAGAGACCTTGGTGGTAAGTCGAAAGATGATGCACACAAGGCCGTAGACATGGATAAAATAAACCTGACACTAGTTAGTCACAAACTAGATCTAGGAGGTAGATAAGGATGAGAGATAAGTATGCATCTCGTCAGAACACATGAAGGATTAAATACATGCCCATATGGGGAAAACAGGTCTCCATATGATCAAAAAGGTCTTATATCATAGCTTCATGATTTTTTTCTTTTGATAGAAAAGCAAACTGATCGATGTAGGAAGTTTGCTAGATATAGAAAGACTGATCGATACGGGAAGTCTTTCAGAGATGCTAAAAAGTGAACAAACTAGCCAATAGAGGAAGTTTGTTACTACAAAGGTTGAAAATGATATAAAACAAATAGTCATCCTTCAAGGGAGTGATTTGTATTTTGATTTTGATGGTAGCCATCCTTCGAGGAATGGTCTACATTTTTGAATTTATTTGATAAGGCATGGATAGCTGTCCTTTGAGGGATCAATCTATCTTTTGGGACTAGGATAACATCTCTTTTCTTTTTTTTGAGCTTTGGAAGAAGCTGAGTTTAGACCAGATAGATCAGATAGAGGGGAAGAAAATGTGTATAAGCACGTACTCATGCCCCCAAGTGGATTTGATCAAGATGAATACCTAGGGCAGATGAAGTAGTGATTAAGGTATTCCTACCATGAGAAGGAACAAATCTATAAGGAAAAGGCCATGAGTAGAGATGTGGTACTCATATTTAAAGTATAAAAAAGAAATAATGCGGAGACCCACATAGTTCTGAATAACTATGAAATGCATGACTGGTTGCAGATGGATGAAAGATCTATTGTGTGACTAAGATTGTGTAAGATAGATTTTAACAGTAGAAGGGCCTTAGATGCAAAGCATTAAGACGCTCCATTTCAAGTATACCATCCATGGAAAAAATGTAATAAGCCCCGGACCCGTACTTATGAGTGACAATGTACGGTCCCATCCAGTTAGGAGAAAACTTACCATGCTGACTCCGTTCTAGAGTAGTGACATTTCGGTTTTCTTTAAAAACAAGATCACCATTTTAGAAGTCACACTGCTGTAAATGTTTGTTATAAGCATGCTTGACATGCTAGAGATAGAATTGATGATGTTCAAGAGCATTGAGACGACGTTCATCTAACAACTCAAGTTGTGCTAGATGGTTTTGACGATAGTCTTCATCAAAGATAAACTCTCTGAGAGAGACGCGAAGAGAGGGAATCTAAACTTCCAAAGGAAGGAAAAATTCAGACCCATAGATGAGAGAGAATGGAGTAGCACCGACATGGGTAAAAATTCTAGTCCAATAAGCCCGAGAGAGAAAAAGGGATGTGTAAATGCCAATCCCTACCAGCTTGACTAGTTACCTTTATGAGGATATTATGCAAAGTTTTATTAGAAGCCTCAGCTTGGCCGTTAGCTTGTGGATAGTATGGAGAAGAAAAGCTGAGTTTAATATTGAAGGTGTCACAAAGTTCCTGTAAATATTTGTTTTGAAAGACTTTCCATTGTCTGTAACAAGTTTGTGAGGAACACCAAAGTGAAAAATGATGTGTTCATAAACAAAATCAAAAATAGGTTTGGCTTTGGTCAATGAAAGAGTAATAGCCTCCACCCATTTAGTGAAGCATTTTGTGGAATTAATGATAGAGTGATGTCTTTGCGAAGAGCATGGATTTATGAGACCAACGAGATCAAGACCCCATTGTGAAAAATGCCACAAATCCACTATAGGTTACAAGGCATGACTAGGGATATGTGTGAGATTAGTGTGTTGTTGACACTTGACACATTTCTTGACATAGTCACAATAGTCTTGATTAAGAGAAGGCCAATAATAACCTAAACATAGGATGCGCTTAGCCATGGCCAAACCACCAAAGTGTCAAAGCATAGATCTTGTCATAGACCTCTTGAATGGATTTAGATGACTCGGAGGTTTTGAGGCATCGAAGAAAAATACTATCAAATCCATGCTTGTAAAGGATTTCACCTAGAAAAGTATAGTGATTTGCATATTGGATAAAATAACTTCGCCATTGGAAGTTAAATCTGGAGGAAGTGATGAGTAGGATAGATAATCGAAAATGTGTTGATACCACTCATCTTGAGTGTCGGTCATGATGGCGTTGATTGAAGTCAACTGCTTGAGATGAGATGGTTGGTCTAAATCGTTGAACAACCACATAAATTCGTGAGTCTTCAATGAATGGAGGAATAAGCGAGGCTAAAGAAGCCATCATATCTACAAATCAGTTTACAGTGCAAGGAATAGCCTAGATAGTAAATTTATCGAAAGATTGAAGCTGAAAGAGAACGATATCATGATATTTTTGAAGGATATCATTTTTTCACTGATAGACACTAGTGACTTGATTAATGATGAGCTCAGAGTCACCGAAGATGTCGATATGGTGAGCGCCAAGATTAATGGCATTTTGAAGACCTAAAATGAGGGCTTCATATTCAGCCATATTATTGGTACATTCAAAGTTATGCCTGTGTGCAACAGGATGAGGATAGTCCACCCCAAGGAGGAATCATGACAAAATCTGCACCTCCCCTTGCGACACTTGGACCCATCAAATAAGATTTTTGATTTAAATGGATCCAAGAAACCTATGATGCACAAATCCTTAGCAAAAAAAAGATAATGTTAGTTGATTTATGGGTGAAATGCCCGGAAAGCGGGTCCGAGAAGAAATGAGCTTCCTCGGTGGATGTCAGTTCACATTTTCAATCAAGAGTAAAGACATACATGATGAAAGATGTAAATAAATATTTAGGTTTTCTAATTAAAAAAAAGTAGATAGAATGTAAAAACTGTAGCAGAAACTGAAAGAAAGTAGGAAAATGTAAAAACAAAACTAAACTTGTGTTACCTGAATTCTATACCTATCTGCAGACTAGTCGAAATCGATCGATGGTGATCGGCATCGATTGATGATAATCAATGTCGACTGGACTGGGTCGGCATCGATCGAGGGAAAATTATGAGAAACTTGATTGCTGGTTGATGTAGATCGGATCGTGGAAACCTGCAGGAACTACAAAGATGTGGACAGAGTTCCACCTTGGCTGAATGGAGAAATGGAATCTCCAAGAGGCTAAAGAACCTTCACAATATTGATGTTGTGAGGGCAGAGTGACGGTGCACCTCTCAGGGATTAATCTGGATAGAATTCTCTTTCTTTCGATTGACAATTCAAAGGCTCTAGGCTCAAGCTTTTCACTATTTCATCTATCTCTCTGTCATCTACCATCTAACCAGAACTGAGTTTAGGTCATGTATTTATAGTTGGCACCAACCAAGATAAAATCAGCACCACTCTGAAAAATCGCGTCGATCGAGAAATGGTCGGCGCCGATCAGGGAATAGACTCCCAAAGTGGTGAAAATGAATGAATTGGAAGGATAAGAATATTATCCCTCCGACTCAAATATGGGAAAAATCTTGCTGCACGGTTTTAGGAGGGGAGAAAAAGGTGGGATGAATGGATAATAATGGTACGGGAGGTTGGGAAATGATATGGGGTAAATAAGTAGTTGGAAAAAATGTAAAAGGTATAATTAAATAGTTAATATTTAATTATACATGAGTGAAATATAATGGAGTGAAATAAACTTAGGATAGGTGTTTTAATTAGATACTTAATTAATACCCTAAGGGAGAAGTGGTGATATAAAGGTGCCTCGGGTTACCCGAGAAGATAAGCGAACCCAGGGGACACTAAATTGGGTAACCAATTTTAGGTGTCTACATTTGCCCCTTTTTGTCGAGTATCTTGCGATAAGCAATGCTACGAGACAAAAACAAGGAGTTGGAAGGAAAGGAAGAATATTGATGATGTGATCCCCCTCAAAATAGGGATGGGGTGGTTAAAAAAAAACAACCACTCCTGTGTTTGAAAATGGTGGATGAAAAAGAATAAAAGCGTGGATGCCCCAATATGATGTATGGAGTAGATTTGATCATTGATGACACATGTAAAAATAATAAAGGCAAACGACGTTAGGGACTCACATTGGTAGGGCAGACTAGATGTTCTTCATATGAGATGACGTAAGTGGCTTCAGATTAATGATTTAAAGGTGACTGTAAAATAGCAACAACCAAAGAGTGACACATTGGTAGGGACAATTAGACGACCTTCGAACGAGACGACGCTAGTGCCTACAGACCCACTATCTTTAGGTTACAGAAAATGTGAGTTACCCATGTATAGGGAAGAACTTGGAATGGTTGATAACACCAAAAATATGCACTGAAAGGTGAAAATAAGGTTAGAAAAATGATCAAATAAACAAGCCAAGCATCAACACTTAGACAAGAAGGATGAAGCGATGGCCTTGAGAGGAGAGCCATAGTGGAAATTGACTTATGGCCACTACAATGGACTTTGTAATAAACTGCTACCATATTAGGCAGTAACGGGGGGTGCTATGGATGGCACATGCAAAAGATATAATGATGAGATGCCCCAGGTGGGGAATAACAAGAAAATCCAAGCTATGAGCGACACACACATGGGGCTATGTAAGGCGACTAGGTATAAGTACCCAAAATAAAGGTTCAATGATGGTGACAATGTGTTACGGGTGACACATGCATAAGACAGGATAATAGTCAAGAACTAAGCACATCTGGTGGGATGAGATGACAAAATATATCAAAATATACCCGATCGGCACCAATGGGCTCCAATCGATGTCGACTACCCCTAATCGACATCGACCACAAAAATCGACGCCGACCAAAATAATCGGCACCGACCACTCCGAAAACCTATAAGTATAGAAAAGGTGAACAGTAATAATTCATTTGCATTGCGATGATTGATTTAGAAAGAGTCAAAAATTGAATTTCAGCAACATGGAAGCTTCCGGAGTGGTCAGAAGAGGAAGAGGACATGGCCAGGGGTAAGTGGTCCTTAGCTTTGTAAATTCATGTTTTTCATGTTTTTTGTAGTAGGAGGCAAGAGAGATTTTTAGTGCTCGCTTTGCAGTCGGTGTCGATTGAAAAAATCAGCGCCGATTAGCATGTGATCGGCGCTAACTGTAATACAATCGGTGTCGACCATAAAGTAAATGGCATTGATTGAAATGAGTCAGCGCCGATTGAAAAAAAAAGAGACATTTGGAAGCTTTTGAGAAATATTTTGATGAAATTTTAATGATGTTGATTTTGATAAATACGAAACTAATGATGATGTTTGATGTGATGTAGGCATGAGAGGTCCTACACATGTGGGATGCTATTCCTAAGCTATTGGATATTATACTTCCAGATGTGACAGATGCTGAGTGGCACCATCTGGAGTTAGCTGGACTAGGGGGTTTTTGTTATTATAGGTGGGTACCCCGAGACGTGGAGCTTATGCGAGCATTGGTGCAGCGGTGGGATAGCCAGACCTGCACATTTTGGTTTTAGATGGGTGAGATGACCATCACCCATGAGGACATCTATAGGATCCTCAGGTTGTCAATTACAAGGGGCCTAATAGAGACTACTCCACGGGATCAGCGAGAGGAGGGCCCTGTTATGATTATATGGGGACAAGGTAGTTGATGTAGAGATAGTGTCCGGGGCTATGAGGAGGGTGGAGGAGATAGCGTGTTCCACCTATTTGATTTTACTATATATATATGATTTTTAGAGAGATACGATGTAGCCTCAATTTGAAGGCATTTTTGATACGATGTATACGACTCAATTTGAAGTGACGATCAGATATATATATATATATATATATATATATATATATATATATACATTTTTGTGTCATGTCATTTTACTCATGATTTTAACTTTGATAGATACGAGATAGATACATGTGATTTAATTTTGATTTGTCATGGATGAATACTTGATAACATGTTATAGATAGATGGATAGATGGATCCACATGATATATGATACTTTGATGTGTTTAGATTAAGTAGATAAGATGAGCATAGATAGATGATAGATTTTATTGAACATGTCAAATGTCAATTTAACTAGATAAATAAAAATTGAACATGGGTAATGTCCACTTGATTGGATGAAAAGAAAGTGATGCAATGTTCTTATTCCGTAGAAAATAAAAATCACTACACCTAGATAGGAAAAAGAATGATAAGTTAGTCCCCTAATCGGACATAAATAGAGACCTTGGTGGTAAGTCGAAAGACGATGCACACAAGGCCGTAGACATGGATAAAATAAACTGACACTAGTTAGTCACAAACCAGATCTAGGAGGTAGATAAGGATGAGAGATAAGTATGCATCTCGTCAGAACACATGAAGGATTAAATACGTGCCCATATGGGGAAAACAGGGTCTCCATATGATCGAAAAGGTCTCATATCACAGCTTCTTGATTTTTTTATTTTGATAGAAAAGAAAATTGATCGATACATGAAGTCTTTCAAAGATGCTAAAAAGTGAACAAACTGGCCAATAGAGGAAGTTTGTTACTACAAAGGCTGAAAATGCCATAAAACAAATAGCCATCCTTCAAGGGAGTGGTTTGTATTTTGATTTTGATGGTAGCCATCCTTCGAGGAATGGTCTACATTTTTATTTTATTTGATAAGGCATGGATAGCTGTCCTTTGAGGGATCAGTCTATCTTTTGGGACTAGGATAACATCTCTTTCTCTCTTTTTTTTATGAGCTTTGGAAGAAGCTGAGTTTAGACCAGATAGATTAGATAGAGGGGAAGAAAACATGTATAAGCATGTACTCATGCCCCCAAGTGGATTTGATCAAGATGAATACCTAGGGTAGATGAAGTAGTGATTAAGGTATTCCTACCATGAGAAGGAACAAATCTGTAAGGAAAATGCCATGAGTAGAGCCGTGGTACTCATATTTAAGGTATAAAAATAAATAACGTGGAGACCCACATAGTTTCGAATCACTACGAAATGCATGACTGGTTGCAGATGGATGAAAGATCTGTTGTGTAACTAAGATTGTGTAAGATAGATTTTAATAGTAGAAGGGCCTTAGATGCAAAGCATTAAGAGGCTCCATTTCAGGTATACCATCCATGGAAGATAGGTGATAAGCCCCGGACCCATACTTATGAGTGACAACGTACGGTCCCATCTAGTTAGGAGAAAACTTATCACGCTGACTCCGTTCTAGAGTACTGACATTTTAGTTTTCTGTAAGAACAAGATCACCAATTTGGAAGTCATGTTATTGTAAATGCTTGTTATAAGAACACTTGACATGCTCAAGATAGACTTGATGATGTTCAAGAGCATTGAGATGATGTTCATCTAACAACTCAAGTTGTGCTAGATGGTTTTGACGATAGTCTTCATCAGAGACAAACTCTCTGAGAGAGACGCGAAGAGAGGGAATATGGACTTCTAAAGGAAGGACAACCTCAGACCCATAGATGAGAGAGAAGGGAGTAGCACGGTAGGGGTACGAATGCTAGTCGATAAGCCCAGAGAGCAAAAGGGATGTGTAAATGCCAATCCCTACTAGCTCGACTAGTTACCTTTGCGAGGATATTACGTAAAGTTTTATTAGAAGCCTCAGCTTGGCCATTAGCTTGTGGATAGTATGGAGAAGAAAAGATGAGTTTAATATTGAAGGTGTCACAAAGTTTCTACAAATATTTGTTTTTGAAAGACTTGCCATTATCTGTAATGAGTTTGTGAGGAACACCAAAGTGACAAATGATGTGTTGATAGACAAAATCAACAATAGGTTTGGCTTTGGTCGATGAAAGAGGAATAGCCTCCACCCATTTAGTGAAGTATTCTGTGGCAGTAATGATAGAGTGATGTCACTACGAAGAGCGCGGATTGATGAGACCAATGAGATCAAGACCCCATTGTGAAAAAGGCCACAAATCCGCTGCAAGTTGTAAGGCCTAGCTAGGGATATGTGTGAGATTAGCATGTTGTTGACACTTGACACATTTCTTGACATAGTCACAACATTCTTGATTAAGAGAAGGCCAATAATAACCTAAACGTAGGATGTTCTTAGCCATGGCCAAACCACCAAAGTGTCCACCATAGATACCATCATAGACCTCTGAATGGCTTTAGATGACTCTAGAGGTTTTGAGGTATCGAAGCAAAATACCATCAAATCCATGTTTGTAAAGGATTCCACCTATAATAGTATAGCGGTTTGTGCATTGGATAAAAGATCTTCTGTCATTGGAAGTCAAATTTGGAGGAAGTGTTGAGTAGGATAGATAATCGAAAATGTGTTGATACCACTCATATTGAGTGTCAGTCATGATGGCGTTGATTTAAGTCAACTTCCTGAGATGAGATGGTTGGTGTAAATGCTGAACAACCACATAAAGTCACGAGTCTTCAGTGAATGGAGGAATAAGTGAGGCTAAAGAAGCCATCATATCTACAAATCAGTTTGCAGTGTGAGGAATAACCTGGATAGTAAATTTATTGAAAGATTGTTCCAGAAAAAGAATGATATCATGATATTTTTGAAGGATATCAGTTTTACACTGATAGACACTAGTGACTTGATTCACGATGAGCTCAGAGTCACAGAAGATGTCGATATGGAAAGTGTCGAGATTAATGGAATTTTGAAGACCTAAAATGAGGGCTTCATATTTGGCCATATTATTGCTACATTCAAAGTTAAGCTTGTGTGCAATAGGGATAAGTGCACCCTAAGGAGGAATCATGATGAAAATTGTGCCTCCCCTTGCTGACACTTAGACCCATCAAAGAAGAGTTTTACTTTAAATGGAGATAGACCAAAATCGATTTGTTAGATGCACTCGTGCTGGGAATTGAGTGAAGGGGAGTTGAGTGTCCGGAAGAGGAGCATTAGCTATTTGATCAGCAATGACTTTGATCCTTGATAGATTTTTGCGAGATGAACTCTAGGTCAAACAGTGTCATGAGCATGAGCCAACGAGTGATACGATTATTGTGATAAGGTTTCACATGCATTGTCTTGAGTGGATTGACACTCGTAACAATGTAGGTTTTATGATTAAGGAGGTAATGACAAAGTTTAGAAGTTGTGAAGAAGAGAGCACAACATAGTTTTTAGCTTCAGAATAGCATGTTTCATACTCATGAAGAGTACAACTGATATAATAGACAACTTGTTCCTTACCATTAGAATCTTGATGTGAGATCATGGCTCCCAGAGCATGGTCAGTCACAAAAATATAAAGATAGAATGGCTCCCCCTCGCATGGAGGTATAAGCACAGGTGGAGAAAGAAGATAAGCTTTGAGATCATCAAAGGATTTTTGGCAACGCTCATCCCATTCAAAATGAACATTTTTATGGAGGAGATGATGAAAAGGTTGACAATGGTCTAAAAGCTACAAGATAAAATGACGCACTAATTGAAGGCATCCTTGAAGACCACAGAGTTTCTTTAAGTTAGAAGGAGGAGGCATCTCGAGGATAGCCTTTATTTTTGTGGGATCGACCTCAATACCCCTAATAGAAATGATAAAGCCTAAGAGTTTACTAGTGAGAACGCCAAACATGCATTTAGATGGATTTAGGCAAAGAAAAAAATGAATGAGTCTCTCAAAGAGAGGTGCAAGGATGAGAAGATGATCCTAACGGTGTTTGGATTTATCGAGGATGTTGTCACGTAATCTTCTATAGTTTTGTGTAAGAGGTCATGGAAGATGTAGGTCATTGCGCGTTGATAAGTCACCCTGTGTTCTTAAGACTGAAGGGCATGACGCAATAACAAAATGTCCCCAAGGAGTTATGAAGGAAGTATTGTTCTGATCCTCTAGTGTGATGAGAATTTGATTATACCCAAAGAAACCATCCATCAGAGAAAGCATCTCGTGACCTGTAGTTAAGTCTACAAGTTGGTCGATATTAGGTAGAGGGAAATCGTCTTTCAAGCAAGCAAGATTAAGATCCCAAAAGTCGGTGCAAATTCAAATTTTCCCAGTAGCTTTAGTTACTGGTACTACATTTGAAACCCATTGTGGATAGTCAATGGGTTGGATGAAGTTGGTGGAAAGTAAGCACTGCAACTCTTCTTTAACGAGGAGAGCTACACAAGGATGCATCTTACCTAGTTTTGGTTTAACTGGTTTGATGTTTGGAACAAGTAATGATATTGTGGACCACAATGTTAGGATCGAGGTCTGGCATATCTTCATATGACCAAGAAAACACTTGGCGATGATCAAAAGAAAGGTGGTGAAATATCCTAACTCCTGTGGGTTAAGAGATTTGCCAACCTTAATGATGTGAGGGTCTTCAGAAGTCCCTATATTAAGGTTGATATTGGCTTCATTGAGAAGCGTAGTTGTGTTAAAAGGAATGGTTTTAGGAAGATAAGAATCATCTACCCCTAGATAAGTAAGGACAAAATCATCATCCAAACAGTGGATAGTATTGATAGTAGGAGAATCGTCTTCGACTATTTCGGTGAAGACTAATGGTATGGAAGTGGATTCTCCATTAGTCTTATAGGTCAGTGGACCTAAGGAAATGGTATTGACTAAAAAAAAGTTAGGCGGGATGGAAATGGTGTCATCCACATCGAGTGATGCTTCAGACCTGATGGGAGAAGATGGCTCCTCAATGGAAAGAGGCTCAATGAGAATGGTGACGGTGGCTTTCGAGAGAGGTTTGAACCCTAAACCAAATTTTTGATGTGGTTTAAGAGTTGAAATGGATGCGAGGTCATGCATAACCTATTCATACTTTCCTAGGCCAAATCCTTTCCATGTGCATCGATCTGAGATAAGTTTTGCGAATGTGGGATTACAGAGATAATCAACTCCTACCGAATAGGGTTTGGCCCTAGGAGGAGAATCTAGATGATAGTGAGGTGTATCAAGACCACCGTAGATGAATTTAGTTTGTTGATTGGGTAGACCAATGGTGACAATGTGGCCAAGATTTGGTTGATATTCAGGTTGTTTATCTGGCCTACCATACTCGTTAGGTTTGAGATGGGTGTCAAAAGAGAGAAGAGGAAGCTCTCCTAGCAAAAAATGCTGCAACGTTTCTTCCAGATTTTGTAGATCTGGTAGTTTTGTTGCAGGTATGGAAGAGGATGAAGCCTCATCAGGAGAATAAACGTTCTCTTTTGGAGGGATAGACCCTATGGTCATGTCACATTGTGCGGATGGAAAAGGGTCTCTTAGATGAGTATAGATTTTTCCCTCATATTGATATTTTATGCATCGATGGAGGGTTGATGGAACATAGTGCATTGTATGGATCCAAGAGTGTTCGAGGATCATATTGTAGTGGAATTTTCCTTCAACAATGTAAAAAATCTCATGAAGCAGTTTCTTGCCTACCCGAATGAATGGCGGGACCACGATTCTAAAGTAACTAACGGTGATCATTAAATAATTGAAGGGTGAAAGGCGGTGGTGACACTACGTTTTTTGGTAACTTAAGTTTCTCAAATGTGTGGGAGGAAATGATGTTGAGTACAACGCCACTGTCGATCATAGTGCGTTTTAATGTAGTGTTATTGATTTGGACTGTGATAAAGAGAGGAGCTTCTAAATGCTCAGGAGAAAGGGGAGGAATTTCAAAATCCTCAAAGGAGATGGTGGTTACGAGTTTATTCAATCCAACATCCATCTCGAAAGTGTGGGGTTCATATGAATTCATCCGTGATGTGGTGTAGATTATAATTCAAAGCCTGGAGATGCTAGGGAGATGGTGAATGAGGTCAAAAAGAGACATTTTTGGAGCATGGGTGAGTTGTTTTATAACACTCTCCTAAACTAACACGAGAATCTAAGCCCGAGGTGAAGCATGAATAGAGACCCAAGGTCTCGGGGATGATGAGGAAGGAGGAACTCCTTTGGGGGCAGTAGAAATGATGACTCGTGGTCGAGAGGCTATAGAAGATGATGGATTATCATACCATTGTGCTCTAGTGGTGATACGAATTGCATCAATTTGAGAAGGTGGAAGATCATCGGAGTGATATCAATAGAATTAGGGGCCTGAGTAGACCGTTTAGGCTCAGATGTAGTTGGGATAATAGGAGACACTTGTTCCTCCTCCTCTTCCAATAGAAGATCACTTTCTTCCAAGAGGCTATTAATGATAGATTGAAGGGCTTTACATCCCTCGGTGTCATGACCTAGAGTGTGATGGTAAGCACAAATCAAATCAGAGTTAAACCATGAATGTTTTACTCCTTTTGGATTATAGGGTTTGATTGGAGGAAGAGATATAGATGAAGATTGGATAAGTTGGTGAAGGATTTCAGTATAGAATCCGGTAGATGAAGATGAGGGCAGAGGTGAAGAAGGGAAACTCTTTAGTCTTAGCAGGACTACGAGGTAAAATAACCTGCATATATAGTTTGACAGTCTTTTTAGGGACTATTTTTCTCTTTTAGACATTAGGAGAAGTAGCCTTAGGTGCTTGAGATGGAAGCAAGTGAGGCAAGATTGATTTCAGTGGAGGAGGAGCTCCTAAGATAGATTTTGAAGATGACAAAGACATGACAAGTGTTTTAGTCTTTGGAGATGAAGAAGGATGCTTGGCGAAACATACAATGATTTAGATGGGGGAGGAGCTCCAAAAATAGATTTGATAGGAGGCACAAAGGGTGCCTTGGTTTTTGGTGACGAAGATGATGGTTTTGATAAAAGAGGTGACACCTTTCCAGTAGGTAAATCCACTTTACGAGGCACTGGTGAAGATGGTGTTGTAGAAGAAGACACCTTTTCAGTGGATAAATCCAATATTTTATGAGGTGTAGAGAGGGATTTTTGAGGGAAAGCACCAAGATTTTTATGGTCCAAAATATTGGTTTTCCCTTTTCAGGGATGGTGACAACTTCGACCGCATAAGGTGATTGTAACCATTTCGGAGGAAGTAAAGGAGATAATAGTGATAATGTAACCCTAGGCTTAAACTCTAATTGTTTATGTCTGAGTCTAGGATTGAAGTATAGGTGTCGATGCTATCTCTTTAGATGTTTCCTTAATAGGAAAGGAAGCACTGATGGTGGAAGAGGTAGGTAATGAAGAAGCAGCCTCTTATGAGGAAGGTACTTTAGATGTAGTAATTGTGGGTGTAATTACTGTAGGAAAAGAGATAGGAAGAGTCAAGATCAAAGATGCTTCCAAAGGCATAGAAGTTGGTACAACTATGGGTATGTTAACTAAAGGCATGGTCGTGACAAAAATGGGAGCGACAGAAGTAGAAGTATCCATAGTGGAAATTTGAAGGGATGTAAATGACTCAAGCACCAAAAGAATATCTGATGATGAGACAGATGAAGATGACACTATCTCAGGTATAGGTGGAAGATCAAATAGCGAGAAAGAGGGAGACGACTTTGTTTCTAATAGAGGAAGAATCGAAGATGGACCATCTGAGGATGGTGGAATCTTGGAATTTGAAGGAGCGGAAGGAAGTTCGATTCAGTTGACATGTTTGTGGATGATTCAGAATTAGAAGAAGAACCATTAGTAGAAATGAAGCTAATAGTATAAGTGTTTGGTTTTTGAGACCCCGAAGCGTCAATGTTCGGGAATGATTTGGAAAAGGCTGTTTAAAAATATCAAGTGCTTGATTTGGGGGAGCATTTGGGTTATCTAGAATGAGCTCACCTTTATCAATGAATTTTTGGATGAGATTTTTGAAGGTTTGACATTGTTCAATGTCATGGCCTTTGCTTCTATGATAACGACAAAAGTCATTTTCATGATACCAGAATGGTCGTTCTTGGCTCTCATAAAAATTTCTAATAGGGGAAGTTTGATCATGTGAACTTCCAACATTTTTTCTAAGATAGAAGCATATGATTCCCCCAACAAAGTAAAAGACCAAGATGATGGAGGTCCTTTTCGAGAAGATAAAGAGTCTCTCTGAGGTGTTTGATTAGAAGTGTTATCATCTCGTGATGTTTTTAACATGATAGCATTTATGGACCCCTGATTCTTGTCTTTGTTAGAAGTGGAAGGGTTTGATTTTGTAAATCGAGAAAAATTTGGTTTAGACTTAGAAAAAAGTTTTAACTTTCCTTGTTTAATGACACGAGACCTAATTTTACATGCCATCGTAAAGGCTTCTTCAAATGTATGAAAGGTTTGAATCCTTAAAGTGGAAGAAATATGATTGGTGCAAGATCAAGTAAACAACTCGATTTGTTGAGATTGAGGGAGGGAGAAAGACAATTGATTTATTATTCCTCTCCAATGAGCGAAAAAGTCTGCAATAGACTCGTCTTGAATTGACGAATGTTATAAAGATATGTAATCGAGATCTTATGTGCGATGTTTATTGAGAATTTTTCAACAAACATCTGAGCTAATTGAGAGAAAGAAAATAGAGAGTGTTGGGGTATGTTATTGTACCAGTCTAAAGCGGGCCCTGCTAAAGACATAGGAAAGGTATGGAGCATAAACTCCTGGTCCTAGACTATAAGGTAGCAAATATGTTTAAATGCTCACAGGTGTTGTTGAGGATCCTCCCGATTATGAAATTTTGAGAACTTAGGAAGTTCCCATTGGGGAGGATAAGGCTTAAAATCCACTGATGGATGAATCGGTTCATTACATACTTCTTCAAAAGAGTATGAAGGGCAAGCCCCTTTGGTGGAGGCTTCTAGGTCTGTAATTTTATTAAAAATAAGTTGGACGATGTCAGATTGAGGAGGGGGCATGTTGGTATGTCCCTGTATAAGAAGTGAATGGTATGTTCTATTGAGGCATTAATGGGGGATTCATCTGTTGATTAATAGGATGATAAGAGGAATAACTAGGTGTTCTAGGTGACGCTTGGTGAGGTATTTGTTATGAAGGAGCCTAAGTATAAATAGGTTATGAGATGACAAGTGGTTGAGAGAAAGGTGGTTGAATGAAAGATGGAGCCTATGATTGGTGGGTTCCTACACTTGCTAACTGAATTAGAATGGATTGAGGAATGTGGGTGTTGATTTGATTTGATATGGTGGGAAACAAACTCTGAATGAGGATTTTGATTGTCGGATTAGTTATTAAGGGTGCCGACGCTAAAGGATGGGTAAAATCCATTGTTGCGGGAGCATTGGAAGAAAGATCAGTTGGAAGATGAAGAGGAACTAATCGACTTGCAAGAGGGGGTTGGCTCAGAGAGATACTCGACCCTGAGATGAAATATATGGCATAGAAGAATTTCTTGTAATTTGTGGGAGTGTGGACACACTCATCATAGCTGAAGAAGAGGGCCTCTCGAAAGTAGGTTGTGGGGTAGCTGAGGTAGCTGCTATACTAGGGATAGGCAGCGTCATTTGAGAACCAGTCGACATGGTTGGTGGAAGAGAAAAAGGAGGCATAGATGCGCCACCTTCTTTCATGGTTCAAGGCGAGAAGAAGCATGCTAACTGTTCTATGAGAGCCTAGGATGGCTCATGAGGATAATTATAAACTTGCTGGATTGGTGGTCCATGATCAGATATTCGAGTAGACTTATGCACTAAGTAGTCCATAAGGGCTACCGGGTTGTGGTCGTGGGAGTGCACGAAATTCGGGATCTCCGTGAGGAACATACTCTATATCGAAGCGAGATGAAACCTCGAAGGACCGGGGAAGCCGGTCGTGATGGGATCATTTTAGGATAATAGAAAGGATTATATGACCAAGATGGGGAACTAACTAACGGTCCCAAAGAAGACCCAGGGGTGCCGAAACATCCACATTAGTGGGGGTCTTGGATGAAGAAGAGGCCAGTTGAGCCATTTTTCTAGATTGTGACCGGGTGATGACCGTCATAAACAAGAAAAAAACATAGAAAGAGATTAACCTAATTAATGCACAGACAATTCAAATAGCAGCGAGAGGTGATTATCTCTTTTAAATTTTCATGCTTTTTAAGAAAGAAAATGTTTGGGAAGGATTTTTAGAATGGGGACTACTCAATTGGCCAAACTAAGGATGGTTTGGGGAATGTTTTGGTGAGGAGTCCCAAAGGCACTTTAGTAAAAGACTGGTACATGGCTTGATATAGGGGCCTATCCCCGCACTTCACACACCACTGTGATAAGGGAGTCGGGTGCTTTGCCAATATATACCAGAACTTCCATGAATTTATAGCATGCTGCTGAGTACTACGTAGGCTCTTCCTCTTGGATGCCACTCCCAAGTAGGCGCGGTTAGGGAAGGAATTTTGTTTAAATGCCTTATACATAGTGATTTTGGATTTGTGTGCAAGGGTGAAAAATAAGAAATCAAATAGTGTCACTACTGATTTTGATCAATTTTCCAACCTATTTAGAGAACTAGGTGAAGAACATACAAGTGAAATGAAAAAGAAAATGTTCTTTTTAAGCACTAAAACTGAAGTGTTTGATTTCAATGAAGAAAAGTCAAACAAGTTCTTTCCCAATGTGATTAATTCATTTTAAGTACCAAAACCAAAGTGTTTGAGTGTGATAAAAACAAAAAAACAAGTTCTTTTTAAGTTCTTAAAAAGAAGAAAACACCGCAAAAGAGAAATACCTGTAGATTTATCTCTCCAAGGTGTGTGGACTTCAAAAAGTGCGTTTTTGAGCTCTTCCCCTCGAACAATCCCATGAACAAGCAAACCACTCCGTAGAATAGGGTTAAGCAGAACACACAAACAAATCCAACAAGATACTAGTGGAAAGGAAATTTCTATTTTAAGAAACTAGAAATGAAAGAAGCAAAACCAAAATGATGAAAGGGAATGCTTAAGAAAAACTAGATGAAAATCAGTGAAGAAAAAGAACAAAGCTCAAAACTAGAAAAGAAATGAACTTACCAATAAGGGATTTTGTGGGGTCCCACCTGGGCATGCCAGAATGTAGATCAAGAATTTTTGCACTTGTTACCTGTCCAAGTTAATGCACCAAACTAAACACAAAAACCCTGAAAAACTCAAATGAAATTGATACCTGATAGATTGGATAAGATCCGAAGATGTAGATGGAAAGAATGCCGATGGAGACAAGATAGGTGCACATGAACAATCCTACAAAGTAGATCCAAGAAACTTGTGATGCACAAATCCTTGGCAAAAAAAGATGACGTTAGACGATATATGGGTGAACTGCCTAGAAAGCGGGTCCGGGAAGCAATGAGCTTCCTCGGCGGATGTCAATTCACATTTTCAATCAAGAGTAAAGACATACATGATGAAAGATGTAAATAAATATTTAGGTTTTCTGATTAAAAATAGTAGACAAAATGTAAAAACTACGGAGGCTGAAAGAAAGCAGAAACTATAAAAACAAAACCGAACTTGTGTTACCTAAATTCCATACGTATGCGAGACTTTAGTCAAGATCGATCAAATGGTGCGTCGATTGATGATAATCGACATCGATTGGACTAGGTTGAAATCGATTGATGATAATCGGCATCGATTGGACTGGGACGGCGTCGATTGAGGGAAAATTACGAGAAACTTGATTGCTGGTTGATGTAGATCAGATCGTGGAAACCTACAGGAAGTATAGAGATGTGGATAGAATTCTGCCTTGGCTGAATGGAGAAATCGAATCTCCAAGAGGCTGAAGAACCTTCACAATATTGATCGTTGTGAGGGCAGAGTGATGGTGCACTGTCGAGGATTAATCTAGACAGAATTCTCTTTCTTTTGATTGACAATTCAAAGGCTCTAGGATCAAGCTTTTCACTATTTCTTCTATCTCTCTGTCATCTACCGTCTAGCTTGAACTCGAGTTCTAGTTGTGTATTTAAAGTTGGCACAGCCAAGAGATAAAATCGACACCTCTCAGAAAAATCGGCGTCGATCGAGAAATAGTCGGTGCTTTGATCAAGGAACAGAACTCCCAAAGTGGTGAAAAGGAATGAATTAGAAGGATAAGAATATTATCCCTTCGATTCAAATGCGGGAAAAATCCCACTACACAGTTTTAGGAGGTGAGAAAAAGGTGGGATGAATGGATAATAATGGTATGGGAGGTTGGGAAATGATATGAGGTAAATAAGTAATTGGAAAAAATGTAAAAGGTATAATTAAATTGTTAATATTTAATTATACATGAGTGAAATATAATGGAGTGAAATAAAATTAGGATAGGTTTTTAATTAGATACTTAATTAATACCCTAAGGGAGAAGTGGTGATATAATGGTGTCTGAGTTACCCGAGAAGATAAGCAAACCTAGGGGACAATAAATTGGGTAACCAATTTTAGGTGTCTACACTACCCTCTCCTTAGATGAACCCACTTACCAAATGACACTCTTCTTCGATGGTTCCAAGTTTAAACGTGGAGGTGGGGTTAGTGTTACCCTCATTCGTCTTGATAGTGAACCTATTCCTTTTTCTTTCAAACTCGATTTTGAATGTACAAACAATATTGCCGAATATGAAGCACTTATATTGGGTCTCCACTTGCTTATGCCTTATATGTTAAATCGATCGATATCTTTAGTGATTCCCACTGGTTGTAAACCAAGTCAATGGTATATACTAGTTTTATAATGAGATACTTCAAAAGTATAAACATCACATGGACATACTATTGACCACCTTTGATGTTACAAACTTCAAACCACCCTAAGTTCTACCTATAATTTGTGGATAAAATGGCATGTTTGGCTTCTCAGATACCTGCTTCACCTGCCGACTCTAAATTTTTTGTCACAATACAAAGGTTTCAATCACCCTCTTATTTACCTCGTGAGGTCTACTCTGCTGGAACCATTACACGGCCCACGTGACCTTTGGTATAAAAATTTACAAACTATCGTTCCCTTTCCATTCTTCCCACTGATCTCACTCGTAATGGACAACGTGCCTTTCTTAAGAGTGTATCTCTTTATGTCATCATGGGTGGTCTCCTTTGTAAGTGCGGCTTCAACGATATTCTCTTACGATGCCTTATGAGTTCTGAAATTCCCTAGACTATCAAGGAAGTTCATGATGGAATTTTTGGAGGTCACTTTAGTGGTTTAGCTATTGTAAAACACATTATTTACCTTGGATATTATTGGCCAACCCTAAACCACGATTGTTGTGACTATGTCAAACGTTGTGTAAAATGCTAGAAACATGCTAATATTCATCACACACCTAGTCATGCCTTACAGGTCACACGAGACCTTTGGCCTTTCTCTCAATGGGGCTTGGATATTATTGGAAAGATCAATCCCCATTCTTCACAATGCCATCAATGGATTATAACCACTACTGAATATTATACTAAATGGGTAGAAGCCATTCCCCTCATTTCTACAAAATTTGAGAAAATATGTGAATTCATCAACCATCACATCATTTGTTACTTTGGTGTTCCTCATCATCTCATCACTGATAATGGAAAGCAATTCAAAAATAAAACCCTACGTAAATTGTGTAATTATTTTGGCATCCAACTCAGTTTCTCATCACCTTATTACCCACAAACCAATGGCCAAGAAGAATCGACCGATAAAACCTTGAAAAAAATTATTATGAAAGTAGTTAATGATACTGGCAAGGATTGGAACTTACACATTCCTTTCACCTTTTGGGCTTATCACACTAGTATTCGCACTTTGAATGCCACCACACACTTTTCTCGGTCTACTGATGCTGAGGTTATCTTGCCTCGCAAAGTCCATATTTCATCTCTCCACATCTCACTATGAGACATGATCAATGACGATGAATTTCACCAGGATCATTTGGTGCAACTTGAGTTATTAGATGGACATTGTCTCAATGCTCTTTACCATCTCCAAATCTACCAAAAATGTATCAAATGTGCCTATGAAAAACATGTCCATGAATGAACCTTTCAGGTCGGTGACCTCGTTGTGAAGGAAAATCAACATGTACCCAAGGAAGAGAAAAGTAAAGGGGGAAAAATTTATCCTAATTGGCTTGGACCCTATATTTTTACCCATGCCTATAGATTAGGTGCTTATCATTTTCTTCACTCGAAGGTAAACCCGAACCTGAGCCACTCAATGCCTTGCATCTTCGACCATTTTATTGTTGACATCAAGTCCTATATCAATTTTTGTTAATTGATTGCTCACCCTTGAGTGTCGTTCATCTTCCATGTTACTTGTTTTTGAGGATCCACAACTAAACAAGAATCATGTGATTACCCATCACCTTTCAGCCTTATCTTCAATATGAGTACGATGGATCTACTCATAACATGATTCCCATGGATATTTTTGTCTCCTTACAGATGGAATCCCATGGTTGTTTATCACTTGAAACCACCTCTTTCATAGTTAACCTCTGTGTGCTATGGTTTTTTCTTCTAAACAAGAACCTCATCCTCCTTTATAGTCTTGTCCTTGACTTAAAACATCCAAAAATAATAAATAAAAGCGGGATTCAACTCATTGAGTCAAACTTCCCACAAAAGATGACTCCCTCAAAAAGGGACATCTCTTCTCTCTATCTAGCTACTATAAATAGATTTCTCCTTGAAGGACAGCTATATAAAGTCATTTCCAAAATATAATAAATGTTCCAAAGCTTCCCGCATCGATCAACTTCACGAATACCTCAAGGAGAAAATCTACTCATCCCACATAGACTTCCCACATCGATCAGTCTATCAAAACAAAAACAAAAGTAAAAGAAAAAAATAAAAAAGTTAATGTTTTCATCATGGACTTGCCTATTTTGATCTTGGGTCTCTTTCACCTCATTTCCTTTTGCACCCTAGTTTTCTCTCTACTCAAGAGACTTGCCGTAAATGCGACATTCTCGTGATCAAGTGACTTTCTTTACCTTTAGAATAGTTCATCATGCAACGCCTTTAGGGTATTATGTTCATAAGCCCATCTTGGGTATGGTCGACTCATTAGGGTTCTTATCAATTAAGCAACTCTTTTGCAACCTCTTACCATTTTCCTTCCTCATTACTTATTGATTATCCTATACATGACTAGATCATTGACACATATATTTAAAACAACTCAACCATGCTTATGACCTAAACTCAACCATGCCTATGACCTAAAACTCAACCATGCCTATGACCTACATTCAACCATGCCTATGAACTAAACTCAACCATGCCTATGACCAAAACTCAACCATGCTTATGACCTAAACTCAACCATGTCTATGACCTACATTCAACCATGCCTATGACCTAAACTCAACCATGCCTATGAACTACATTTAATCATGCCTAAGATCTACCAATCCATTCCTCATATTATTCCCTAGCTTATTGGAGAACTACATTGGCTTGAGGCTCCTTTTCATCGGGGATATGTAGGCAACACTTTGAGGGAATGGGGCCCTTGAAGGTTATCTTGGACACTTTTCACTCTAACCTATTTTCCCCTTCATTTCCATATTCACATCTTACCTTAGTTTGTTTCCATTTTATATCAACAATTAGAAATTCAACAAAACAAGCAACAATTGATGAACATTTTTACCACATCATCACATCATTCATTTATCATTTTCACATTTCCACTATAGAAAATATTTAGAAACTTAAACCATAACATGCATATACATCACCATTTATTTTCCATATTACCAATGACTTGGACATTAAAATCAAAATTATAACCTGACTCCATCATGCCTATAACCTGACTCCATCATGCCTATAACCTGACTCCATCATGCCTAACTAGCCGACTCCATCATGCCTATGACCCTGAGTCCAACATGCCTAACTCCGACCTAACTCAACCATGCCTTCAAAATCTCGACTCAATCATGCCTAATTCACTTAGTTTCCATCACATACATAAATAATAATGGAAATTAAAACAAGTACACCATTAATAATATAAATACCATCATTTATATAAATGAGAAAGTGAAAGGAATGATAACCGGATCGTATTACCAAGCCAAGAACACGGATGCTAATCAAACACCACGATCAATAATATGAAAGTAATTCACCGAATAACTTTACATAAAACCTTTGCAAACAAATGAGAAGCAATATCTTGAATATTATAATGGAACTCAATGCAATACATTGAGAATGGGCCTTGATTAAATAGGCAAGGAATAACAATATAAGAACTAGTCAAGGTCATAGATCAAGCCATAAATCAAGGAATAACTAGCCATCAAAGAACTAGTCAAGACCATAGATTTAAGAGAGAACTAGACATCAAAGATCTAGTCAATACCATCGATCAAGGAAAGAACTATACCTAACAACTAGATAATATCTCTTCATATCTAAATAAGATAAAAGAAATATCCACACACATAAGTGGGTGAGGATAAATACAATAAAGGTAAATAAAGTACCTAGGTGAACATGAGCTAAGGTAAATACCTACTCTAGCACCCCCTCAAGTGAAGCTAGGGGCCAAAATAGATGTGGAATGTCCATGTATGAGTCCCGACAACTAGTCACGATGAGGTACTCATGTACAATAACTGGGAAAAAGGGACACCACAAGGTACCCAAAACTAGTAACAACAAATTAAAAGAGAGTAAAACCCACTCCGAGGCATTCGAAGAAGCTCGGATCAAAAACTCATACAATCTTTGAAGAAGTTTGGTCTGAATCCACTACTCGATCATAGAACTCAAAAACAATTGACATTGGGCTTCACTAGAATAGCTCCATATAAGGAGACTATCAATGGAGTGATGTTGAAAGTGTAAAAAAAAACCAAACATAATTCGACCAACTGCTGCAAATAGGTGTGCCACGATCCAAGAACAATAACCAAAGAAACAAGGCAAGGACAAAAACTCCAGAGTGTCACGATCCAAGAAAAGCCAAGGTAACAAGGCAAGGACATGAAACCCAAAGAAGTAGGATCAACACCACACCCTCCCATACTGTTGAATGGGTGGAGTGATGCTACAAATCTGTATGAGTTTCCCAAAACAACTACTCAAAATATCTCCTAATATACCTCACAACTAGATAATATCTCCTAATATCTAAATAAGATAAAAGAAATATCCACACACATAAGTGGGTGAGGATAAATACAATAAAGGTAAATAAAGTACTTAGGTGAACATGAAATAAGGTAAATACCTACTCTAACACCCCCCTCAAGTGAAGCTAGGGGCCAAAATAGATGTGGTATGTCCACAGTATGAGTCTCGACAACTAGGCCTGATGAGGTACTCATGTACAATAACTGGGAAAAAAGGGACACCGCAAGGTACCCAAAACTAGTAACAACAAAGTAAAAGAGAGTAAAAACCCACTCCAAGGCATCCCAAGAAGCTTGGCTCAAAAACTCGTACAATGCTGAAGAAGTTTGGTCTGAATCCACTTTGCTCGATCATAGAACTCAAAAACAAATGACACCGGGCTTCATGAGAATAGCTCCATACAAGGAGATTGTTAATGGAGAATTGTCGGCAGCAAGCAAAAAAACACCAAACATAATTCGAACAACTACTACAAATAGGTGTGCCATGATCCAAGAACAATAACCAAAGCAATAAGGCAAGGACACAAACTACAGAGTGTCATGATCCAAGAAAAGCCAAGGTAACAAGGCAAGGACACAAAACCCGATGAAGCAATATCAACACCACACCCTCCTATACTCGCTGAATGGGTGGAGTGATGCTATAAATCTGTATGAGTTGCCCAAAAATAACTACTCAAAATATCTCCTAATATACCTCACAACTAGATAATATCTCCTAATATCTAAATAAGATAAAAGAAATATCCACACACATAAGTGGGTGAGGATAAATACAATAAAGGTAAATAAAGTACTTAGGTGAACATGAGATAAGGTAAATACCTACTCTAACACCCCCCCTCAAGTGAAGCTAGGGGCCAAAATAGATGTGGCATGTCCACAGTATGAGTCCCGACAACTAGGCCTGATGAGGTACTCATGTACAATAACTGGGAAAAAAGGGACACCACAAGGTACCCAAAACTAGTAACAACAAAGTAAAAGAGAGTAAAAACCCACTCCAAGGCATCCCAAGAAGCTCGGCTCAAAAACTCATACAATGTTTAAGAACTTTGGTCTAAATCCACTGCTCGATCATAGAACTCAAAAACAAATGACACCTTTAGGCTTCATGGAGAATAGCTCCATACAAGGAGATTGTTAATGGAGAATTGTCGACAAAGTGCAAAAAAACACCAAACATAATTCGATCAACTACTACAAATAGGTGTGCCATGATCCAAGAACAATAACCAAAGCAACAAGGCAAGGACACAAACTCCAGAGTGTCATGATCCAAGAAAAGCCAAGGTAACAAGGCAAGGACACAAAACCCGAAGAAGCAATATCAACACCACACCCTCCTATATTGTTGAATGGGTGGAGTGATGCTATAAATCTGTATGAGTTTCCCAAAACCAACTACTCGAACAATGACAAACTAACAATGAAATTCACTGAATAGATCCCCCACAAGAGATACTATCAACATGCCAAAAGTGTCAAAAATACAAATACAAAATCTCTCAACAAACAAGAGAGATACACTACACCTGCTAAAGAAAAATGCTCAAAACAAGAAGCATCACAATGTAGAAGGTATAGAAAGTGGAGCAAGAGGCTGAATGGTGGAGGAGCCATGCCTATAGAGTCCTCTCAATGAATGCCTATGTTGCCTCCATGAGTGATCAGATATCCACCCCAAATCAACACGGATGGATGAAGAAGATGCCTGCATATGACTTGGTGCAAAATGCACAATGGGTGCATGCAAAAGAACATCAAAATGTGTGTCAGGTTGATCATGTCTAACAACTGAAATTTTAAATTTCTCAAGCCTGAGTGAAGGTGCAGAACTCATGTGTTGCTCATGATCCTCAGAAAGAGTCGAGCGAATTAAAAAAGGATCTCTATAAATGTGTGATCCCAATGAAGTATCTACACGAAAACCAATTTCATGGCGAGAATTCCACTTAACATGTGGAATAGAGGAAACAATACCCTGTGAATGTATGTCAATGACTCCACTAGTGAGACCCATAGAATGGAGCATGTGAGAACTGAATGCAGTGGTATGCTTCTTAAAAATCCATACAACTAAGAAAAGTAGGATACACAACATGTGGTACTGTAATAGGCACAGATGTGGAAGAGCATGTAGTAACAAGATTCATAGGTGTACGAGCATCAAGAGTAGGAACAAAATCAAAGACTGATAGATCAATGTCAGTTGGTTTAGGAACAATAACTGCAAGTGGACTAGGAGCATGGATATGATTGTCCACAATATGATGGTGATGTTGTAGGCTAGCCAGTTTGTTCTGTAGGGAGTGTATTATTGTATCCTTATCATGAATGAGTGATTGTAGAAGAGAATTTCACTTCTTGAGCAATCTATTTTCTTCCACAAATTTTACAATATCCTCTTGAAGTCCACATACTTTAGAGAAAATCATATCATTCTCAGAATCCATGATAGGTACAAACTGCAACTCCAGAAATTTAGGACATTGAGCTCAGCCGAAATTATATCCACAATTGATTACGACACTCCTCCATGTTTGGCACTTTATAATTATAGTGTAAGTCTCAAAATAAATAACGCCAATGGAAATAACACGAAAAAACAAGAAAATTTGCCAAAAATGGAACTTAAAATCGAGTTCTTGATCAAAAGTTGTAAGCTTTTTACTATTTTGCTCTATTATTTATTGTAGTTGCCACTAAAACAAAATAAATTGTTGTTGCCTTCACCACACAAACAAAATTAAAGGGGGTCAAGCTAAGCATCATAATCTTTAAGCCCTCATATGACCATGCCATATGACCAAGGGCTAAGGATTTTAATGGGAAGGCGACACGCTGTAATAGAAAATTGCCCCCTGTGTAGATCTCGAGAAATCCAACATACCCGAAAAATAATCCCACGTTTTTTCCTCTTTGCGGCATGAATCCCGAGGTAGACCAAAGTGTACTTCCGCAACAATGCAAAATACCTAAAACCACTTCCTCTAGAAATGGTCAAGTTTCTGATCGATCTTAGGTTTTTCACACCATCCGGATCAATGGAAGCCTTTGTTTTGCATAAAAACACATGCAACAACAAAATATGACCAAATCCTGAATATATGAATATACAATGAATTTATTTACAAAATAAAACTTACAGACGGATGCCAACAGTAATATCCAACTTTGATACCATGAAAGGAATGATAACCAGATCATACCAAGCCAAGAACATAGATGCTAATCAAACACCATGATCAATAAGATGAAAGCAATTCACTAGAATAACTTTACATAAAACCTTTTTAAATAAATGAGCAACAATATCATATATTATTATGGAACTCAATGCAATACATAGAGAATGGGCCTTGCTTAAATAGGCAAGGAATAACAATATAAGAACCAGTCAAGGTCGTAGATCAAGCCATAAATCAAGAAAATAACTAGTCATCAAAGAAGTAGTCAAGAACATAGATTTAGGAGAGAACTAGACATCAAGGATCTAGTCAATACCATAGATTAAGGAAACAACTAGTCAATACCATAGATCAAGGAAAGAACTATACCTAACAACTAGATAATATCTCCTAATATTTAACTAAGATAAAAGAAATATCCACACACATAAGTGGGGAGGATAAATATAATAAAGGTAAATAAAGTACCTAGGTGAACATGAACTAAGGTAAATACCTACTCTAACAGAAAGAATATGTATACATACCTATGTACACAACTACAAATAAATAAAAATATCTCAAATCACTCGGATATAACCTCACTATCTTTGGCACACAGTAGGTATATGATAAAAAATCTAAAAACTCTAGTGTACATCCTCACTCTCTTCAACACGCAAGACAATATATATATATAAAATCACAAAAATGGAGGTCTCGCACAAATATCAATCACTGGATACCCTCCATGCCTGTCTCACCTATCTCCTCTTCCTCTAGTCCCATGTGGCATCCCACTAGCAAGTCACCGTCCTCCATGGGCCTCAGCCTGACCTCTACTAGTACCTCACCTGGAGATAGCCTCCATGAACTAGTGGCCTCACCCTGACCCTGTCTTGGGGCTCGATGGCCCCCTATACTCTCCACATTGTGAGTGCGAGACCTAGTCCTCTCACTCGAGGCATGTTGTGCTCTATAATTTGTATAGGTAGAGACATCTATCGCTATGACCATCGGGTGATCATGATAATATATCACCTCGCCTAGGACATCCCTGAACCTAGCCATGGGTACTATCTGTGGTGGTTCCTGTTGTATCCAAATCAATGTACCCCGAATGGCTTGAAATATTAATCATGACATTCGGTGTGATTAGGAAACATGGGATCACCTCTCAAGCTATGGGACTTAGGCTCGAGGTGAACCTCTAGACAAGGTCGGATTCCTCTTCCTAAACTAAACACAACACTACCTCTAATGCAAGAAAAAAGGCTAACTAGTCCTATGCTAACATTTCATGGGATTAAGGAGATATTTGTAAGGATTAAAACTTTAACTAGAAGTGGTGATGCACCAATTTGGGAAATGTTCAACATCTCGAAGGGTTAATGTGGGAACAAGATTTGCATCATTTACCACCTTCACCTTTAGCAACTAGAAAGGGTACAAAAATACCACAAACCAATGGCAGATGTTCCTCTGTTAAACTTGATCATACACAATAGAAAGATCAACTTTGATTTGATACACATATAATTTATCAAGAGGATAATCACAAGCACATGTCAAGCACCCACCTAAGTATTAATAATAATGCAACTTTTAATCAACGAAGGAAAATGGTTTCTCACAACTGATGAAAGGTAATCACACTATTATTTTCATAATATGAAATAGATAATCTGAAATAAAGTTAAATTAATCAATAATGCCAAGAAATCACATTCACAAAGCATACAATGACTAATCATTTAACACAATAGAAAAAATATTCAAGTGCAAGGTATAACTCTGAATATAATTAAAAGGTTTCAACCAATCTCTCAAAGCACTCTTCCAAGCTTGAAGAGCAACTTTATCAAAAATTTCAAAAATATATCTATCAAATAATGGAAGCATTCCACTATTTATAAGTTTCTAGGTTGAGCCATTAGAGTGGAACTTTAACTAACATTTAACTAAAAATAGTAATGTCATTAATAGAAGGGAAAAAGCTCCTATGAAAATAGCAAATTTTTGCAAGGGTTTTTACCGAGTCAACCCTACAACTTTTACTTGATTTAGAGCTAGAATCCATCCTCTCATGGCTGCTCGCCATGACATGGTTCTGCAACATGCTCCTCCTTCACAGATTCCTTTTGGATTTCTTCCCACATGGTCAGTCGATGTTTGTATTTGATGAATCATTTAATTATTCCCTGTACCTCTTCATCCTCAAGTCCACATGCGTATTGATTTACCACATCTTCCATCTCAATCTCCCTTGTTATCTCAGTCGGGACTCTTCTCGGCTTTCTCATGAATTTTTGCATTCTTCCTATGAATTTATAGCAAAAAACCAACTGTCAATAGAATCAGATTTGAAAGTTGTAGGGATTTCATCATCTCATTTCACCAATTCTTTGAAACTTTCTTTAATTTGTTCCATAGGAAGAGTGTCAATTTTATCATTAAAAACTTGTAATTAGCAATATCAAACTCTTTCGAAATATCATTGGGGCATCTCAGTAACTTCCAATTGTTTATCATCTAAATTGTTGATCAAATATTGCAATACTTGGCACCGGAATTCCATAGCCTTCTTATATTAAAATAATTTGGAGACATCATCGATCACCTCCTCTTGAAGAAGCAAATCGAATCCAATACTGATCTCACTCCATGTTGCGATTCAATTTCAAAGTTATTATTTTCCTCGAGAGAAGGTTTCATCCATTTTTGAAATAGTGACCCTCCCATCTTGTAGATCATTATAAATGTCAATAGCCTCCTTGATTAAAGGATTATCTTCCATCAATATTCATTTTATCCACCCATTTATTGATCTCCCTTTCTGGCCTAGATTTTCAAGCTCATGATAAGAAAAATCATCAATGGTATTTGAAAGCTGTCATGTTTGTAGAGATGTGGTTTCGGTAGATGGAGTGGGCTCTGTTACTTTTCATAGCAATCTTTGTGAGTTTCTCAAACTTGGACTTGAGTTCATGCTTTGTGGCCTTATCTTTGTCATATTTTTCCATGAGCCCCAAGAGCGAGTGTATGTACATCCTGTTTAGCTCCCTCATGAGTAGCCTTTCCTAATGAAAACTTGGAGATCGATAGTCTACGGCCGTGATTTTTTCTTTGTTCTTTCCCTCAATAGGGGTGACAACCTCTATCACCCATTCTCTAGATGGATTTACTGTCATATTTGACATGGTCCTTTGTCTCTTAATCTGTCTCTTGTGTATTCTCTCCGGAATGATGAGATCTATAACATATTCTAGAGGCACTTTCTTTTTCGCTTAGGAGTCTACCCGAATAACCACTCTAGGATAGCGATCTTGAGGAAGAAAGAGTAGTAGATGCTGATACGATACATGAATCAAGGTAAGGGTGTTGGAAACACTAATTGGTGTTTGGATAGAAGTGGTGGTAATGGAAGGAGTGGATGTAAGTACAATAGTAGGAGTTGACACAATGATATTAGAGGATGGAACGAAAGGAATTGGAAGTGATAGAGGAACCGAAGAAAGAAGGGGTCACCTAATATTCTCTCCACCGGTGAGAGAGATGGAAGGGATGAGAACACTTGGGCCATAGAAGGAGATGGGAAGAGTGAACTGATGGTAGAAGTGGGAGGGACTGATATAGGAAGGGAAAATGGGAGCAAAGAATGAACTAATGGGCCTTGTGAAGTATCAGGAGAATTCGACTATGACCACTTCTACCATAGTTGTTACTAGAGGTATGGTTTGAGGAACATGAGTTTTGTGAAGAGATGAGACACCAATAATGAACAAAATATTTCTTGGAATTGCGGGGTTTTATGGATTGAACCTTTTCCCTTTATAGGTGTTGTTGGACTCGTGATTGGTGGGGATCCTATATTTATAGTCTACTCAACTCCTTTAGGTTTGATTCAAAAATTAGCTTGACTAGTTGTAGGTCCTCGAAGAATGGGCCCCACCCTTTCTTTTGTATTCGCATTCTTTTATATACCAATCAGTCCATGATAGTGGTTGATTGGTAATGTCACCACTCTTGTATGCTTCATCCAAAACCTCATCATTGTCCTGCATGTCTTCTAGCACATCGACTATACCATATTTCCAAATCTCATCCAGTCGACCTCTCAAAATCCCTCGTCGAATGATATATTCATCTCAAAAATGGACCCAAATATCTTCTAATTGGGGCATATGAGCATTGGAATGCCTTGTTTTGCCAAACTTGCCCTAATAGTCAAAGCTAGTTCGCAGATGAAAAGTTCACAGGGTTACCTTAGCCATCTCTGCATCAACATGTTTGGTTTTTGAGTATTCAAGTAGGTGTACCTACCAATCAAAATAGGGAAATGCATTCCCTCTTTATGCCGCTTGTTTTGGATTCGATGATAATCCAATAGTTGTCAAACCAACTCCAATAGAAACCATTTATCTCGTAGGACACCTTGGCAATTTTCTTGGGGCACCTATGAAACCTAGAACCCAAACATAGGTAAATGTATGGAACTAGCGATATATTGCCCCCACTCCTGCACTTCCTTAAAAGATTCATCAGATATCCTCCGATTGTATAGTTCCTTGTCAAAATGGTAGAGGATGACTATGAATAATGCATCACTTATCCTCCAAAAATGTTTGCTTCCCTCGTCGGGGTGAGTTAGGGATAGAATTCATAAATATAAGAAGTGTTGTGAATGCCTTTGGTATTTAGTCCTACAAAATATCCCATGGTAGCAACAACATAGACTAAAAAGATGTCATGTAGAAGGTCTTAGTATTTGACACCCTATTCAACTCGATATGAGATAGAGCTACTAAGATGCTCTCCCACACGATTAGATCTTTGTTATTTTTATAGTGCCAATGTATAAGAATATCCACTCTTGGAATTCCTTTGTAGACGGAAGACTTGAGACATGACTTAAGAGTACAATGATATCATTGACTTCTTGGATAAATTTTTCCCTATACCATGTTTTTGTTAACTTAACCGAGCTCTTAGCCAAGTAATTATTCATCACAATTTTTGTGCATGATTCAACATCTTTGTCCCAATGTTATACTATTATTTTCGGTGAAATGGTAGTGTAATCTTAAACGTCAAGTAGATTGGGTAGATCTTCAAAGAATTTGGGTTGTAGGTGAATTACTACCTTGTCATCGACATCTCATATCATCGACATCTCTATCATAGACTCGCATCAAAGTGGGCAGCTACAGCTAGAACAAACTCGGGACAATGCATTGAAGTAGGAAAACCCGCAACAAGAATGAGCCCGCTATTATAAATGGCTTACATCCAAGGCTTCTTGTTAGGATCCTTTACTCTTTTCCAAAAATATTGGAAGTCAATCTGACCTAAGTCGAGTGTCTCCTATATTGCCTAGGTCGGGAAGACAAGCATGTTTGAGGGCAACTCCAAGGAATGAATACTTCATCTTCTCTTCTTCCTTTGAAATGGAAGTAGACATCAAGTTATGGATTTGAAAGCGAAGTTAGAGAGATTTTGAAAATAAAATCTCTCGAAAACAAAAAAATAGAAAACTCGAAAACCTTTTAGACGAAAACTCGAAAGAAACCTCCAGAAATCAAATTCTCTAAAATCTTTTTCCGAAATGAATTTCTTCAAAATTTTAAAAAGGAAAGTTTCCCAAAAAATTTCTCGAAAAAGACGCAACATTTGATTTCTCGATGGACATAAGGAAAAGAACCTTCGAACAATGAAAATTGTTGAGAAGAAGCATGGAAAACTTGAAAGAAACCCAAAAACAAACTGCAAACTTGAAAAGACTCAAAATAAAAGGCATGGTGAATCAAGGGAGTTGTCATTTGAAAACACACAGAGGGAAACCAAAAATAAAACCAAACGAGAAAGAAAACAAATGAATATCTAAACCAAAAAGAAATAAACAAATCAAAATACCTTGAAAATGATGTTCCAAAAATTGAGTGAATGAAATGTCGGATTAACTTGTCGGTGAAAATGATAGTAAAAAATAAAGTTTAAATAGAAATCTCGATATTAATGGGAAAATGTCCATTCCATACGAGGGTTGGTGAAGAATTAATTGCTTAGAAAAAACACTGAAATTGAAACGACAACCCAAAATTCTGAAAATTCAGAAATTTGGGATTTCAGACTTCAAAGATTTGGAGGCGAAAAGAGAAATGGTGATGAAAATTTCTGAAACCGAAAGCCCAAAATTCTGAAATTTCAAAATTTTAGACTTTTGGACTTCGGAAGTCGAAAAGAATTTACCAAAAGTGCAACAAATTTTTTTCAAAACCCAAAAGCGACAATTTGGAGTTTCGGACTTCGGAGATTTTGGGTCCAAAATCACCAATTGTTCAAATAAAAATCCACACTCCCAAATCCTGAAAGTCCAAAATTGAGAATTTGAGTTTCGAGTCTTTAGAGATTTTGAAACTTGATTACAACTTTGAAAGAGAAAAATCTCCGAAATCAAAATCTAAAAATTTAAGACCTCGGGACTTGGAGGAATTCATTGTACAAGGGATTTTCTCAAAAAATATTCTTGACCATTTTTTGACATTTTCTCAAGGTAGATTAAATTGCTAACATTTTTGGTGATCTCGAGGAATGCTTGCTGTGAAGATTTTTAACTAGTAGCCTTAAGAAAAGCATTGGGCAAAAGAGTTCTAAAGAGAAAACAAAACGAAAACAAAAAGAAAAAAAAAAAAAACAAAGAAATCAAAATGATGTGCAAAGCACTTGGAGGAAAAGATAAAATACTATACAGGGTGAAACAATCTCAAAAGAAATCCTTGAGATGTATCGCATTCACATGAATGGGAAATTCTTCTCCATTGAGTCTAGATAGACGAAAAGAGTTTTCCTCTTTGCAAATTGTAATAATATAAGGCCCACTCCGGAGGGCGTCAAACTTAGCATGCCTGCCCGGTTTAGCCTAGTCTTCATCCCATTTAAGTACCAAATCTCGTTCTTTGAATGATCTATCTGAAGCTTTCTTATCAAAGGATTTTTAAAACTGATTCTAATGTTGCATGAGTGTATTCATAGCTCCGAATTTCCTCCAACTCCATGAGTTCAAAAATATCACTGTTAAAGAATCATCCTTCGTAACCTCAAGTCGATAGACCAAGTCTAAGAAAGGTATTTTCAAGGAAAGTGGTAGTTTTCTTCTCGTCCATATACGAACATGAAAGGTGAAACCCCAATGGCCTTTTTAGGTGTTATCCAATATTCTCACAGAGTAACCTTAAGCTGCATATGCCGGAGTCCTTTTGTTGGCCTCCATTGTGTGCTTGATGATCCTTATCGAGTTCTTATTGCGATTCAACCATCCCATTTCCCTATGGATAGTAGTTAGATGAATTCTTGAGATAGACCTCATTCTTGACAGCCCATTCACTTATTTTTATCCTGAGGAATGCCATTGCATTGTTAGAGATAACAATAAATGGAACACCAAACCTTGTCATGATACTCTCTAAGAATTCAAGGACAAAATTTGCATTGCTCTCCTTCAAGGCAACCACCTCTGTCCAACGGGTGAAATAATCTGTCACATTAAGGACCCATTTATGTCCTTCACTGGATGGAGGATTGATCATACCGATAAAATCCAACCCTCATTGAATAAAGGGTTAATCCACTGTAGGGGATGCGATGGGAGAGCTGTCAAACACTTTTTCTGCAAAAAGAGCACACTCTTTACATTTCCATACCCAAAAATGGGAATCTTTGAACAAGTCGGCTAGTAGTAATTGTCTCGCATGATCTTGGTAGCATTCATTCGTGTCGAATAATGTCCTCATAACATCCCATTGTGGAACTCCTCCAATATCTTGTTCACTTGCTCTGGTTTGATGCGGTGTGAAAGAACAACGTTCAAATCATTTTGGAATAGAACGCCATCCACCACAACATATGGAATAGACCAAAGATGAAAAGTATGTCATTGAATCTTATCCATATTTAGAGGATATACTTCGAGAGGAGGAAATTTTCCATCTTAGTTAACCAATCAATCTGATCATTTCCTTCACCAATGTTGAAGAGCACAACATCCCTTAACATCCTTAATTTCCATGTCTGCGTAGCCAACTTTGGCGCAACCCCTTGCCCTACGAAAATTTTAGTGACTTTAATGTGTACATCATACTCCATTACTTTTGTGATCCACCCAAAGCACATTTCTCATTGATCTCTTTATTTAACAAAAACTATTTGACGCTTGGGATGAGAAACCATTAAATGGATCTTGTTGTTTGACAATAGATGCCTAAAATTATTTAGGGCTCAAATGACTGCGAAGACCTATTTTTCGACGAAAGAATACTTAAGCTCATATTATTTGAGAGACTGACTAAAGAAGGAAATGAGTTGCTCCATCAGGTCATCATTTTGGTGAGTGAGAATTCCCGACATACTTTCCTGACCTACGAAAGCGTATAGAATAAAATCCATGTCAAAACAAGGACTCACCAGTGTAGGAGCATGGGAGATAGTTGTCTTGATGGATTTGAAAATTTCTCTTCCCTCCTTCATCCATGAAAATGGGATATTGTTTTTAAGCATGGCCATTAGTGGGTTTCCAATGTTCCAAACTGAGGAACGAATCTCCCCATAAAGTTTATAGTTCTCAGGAAACTCTAGAGACCTTTCTTGTGACTTAGGAGGGATAGAGAAAATTTTTTGAATCCTGGCTGGGTCAATTGAGAGTCCTTCAGCTGAAACAATATACCCCAATAACTTGCCTTCTTGAACTGCAAAAATGCATTTCTTAGGGTTTAGTGAGATCCCAAACTCTCTACACCTTCGAAAAACTTTCCTTAGATGCGCAATATGATCTTTGACATGTTTGGAATAGATAGTTATATCATTGAGGTAAACCAAGATCATATCATTGATGAGTCCTTTAAATTCCATGTCCATGGATCTTTGAAAAGTAGCCCTTGTATTGGACAATCCGAATGGCATTTTTGTATGCATACATGCCCCACTTAGTGGTGAAAGCCATTTTGAATTGATTAGATTCTTGGACTAGAATCTGATTGTACCCTAAATAGCCATCCAACAGAGAAAATATTTGAGCTCGACACTATCACGGAGGATCTGTTCCATTGAAGGAAGAGGGTAATGATCCTTTAATGAGGCACGGTTCAAATCCCTAAAATCTACACAAAGCCGAATCTCTGTTATTTTTCCTTACGTGCACTAGATTATATACCCACGATGAATACTTGATAAGAAAAATTATGTAGGATTTGATAAGCTTTGTTATCTCTTTCCTCATTAGCGGCTCAACCTTGGGATTGATTGGCCTTTGTTTTTGATGAACTAGTTTAGAGTTTGGATCCAGTTCAATCGTGTGTTGAGCTAGGCCTGGGTCAAAACCACGTAGGTCTTTATAGCTCCATGTGAAAATATCATGATATTCTTGACACAATTCAATGAAAGATTTATTTTCCTGAGTAGTGCATACCTTACCAATCTTTAAATATTTCTCACTAGCCACTTCAACCTCCTCAAAATATTCTTCTTTGACCATCATATTTATGCTTTGTTGTTTGGCTGGTCATCCGAATTGAAGATAGATTCAAGCATGACCAAGCCTTTTGGAATTTTTTTTCCTTTCAATTGAATGACCTGGTCACCATAGGATTCCTGCAATTTACTGTGGTGTTTGGCAGCGAACTCTGCTTCTTATTGTAAAAAAGAACAATTTGTTCATCAATATCAAAAACCTTCCAACTGCTTACATTATCGATGCATCTGCGGGATGGACATCCATTTTGATTGTTTGTTTCCCTTCATGATGTCCATAGGTATATCATATTGAGATCTAATAGTGGAAATCCTGTCAGCATCTTGATTTTGATTTCTAGGAACCGCATGAATTCTGAAAGCTTCTAACTCCTCTATCAGGTCCCAAATTTGATTCTTATATGATCTTAAGAGATCATTTATCGATGCACTATGGGATATTACTTGATGAACCACCAATTCACTATCACCAAAAATGATCAAGGATTTGATACCTCTTTGTTAGGCTAGTTGCATCCCTTGTATAAGAGTCTCATACTCAGCAACATTATTAGTATAGCTGAACTACAATCGAAAAGATGAGAAATATTTATCCCCTCCTAGAGAAATTAACATGACTCTGCACAAAATCCATTTTTACTCTTTTAACCATCGAAGAATAGCTACCATAGTCCTTGAAATCACTTTGGGTGTCTTAACTAACTGAGGCATGATTGTACCTTCTTCATGTATACAATAAGTTCCCAATCTAGTCTCATCCAAAAATAACAGACTAGATTTTTCGTTAGCTAATAAATCAGCATACGTGTCGTATTGATGGTCTATACTCACCTCATCAAGAAGCGTATCGGGAACCTCCTCTATAAGAGTATTTGGTTCATGATCCGTATCTCTCATCTTCATGATCACAAATGGTGTAATTACCATTTATGGGTTTGGATGTGTAAGGTTCCACATGATTGTGACAGATTGGTTCGCCCTTATAGTTACCTTAGTTCCATACCGGGTCCTTAGGATCATATGTGACCAGTCTGATGACAAATAACCACCCATTTTTGTGGTGAAATCCCATGATAACAAATGGCAAAGAGGGGAGGAAGATCAATGACATATATGTCCTGTGTGAATGTCAAGCTAGGACATGCATGGATAGTAAGTTGAAGCCCTTTAATGACCCCCATAGTTTGGACTACAATACCGTCAAGTTGAACAACCCCTCTTGTAATTGGAGTATATGGAATTTGTAGTACATCTGTGACCTGCTTAGGCATTACGGAACTGCTGGCTCTAGAATCGATCATACAATTGTGCACCAAATGCTCACCAATAATCAGTGAGATATAGAATGGTGGAGGCTTGTTGGTTTTAGTATGTATTTTTGTCTCAGGTTGGCATAAGCTGGTTGCCACTGCTACTTCTTGACCTAATGATCGGTTAGTAGTGCCAAAACTATTCAAATCCTCTCATAGCAAGTTCCTTTGAGAAGGAATCGAGAGTGCATCCCACATTGTGACACTCAAATTGGTCTTCTTCATTTGCTCCACAATGCTGAATGGAATTGCTCCCACTTTGCTAATACCTTTTGGGGCATTGGGGTCCTCCTTTGGATAATGCTTATTAGGCATCATGATACTTGAAGTTCCATCCTTCTTTATAGACTAATCAGCGGATATTTCTGATGATTTCTTTTTCATGTCTTTACCATCTGGTACTTGTGTTAGGGATTGAGAAGTAGATGCTTGGTTAGTATTGGAAGACTGTGGATCTATTTCCCTTTTCTTGGAATATGTGTTGGATGCTATAGTGGAGGCATCAGTATTTAAACCACAAAATTCTTTTGCTTTCCAATTTAGTAGTGTGGTTTCATTAGGAGGTTGGTCTTGACTTTTGGAAGTGGATGGTTCAACAGATGATTCGGGTAGAGCGGATATACTTTAGACCATAAGGGCTTAACTTAAAACTCCATTTGGGTAGAGATTATGACTATGGGCCTGAGAACAATGGTAACAACATTCATAGTCTTGGATGATGTTGTTCTGGACCGGGACTATAGCTCTGGAAGAACTGGCAGCATAAGGGTTCGAAAAATTTAAAGGTTTTACATTTGTAGCTTGGCTTGTGGCCTAATTTTGTGGCTGACCATTCCCTTGGAAAGGAGGATGACTCATCGATATTGGGTTTGAAAGCGGTGAGCATCTTTGGGACTACTACCTCTTCATTGGTATAAATTTATTTACGAAATTTTGTGATGACTTAACCTCATCTAGATCATTTGAGGAATTAGACACATGCATAACTATCGAGTAAAATCTATCGAGGCGGGAAATGGTGGTTGTTGGCCTGCAAGCTCTCCAAAAATAGGTATGGGAAGTCTATGAGCAATTTTACCTGCTTGAATCAAGTAATTTTCAGCTCGTACAACAATTTCATAAACATTAGGGATAATGGTTCCCCCCATGGATTGAATCATGATAGTAACATCACTATTCAATACCTGTAAGTAATATAGAAATGCGCTATCTGGGGATGGCCTTACAAGTGCTAGGATCCATTTCCAAGTCTTATCAAAACAAAGGTTGAAATCACTCATATATTCTTGAGGAGACCACTTGATAGTATGAAATTTTTCTACAAGCGAGAGATTATCAATTTTGTCTTTGAACTACTTACACAAATTTGTGCCTAACTCGTTCCAAGTGGTAACAAATCCAACAGTTAAACTCTGGAACCATTGAAGTGCTCTCCCTTTGAATGAGGTAGCAAGAGTCGAACTACTATGTTATCTTCTATGATACTATGTACCGTGCAGATGCTGGCTACATCCAGTATGTGCTCCGAGGTGAAGCATTAGTCTCTCCATTATAAAATGGTAAAATTTTCAAATTGCTGCTTTGGTATGGCGTCTCTTTGTGCTAATAGCAAGAATTTGCCGGTATTGAAAGGAAGACAAGCATTGGCTGCCATGACCTTTAAAAGATGGTTATGTCTTGGTGAGGGAAGATATCTTTCAGGAGGATTTGAATGCCATCTACAAGGTAAAGCAGTGGTGGTGATCCTGAAAGGATTCTTCCTCTTCTCCTTAGGGGAGACAAAGAAAGATCTATATGCTTATAATTTTCCCACCTTGAAGAAGCTCTTGTGTGAATTCTTCACATAAGTTGATATACTGAACTTTGAAATCTAGAGAGATGGAGTTGCCAAATACTTTTAGTCAATAGAATGAGAAGATAAGTACCAACTCATCCCTTTGAGTGTGCCAAAAACTTTTGTCACCAAATCACTGCACCCCCTGAATGGCTTGGAAATTAATCATGACATTTGGTGTGATTGGGACACATGGGATCACCTCTCAAGCTATGGGACTTGGGCTCAAGGTGAACCTCTAGAGAAGGTCGGCTTCCTCTTCCTAAACTAAACACAACACTACCTCTAATGCAAGAAAAATGGCTAACTAGTCCTATGCTAACATTTCATGGGATTAGGGAGAGAGATTTGCAAGGAATAAAACTTAAACTAGAAGCGGTGATGCACCAATTTGGGAAATGTTCAACATCTGGAAGGGTTAATGTGGGAACAAGGTTTGCATCATTGACCACCTTCACCTTTAGCAACTAGAAAGGGTACAAAAATACCACAAACCAATGGAAGACATTCCTCTATTAAACTTGATCATACACAATAGAAAGATCAACTTTGATTTGATACATAGATAATTTATCAAGAGGATAATCACAAGCACATGTCAAGCACCCACTTAAGTGATAATAATAATAATGCAAATTTTAATCAATAGAAGGAAAACAATTTCTCACAACCGATTAAAGGTAATCACACTATTCTTTTCAAAATATGAAATAGATAATCTAAAGTAAAAGTAAATTAATCAATAATGCCAAGGAATCACATTCACAAAGCATATAATGACTGATCATTCAACACAATAGAACAGATATTCAAGTGCAAGGTATTATAATTAAAAGGTTTCAACCAATATCTGAAAGCACTCTTCCAATCTTGAAGAGCAACTTCACCGAAAATTTCAAAAAGGTATCTATCAAATAATGGAAGCATTCCACTATTTAAAAGTTCCTAGTCGAGCCATTACTGACTAGGTATTTAACTAACATTTAACTGAAAAATAGCAATGTCATTAATAGAAGGAACAAGCTCCTATGAAAATAGAAAATTTGTTGTAAGGGTTTTGGTAGTCGACCCTACAATTTTGACTAATTAAGAGATCGAATCCATCCTCTCAACGTTGCTCCACCCGGCTGGTTCCGCAACATGCTCACCTTTTGGATTTCTTCCCAAATGGTCAGTCAATGTTTGTATTCAATGGAGAGTTTAATTATTCCTTATACCTATTCATCCTCGGGTCCACATGCATATTGATTCACCACATCCGCCACCTCAATCTCCCTTGTTATCCCGAGTCGGGACTCTTCTCACTTGCTCATGACTTTCTGCATTCTTCTTATGAAGTTATAGCACAAAACCAACCTATCAATAGAATCGAGCTGAAAGTTCTAATGATGTCGTCATCTCGTTTCACCAAGTCTTTGAAACTTTCTTTAATTTTTCCACGGGAAAAGCGCCGCGATTTTCTCGTTAAAAAACTTGAAATTAGCAATATCAAACTCTTACGAAATAGCATTGGGGCATCTGTAACTTTCAATTGTTTATCATCTAAATTTTTGATCAAATATTGCAATACTTGGCACCGAGAATTCCATAGGCTTCTTATATTAAAATAATTTGGAGACATCATCAATCACCTCCTCTTGAAGAAGCAAATCGGAATCCTTGCTCTAATCTCACTCCATGTTGTCGAGTTCAAATTCATATTATTGTTTTCCTCGAGAGAAGGTTTCATCCATTTTTGAAATAGTGACCCTCCCATCTTGTAGATCATTATAAATATCGATAATATCCTTGATTAAAGGATTATCTTCCATCAATATCCATTCTATCCACCCATTTATTGATCTCCCTTTCTAGCCTAGATTTTCGAGCTCATAATAAGAAAAATCATCAATGGTAGTTGAAATTTGTCATGCCATTTGTAGTAGATGAAGTTTCGGTAGATGGAGTGGGCTATGTTAATTTTCATAGAAATCTTTGTGAGTCACTCGACCTTGGCCTTGATTTCATCCTTTGTGGCCTTATCTTTGTCATATTTATCCATTAGATACCCATGAGTAGTATGTACATCTGTTTAGCTCCCTCATGAGTATCCTTTCCTAATGAAAACACGGAGATCGATAGTCCACGGTTGTGATTATTTCTTTGGTATTTCCCTCAATAGGGGTGGAAACCTCTATCACCCATTCTCTAGATGGATTTACTGTCATATTTGACATGATCCTTGGTCTCTTAATCTATCTCTTGGGTATTCACTCCAGAATGCTAAGATCTATAACATCTTCTAGAGGCACTTTCTTTTTCTGCTTAGGAGTCTACTTGAATAGCCACTCTGGGATAGCTGATACTAAGGAAGATGGAGTAGTAGATACAATACCCAATACATGAGTCAAGGCAATGGTGTTGGAAACACTGATTGGTGTTTGGATAGAAGTGGTGGTAATGGAAGGAGTGGATGTAAGTACAATAGTAGGAGTTTACACAATGATATTAGAGAATGGAATGGAAGGAAATGGAAGTGATAAAGGAAGTGAAGAAAGAAAAGGTGACCCAATATTCTCTCCAACCAAGAGAGCTGGAAGGGATGAGAACACTTGGGCCATAGAAGGAGATGGGAAGAGTGAACTGATGGAAAAAGTGGGAGGAAGCGATACGGGAAGGGACAATGGGGAGAAGAAGGAACCGATGGGCCTTGTGAAGTATCGGGAGAATCACTAACTATGACCACTTCTACCATAGTTGTTGCTAGAGCGTACTGGTTTGAGGAACAGGAGTTTTGTGAAGAGATGAGCCACCAATAATGGACAAAATCTTTCTTAGAACTGCGGGGGTTTTTGTATTGAACTTTTTCTATTTATAGGTGTTATTGGAATCATGATTGGTGGCACTCTTGTATTTATAGTCTTCTCAAATCCTATGGGTTTGATTCCAAAATTAGCCAACTAGTTGTAGGTCCCTCGATGAATGGGCCCCGCCCTTTATTTTGTATTCTTGTATTCTTCTATATACCAATCAATCCATGGCGAAGTTGATTGGCAATGTCACCACTCTTGTATGCTTCATACAAAACCTCATCATTGTCCTATATGTCTTACGGAACATTGACTATACCGTATTTCCAAATCTCATCCAGAGACAACATCTCAAAATCCCTCTATCAAATGATGTATTCATCTTGACAATTGACCTAGATATCTTCTAATTGGGGCATATGAGCATTGGAACACCTTGTTTTGGTGAACTTGCCCCAATAGTCAAAGCTGGTTCATGAGATGAAAAGTTCGCAGGGTTACCTACATTTTTGGCTTTGTGAATATGCAGGTAGGTGTACTTATCAATCGAAATAGGAAATGCATTCCAATTTTTGCCGCTTGTTTTGGATTCGATGATAATCCAATAGCTATTGAACCAACTCCAATAGAACCCATTTATCTGTAGGACACCTTGGTAATTTTCTTGGGGTACCTATGAAACACGGAACTCGAATATAGGTAAATGTAGGTAGCTGGAGATATATTTCCCCCCACTCCCACACTCCTTGAAAGCTTTGTCGGATATCCTCCGATTATGCAGTTCCTTGTAAAAATGGTAGAGGATGGATGTGAAGAAGGAGTCACTAATCCTTCAAAAATGTTTGCTTCCCTCGTTCGGGGTGAGTTCGGGATAGAATTCATAAATTTGAGAAGTGCTTTGCGAATACCTTTAGTATTCGATCTGTAAATCTCCCATGGCAGCAACAACATAGACTAGAAAAAATATGTCATGTATAAGGTCTTAGTAGTTGACACCCTGCTCAATCAGTGATAGCAAATAGAGCTCTTGATATGCTCCCTACCGATAAGATCTTTGTTCTCTTTTATAGTGGAAATGTATAAGAACATCCACTCTTGGGATTCCTTTGCGAGATGGAAGATGTGAGACACAACTTAAGAGTACAATGATATCATTGACTTTCTAGATAAAGTTTGCCCTATACAACATTTTTGGTAACTTAGTCATTCTCTTAGCAAGTAATTCTTGATCACAATTTTTATGCATGATTCAACATATTTGTCCCAATGCTCTCTGCTATATCTCTGTTGAAATGGCAGCATAATATTCAATGTTGGGTAGCTTGAGAAGATCTCCAAAGAAGTTAGGGTCTAGGTGAATTACCACCTTTTCATCGGCATCTCTAAGTGTCATAGACTCTGCATCAAAGTGGGTAGCTACAGCTAGAACCAATTTTGGACAATGCATTGAAGTAGGAAAACCCACAGCAAGGACGAGCCCACTATCATAAATGGCTTACATCTAAGGCTTCTTGTTGGGAACCTTGAATCTATCCTAGAAATATGGAAATTTAATTTGACCTAAGTCGGTGTCTCCTATATTGCCTAGGTTAGAAAAAAACCATGTTTGAGGGGAAAGTCCAAGAAAGAATACTTCATCTTCTCTTCTTCCTTTGAAATGGAAGTATACATCAAGTTATGGATTTAAAAGCCGAAGTTGGAGAGATTTTGAAAATAAAATCTCTAAAAAACTGAAACGAAAAAAAAATCTGAAAACCTTCGAGATGAAAACTCTAAAAGAAACCTCCAAAATCTTTTTCCGAAATGAATTTCTACGAAATGAATTTCTCCAAAATCTTTTTGAAATGAATTTCTCCAAAATCTCAAAACAAAAAGTTTCCCGAAAAATTTCTCTAAATTTTTTTTCCGAAAAAAGATGAACAATTGATTTCTCCGATGGAAATAAGGAAAAGAACCTTCTTGAAGAATGAAAATCATTGAGAAGAACTGCCGAAAACTTGAAAGAAATCCAAAAAAAAATTGCAAACCTAAAAACACTCAAAATAAAAGGCATGGTGAATCATGGGAGTTGTCATTTGAAAACACATAAAGGGAAACCAAAAAGAAAACCAAATAAGAAAGAAAACAAATGAAGATCTAAACCAAAAAGAAATAAACAAATCAAAATACCTTGAAAATGGCGTGGCAAAAACCGAGAGAATGAAATGTCGATTAACTTGTCGGTGAAAATGACGACAAAAAAATCAAGTTTAAATAGAAATCGATATTAATGGGAAAAATTTTGTTTCAGACGGGGTTGGTGAAGAATTAATTGCTTGGAAAAAACACAAAATTCTGAAACCCGAAAGCCTGAAATTCTAAAAATTTGGAAATTCAAGATTTTAGACTTCGGAGATTTGGAGGTGAAAAGAGAAATGGTGATGAAAAATTTCAAAAACTGAAATCATGAAAGTTCAAAATTTCATAATTTCGGACCTCGAGAAGTCGAAAAGAATTTACCAAAAGTGTGACCAATTTTTTTTGAAACCTAAAAGCCCAAAAGTTCAAAAATTAAGAGTTTGAGTTTGGACTTCGAGAGATTTTGGGTCCGAAAACCCAATTATTCAAATAAAAGCGAAAATCTGAAAGCCTAAAAGTCGAAAATTCAGACTTTCGGACTTCTGATTTTGAAATGCAATTAAAACTCGAAGGAGCAAAATCTCGATATCAAAATTTGAAAATTTAAGACCTCGAGGCTTGGAGGAATTCACCGTATAAGGGATTTTCTTAAAAACCTTAGTGACCATTTTTGACATTTTTTCAAGGTAGATTAAATTGCTAACAGTTCCATCACCTCGACCCTCTACTTATCTTTGTGGGACCCTGTCCCGCCCCTTCCTGTAAAATGGGATCCATATCTCGAGCCTCTAGGATTACGTGCACTGCACATGGGCCCGAAAGGGCACAATCTACACTGTGCAAGCAGTAAATGGCCTGCAAACCCACTATCTCGTGCTTGTAGGGTGGCCACCTATACCCCATATCCATCCCCACCTGTGTGGGAACATGTCCCTATGTTACTTGGGCTGTAAAGCTACTAGTTGTGTATTAGTGTGGCCACCTATGCCTTTGACCTTGTCAATTGCCCTTGCACTATCCCAACTATGTCACTAGGGTAGTCACATGCCCCGTAGGGTGTCCTCGAACTGTGATAGTGGCTTAGTTGGGCTGCCTGGCCTTAGCGGTACTACTGTAGCTTGTACACACCATTGTCTGCACTCTATCTCGTAACCCCAACATCATCAATCTACCGGTCTACCACCTACTCCTCCTACCCTGTAAGCACCGTTGGATGTGGTAGAGGCATAGGCCTCTCCATGTTGTCCATCCTGTATTGTGGAAATGGTGGAGGTACATATTGTAGCAACCCAAAATTCCATCTGACCCTATCAAAAGTATCATCTCGTGCTCTCCTTCACGGTGCTCCTCTATCCATTGGAGCAACTGTAGCTCCTGTAGCTCTTTATCCATATTCTATATGATGGGAAGCCCACATATGGCCTCCACATGATGTCCACACCAGACAACACTAATATGCTACATCGTGTGTAGCCCTAGTAACTTAATGCTCTCCAACAATAGGTACCCATTTCTTGTAGCCCACCCAAACCAAGCCCTCCTTGAATGCATCAAGTTGGGGCATGCCCACTAGACGGACACACACGATGTGCCCATATGCCCAACAGTGTAGTAAGAACATGCAAGTATAGATCGAACCGCCGTAACCACCCATATGCCCATAACTCTATGTATAGTTACACCAAGAATGTCAGTGCCCATATAAACTAGGTCCTATCTTCCATCATGTTGTGAAGAAACCCCATCAATGCCCATGGGAAACTCCCACCCTCTCTGCATCCGGAAGTGCAAAATAATAGATTACCTCCATCATCAACACCACTAACCTCATCTCCTCTGGATGGGCCCGATACATATCTCCATAACTCATGTTGGCGCTATGGAACCTCAACTCCACTAGCCCCTCACCAAAACACTGTCAACATCAAATCCTTAGATGCCTATGAGAAAATGGAATACACATACATCCCTATTATCGATAGTCGAAGGATCCTATAAACATCCTCCAAGGTGACGGTCATCTCACATGTCAAAAACAAAATGTGTTGGTCATCGAATCCCATCTGTTGATGAGGGAGACCATCAAACTCGGCTCCTAGACTACATGTTGGTAACATCTAACCCCAATCAAGACAACCTCTACCACATGGTGCCACTCCTCAACTATTGCACTCCCTTATACTGCTAATAATAGGGGTGGTACCCTATCACACATCTGTAACTTGTCCCTCACCTGCATCCAACAAACCATAACATCATTAGACCTCGACCATACTCCACTTCACCCTTGAACCCCAACCTATTCCCCAGAACCCCCTACTCGTGACCTATCTCCCCACCCCAACCCTGATGACTACCTTTCCCCCATCTCAATTTCACACCGGTGACTTAGACCTATTTACACCTCTTACCCAAGCTATTTTCCGTCAACAATATCTTCCTATCTCATGACCTATCTCCCCCACCCACCTCCTCCCCTTTGCTGGCCCATTTTCCTCTAAATGTCGATTGACATGGGTTATTATTGACTAGTAACGGTCAATAAAAGCGGCATCGATCACCTCATCCATAACTAATGTTGGATAACTCCCACCAATGTTGGCCAACCCTTGACCGATGTCGGTCACTATCACAGCGACAAAATCCATGAAACCCTACCCATTTTCTCTATAAAAATCCCATATTCTACCCTCCCTACCTACCCTTCCCTCCTCAAATCTCCCCTCACCCCAACCCCACTCCTTCTTACCCTACATCAACCTTCCCCCATTCCTATTTCATCCATTTTCTTCCCCAATTTAAATTTAATTTTCCCCCCAAAAAACCCATTTTACCCTAACCCAATTTCTACAAACAAATTTACCTACCACACGTAGAAGGGGATCGAATCCTACCTCATCACGATGTTGTCTATGTGGTGGCACGTTAGGCTCTTTGCATCGGTGTTCCACCCGATCCCACTCTGTCTCTCTCGTCATCACTTGAATCCACTCCTCATCTCCACCCAATCAAATCAATCACACCAATCTCGTGGACCCACCTATCAAATGACCAATCACCCACTCGAGGCTAGCCATATCAGCTTTCCATCTCGTTCCATCACTTTCCACTTTTCCACTGCTCCTTTGTCATTTTCTACTATCGAAAATGACAAATGATTCGCAAAAGGTAGAATTTTCCTTTTTAATCCCAATCTTCTCTAACCAATGTCGGTCATATTGGTGCCCTAGTAAACCGTCATTGGTCAACATGTAACCGATGTCGGTCACACTTCAAACTAGTTGCCCTTACCCCACTCCCTTTTCACCTATCACCACTCGTGGTCACCCACTTTTATCATTCCGGCCACCCATTGAAATATACCTACAAAACCAACCTACCCCTACATTTCCTTTGCTACGTCTTAGGAGTTGTTATTTTACCTATATTTTGACCTTACCCATGCCATGACCTATTTTCCTAAACTTTACCTAATTGGTGTGACCATTGACCTTATGTACTCACTATACCTTGTGATGTTATTACCTATTTTGTTTTAGCCTAACAACGAAACCTTTCCTATTGTCATGGCATTTATCCCAACTGAAAATTTGGTTTTTACCGAAGCATACCTAAACGTTCCTACACTGACCTACATTATGTTTCTTGACCATATCATATACCTTGGATACTGAATCACTTCACCCTTTTTGGATAAGCCTATCGACCTTAGATGATGTAGAGTTGGCAAGTCTTCAACCCAGATGCCGCATTGCAATCTACATGTGTGTGTGCATTTGATTGTCATTACCCATCACCCAATTTTTAACCTAACCCATTACCTATTACCCAAGTTGACCGTCATCATTTCCCTCAATACTAAAACCATGCCCACCTAGCTTCATCACCTACACATTTATCAAACCACTCACTGATTCCATCTTACACCTCATCAGTGCCCGGTTTGAGGGGATCACCTTCACCCACACATGGGGAAATCACTTCCTATTTTTGTTAGCATCACTTACCAATACAAGCTACGTAACAAAAGGGGGAAAAATGTAGACACCAAAATTGGGTCACACTCCCTTGGTCCCCTTTTGAATAACTAACTTAAACACATTCACCTAACCATGACCCTTATACCCCACATTAATATTAATTTAATTATTTACAATTAAATTAATACTCATCCTCACTTCATTCATTATTTAATTACCTCAATTAAAACTAATTTCCACCTCACCCCACCACCTCACCTAGACACCTCACCATAGACCTATTTATAACATGCTCCCATAACTAACTAAGACTTAGCCCTACTTACCTTAATGAACTAGGACTTAGTATAACCCTAAAAGCACATGCTTATTATCCCTCTAACCACTTTCCCATGAATCTAAGTGTAACGTTCCATTGACATTCGAGAAAAATGAACAAAGCTAAAAAAAGATAGCTAGGATTTACTATTTTAGGAAACCTAGGATATCTGGCCTTAACCGACGCCTTGATCAACTTTAAACCGATGCCGGTAACCCCGAACCATCGTTGGTTACCATATAACCTTTTTGTAACCTTGTTTGAGAGGTTAGATACATTCTCTAGTTTTAGAGCAAAGGAGATTTGCATGCAAGAAAGAACCAGAGCTCTTTTGCACATCTAGGCATCCATAACCAACACATTCATTGATCATAAGGCTTTGACATTCACAGAGCACCCCAGGGAAGCACTACCACGAAAGCTGGTTGCCATTTCACTGATCACCATCACCACCACCCACCATTGAACTGTATAGCTCTAATTGTGTCTCTAACCTACACCACTTCATCTCCATTCAGTTTATAAAGTTGTTCACCTTTGTTTATCAATCATTAGTTATATTTTTACCCTACCACTATTGCCTTCTTGTGAACCCGACCATTCCCATCATTCCTACCGCTTTTAATCACCTCTTTCTATGTCTCGAGCACCTCCGAATGTTCCCAACATCCCCCTAGATCTAAACCAACACCTCACCATCGCTGATCCAGTCTAAGATAAATCCCAAAACCATGGACTATTGAGTTATTACCATCTCGCATTAACTATTGTCAGTCCTTACTAAACTATCGCCGGTCATACCAAAGCTGAAGTCGGTCTCGTATTTGAAATTCTTGCTAATACCAGATCCCAATAACCCCTTTTAAGTGATTCGGGTGAACCATAATCGACCTTGACCCATTCTAGTACCTTATTTATTTACCTTATTAATGATCTGATCATAGCCTATCTGTTATGTTAGATTTTCTTATTGTATTTGGATGAGATACCTAAATCATATCAACTACAGTAGTATTCTATTTACTTACATTGTTTCTTGCATTAAATTGTATTAAAATAGAGGGTTGATTGCCGAGGAAGTATCACACTTCCTAGATCTAGCACATGCTAGAAAGCCCACTAACATATATTATTTAATCCTCTTTTGTGGTCTTGTTGTGTATTTTAGGTAGTTCCTCCTAGCCAAAAGGAAGCTCTCACAGTCAACATTGGATCAAGAAGTTAGAACGTGTGCACAACCTTCAAATGACCATCACTACAGGTATTCCTCCTTGGCCCACACCATTATCTGTTTTGTCTAAAAACTTAAAGAAAAGCGGTGAAACACTTAGAAAGGAGCCAATGGGGAAAATTTTCTCCCAATTTGGATTAGACCATATATAATCACGCATAAGTATGGGTCTCGGGGCTTATCACTTGGCTTCCCTTGATGGTAAATTAGATATTTAACCTCTTAATGCATTGCACTTATGGCCATTCTATTATTAGTACATGCACCTATGAGCATAGACATATCTTTAGACCATTTCTCCACCATTATCCCCTTACGTATATCATGGTAATGATATGAAAAATGTGGTCTACCATCTTTGCTTTAATACAACATTAAATATGGGCACCATGGCTATGTCTATAACATTTTCCTTATGGATAGGTTCTCCCTTATTTGTGAGAGCTTCATGATCATTACATCCAACACCCTCTCATTCTCCTATTGTAGTCATGCAAAGGGTCCATGGGGTGTCACTTGTACGATCATCGTCCCCTCCTAAGTGGTCTACTTCACTATTCCCAACTCTCCCCATGTAAAGCTAAAATTCATGTATGCAAAAAGAAAAAGAAAATTTATCAAAAACAAACTGCTCCCTCGAAGGATTGTTGTTCATAAAAATAAATAAATAAATAAAGGAAAAATCATGCAAATCAAATTCAAAAGAAAAATCACATGAAATAGATTGATCTCTGAAAGGACAGATATCATATATATTATTCTTTCCATCTGTATTATGTATAAATTAGACCATACCCTCAAAGGATGGCTACTCTTTTATTATGTCATTCGGAAGACTTCCCACTTTGATCAACTTTCCTTTTATCAAAATTCCCAGACAGCTTCCCGCATTGATCAAATTTCTTCTATTATTGTTCTTCCCCTTTCCCAGAGCTGGGGCATAGACTTAGGAACACCACCTTTGGAGAACCCTCTTCCCGCATATAAGTTACATCTCAAACCCCCTTGTCATGTCAACATTAGGTTGATGATAATATTTCATTTATATCTCCTTCAGGGTCTTTTGGTATAATCAACTGTCATGGGTTATGTACTACACCTGTTATTAGCTGCAAGCGCAATGCCTTGAGTAGTATCTTTTCTTGTTTACCTCCTATCTAGTTTGAAGAAGAAATTTCTTACATACCCCTTGTTACGGTCATGTGACACTCATCTCATTAAGGTCATCTTTTATCACAATCGCATTCTTTGAAATCAAATTTCAAATCATAAATCTACATCCACATATTTACTCTTAAGGATGTCCCCTATTAACATCATCCATAAATTCATGAAATCAATTACTATTTCTAAACACTCTCTTTAATGCACTATTCGGTTTGGGAATTATACTTGATCTATGTTGCAGTTTGTGAATTCTACTTGAGGATATCTCTCAAGTAGCATTCATTATCCAACAACTCATCATCCCCCACCATGACCAATATGACCTTCTCCATCTATCCTCTCTCATTGTCCTTCTCTTCTCACCAATTATCCACCATTGTTACCCTTCTCATCATTCTTATTTCTATCTATCACTTAGCATGGACATCATCTTCTTCACCATTCCAAGATTTTCATCCCCAGCTTGGCATGTCTATGTAACTACCCACGCAACACGAAAATCCTACTTGAAGTAGACCTGTCATTCTAGACAAGGTCTCATTCATAATCACATCTGTTGACCATTCCTTCCTCCTAGTCTCCTTTTTCAACCCAATTTTCTCCTAAAATTCACCCCATCTCATTCTCCATTGCTCTTCTCACCCACTTCGTCCTTCTCCATTTTTTCTTCGATCCTTCACCCGTCCTCCACCCGGATAATTATTGTTGTGTTTTTCCTCTAATATCCTTTTACTGGCATCTGTTTTATCATTTCGTTTCCCTTTCATTCTTTCAAATTTCGGCTTGATGATATTACTTAATCACCCATTTTGTGTAGGATTCTTAATTGAAATATATCCCTTTCCTAAGATCCTTCCGCTGTAGAAAATCCTCCACCATTTTCCATTCCATCAAACAACAATCATCACTAGAAATGTCTTCCCGCTCCATAACTTCCACTTAACGCTCTAGTGTCATCACTCTCACAACATGGGCATCCTAATTAAGGATTCCCCTCACACTCTCCATCCTACACCACATACATTCCTCCATCTGTTTATGTTACACTCCTTTGTTTCCTTCTTTCCTTATTATCGTCTTAGTATCCATATTCTCCTCGATCACTTTACTTATGCACTTTCACAGTATGGAAAATGTACTTGAGGGTTCCCCTTCAGTCCATTTTTCATACACTCTTACCATCAATCTTTCCAACCATCTACTTCTTTTCATCATTCTTCTTCTTCTTCGGTTTGACGATCCTACTTAACCATTCCTACAGACATGGCGATCTTACTTAAGAGTCTCTCTTAGGGATGATCTATCTCCTTGCCTTTCCCCATCGCTCCACATTCTCACCATCCACATTTTCTCTTCATTCCCCATAAACACATCCTCTTCCCTCCTCTTTCTTCCTCACACCAAATATCTCTGACTTCCCTAAATATCATCTCCATCATCCCTCATTTGGAAATCTCACTTAACCACTTCATACCATTTCTTACTATGTCTCGTTTCTTCATCTTTACCTTGTTCATCCTCATCCACATCCTCATCCACTACATCCTCTCCTTGCCTTCATCTTTGCAAAAATCATTATCCCTCCTTTCTTTACTCTTTCCACTCCACCTTCTCGAGTTCTCCCACATATTTACCACCTTGTTTACCCGCCATTGTTGTTAGTATTCCTCTAACATTCTTTCATCATCATCTTTTGTTTCTACGTTAATAATTATCGGTGGAATTCTCCTAAAAAACACTCATCCCCATTTTGCATGGTCTTATTCCTTATCTTTTCCATCCTCCATTTTATCTTCATTCCTTCCTCTTATGTGCCCTCTAATCATTATCGGGGGACTTCTCCTAACATCCCTTCCTTTGGCATTACCTATTTTGTTATTCCCTCTCTTTTTCTTCACTATTTTTCCATCTTCCCTTCACCTTCTTCAATATCTCTATTGTCTTCCTCATACATCCTTCCTCCATTTTTTTATCATCAACTTATCCTTATTTCATGCATCTCCGCATTTCTTCTAATCCATACCATCCCTCCCTTCCAACTCCTCTTTACATTCCTGATACTACTCACTCTCCACTATATATCACCCATTTTGGTTTCCTCCCTTTTGCATAATTTTCTCTGTTGTCCTCTCCTCCTTTCTACTTCTGGTTTTCTTTCACTTCCTCTATGATGAGACCAAAATATGTCTCATTATATCACCAAATAACATTCTTATTCTCTCTCTCAAAATAAAGCTTTCAAGTGAATTTAGATGTAGTTTTAATAACATATATCATATTTAAGGTAGAATATAGGATTTATCTTATCATCTCTTTAGAAATCTATTTGCAATCTAATTGTTGTTATTTCTTGATATTTCTTCTAAAGTTGGAATGCAATAGTGTGTAGAAAATAGGTCATAAACAACTATACTCCAAGTTCATAGATTGCAGCTACGGAAATTCTTCACACAACTATGGAAATGCCCAGCTACGGAAATTCTTCACGCAGCTACGGAAATTCTTCACACAACTACGGAAATTCCCAGCTACGGAAATTCTTCACGCAGCTATGGAAACACCCAACTAGTGAAAGTATTTTGGTTTGTTCCAAAATAATGTAAAGGAGTACCAAACTATTCAGCCTACTCTTTGCTTCCACATCATCAACCAAGAATATAGATCCAAACATGTGGCAATCCAAAGTCATGAATGCATGTGGCATTCCAAGAAGAATTCAAAGTCATGGACTTAGCACTCCCATTTTTCTCTCCATGTTTCAAGGATGAGCAAATGGTGGAATAGTATTAGGAATGTTGAATAAGTACTCTCCCACTTTGTGTTCCTAGATTAAAGGGATGAGTTGTAGAAATATTCTCCACGATAAGTGGGTTGTTGTAGTCAAGTTTGTTTAGTATTTATTGCTTTGAATAAATCCACCCAAGAATAGGTAGTTAGTTCTTGGAGTGTGGACCAAGTAAACTAGGAGTAATGTCTATAAATACCTCTTCCATATATTTGGAAAAGGGGGCATATTTTGTAAATTAGTTTTGAATCAATACAAGTGTAGTTTTAAAATTTAATTGTAGTTTCTCCAAATCCAAAGGGAAGAGAATGGCCAAAATTTACTCTTCCCCAAGGAGGAGGATTTTTCTATTATTTCTTAGCATAGTTTATTTACTGCAGATTTATTTCAGTAGTTTAGTTGTTGTGTGTTTCTTTTTCATGCATGTTTAATTTCTGTATGTTTTCTTAGGAAGAAGTATTGTTGAATAAGATTTTCCTTTCTCCTTTTGCATACAACTTTAGACACCACCTTGGTTATAATGACACCAACTTGTCTATGAGTTGGTTAAATGACTGGTAATACAACGACCCGTCACTCTGTATCATCTTCATCCCCTTTTCCCCTCGCGATTTCATCTTACTTCCCCATTGATAACCTGGCTCACCACATTGTCCCATCTTTTTATCGTCCCATTCTCCACATACATTTTCATGTAGTCTATTTCATTTTCTTTTACCTGGGTCTTACTCCTAACACCTTGGTTCAATCCCCTTCCGTTTCTTCTATATTGTCTTTTCTTTCCCTATTATTTCCACCTTCCCATTACTAAACCTCTTTCTCTACCACCCCTACCTTATTCCATCGTTATATATCAATTTATTTTCCATTCTCTCATCTCCTCTATAGCCTCCTGGCTCCTCATTATTTCTTTCTTTCTCTTCTCTATTCTACCTCCTCTTTTGTCTTATTTAACTTCTTTAACTTCTTCATCTTCTTCATCCCCTTCATCTTTCCATCCTTCTCTTCCTTTTTCCTTGATGTTATCCCCTACCCTCATCATGTCTTCTTGTTCATCTCTCCTATCATCCTTCTCTAATATTCTTCACCTCTTCCTTTTCTCAGCTCTGTCATCTCTTTTGTGATCCATTCTTTCTCTCCCTTCATTTTTGATCTCCATCTCCCTTTAACCCTCTCTTCTGTCATTTTCTTGTCTTCTTCTTGTTTTTTCCTTCTTCCCCTATCATACCTATCTCTTATATCCTTCTCCATCTTTCATCCTTTTTCTCCTTCACTATTGACTTTTATTGCTCTTCTCATAATCATGTTGTCTATTTATTTCTTTCCACTACTTTCATATTGAAAATCTTTCTTCCATTTTCACCCTTGAATTTTTCCTCTTCTCTCTTCTCTTTCCATTTTACTTTTCCTTGCTCCTTCACCATCTGATCTATCATTTTCTTGTCCTCTTCTTCTTTGTCCTTCATCATTTCTTTCTTCCACCATCTCCCCTCTTTATTATATTTGTTGCTTCTTTACTATGACACATCTCTGTTTCTCTTCTATGCTTTCACTATCTCCTCTAATCTCTTCCCTCTTCTCATCTCATCTTCTTCTTGTTTGTTCTTCCTCATTCCCTTCTTCTCCTATTCTCTTTCTCTATTTTCTTTTTCTCTAGGCCCATCACACCTTCTCTATTTCTTCTCCTCTTATCTTTTCCCACTACCTTCATATTACCTATATTTCTCCCTCTTTTTTTTTTTCTTTCATATATCTTCTCTCCTCTCTTATCTTCCTTCTCTATTATTCTCTTCCTCTTCTTTCCATCACAATCAAGCACAATTCACACTCCTCATTATCTATGGACAATGGTTTATATCTGTCCTATTACATCTCATCCCATTTATCCTCTTTCTTTTTTTTCTCCTCCTTAACCACATCCACTTTAATCCATTCAATGTTCTCTTCCTCTTCTCTTTGAATTTTATCTCTTCTCATTTTAGGAGCGGTTTCATCTCTTCCATTCTTGTCAACCCTCTCCAGGAGACATCACACACACACACACACACACATCCCTCATCACATATTCCCATGGAATTTTTGTCTTGGATGATACCATAATGGCCAACACCTATCTAATCTTTTTCTTTTCCATGAATGTTTTCTCCTATTTTTTTGTCACAAAAGTAGCTTGACTTCTTATCCCACTTGGTGAACAAGTGGGACTGATTTCTCTATTTCATCCACCAATTTTCCGTCACTTATTGTAGTGCCCACATTTTCTAGCCTCAATTACCTGTTGAATTCTTAACCCATAGTTATGACTTAATAGGGATTCTAACATATGTTGGACATTATGATATGTTGGTTTTCCTCCTTAGACATGTATGGAGATTTGGGCATATAGCACCAATTTGACTTGATTACTATGTTAACAACTTATCATATGATGTTACGGATACTAACTGATATGATGTTGTTTAGACCTTATTTATATATGATGGATACTTAGTTTAGTTACATGTTTGGATTTTATGGGTGTATGTCACTTTTATTTATAATTATGCATTTTGTCACATTTTTGATTCCAGAATGATGATATGCTACCATAGAATTCATTGATTTCTTATTGAGTAGTTGATTCATATTTTATCGAGATGTGTGCATTTAATGTGTGCAATGAGTGTGCAGTAACAAGTCACGAGAGAACGTGGGATTCAAGGAAGCTACACAATTTTACACAAAAAGCCCACGTGGCTAAGTCCTAACCGTGTTCATTAAATGAGGCCTTAGTATTAGATTTCATTATTTTGGGCACCATGAGTGACCCTCATATGTAATGTAGTATGTCATGTAATATTAATCTTGTTTAGGATGTCTAGTTGCTTTGTAAACTTGATTTGGGGACTTAATGGCCCCCACTTGCATTGAGTTTTGAGTTTGAATAATGATGTATTTAATTAAAATGGATCAAGGTCACATGTGAACCCTTGGGTGGGCCCCACACCCTTTACACCTATGCCCAAATGTGCCAAACCCGAAATTCAGCTATTTTAGGGATTTTTAGTGACCCCTTTTTAGTTTGGGAGTTCACTTAGCATGAAAATGGGCCCTTGGACCTTACCTAATAGGTAGGGGGCTTAATTCCAAATCATAGAGGGAGTTTCCTCCCATTTTACCTCCTTTGGTCACATCCATGTAAGGTGGATGGGTATGTGTGCTTTGTTAAAAGTTGCACAAGTTTGGTTTGTTTTTCATTTTGGGTAATTTGGGAGAAGAGAGTTAAAAGATATTTTATCTTTACTCTTTTATTTTGAGAATCTTTGACCTTGAGGGAAGAGAGGGGTGACACATGTCACCCCCTCATTTGTGAGGATTTTTTTGGCTCCTCTTCAAATTCTCCCTCATGGGGAAAGAAGAGAACTTTTTTGGAGCTTTTACTTGGAGGCTTGTGGATTTTGGGAGCTAGAGCTTGCTTGGATAAAGAAGAAGAAAAGTTAGAGTGTTGGAGAGATTTTGGAGGTAGGCTCCTTGAGCTCATTTTATGTTTTATATTATGTTAGATATTAGTCTTGTTTTGTTTAAAATGTGTGTTGTTTCTTGTGTGTTGCTATTTGTTGATTATACTTGTTGTTTTATTTTTCTCCATCCATCATATGGCATGATGAATTTTGGAGTTTATGGGGGAAGAGAGGGATTTTTCCTCTCAAACCTCATGGCTTGATGAGAAAGCCATGTAGGATTCTTGTTACTCCCCTCAAATGGTTTGAGGTGGGGAAGGTGGTTCATATGGTTTGAACCCCCTTCCCCATTCTTGGAGAGGAAACCCATTGGGTTTGAAAATCCTCCCAAGAAGGATTTTGGTGAATGGGTGGAGAAATAAAGAGGGTCTGATGACTTTGGAGGAATAAGAAGGGTGTGAAGATTATTATTTATGTGTATCCAATGTTGGAATACACTTTTGGCACTTGGAGATCTCTTCTTCTCTTCCCCATTTTAGAGGTAGAATATGGTTTTTCCTCCTTTCCCTTCTTTGCAAAATTTGGTGTTTTTCTTAGTGCATGGTCTTGGCTTGTATGTGAAAATATTGTGGTGTTTGTCTCCTAAATATTGTTCACAAAGTTTTGGAAGCTAGTCCTCTCTCCCATGGGCTTGGGGGAGGCTAGCATGTCTTCCAACCTTGGAAAGGCATGTAATGATGCCTAAAGGTTGGGTGGTTAAACAAGCTCTTTCTCCTTGTGTTGGTCCTTTGGAAACTTTTGGAGTTGGAAAGCTATTGGAGGACATATGAAGACACTTGTCAATTTGGAATTATCCTTATCTCCTTCACCATTTTATGGACTTCATTTTCATTGTATCTTGAAAAGAATGGCTTGTGGAAGCTTTCATTGTCTTGTAAAATCCTCTTTTGTATTTGGAGTTACATGTAAACTAGCATCACATTTGTTGATAAATCTACCCTTAATATTAGCATGTTACCTTGTATTGTTTTCCTTTGAATATTTGGAATGTTATGGAACTATGTTATGCCTTTTGGAAACTTAAACCTTTGAAATAAAGGCTTGTAAGATAGTTGAAAATTTCTTAATATGAATTGTTGGGGCTCCATTTTGAAGGAAAGTGAGTTATTGGAAATATTGTTATTCTTGATATAGATTTCCTTCTTGTAAAATGTTTGTAACATGATTGTATGTAAATTAAAATACCCTTTTTGAAATACATCTCTTCTTAAATTTTGTTTTGAAATTTAATGAATAGAATACAACTAGATTTCTCTCTTTCCCTTATTACCAAAATGAAATGGGAATAATAGTTAATCAAATATGAACATACCCTCTCCTTCACTAAGTTGTAAACTTAATTCCAAGTCTCTTTTATCATTTGAAATAGATGGCTACATCTTTACTTTCCACTTAAGAAAGGGAACCGTCTTAGAGTTTTATGTAGTTCATATAGTTTTGAACTTGTATCGTTTGTATAGATCTCAAAACCAGATTTGATTATTCAAAATCTTATGGTAATTTTTTGAATATTTTTCATAGTACAAATATAATAATAAAATTAACATAGTCATTTGCATCTTATAGCTATGTGACCTTCGTATAAAACCACATATTAGCATATAAGATTATATAGGTATTTGTCACATTTCTATGCATTATTTCAGATTATAAACGTAATATATTTAATATATATTGTAATATATATATAGACACACATATATACATACACCGATAAAGTAAAACTAAAATGCAATATAAATTTATATATAAAAAAATAATTTAAAAAGAAAAAGCTTCGTGAAATTTTTGTTTTGAAGTGTTTGATTGTTTTTTTGTAAAGAAAATACAAAAGAAAAAAAGAGAGAAGTATGGGGAGGTACAAAACCCCTCCCCACACTTGTGCATATCCCCACCACCAACGCTGCCACACCACACTCTCCATCCGTGCAACATCCTCCTCTCCTCGCTCACGTACCCTATCCCACCTTTCCACGTTGCCACCACTCCCTCACCCCACCTCCACCTCCCCCACATTTCCCTCTCCCCCTTCTCCACGTGGGCACCCCTTCCATTCCCTTGCACATAAACACTTATCCCCTCACCGTTCCCCGACACTCCTTAACCACGGGTCGCTTCCAATTCAACCACCGCCATCTGCTCCCACACCATGGAGATTGGTAAATCCATAGATCTACTATAGGGTAACCTTTCTTTTTGAAATTTATTTCTGATTTTAACTTTAATTTTGTTGGTGTGTGTGTGTGTGTACAAATACATATCTCAAAAATGTGCCTCGCAATAAAAGAAAAGAAAATAAAAATAAATATCTAAAATGCTCTTATGACTATGGAAGGAATTGTTTCGCTCGGAATGTTTCAAATTTTTCACGGGAATAGAGTTGCTTCTATCCTTTCATTCCTTTTAGAAACAGATAAGGTTAGGGCTAGGAGGAATACCTGTGGAATGTCGAGATGGTGTGCGCGTACCGTAGAGGAAGATCAGGTTGACTATGAAGAACTCCTTTTTGTCTTGGAAGGACTACCTGCAAATAAGAACACAAGACCACAAGATTTTGATTAAACAATAAATGAGGGAACTGCCTTGGGCCCAGGAAATATAAAACTTCCTTTCGAAGGTGGTCAGTTCCCCTGTCGATATGAATCAACACAAAAGACTGTAAAATATCAATTAAATTATCTTGTTGAAACGGGTAGGGAAAGGTTGGTTTCTGGTTGTAGTCAGGATAACCGATACCGGTTACTGGTAACCGATGTCGGTAGGGTTTAGGATCTGTAGGTTGGTTGTTTTGTGGGGTGATTGTGCTGTAGGGTAGCTATGTTGTTTGTAAGGCTGGTTTTATGGGTGATATTAGGAAATGAGGTGATGAGAGGTAAAAGAATGATAGTTAGATGCAATGGCACGCTGGGTAGTGGATTCAGGAATGGATTTATGAGGACTGTGATTCAAAAGCATAAGAAATGTTATAACAGAGGACATGCAAGATGTGACTTACTGGTTTTTGACGAAGATGCAAGTTGATCTCCTTTGCTGCAAACTCTTCTGGTTTCTCCACTCGTCTCTGCTCGGTCAAGTGAAGATCTGGACTCTTTTGATCACTCCCAAATGATCTCTCTTGATTCAAAAATCCTTCGACCCTCCTCCAAAATGAAATTCCCATCCCTTATTTTTGGTTTGGGGAGACCATTTATAGGGAACCGATGGCGGTTACGTAACCGACGGCGGTCGAGTAGGAACCGGCATCGGTAAGGAAAAAGTAGGCTATTTTTAGTAAAATAGCCCACCTTCCCTGCTTTTCTCCCGAGAGATTAGTTGCGGGCTTGGTCAAGTGACTAGAAGGTCGGTTTTGGGTGCGAGAAAGGGGTCATTAGTCATGGGTGTAGGTGTAGACCAAGTTATAGGTCTTAATTAGGTTAGTTTAGGGTTAGGGCTAGGTCATGATGAAGTGGCAGAATGAGGTGGCAGGTGAGATGATGTGGATTTATCAATTACAAGGTAATTAATAAATAATTGTGTAAGGTTTAGGTGATGAGTTTAGGTTGCGAGATGAGATGCGGGTCACAAGGGGTCGTAAGACACAAATTTGGTGTCTACATTAGCCCCTTATTGTTGTGTAGCTTGTTTTGTAGAGAGCTGCGTGACAATAATATGAAGTGGTTTCTCCCTGTTAAGGATATAGGTAATCCCCCTCAAATCTATCACAGATTGAGTGAACGGGAAATCAGGGATAGGGTTGATAAAGGGTAAATGGTGTAGAGGGGATGGTAAGGTGGTGGGGTAGGTCCAAGGAAGTAGACGCATGTTGAAATGCAATAGTACGACTAGGGTACATGATTTGACGAGCAAACCAGCAATGCATAGGCAAAGGTCGATAGTTTATCCAAACAAGGGTGATATAATCCTGGTATCCAAGGCATAGGAAGTAGCTCCAGGGTATATAACAGGTAAGGTACAGGAACGTTTAGGCATGTTCGGCAGTACCAAATGGCTGGTTTGGTTGAGATAAACGTCACGGTCTAGGTCTGGGCAAAGTTGGTCGACAGATCAAGTCAAGGACCCTAATTATGCTAAAACACGAACAGGTGAGCTCGATTGGACAAAAAACTACAGGATGGGTGGATAAGAGTGTATGTTGGTGATGTTGGGTAAGGTATGGAAGTGGTACGGCCTTGGGTTGGGCCAAATGGTTGGGGTGCGGGGCAAATGGATGGGTGGGGTGAGGCCTTGGGTCGGGCCGGATGGTAGGGTGAGGCCTTGGGTCGGGCCAAATGGGTAAGGTTGCGGCCTTGGGTCGGGCCGGATTAGTTGGTTGAGGCCTTGGGTCGGGCCAAATGGTTAGGGTTGCGGCCTTGGGTCGGGCCAAATGGGTAAGGTTGCGGCCTTGGGTCGGGCCGGATTAGTTGGTTGAGGCCTTGGGTCGGGCCAAATGGTTAGGGTTGCAGCCTGGGTCGGGCCAAATGGTTGGTTGCGGCCTTGGGTCGGGCCAGATTAGTTGGTTGAGGCCTTGGGTCGGGCCAAATGGTTGGTTGCGGCCTTGGGTCGGGCCAAATGGTTGGTTGCGGCCTTGGGTCAGGCCGGTGAAGTCAAAAACGGCTAAAGAGCAATGGAACGTATAGGCGATGTGGTAAATAGGCAATGTGGTGGGAAAGAGAAAGTAGTGAATAAGGGCAAAAAGTTGGGTGAAAAAGGAAGAAACCGATATCGGTTATATATGACCGGTACCGGTTAGATAACCGACGCCGGTTCCTTAGGGCACGCTTTGACCGGTATCGGTTCGATGTGAAAAACCTATAAAAAGAAAAATACGGCCGGTCATTGTCACTTGTCTAATTTGAAAATCGATTTGAGTTGTCTGACGTGGAGAGTGGAGATTGGAGCATTTGGTGCGTGAGGTGGCGTTATTTGACTGGAGGAGTGAGTTGTTAGCGGGCCCGAGTGAGGAGGAGGCAGTAGGTGATTGGTTGAGGACCCAGAAGAGGACATTTGGAGCCATGGCCCAGCCAGGAGGAGCAGGAGGGGCTGGACCAGCTGGACCACCACCACCCATCCCACCACGATGTCATGTCATCGTACGGGTAGGTTCGAAACCCCTCATTGTGTTCATTTTATTGCATTATGCTAAATTTGGGGTTTTGGGTAGGAATCCAAGTTTTTGATAAAATAATGAATAAATGGAAGTTGTTTGGAAAATAGAGAGGGTAGGTAGGGTAGTTAGGCGAAAACGGTAGGGTGGGTAGGTTTGTAGGGCTTTTCAATGGGTAAAAGGGTAGTAATAGGAAAAAAAAAAGGTTTGGGGGGCCGCGTCGGGTTCGGCTCCGCATTTTTTACTAGCCGGCCCGATGTCGATGTTCTTGTTAAGTGGCAGACGACATCGGTCGCAAATTTCAAAGGGTGGTGTTGTGTTCTTTGACCTGCGCACGGTGGGGTGCTTGGCGGTTGGGTTTGGGGTTTTGGGGTTTGTGGGGTGGGTGGGTTTGGGTGGGTTTGGGTGGGTTATGGGTGGGTTATGGGTTATGGGTTATGGGTTATGGGTTGGGCTTGGGTTGGTATGGTTTGTGTGGGTTTGGGTGGGTTTTGGGTGGGTTATGGGTTGGGCTTGGGTTGGTATGGGTTTGGGTTGGGTTTTGGGTTGGTATGGTTTGTGTGGGTTTGGGTTGGGAAGAGGGAGGGGGATAGTGGAGAAGATAGGGGTGGGTAGAGGGGTGGGTTTAGAGAGTCGGGGTGTGGTCGGGGGGATAAAAGGGGGTATAGGTAGATATCGTGATAAAGAGTAGGGCTAATGTAGTGGGTGGGTTTTGCAGGCACGTCAGCAGCTGACGATGCGGGATAGGATGCCCCCGCTGTTGGTGCGGATGTGACCACATGTGTCCGCAGCGCATTGGGCTATCATGCGCGAGGTGGGACTCGGCGGAGTCCAGCGATATAGAGTGATCGATAGAGATCATAGCTTGATGGTTGCCCTCATCGAGAGATGGGATCCGGCAACCAATGTGTTCCATCTTCCGACTGGGGAGATGACTATCACATTGGAGGATGTGTATCGCATCCTTCGACTGCCGATCGAGGGAGAGGTAGTCTTCCAGGTAGATTCTGAGACGGCCATGGACAACATCCTACGAGGTTTTTGGAGATGCAGCTTACTTACCTATCACAAGCATGCAGTATCGGTATGGTGATATGTACCGTGTGCTTGCTCGACATGAGACACGGCTTGCCGTGCTGATGATGATCGGGATCACCTGCTTCGCCCTCCCGGACTCAGAGGGAGGCCGCTTTCCACGTGCATTGATGGGGGTGCTGCTTGAGATGGTGGAGGAGCACACCTATTACGCTTGGGCACCAGTATACTGGTGTAGTTATCTGAGGAGCTATGGGGCTATCGCCGGATGAGGCGATTTGGGATTTGCTCTACATTTTTACTTCTTTGTTGGGCATATGAGCACATCATATGCATCGACGAAGAGGGTTACTCGGCAGCCTGGGCCATAGGTCATATACGAATACGGCTTTCGAGAGGTGGTTGGGGTCGTGGGGCAGCCACGAGCAGTGCTTGCAGGGCGGGATGTCGCCTATTATAGACATTTGTTAGAGGGCCTGACAGCAGTAGATATTGTATGGAGACCTTACAGAGGTCATCACCCTCGCAGAGGAGCCCGCTTACAGTTGCGCCTGATCCAGTACACATTCTGGATAGCAGGACGGAGGCCGGGAGAGTACGAGAGGATACCCCTAGAGAGGGTACGCAGGCAGATGGGGCTGCGACAGGACGAGCCACCTCCCTTCCCTCAGTATAGGAGGGATGATGTAGAGGCCCCACTACCTGCACCACAGCCCTTGGACCCAGATTGGGTTGCTGAGAGGCCAGCAGGTGATGGTGTAGATGATGCTGGGTGTACGGGGGCATTCATGGTTTGGTGGGCTGGTCAGAGAGCAGCTAGGATAGCACCGCCTGCACAGCCAGACTTGGCTGCAGTGATAGCAGAGCGAGATCAGCTCCGGGGCCAGGTGCAGTTATTACAGGCGGATTGGCCGCCGCATGAGCACGTATAGGTGTCCTACGAGGCAGCTAGCTTGAGCGTAGGCAGCTGTGCACAAGCATGTGCACCACCACCAGCAGCAGCACAGCCACAGCCCCAGGCACAGGTACAGATACCACCACCAGCAATGCACGACCCACAGCCCGAGCACAGTACGATACCACCACCAAGCGGTGCATGCTACAACCCCGAGCACGGGGGTGCGGCGTAGGAGTCTGGGGACCAGCCCCAGTACCTACGGTGGCACGGGACAGATATATGGAGGCGAGAGCGGAGGCCCGGTACTATCAGGATGTTCTTGATAGTACCGGAGCTGAGTATCAGCCATATGCGGCACACCGAGCAGAGACCTCGCGTAGTCAGAGATCGCAAGGAGGTGCAGCCACGGCCCGGTGTGTCATGCATTTGGTAGGAGGCGGAGGAGGCGGGACAGAGACCAGAGATGACAGCAGAGGAGGTGGAGAGAGCTGAGGGGTCCCTGCACATTTGTATATTGGACATGGGCACCGGTCTGCGAACCGGTTGTGTTGATAGAGGCCTGCGTGCCTACATTTATTCATTTATTGATTCATTATAGACCGGCCTGCGAGCCGAGTACGGGTTGTACAGTTGATACCGGCCTGCGAGCCGAGTATATTTTTGATATGAGGGACCGGCCTGCGAGCCGAGTCGAGATGTTTGATAGTTATTGCGGCCTGCGTGCCGGCTTTGTTGGATGATGAGATCACAGAGGCCCCGATGCAGGGCACATTGTATATTTGAAACTTGTATATATATATAGAGATGATGTTTTGATCCACATGTAGTGTTTAAAATGTTTTTAAGTATTTCGTCAATGGTTTGTGATATAGAATGTATGATGAGTTTAATTGACATGTTGATATATGGATGATGTTGATGTCTTTTGCACGTATATATGGATGACATGTTATATGATGAAATGTTGCATGTTTTGGTGCTGGTTTTGGGACATTGTTATATATGTATCTGATGAGTTGGATCCAAATGATGTATAGATAGATAGTTTTTGTTTTGTTTTGGTATCCTTAGTTGATGGCTTGTTTGTTTTTGTAAAATAGATGATGTTAATGAAATTGTAATGATATGTGTGGTGGATGGACAAATATGGATAATGGTGATGAGATGTAGGAAAAGAGGCGGGCGCGACAAAAATTAGGTAAAAAATGAAGAAAAGAACCATGTTTCAAAAAGGCAGGTGTGTAACCGATATCGGTTAGGGAACCGATGTCGGTAGCTGATAGAACGATATCAGTCATATAACTGATACATCTTTGGTTATTTAGGGATGAGATTTTCTAAAAATAGAAAAGCTAGGGTGGCAACTTAAGTTCTAATTTTGAGAGCCATGCAAGAAGTTAAATACGCGAACGTGACGCTTTTTGACGACTGGGACAGTATTTGAATGAGAGATTTGAGTGATAAGGAGAAAAGAGACAGGGTATTGCATGAGAGATTTAGGTGATAAGAAAAGAGACAGGGAAAGTGAATGCGATCTGAGATTCAGACGGTAGAAAGGTGAATTTGAAAAGAGTGGTGATCATGACAGAACGAGGAGAAGCATCCAGTGGCAGGGACGAGAGGGAAGACAAGTGCCACCGCAAGCTGCTGCAACCCAAGAGGTAAACGTTTTGGTTGTGATTTGATTTCTGTATGTTTTGTGAATAAGATGGGGGAGAGTAGGTGGGTAGATATGAGAAAGAAAACATAATAACAAGGGTTATAAATGAGGTGAGTGTTACGTGGTAGGTAATCAAGGGTTTTGGGCATGTTTGTATGTACAGAAAGGAATAAACGCTCAAATTATTGTCGTAGGTGGTGTATTTAGGCAGGCTGTATGAAGGTAACAGTGACCGATATCGGTTAGGGATAACCGGTATCGGTTACTCAACCGGTACCGGTTAGCTGTAAACGATACCGGTTGCTGTAGGAATTTCCGAATTTTGAGAAAAAACCCGGGGGGATTTGAGGAATTGAATGGTTGTTTGTTATTTGGATGTATGCAGGCAGAGGCAGGGTTGAGGATGAATGATAGTGTACCAGTGCTATTGTCACGAATCCGAGCGGATGTAATGCCAGCTGAATGGACATTGATAAATCGTTTGGGGTTAAGTGGAATCCGCTATTATTCACGAATCGCACGTAACCATGCTATGTTACAGGCGTTGATTGAGAGATGGAATCCTAAGACAAATACCTTCTATCTGCCAACAGGGGAGATGACAGTGACATTGGAAGATGTGTTCCGTATTTTGAGACTCCCGATTATAGGAACACCAGTATATCAGGCAATGCCTAGCGTCGGGCAGCGATAACAGTAGTATTTGGTCCATACGCACGAGATTTGACACAGTGAGGTTTGACATTTACGTATGGCATAATGTATGTAGCACACCCTGCGGAGACAAGGTTAGCAGTGATATTAATGATAGCGGTAGGGTATTATGCATTACCGAGGGCGGAAGGGGGAAGATTTCCAAAGGCATTGATGTGTGTTATTTGGGAGATGATAGAAAGGAATGTGACTTTTGCATGGGCACCTGCATATTTGGCGGAGCTATACAGGGGTTTATGGGCTTGTAGGTGAAATCACAGGACTACATTGGATGGTTCATACTTATTACACTGTTGGGCCTATGAGCACATTGTGTGTGTGCGACCAATAGGCTGACCCATCCAGTCAGGAGAGACCGGAGTACAGAGGTTGGGGTTCAGACGATGGGTCCAAACAGAACAAGAGGCAAGATCCCAGGCTGTGACGGGTGACATTGAGTATTATAGGCAGGTATGGGAGAGGGCGACGATTGCGGATATCTGTTGGAGGCCTTACGGGAACTATATGGTAACAGAGAATATAGCTGAGGAGTTGAGGGGTGTAGAGCGATTGAGGTGGATCGCAGGGCACAGGCCAGGTGAGTATGAGAGGATTCCTCTAGATCACGTGCGGCGACAATTTGGATTGGTGCAAGACATACCGCAGGCTTATAGACCATATATGAGGATCGACGCAGAGGCAGCATTCTCACCTCCCCGGCCAACACCTCCAGAAGGGCCAGAGGAGATAGCAGCCGATCGCAGTGTAATGGATGCAGGAACGACAGAGGCCTATAGGTTATGGTGGGTAGCAGAGCTGCGAGGTGTACGTGATCGTCCTGACATAGCTAGGATTACAGCAGAGAGAGATCGTCTGCAGAGTTTAGTGCAGCAGCTCCAAACGCAGGTGAATGAGACAAGAGGATTGTTAGTGGTTGCGGAGTCACGAGCACAGGGACTAGAGGCTGGATTCCTCCATGCGAGGGAGCGTATTCATATGTTACAGGAGAGATTAGCAGATCAGTGGGTGGTACCAATAGCCGTGGTACCGTTGAGGACAGAGAGGCCTGGTGAGCGGCGTCGTCGATCACGATCATCCCCTAGTTCGGGATGAGGCGTGAGGGTCTAAGTAAATGTTAGCAAGGTATAAGAATAAATAAGGATGCCGACCTGCGTGTCGATGATAGAGAAGATGTATGTGTTTAACATCTAAATAAAGCTGAATATGTATGTTGATTTGAGTTACGATAATAATAAGAATGTTTGTGTTTTGATTTTCGGTGTTTTGAAAAAAGGATAAAGAGGAATGTGATGAAATAGAAATACACAAAAAATGTTTATATTTACTACACATGATAGGTTATGGTAGGGGATGGTCGAGCTAACCTTGGGAGACCCCATGTCTCCGAAGTGCTGCCTACATAGCCCATTGCACAAAGCAAGGAGGGGCCTCAGACCGATGTAGTTCTCCTAGGATCGTGGGGAGAGGTGAATTTGTGCAATTTAGGTATGGTTAGGCGATTGGTTGGTTGGTAAAAGTATTGATAGTAATATTGGTAAGGAAGGTTGATGGTGTTGGTAATGAATTAGTGATGTTGTAAAAGGTATAAGGGAAGCGAAAGTTAGCCTACCCAAGTGGTAGGGAATCATGTCCTGATTAAGATCAACACACAATCCTAGATGCAAGGCAAAGAGGAAAGAGTGCTCCGCAGGTGAACAGAGCAAAACAAACCACACAACATAGAACGAACTTGAAGCCCTAGGTACCGGTGCATAGACGAGAAGTCAATAGGTGAAAAGAGTTGTATGATCACAACATATCAGGTGTACGTCACGTCCCTTGAGTTGAAACAAATGGTGAGGTGAGGTGAATGGTATAGTTGAGGTACAGAGAACTTATTACAAAGTGAGTGTTCTGACGAAAGAGAACCTACCCTAAATAGACAAGTCCATGACCCAAAAGGTTCTTTTTAATGAGGCTTTTTATTTACTGAATATAGATGATCGATCGATGCGGGAAGTCTACAAGGGATATTGATTGTGCTATTCTTGAGGTCTTCACAAAGCTGATCCATGAGAAGCTTCGATAAAGGCCGACCTGTGTATAGTCTGTCTTTCGAGGGAGCAATCTATTTATAGTAGCTTGAGATATGATTTTAGTGCATAGTTGTCCTTCTGGGGAGCGGTCTATATATAATAGCAAAGAATGATTTGGCATATAGCTGTCCTTCAAGGGAGCAGTCTATATATAATTTAGATAGCTGGATGTTCTTTTGGCGTGAAGCATCTAGTTTGGTAGGAAGTTTGACTCAAGAAAATCCCATAAGAAGGTGTTATTTTAAGACTTTAAAGTCATGGACTAGACTAAAAAGGGGAAGGCATCATTGAGGGGAGGTGAGAAGTGAGCTTGATTTTATTTGGAGATGTAGGAAACAAAGTGTATGTAGTGGTAAATGAGCTCAAGGGACGAGCAGTAGGTAGATAAGAAGTGATATAACACTAAATTCAACAGTAGAATGGTCGAAGATGCAAGGCATTAAGGGGTTCAGGCTCAGGTTTACCATTAAGCGAAGCTAAACGATAAGTTCCTGATCCATAAGTGTGAGTGATTATATAAGGCCCGATCCAATTAGGAGCAAATTTTCCACGTTTGCTCTTTTCTAGTTTGGTTACATGTTGATTCTCTTTGAGGACAAGATCACCAACCTTAAAGGTACGCTCATGAAGTCGCTTATCATAAGCACGCTTGATACGTTTTTGGTAGATTTGAAGGTGATCGAGAGCTGTAAGACGACGTTCATCAAGAAGCTCCAATTGGGCTAACCGCTCTTGGCGGAAATCATCGTTGGTGAGAATATCCTGAAGAGATATTCTGAGGGAGGGTATTTGTATTTCGAGAGGCAAGACAGCCTCGGTACCATATACCAAAGAAAAAGGTGTAGCATTAGTAGAGGTACGAATGCTAGTATGATAAGCCCAAAGGGCAAAGGGAATGTGATCATGCCAATTTCTTCCAGACTCATTGACAACTTTCATGAGGATTTTGGTTAGGGTTTTATTAGAGGATTCGGCTTGTCCATTTGCTTGTGGATAGTAGGGTGATGAGAAGCTAAGTTTAATACCAAAGTTGTCACAAAGGTCTTGCAATAACTTATTTTTGAAAGATTTTCCATTATCTGTTATCAGGCGATGAGGAACACCAAAACGACAGATAATGTGGTGGTTAATGAACTCTACAATTTTTTCTTTTTTGGTTGAAATGAGTGGAATAGCCTCCACCCATTTTGTGTAATATTCGGTTGCTGTGATAATCCATCGGTGACGTTGCGAAGAGGACGGGTGAATCTCACCAATAAGGTCTAAACCCCATTGTGAGAAAGGCCAAAGATCTCGGGCGACCTGTAGGGGGTGGCTAGGAGTATGTTGAAGGTTGGCGTGTTGTTGACACATAACACAACGCTTAACATATTCATAGCAATCGTTATTGAGAGTAGGCCAATAATAACCAAGGCGAAGGATTCATTTGGCCACGGCAAGGCCACTAAAATGTCCGCCACAGATACCGTCATGGACCTGTTGGATGGTATGGGTGACCTCTGCGCCGGTGAGACATCGAAGGAGGATGCCATCAAAGCCACGTTTATAAAGGAGTCCCCCCATAACTACATAACGAGAAACGTGTTTAAGAAAAGCGCGTTTGCCAGTACTAGTAAGGTCAGAAGGGAGAACAGAGGTTGTAAGGTAGTCGTGAAATTGGTGGTACCAGGTATCCTGTGAATTAGTAGACACAGTATTTATCATACAAACTACCGGGGTTGAGTAGGATGGGGCAAAAATTTGTTGGACCAAGACGAATAATTCAGAGTCAGTTGATGAAGCTGGAATTTGCGAGGCTAAGCAAGCCATAGTATCCGCAAATTTGTTAGTGGAGCGGGGAATGGTTTGGATAGAATAGTGAGTAAATAAGGCTAGAAGTGAATCCACGTAGTGTTTGTACTTTTGAAGTTCCTCATTTTTACATTGGTAGATGCCCATAACTTGATTGACTACCAATTGAGAGTCGCCAAAAATATTGATAGATTTGATACCTAAGTGTAACGCAACTTGGAGACCCAGAACAAGGGCCTCGTATTCCGCTGTATTATTAGTGCAAGGGAAATCGAGTCGGAATGAAAGAGGCATGGGCTCAGCGTCGAGAGGAATGAGAACAACATCGGCTCCTCCACCATGGTGGCATTTGGATCCATCGAAGAAGAGGGTCATTGGATACAACTCCTCCGAGGGAAAGAGTAAGCGATGAGTTTGTCTCGGGAATGTAAAATTGGTAAATTGTTTCCCAGGTAAAGGGGCCTCCGCAAGTTGGTCTGCAAGAGTTTGTCCTTTGATTGATTTCTGGTGGACAAACTCAAGGTCGAGGTCGGCGAGGAGCATGAGCCATCTGGCGATGCATTGGTTTAGATGAGGTTTGGCATACATGTAATGGATGGGGTCCGTGTTGGTGATGACGAAAGTTTTGTGATTCAGAAGGTAGTGTCGGAGTTTGGTAGCCACGAATGATAGGGCTAGGCATAACTTTTCTACATGTGTATACCTAGTCTCATAGTCCACCAAAGTACGACTTATATAATAAACGGCTTGTTCTCGATTCTCGGAGTCACGATGTGCAAGCATGGCCCCTACAGCGTGGTCAGTGGCGGAAAGGTAAAGGTAGAAAGGGCGGTCGTCCTGAGGTGGGATAAGCACGGGTGGCTGCAAGAGATAAGTTTTGAGAGCTTCAAAGGCTAGGTGGCACTTTTCGCTCCATTGAAAATCAATGTCCTTTTTAAGAAGGTGATGAAAAGGTTGACATCGATCCGAGAGTTGGGAGATGAAACGTCGGATAGATTGGAGCTTACCTTGTAAACTACGCAATTGTTTGAGATTGGTAGGTGGGGGCATTTCTAGGATAGCTTTGACTTTAGATGGGTCGACCTCAATGCCACACAAAGAGACGATAAAGCCAAGAAGTTTCCCGAAAGGACACCAAAGACACATTTCTTTGGTCAAGTGATGAGAATATTGTAATAAAGCGATAAAAATAATGGTTAAAACATCGAGATGTTCACTACGATGTTTAGATTTTCCAAGAAGATCGTCGATGTAATCTTCAAGGATAGTGTGCATAATGTCATGAAAAATGTAGGTCATAGCCCTCACGATAGGTCGCACCAAAGATTCTTAAGGCCAAATGGCATTACACGGTAACTGAAGGTTCCCCAAGGAGTTATGAAGGCTAGTTTTATGTTGATCGGCGGGGGAAACCAAAATTTGGTTATATCCCGAGAAACCATCCATGAGAGAGAGCATCTCATGGCCTGCAGTGAGATCTACAAGTTGGTCAATGCTAGGCAGGGGGAAGTCATCCTTAGGGCAAGCGAGGTTAAGATCTCGAAATCTGTGCATATCCGAAGTCCCCCCGTCGCTTTAGTGACAGGTACGATGTTAGAAATCCATTGAGGATAGTCAATAGGCAGAATGAAAGAAACAGAAAGGAGTCGTTGAAGCTCCTCTTTGACCAAAAGAGCAATGCGTGGATGCATTTTTCTCAATTTCTGTTTAATTGGTTTGGAATCAGGGTTTAGAGTGATGTTATGGACGGCAATGGTAGGATCAATTCCTGGCATGTCCACGTAGGACCAAGCGAAAGCTTGGTTGCGGGTACGGAGAAAGGTAGTAAAGGCGGCTTGTTCTGATGTGTTAAGGGATTGTCCGATCTTCACAATGTGAGGATCCTCCTCCGTGTGGATGTTGATTTCTATAGTCGATTCATTCAACATGGTTTGAGTTTCAGACGGTAAGGTGCGTTGAATATAGGAGTCGTCCGCCCCAAGGTAAGTGAGGATGGAGTCGTCATCCTGGCACTCAACAACATTAATCGAAGGTGAATCCTCTTCGATCATGTCTGGATACAGAAGGGGGATAGAAGAGGGGTCCTCATTATCGCGTTGATAATTGAGAGGACCTAGGAAGATAGCATTTATGAAAAAAAAAAGTTAGGAGGGATAGATTCGGGATCTATTGACTCTGTGGGTGACGAAGGAAAAATGGGTGATGATGGTTCGGTAGGGGTGACGTCGTTGTCTTCTAGAAGACAACTGACATGAGGTTCCTCCTGTGTAGGTGTTTCAGGAAAACCGAGACCACTGCGATCATTGTGTTTGCGTGTAGTCACGGGAATGAGTGTATGTCGGCCTTGTTCATAAAGACCAAAACCAAAGCCTTTCCAAGCACAGCGAGTCAAGAAGGTGAGGGCGAAACGATGATTTGTCAAGTATTGAAAATCGGATTGGAAGGGAACCACACCAAGAGGGGGTTCAGGGGTAATGGAGGATGCGTCAACACCCCCATACGTTAGGTTGGTGCGGCAATGGGGTGGTCCGTAAGAGATTACTTCCCCCACACGACGGTCATAGGTAGGATGTGCATGTACCTGTCCGTATTCCTGTGGGGTATGGAAAGAACTAACGTTATATAGGTGATACTCCCCCAGCGTAAGGCGTTGAAAAACATCTACTAAGGGGTCTGCGGTTGGGATGTTAGCTGCGGGAAGGGAAGTGGTTTTTGCGACGGTGGTTTCATCAGTTGAAGGCGTAGGTGCGGTTGAGGTGGATGGTTGAGGTACATTTGAAGAGGATGGTTGGGTTGAATGTATGGGTGTCTTGATTGGTATAAGCACATCGTTAGGGCGGTATAACATATTGCAGGTTTTAAAGGGGGGAGGATCAGCTTTTATGGTGTAGGACTTCCCCTCGTACTCAAATTTTATGCATCTATGTAATGTTGAGGGAACGCATCCCATAGCCCGGATCCAAGGGTGACCTAGCAATATGTTATATTGGAACTCTCCTTCAAGGACATAGAAGAGTTCGGGTAAAGTACGTGGTCCTACCCAAATGTTGAGGATCACGGTGCCTAAGGTAGAGGTAATAGCGTCATTGAATGACCGCAACATGATGGGATTGGCACACATGTAGCTAGAGGGGATATTCATTTGTTGGAAGGCTTTTGAAGAGATGATGTTTAGGCTAGCGCCCCCATCAATCATAACACGACGTACCCGAATGTCCCGGATGTAAGCTGAGATGAAAAGGGCAGGGTCAGGATCTTCTGTACCAAAGTCAACAATTTCATCTTCAGAGAAACTGACTGCCGCAGCTTGTTGTTGTACAGAAGTGGTTGGGGCAGTGGGTTGTTTGGTGAGAGAAGCAACGTGATTGGGTGTTAGAATGGAGGCAACAGGCAGGGTTTCATTAGGTAAGACCTCGATCCCTTGAAGAATTTCAACGAGAGCTTGTCGATGGGATTCAGAAGTCTGAATGAGATCATATAGTGTCATTTTTACGGGCGATTGGTGAAGCTGTTTGATCATGGCTCGATGGGCAACTCCATTAGAGATGGGGTAAGCGGGTCCACGAATAACCACTTTGGGTGGTGGTGCAATCGGGATGCTGGATGGAGAAAGAGAGGACGCATGTGTGCTTTCTTTTGCTTTCTCATTGTTTTTCTGTGCTCGAGTAGCAACACTAATCATATTAATCTCGTAGACCGGAGATGAAGAAGATGGTTGGGATAAATCATGGTCTTCAAGAGGTGGGGTTGTAATAATGATAGATCTTGGTGAGGTGGGGATAGATGGTATAGTAGAGGGAATTGAAGCTAAAGGTCTCTCCCTTCGTAAGTTGTCTTTCTTAACCTTTGTATCTGGGAGAGGTGACTGACGAAGGATGGTTTTTAAAGCTTTGCATCCCTCCACATCATGTCCTGGTGTGCAGTGATAGGCGTAGATTTTAGACTCATCATAACCTATAGGTCGAGGTTTAGACGGGTCATAAGGTCTAAGTGGGGGTAGAGAAATGGTCGCATTCTCCACCAACATAGCAAGGATTTTGGCGTAAGATCCTTTGAGTGGGTCAAAATCGGAGGAGGATGAGGGTATTGGTTTTGCGGGTTTTGGTAATGTTTGGGTGTGGTTGGTTCGTACGGGTGGTGGTTTAGCCGAGGGGTGTTGATACGTGGTTTTCACTAAACGTGGTTTCTTTGGCGCAGAAGCTATATTCGGCTGGTTAGATGATGAGGCTACAGATGACGTGGTAGCGGAAAACAACCACGGAGAAAGGGGAGTGACAGAAAATAAATCCTTTGATGATGGAGTTTGTTTAGGGTTGATGGGTGGACAGGATACGTGGGGTGATAATGTTGATATACCTTTAGATCTCTGTATAGGTGCAGAAGGCGTAGGTCGTTTTGAAGAAAACGCAGGAGGTATGATATATTGATGCAAGGTGGAGGGATGAGGTCCCAATATGGAAGGTAGGTGTGACGATGATGGTTTTGATTGTGATAGAGGTGCGGATTGAGTTTGTCTCCTAGGTGGCGGGGTGGCTTTATTTTTGGATAAATCTAGTCGCTTAGGCGGGTGTGTGAGACTGGGTATTGGTGAGGTCCCAAGTGTAGGGGAAGATTTGGTTAGGTTAATAGAGGTGGATAGGCTACTTGGTATAGATACGGGGGACGAGAATGAGGACATAGGCATTTTGAGTTTCTGTAAACACTTAGGGTATATGGTAGAGGTGTCTGGATCGGTCATCTGCATTTGAGTAGAATAGGGGGTACTCAAACGTTCCCACAGGATTCGTCTATCCTCTGGAGAATGACAGTCTTCAGGTGTGAATTGTAAATTTTGTACGGAAGAAAGGTGGGTTGTGATTCCAATCCACTGTGGGTATGATACAGGGGGTAGATGAGGCACTGTATCAATAGATGTTAAGAGGTCGACTGGTCTTTGAAAAGATTTAGGCGATGAAGAACTAATAGGTAAGAGGGCATGTTCGAGAGGGTCTGTTATGGTTAAAGAATTTGGTGATGTTGGTGCAAGAGATTTCTCGTCTAAGGATGTCAAAAGGAGTGGCGAGCCTTCCTCTTGTGCAGCAAGAGCGGTAGAAGGGGACATTTGGGAAATAGATAGATTAGATAACATCCATTCGCAGTCTTGTAGGGATGTGGTGTAAGAAGACTCATTGATGAGAAGAGAAGTCTGGGCAGTTAACTCTTTTATGGGTAAAGGAATGATTTCGCTTTGGCTTGATGGTGGTGAAGGAGGTTCGGACTCCTGTGTTAGTGGAGAGGCTTGATTCAAAATTTTCTCGATAGAGGCTTTTGGCTGGGAGTCGAAGACTGCATGGATCTCATGAACACTCTCCTCGGCTAAGATATCCTGGTTTACGTTACTGTTGGACGAGTGATTTGGGAATGGTTTGTTGAAGATTTTCAAATTTCGGTTGGCAGGGGCATTAGGATTATCGAGGGTTATATCACCTGCGTCAACCATTTCCTGCACTATGTTTTTCAACATTTTGCAGTTTTCATGACTATGTCCTTTTACGCGGTGAAAGTTACAGAAGTCATTTTCTTTGTACCAGGAAGGTATAGCGTGGGTAGAATCAAACCCGGAGTGAGGTTTAACAGGAGGTAAGGTAATGGCTCCTGCTTTGAGCAATTTTTCCAATATCACACCATATGTTTCTCCCAAGGGAGTGTAGTTGATGGGTTCTGCTTTATACTTATAAGTGGTTTTTGGCGGGGTATTAGACGGTGGTTGGGATTTGACCATCACCGCGTGCACGGCCCCTTTTGATTTCGAAGCGGTCGATGGGTGAGGATTGGTGGTGTTAGGTTTGTTGGTGGAATCTGGAGTTGGAAATTGGGGTTTTTGTTGCGCAACCGCAATTTCTCTTCTTCTAAGGCTCAAATTTCTAGTTTCCGAGCCATGGTAAAGGCCTCATCAAATGTGCGGAAAGTTTGAATTTGAAGAGTAGGAGAAATGTGCTTAGCACATGCCCGCGTAAAAAGTTCGATAAGTTCAACCTGAGGCAAGGCATATGTAAGTTGGTTGATAAGGCCCCGCCATCGTCCAACGAAATCTGCGATAGATTCGTCTTCGAATTGTCGGATGGCATAAAGGTCAGTGATAGATACTTTCTTCTTGGCAATGTTAATGGAGAAATGATCCAAGAAAGATTGGGCTAGTTGGTTAAAAGAGAAGATTGAGTGTTGGGTTAAAGCACTGTACCACTCAAGGCGGGTCCTGATAAGGACATAGGAAAGGTGCGGAGTAACAAGGCATCATCATGAGCAATCAAATAACAAGCATGTCTAAATGATCGCAAGTGTTGTTGAGGGTCCTCTTTACTGTTAAAACGGGTAAATTTTGGTAATTCCCATTAAGGAGGATACGAATGAAGGGGGAGAGACGGGTGAATAGGCTCCCGATAAACTTGCTTGTATGTCAAGGCGCTACGACTTCCTGAAACAGAAGCCTCCAGGTTTTGCATTTTGTCCATCATTTGTTTAATGAAATCCGTGGTTGGATGAGATGATGGTGCGATTGTGGTAAACGGAGGCAAATTGGGCCAAGGGCCTCCGCTGGACAATGGTGGGGTTAAGTGTTGATAAGGTATGGAGGATGAATATGTTGAGGCGACCAAATAGGGATGTCCCATATAAGATGTTGAGGTCACTGGATACGTGTATGGGAAAGAAAAGGTAGGCGGAGCTTGAGAAGGAAAGCTAGTGTGGATAGGTGGCAGAGAGCAAGTCATGAACGGAGCAGCCTGCAAGAGAGATGAGGTAGGGCGATCAAGGTAATGATATGTGGGGTCCAAGATTAACCAAAGGAAAGCCAATCTGAGTCGTATGAACCTCTGAAGCCGTCGGATTGGGAGACGGGGCTAGAGATGCAGGAAGCAAGGCGGTGTTATCAGGCAGAGTGGGAGCTAAATGAGCAGCTATACTAATAGGCATACCAACAAGGAGCTGACCATCAGGCGTACGGTCAGGGGTATGAGACAAATAGTATTGTACAGCGCTAGAATTAGCATCCAGAAACTTGGCAAAGTCCTTATCTCCCACAGGAATTTTAGGAACCTCGCTGGTATCCGTAGGATTCCCCACAGAATGTGAAGGGGGTGATTCAGGAAAAGAAACAGAGCAAGCATGTGAAACCATGGCGGTGGCTTGCTTTCGAGTGATAACAACCATGGACAGGAGTTCACAGTAGGGTTTCAATCTGTCAGGAAAAGAAACAAACTCAGACTGGTGAAATTGGTAGGTTGCTGGTTTGTCAGGAGTTGGGAAAGACAGTAACCGATATCGGTCTAGTAACCGATGTCGGTTATACTATAGCCGACGCCGGTCAGGTAACCGATGTCGGTGTAAGAAGTCTGGGCCAACAAGATATAAAAGGCTGCTAATTTGATTTTTAACAACGTTTAGTATACTTGTCCAATTATTGATCACAGAAGACAGGGTATGAGAAAGAAAATAGAACTAAGAACAAGCAAGATGCACATGCAAATCTAGAGACTAACCCTAGGGTTAATTTTAATTATTGTGGGCTTATGCCTTTAGACGCGGAACGATGTCAATCCTAAACAAAAGACTTAGGGGAAATGTCAAGTTGTTTTGGCTTATAAGGTTACCTCAATCGGAGGGGAACCGCGGAAAAGGGGGGTGTTTGAGCTGTTGTGTTAATTGTGAAGTGATTCGGTATGTGTTGTGCAGTGAAAGTAAGATTAATTTCTTGTCAATACCGTGGATATCACCCCCACGTGTACGACCTGTTACTTAATCTATGTTCACTAGAATTGAAAACAACAAGCAGGAATGCAATGCACGTGTTTTAAACCCAAATCGAAAATGATATTCGATGAAGCAAAAGAGATGACTTTCACTAATGCGAGATGTAAAAGCAAAGCAAGTTCTTTTATCAAAATAATATAAAACCTTGTGAATATCTTTTAGAAGAAGAAAACAACAAGTATACTCCCTATATGAAAGCAAGCAAGAAAGAAAGAAACCCAAAATGGGTCCCACCGGGCGTGCCAAAATGTTTCGCTCGGAATGTTTCGGCTTCTGGGAATAGAGTTGCTTCTATCCTTTCATTCCTTTTAGAAACAGATAAGGTTAGGGCTAGGAGGAATACCTGTGGAATGTCGAGATGGTGTGCGCGCTGTCAGAGGAAGATCAAAGTTGACTATGAAGAACTCTTTTTGTCTTGGAAGGACTACCGCAAATAAGAACACAAGACCACAAGATTTTGATTAAACAATAAATGAGGGAACCGCCTTGGGCCCAAGAAATATAAAACTTCCTTTCAAGGTGGTGGCCTCTGCCGATATGAATCAACACAAAAGACTGTAAAATATCAATTAAATTATCTTGTTGAAACGGGTAGGGAAAGGTTGGTTTTGGTCGTCAGTAGGGATAACCGATACCTTGCACGGTTGAACTTGGTAACCGATGTCGGTAGGGTTTAGGATCTGTAGGTTGGTTGTTTTGTGGGGTGATTGTGCTGTAGGGTAGCTATGTTGTTTGTAAGGCTGGTTTTATGGGTGATATTAGGAAATGAGGTGATGAGAGGTAAAAGAATGATAGTTAGATGCAATGGCACGCTGGGTAGTGGATTCAGGAATGGATTTATGAGGACTGTGATTCAAAAGCATAAGAAATGTTATAACAGAGGACATGCAAGATGTGACTTACTGGTTTTTGATGAAGATGCAAGTTGATCTCCTTTGCTGCAAACTCTTCTGGTTTCTCCACTCGTCTCTGCTCGGTCAAGTGAAGATCTGGACTCTTTTGATCACTCCCAAATGATCTCTCTTGATTCAAAAATCCTTCGACCCTCCTCCAAAATGAAATTCCCATCCCTTATTTTTGGTTTGGGGAGACCATTTACAGGGAACCGATGGCGGTTACGTAACCGACGGCGGTCGAGTAGGAACCGGCATCGGTAAGGAAAAAGTAGGCTATTTTTAGTAAAATAGCCCACCTTCCCTGCTTTTCTCCCGAGAGATTAGTTGCGGGCTTGGTCAAGTGACTAGAAGGTCGGTTTTGGGTGCGAGAAAGGGGTCATTAGTCATGGGTGTAGGTGTAGACCAAGTTATAGGTCTTAATTAGGTTAGTTTAGGGTTAGGGCTAGGTCATGATGAAGTGGCGTAATGAGGTGGCGGCAGGTGAGATGATGTGGATTTATCAATTACAAGGTAATTAATAAATAATTGTGTAAGGTTTAGGTGATGAGTTTAGGTTCAGATGAGATGCGGGTCACAAGGGGTCGTAAGACACAAATTTGGTGTCTACAGAATTCCCAATCTAAGAAAATATCGGTTGGGTAGTTAAATAAAAGAAATAATAATGAAACAATATGGAGTTCCTTCTTTTAAAATGGAAAATTCCATGAATCCATCTCTTCCTTGAGCTCCTCCATAACCTGTGCATGCAAATAACAACATAAAACAAATGAGAGAAGAATAGAGAGAAAAAGAAACATAGAGAAATTTAGGGCACACTTAGGGCAGATTCAAAATCAATGGTCAAGATTAGATCCATCTTAGAGCTTACCTTTAACCCTACACACTTTAGGTCATGGGAATAAAATGGGAATGAGAATTACATTAAAGAGGGGTGTGTGGAAAATTAATAATCAAAAGGGAAAAACTAATAAACTTAAAAGGATGTGTGTATTTATTTTGGAGACCATAGTAAGCTAAATAGAATAAACAATTAATTTGTTTTGGGCTATTATTAGGGCTGAGAAAACTAAAGTTGTATAAATTAAATTATTAACGGGATATGGTTCAAAAGGGACTAATTTTAATTAATCACTTTAAAAAAATTACCCAAAATTTTTAGTTGATTTTTAGTGTGTTTTTTTTATGTCCCGAGGTCGAGCAATACATTTGGTATCAGAGGGATGGTTCGCACACGCAGACATTGTGGGTAGAACTTTTAACTAGTTATTAATGTTTTAATAATATTAAAAGTAAAATAATTATAAATAAAAAAATTGTTTCCGCTAAACCGTTCCATGGGTCAAGTATCTCTCGAGTAACCACATGGAGTATTATGGTTGCTAACACAATAAGTGGTACACAAATTTTGATCACCTAATTTGTTTAAAACAACTAGTAAAAGTTAAGAGAAAGTCGTTAGTAAACAACGTGTAGAATGGCTCCTTGGTCCCCATGGTAGTGACCGATTTGGATAATCTTGTTCTCTAGTGACATGGGTAGTCACAAAAACTTTAAACCCAACTTTTAAAACCATTTGATCATATAGTTAAAATCATTTTTGAGCTCATTTAATCACATTTTTGTTTGAGACAACTTAAATTTAAGCAAAATCGTTTCGGTTTGGACCAGTAAATTAGAGAGTGTTAGTAGGAAATTAAAATATTTGACTTCCAACATGTAGTATTTCTCCATGTCCATTGTCTATAGCAAATTATATTCAGGAAAATGGAATAGAGAGTTAGTTTTCCAAGTGTGTTTAGGAGGTCTCTAGACGTTTTTGTTCAAAACACAAACTTGTAAATAACATTAATTAGCCTCGGAAAGTAGGTCATATCTAGAGTTTTGGTCATCCGTTTTTCATTTTGTAAGTTGCATCAGCTTCTTTACATATAGGAGAATTGATGTGAGTTAATAGAACTCATTTTCGAGTTGGTATCGCTTGATTTCAAGACCCTTTTTGTAGCCAATTTTCTCTAAAAATATGCTGAAATGCAATAGTAAAACTCTAATAGTTGGCTCGAGAAGGTGCTTCCATTTTGAAACCTATTCGCTAGTAATTAGAAATGTACATCTTGATTGACTCTATGTATAATAGAGAATTGACTGGAAGCTTTGTTTCACCATTTGAGTGTTGGGTACTTGTTTTGGTAGGCTCCTTTTGTAGCCATTTTCTCTAGATCGTAGAACAAGGAAATTAGTTCTTAATAAACAAATAGATTTCTTAGGACACCTTTGGAGGGTGAAAGATGTTATAATATGTTTATTGTTTTGAGCTATGTGTTTCTAGGTTAAGTTCTAAGACCCAAAACAAATTTTTATGCTTCAAGTCTTTTCTGTTTGCTAATGGCCTTGGTCTAGGTAGGTCTTTTTGGACTTCGAAAAAAGGGTTAGTTGTTGGTGTTGTAAATAAGAAGTAGGTCAAATATAAGATTGTAGAATTGTTACCTTGATATAAGGAATATGGTTATGGTGTTGTGTTGGTTGCTTCTTGTTTAGTGATCCTTTGTTTCTTAGGAATCACAACCGCCATGTTAGAGGCACCTCTTTAGATCGAATGAAACCCTTTCGGTATGGGTGTAAACTAAATAATTGTACCTTGTATAGAACCACCCCATGTGATAAAATAGTCTTCCACGTTTTGATATTTCACTACTATGAAATTTGAAATAATTTCTACTCCTATGGTATATGTTGCTAATCTTAGTTTTATAACCCTTTTATAAGGAAATTTAGCAAATGATCTTATGACCTTGTTGTTTTCCTTTTCAAAATTGTGATTTAAAATTAATTATAATTGGATGAAAATAATTGCTAACTTCTCTCTAAACAATAAATGATAAAGGGAAAGAAAGTTAGTGCCTCTCTTTTTCGGTGGTGTTGCTCGAAGTGATAGTTTTTAGCTAAATTATCCTCTTCACGTAACGTAGGAATGCATGGTGCTATTATTAAATGAATCTAGTTTTCATAACTCCAAATTCTCATCAAAGCTCTTGGTATAACTTTTAGAGTTAACTTCAGAAATGATCTAGTTAATTTTCTTAATTCTTTTAGAGCTCAATAAACCTATCTCTATACCATAACCTCTTATTAAGTGTTATTACAGGGTAACTTGGTTAAAACTGTAGACACCTATAATTACGCCCAAGCAATTTAAATACTTAAATTGTGCTAATTATCCCCTTTCTCGCAAATCAACGACATATCGTCAAAGGCACTCATTTTCCCTCATATCATCATTAATTAATTACACTAAGCTAATTAATTAAGTTGTCTATCCAACAAATACCCTAATTAACGACCTTCCGTTAATAAATCACCCCTTCTACCTAGACTAATTAATTATTATTAATTAATTAGTTTTCCCTTCCATTTAACCAATAAATCAATATTTAATTGATTTAATCCCCTTATAATAGCCTAAATCACACTAATATTCCTCTAATTGGCTTCTATAAGCTTACACCTACCTATTAATTAATCACCTTTGATTAATTAAAATACCCCCAACTCCCATGACTTGCTAAACATGTATTAAACCCTTCTAAAGTAAGGTTACCTTTAATAAAACAACCTTATCCATTCCTAATCATGTTTTACCTTTATCCCACATTCATGAGAATGTGTTGAATCCTTTATCCTTTGGGCTATATAAAGAGCCCTCCACCTACCTTTTTACTTACACTTAAACTTTCTAAGAGAGAAAATGCAAAGCATATAGCAAAGAGACTAAGAGCTTGCACCTTGCCCTTTTGAGAGTTCATCATCTTGAAGAGTTAAGCCTCTTTCTTAAAGTGCTTGGGTCATATGGGAGGTGTCAAAAGGGTCTTGTAGCCCAACTTTGATTAGCCCCCATTCCTAGGTTCTTGGAGCATTAAGGACAACTATTTTGATAGTCATGGAGCTTACTTAGGTCCATTCATTTATTTGTTGTTAGAGAATAGAGGAGTTTATATATTTAGCATTGTTAATTTCAAAGTTTGTATTGATGAATGCTAGCATCTAACCCTTGTTTAATTCTTATCATGATGGTGTTTATGCTTTGTTTTAGCTAAATTGTAGAACTATTTTAGGTGGTAGTTCTTGCTTCATTTGATTTAGCATTAAGCAAAGTATACATGCACACATTTGGCACACCTGGTGGGACTTACTCCATTGTCCTTTGCACTTAATTTCAAGTTTTTGTAGTTAAGTTTTATTTTTGGTTACTAACCCTCTTTTACACATGTTGATCTAACTTGTTTTTTTAACATGTTTTGTTGAGTTTGCATGTGTTGGGTCTTCCTTGTAGGTATGAAGGAGGTGAAGTGCTGTCAAAATTTGAATTGAGGGGAAAATTTTAAGATTTCTCCATGTTTTCATTTTTAGAGCTTACTTTTTCAACATTCTACATGCTAGTTTTGTCAATTTCTTGAAGATTTTAAATTCTTGAGCATGTAGGTTAGTGTTTGATAGTGTTGAGTCTTCTATTTACATATTAATGTGGTGGGTTGCTGTCAAAATTTAATCTTGGTGAGAAAATTTCAAGATTTCATCATGTTTTCATTTTTGAGCTTACTTTTTCAACATTTTACATGCTAGTTTTGTCAATTTCTTGAAAATTTTCAATTCTTGAGCATGTAGGTTAGTGTTTGATAGTGCTGAGTCTTATATTTACATATTAATGTGGTGGGTTGCTATCAAAATTTAATGTTGGTGAGAAAATTTCAAGATTTCATCATGTTTTCATTTTTAGAGCTTACTTTTTCATCATTCTACATGCTAGTTTTGTCAATTTCTTGAAAATCTTAAATTCTTGAGCATGTATGTTAATGTTTGATAGCATTGAGTCTTCTATTCATATATTAATGTGATGGGTTGTTGTCAAAATTGAATCTTGGTTGGAAAATTTTTCCCATTTTGCATATTAAGGGACGTTTTTTTTTGACATTTTTTGAGTGCATGTCAAGTGCATACCCATGAGCATAAGAGCATATGCGTAACCCATCTTCCGAAGGCCATAACTTTTGCTCCCGAACTCGAAATGACTCCATTTTTTTTGCGTTGGAAAGGTATTGAAGTTAAATATGCAATGAAAACATAAATTCAGGATTTATACTTACAGAAGTTACAGGTTTTTCTGTTAGTTTAAAACTGGTCATTTTCTAACATGTCTAATGTTTTGATGAATGTTGTATTTCCATGCTTACTCGATTTAGACCAAAGCGTGTGTATGCTCTTCTCTTACACCTTTTGGTGATCTTGAGAATCAAAAACAACTTTGATCTCTATCTTGTTAACATTGGGATTAAACTTGGAAACTTGATTATTCATTTTGCTTAAGGGAATGAACCTTTTACAAAACATTTTTCAATGGTCCTTTGATTTGAAGTTTTCCATTTCTATATAGTTGGGATAAAGTTTGTGTATGCTCTTCTCTTGCACCTTAGGGTGATCTTGAGAATCAAAAGCAACTTTAGTCTTCATTTTATAACATTTGGTAAATTGGAAACTTCATCTTTCACTTTTGGTTTAAAGGAATGAACATTTATCAAGAATTTTGTATGGTTCATTGATTGAAAATATTTTCTTTAATTTTTAGTTGGATTATTTGTTGTGTATGCTCTTCTCTTACATCCTTGGATGATCTTGAGAATCAAAAGCAACTCTTAATCCTCTTTTAAATAATGTGATTTTCTTGGAGAACTACTAACGCTTGAGTGCAGGACCTAAAAACACTTGTCAAAGAAAGGAGGAATCAAAACGAAATCAAAAACTACTAATACAGTTGTTATACAGGTTGCCAAAAGGTGTTCAAGCAAACCACACCTAATTAAACAAGATAAAAAGAACAACATATTCAAAACACTGTATTGCAGGTTTTGGAAAAGGGTACGTCCCTCTCCGCTCAACTGGAACATAACCCCTTTGGCATAACGCCTTAAGCTACAACAATGGGGGTGGTTCCAGGAACCCCAAAGTAGTCCACGCAAGAGGGAACCTTGTGGATGAAACGGGAAGTGCTCCGCACTACCTACTTGACTAGTGATTCCTTTGTGAGATAGAGTTACAGTTGTCCGTTGTGGTGACCCCAGTGATAGTACACGTAGACGCACTAGTTGCCTACTGTTCTTGAAGGGGGTAAAGTAAAGCCGAGATACTCCCAAACTAGTCAGTGCGACTTTTTGGGTAAATCGTGCTCGCTCGTGGCAACTTTGTAACACCTAGGGCGAGAGAACCACCTAGGAGAATATACTTTGGCCAGGAGCCCACTTTGACCACTTTAAAATAGTGTTGAGTTGTGAACCTTCTTTTTGAGAAACGTGTGACGTATTACTTTCGCCTAGTTTTTACTTTCCTTAGGGTGAGGCGAAACTCTGCTGAAGTGAGACTAGCATTTTTGTCATTTTTCTTGATTTATTTCCTTCATATTCTTTTGACACTTTGTTGATCAAAAGAGGTGTGATTACCTTTGTGTTGTCATTCGACTGTTTCTCTCACTTTTATGTCCGTTTACGCCCATCCATGTTTGCGGCTGGGTTAGTTAAACGTCTAAAGTGAGTGGAGGTGTTTTCACATCATTTGGTAGCCATTGTGATCTTGATACCCACATCAAGATCGTCATTGTAGTTAGGCGTGGTTCATCACTGCGGACTTCCATAGAGGAGTTAGTTTGTTTGTCTCGTATCATTACAATTTCGATATTTACGTCTTGTTTCTTGTAAACTCGACATAAATACCTATATTGTACGGTTACGCTGCACACATTCTTAACTATTCCTAGCTATACTTTGAGCTTTTTTGTTCAGTTTTATTATTACCTCGATTTCAAAAGGTGTTAGGAACTACCATTTGTGCGTGTTATATCAATAACACCTCGATATCAATACTCCACTTTCTTGCAAAGTGGGTTAACATATCTTGGTGATATTGTTGTGTCATTCGCAAATCGTAATTGGCACTTTTTGAGATATAGGTCTTAATCAGACTTGAGCTTGCTCATCGTATATCTTGATTGGGAGATCGCATTTAACTTCATGTATTTACTTACGTCTTGTTCATTCCTTTGAACTTGGCATAAGTGGAGACATCTTGTTAATCATCTGGTATCACAAATTACTTTGAAACGTAGTCTAGGAAGTATTTCATTTGATTAGGTTTTGGTACCAAACGATTGTTTCATTGGTGACTTTATCACTCTATCACATTGGTATTCTCACACTGTTAATTTACTCTTAACACGTACATCTTGTGTTTCACTTAGGGGTAGACATTGAATTTTGAACAAATCTATAACTTACCTTAGTGAAATTTATCACGAAAACATGGCTCCCAAGACGCGTCTAGGGTTAAAGAAACAAACATATGAGGAACAACAGGCGCAAGCTTGGGAAACCTCTAACAGACAAGGGTCAAACCCATTTATCGGACACGATCTAGGACCACTATTTTCTGCAGAAAAGGAAATAGAAGAGATGGTCGATCATAGTGGAAATGAATTAGAATCACCACACGCAGACTTTGATTTTGACCCCACTCTACTAGATGAGTTTCTCCTTAGAAACAAAGATAGAGTTTTGGCACGGGTCATGGAATTAGGGGCCAAATTTCCCATTAAGAAGGAACCAATACTACAAACAAATGACACTACTAAGGAGGAACACCCCCTTATCAATATGGAAGATATTTTAACAGGCGGACATGCTTCCACTTCTTACACATAAAATGATAAAGTGGTAGGGCTTAGAATACCCCTCATCAAAGTGCCACGAAGAAACAAGATAGAACATGAGACAGGGGAAGAACCTCCACAATACAAAGAGGAGGAACCTTTAGAAGAAGAAGACACAAACCAAGTTACAATCCAACAACAACTCAGTAACCTAAGCCGACAACTAGCTTTGCTTACTTTCCAGGTATAGAAAGACACAAACAAGAACGTTCAAAAGTCAAAGCCTAAGTTTAGGATCCACGAACTCCATTGAGAAAACCAAGGAGAAGAAGACACAGGGTATCATCATGTACACATCCCCGCTTCTCCCACTCAAGAACAATTGCTCGCACAAGAAGTACAATCTATGAAAGAAACGCTTGCGAGCATACAAGAAAGCAATATAGGGAGTATTAGGAAATACCAATACGAAGAACTATGCCCCTATCCTTTTGACAAGACAATGACCCTTCAACCCTTTCCAAAGAAATTTGATATGCCAAAGTTCGACAAATACAAAGGAAAGGGAGACCCAAGGGATCATGTTAAATATTTCTACATGGCATGTCAAGAGGTGTCTTATAGTGATAATTACCTCATCAGACTTTTTCCTAAGAGTCTCAGAGGTCAAGCATTAGAATGGTTTACGCGCTTGCCACGAGGATCAATTTTCACCTGGCCAGAATTGGTGGAAAGATTCATGCATCATTTCTCATATAACATAGAGAGTGACGTCACCATGGCAGACTTGTGCGGCACAAAACAACACCCAAATGAGACCTTCACCAGCTTCCTCCAACGATGGAGAGGGATAGCTAGTCGCTTCCCTTGTACTTTCCCTGAGAAGCAATAGTCAGTATTTTCATCCCTAATCTCAACCCAGATATAGCTTTCCACCTCCAAATGCATTGTGTCCGCACCTTTGAGGAGGTTATCGAGAAAGGGATTCAAATAGAAAAGGCTCTCATTGCCAAAGGCACCCTCAAAACCCAATCTAAAGACAACCAAAGTGTCAAACCCGCTGAAAAGCCAAAGATCTTTAACAAAAACAAAAACGTGGTGGGAGACGGAATCACTGATTCCAAACGTGTTCAAATGGTCCAAACCAGTCAACCTTTTAAACTGACCAAGGGCCCAATTCAACCACCACCAAAGTGACGAACATTCACCTCCCTCAATGAACCATTGTCTGTCATACTAAAACAGTTGGATGCGGCCCACATGATGACCTATCCTACAACGCAACCGTTTGATGACAACACTCCTAAACCTTCATGGTATAAGGAGCATGAATACTGTGAAATGCATCGCATTAAAGGTCATAAAACAGAAAAATGTTTGCGACTTCGCCACTATATTCAAGACCTCATTGACAACGGGGAGATAGAGGTGGATAACCCTAGCCACATGCAAACACCTAACGAGAAAATGGGGATTTATAAGGAACCATTCCCCAAGCATGATAAGTTGGAAAAGGAAAAACCGGATCGGGGAGAGTCATCCCAAACCTATAAAGCCACGAATTACTTGTATACCAAGAGAGATAACAATCATTACGATTCACTTATTGGATGTATTCGCCCTCATCGACCGTGTCAATACCATCCGGATCAAGGAAAGGATCATTTGCTATGGAACAAGGCGTGCCCGCCTCGTGATTCCAGAACCCTCTCTGTTGACCCCACAAACTGGTAAATATAACCTTTTAGAACAACTTGAGAAGACACCTGCTAAGATCTCGATCTTAGATCTTCTCAAGATATCCAATGTGCATAAGGACATTTTGTATCAAACTCTTCAGGGGTCGGGAGTGCCTTTAGAAGTCGATCCTGCATACCTTCAAGCCACGGTGGCAAATATTGCACCCAGTGAGCATCTCACTTTCAACCATAGGGAGGTCCCTACCGAGAATCCTACACATAATCTTCCCTTATACATTGAGGTAGTTGTTACCCGCAGGAAAATCAAACGGGTGCTTGTGGATAACGGATCTGGATTGAACATCTGCACGCTTAAATTAGTCAAACAATTGGGACATACGGAAGAAGATCTTGAGTCCCATATCATCACTATCACCGCATACGACAACACGGAAAGAGAGTCAGCAGGCACCATTACGCTGCCAATGGAGGTGGGCCCCACTTGCCATCAGACAAAGTTTCACGTCTTAGACTTGGAACTTCCATATAATATGCTTCTAGGCCGACCATGGATCCATGCCATGCAAGCAGTGCCATCAACATTTCATCAATGCATCAAGCTGAAGCATGAGGGACATACAGTAACAATACCAGGAGACTCAGAGCCCTTTGCTCATTGTAGAGCTCTTAATAGCTTTGCACGAAAGGGTACATACGCATGTCCCTCCACAGATATAGCTGTCCCTCTTCATTCTGAGGCCATGGAATCTCGAGTAGATTCAAATTCTCTTAGTTCTTGCACTCATGGGGCATCTACTTCAACATCTCCATTTAATTCATGGGAGATGAAAATTCTGGAATATGGCTGTGGGGAGTATAATGTACAACAAGCGCTCTTGGTTTCTGACCTCTCCTTGTCGCCCAAGACTAGAGGTCGACCCAACTACCACTTCAGGAGACCTAGAGAGGAACATACTATTGGGTCGTTCCTACCTGGAGGCTTGTTAGCTGAGGAAAAATTACTTGATCCACCTACTACTTGGGTCCCTGAGGACACTCAGCCATCTTGTTATCAAACCCCAGAATATGAAAAATCTAGCAGAATGATGTACTCCATGGGCTACAAAGGCCTAGGATGTGGGAGGAATGAACAAGGACAAAGAGAACCAGTCCCTCTTCCACATTTCAAAACAGAAAGATATGGCATTGGGATTCGCCCTTATGGAGCACACCCCAACGATCAAGATGCGACTTGTTCTGAGCATGAGGATAGCTCCGATTATCTAGACAGCGATACGGATTCCTGTTGTAGCCAATATGAGGATCTGGCCTCCACGAACCTTTTCATGAATAATGCTGTCCTAACCATCACCCCCAATGAACCAACCCTTGACCTTGTATACCCCTCCCTTGTTGAATGGGACCAACAACGTCACATGCCACTAGATTTATTCGAGAATGACGAGGCTATTGCAGAGTTCATGGGCATAAGGGATACAATTCCCATTGGAGATCACAAGAAGGGTTTCTTTATCGACTTAGACACCTGCGCCTACTTCGGCGAGGAGGCTGAACTTCGTGGTCAGCAAAATTTAAAGAAAAGCGAGGGCAAGAGTTCTAAAGAAAAGCCTCAGCAAAAATCAAAGTCAAAGTCACACAGTGAAAACCTCTTTGAGGCATTGGCTGACAAACAAATAAGAAAATCAAAGGACAAACAAAGTGACCACGCCAAGGATGAAAATCTCGTAGAGACATCCTTGGATGAAGATCTCAACCTACCTCCCGATCCCACGCGTATGGAGGATTTATCAAAATTGTTAGTTGAAGAAACCATTGATGTCAATATTGGTACTGAAGAAGATCCCAAGATAGTAAAATTGGGAGCATCACTCTCAGCCAGAGAACAAAAGACGTTCACTATGCTACTGCGAGAGTTTATTGATGTGTTCGCATGGTCTTACAAAGACATGCCCGGCTTAGATCCAACTTTGGTCGTGCATAACTTGGTTGTGCACGCAGACGCTAAGCCTATCAAATAGAAGCTTCGAAAGATGCACCCAAGAGTGGCCTTGTTAGTTAAAGAAGAGTTGGAAAGGTTGCTTGCAGCAGGATTCATCAGGCCAATTGATTATTCTGAATGGATATCGAACATTGTTCCCTGGCCCGTAAGAAACCTATTGGTATCCGAATTTGCATAGATTTTAGGGACATCAATAAAGCTTTCCCTAAAGATGACTTTCTGTTTCCCAACATTGACATGATTGTTGACTCAACCGCAGGGTATGAAATGCTATCACTTATGGATGGCTTTTGGGTTATAATCAAATTAAGATCATTGAGGAAGACCAACACAAAACAGCTTTCACAACTCCTTGGGGCACCTTCTGATATCAGGTGATGCCATTCAGCCTTAAGAATGCGAGAGTAACTTATCAAGAGGCCATGACAAGTAATATTTCATGATATGATTCATGACATCCTGGGAAAGTCCAAAACAAGAGAGGAACATCCTATCATTTTGCGGCGTATCTTTGAACGCCTACGTGAATACAAAGTCAGGATAAATCCAAAGAAGTGTGTCTTTGGTGTGCTATCTGGGAAACTATTAGGCTTCATCGTGTCAAGACGAGGTATTGAGGTAGACCTTGCTAAAGTATCTGCCATCACAGAAATGCCTCCACCTGAGAATATCAAGCAACTGCGTAGCTTGCAAGGGAAAATTCAAGCCATTCGCCACTTTATCTCCCAGCTTGCAGATAAATGTCACTCATTCACTCATTTTCTTAAGAAGGACATCACTTTCATCTGGGGACCTGAGCAACAACAAGCCTTTGCTTTGCTTAAATAGTACCTGGCTAATCCACCTGTCCTCATGCCTCCCACTCCGGGAGAACCACTTTTGCTCTATATTTCCGCTACGCAATATGCTATTGGTGCACTGCTCGCCCAATATGACCTTAGCCATAAAGAGAAAGCAGTGTACTATCTGAGTTATACCCTCATCGCCTATGAATGTAATTATCCTCAGATTGAGAAGGCTTACTTGGCTGTTGTTTTTACCTTTCAGAAACTTTGCCATTACTTGCTAAATACTAAGACCAAGCTCATATCCAAGGTCGACCCACTCAAGTATTTGTTGTCCAAACCCACCCTCACAGGTAGAATGGCTAATTGGATCATTCTACTCAGTGAATTTGATATAGAATTTGTCCATCAAAAATCAATTAAAGGACAAGTACTTGCTGACCAACTAGCGGAAGCACCTTTGCAAAGCACAGAACCTTTGAGTCTGGATCTGCCAGATGCATCTTTTCTCTACATTGAAGAATCTGTCGTATGGCAGATACATTTTGATGGATCTTTTATGTTTCATGGTTCAGGTGTAGGAGTGGTCCTTATTACTCCTTCAGGTGATCCTATACCACAGGCTTTCCGCCTGGCCTTCCCTTGCACGAACAACATTGCGGAATATGAAGCACTCATTGCAAGGATGAAGCTAGCCATCAAGTGGAATATTCAACATGTGAAGGTTGTAGGTGATTCATAGCTAATCATCAAACAGGTTAATGATGAGTATAAAGTTAAGGATGACAAGCTCATACCTTATAAGAAGTTGGTGGAAACTCTGAAGGAGTATTTTGTGCGCATTACCTTTGAGCAAATCCCAAGAGCGCAGAATAGATCGGTAGATGCTATGGCAACGGTGGGATCTATGCTTCGTATTCTGCCAGGGAACAATGATATGCCATTCTTCATAGAAAATCTACGCCAGCCCGCGTATGACATGCCAGAATCTTACTTGGCTTGTGAGGTTGTTGGTCCCCATTCACCATGGTATGAACCCATTTTCACCTATCTTAAGGACAGTACATTCCCTCCCGAAATCTCCCGCTCTGAAAAGCAGAGCCTAATTCGCCAGATAGCCCGTTACACCCTGTTAGGAGGTACACTTTATCGTCATGGCTACGATGGGAATCTGTTACGTTGTCTGGATGTGCCGGAGTCAATCCAGGCAATTAAAGAAGTACACGAAGGAGTATGCGGAGCACATACAAACGGAATGGTCTTGGCTAAGAAACTGTTAAGAGTAGGTTACTATTGGCCCACCATGGAAACTGATTGTTGTAATTATGTTAGAAAATGTGTGCTATTCCAAAAGTATGGAAATTTCATCCATGCTCCATCGCAACCATTGCAACCAATCACTACCCCGTGGCCATTCTCCAAGTGGGGACTTGATCTAATAGGGAAGCTTACTCCTACCTCATCTGATGGTCATACACATATCATCACAGCTACAAAATACTTTACAAAATGGGTGGAGGTTGTCCCTTTAACCTATGTCATAGGAGCACAGATTTCTAAATTCATCATGAATCACATTATTTGCCGATATGGTATCCCTGCAGCCATTGTCACAGATAATGGGAAGTCATTTAAGAACAAAATTGTGAAAAGTCTTTGCCAATGGTTCCAAATCAGATTGAAATGGTCCACGCCATATTACCCTCAGGGTAATGGACAAGCTGAGGAAACAAACAAGACTTTGGTAAGGATAATGGAGAAGATGGTTAGCAAAACCGGTCAAAACTAGCACCTACAAATCCACCCAACCCTCTGGGCCTACCGAACATCAATTCACACTCCTATGGGTGCAACGCCATATTCCCTCGTGTTCGGGACAGAATCTATCATCCCTTTAGAGATTGAACTCCCATCCCTATGAATTTCTCTTCGGGACTATTTGGATAAGGATGAAGATTACCGAGTGGCAAGATTGGCTGAGTTAGAGCTCCTGGATGAGAGGCGCATTCGCACTCTTAATCACCTGAAAGTATATCAACACAGAATCTCCCGCAACTACAACAAGAGAATCATCCCTCGCCAGTTTGAGGTGGGTGATTTAGTTATGAAGGAGAACCAGTTCAACACCAGAGCAGAGCGAGAAAAGAAAGGGAAGTTCGAACCACACTGGTTAGGACCCTATGTCATAGTTGCCAAGTATGGCACAGGGGCATACAAGTTGGCTCACCCCAATGGTGATGAGCTCCAGGAGCCCATGAATTCCATGCATCTTAAGAGGTTTTATGCCTAAACATGGCACAAGAAAGTCATAAAAATCACAAAAAAATATAAAAACATCAAAAAAAAAGAAGAGAGAGAAAACAGGTCGTCCACTAGTGAAAACCACGCAATTGTGGCACTTTGGACAAGTCCTTGGGTGAAAACCGGTTTCCGGCGCCTCGGGAGGATTCGTTGTTCACAAGCATTCTGTATTAGAAGGGTAGTTGTCTTTGTCCTGGACCTGGTTCTACCTTCGAGTTTCCTTGTGCACACCATCTAGTCTAGCCTTGATCCGGCTTTGCCTTCTTCTATTCGTCTGTAAGGGACGTGGTCTTTCGTTATTTCCCATCTTACGCTGGGGGCAACTCAATGACTTCACCTTCTTGTTCATAAGCACGTGGCTTCTGCCCTTGTATATTCCCCACCTAACGCTGGGGGCATCCATGCTTTCTTGGTTACCTACACATAGCTTTGGAAAACTGTTAAAAACACAAAAACAATAGAAAATTGTTTCACAAAACACAAAAACAATAGAAAATTGTTTCAGACAACACAAAAACAATAGAACATTGTTTCGAGAAAACACAAAAACAATAGAAAATTGTTTCACAAAACACAAAAACAATAGAAAATTGTTTCACAAAACACAAAAACAATAGAAAATTGTTTCACAAAACACAAAAACAATAGAAAATTGTTTCAGACAACACAAAAACAATAGAAAATTGTTTCGAGAAAAACACAAAAACAATAGAAAATTGTTTCACAAAACACAAAAACAATAGAAAATTGTTTCACAAAACACAAAAACAATAGAAAATTGTTTCACAAAACACAAAAACAATAGAACATTGTTTTGAGAAAACATAAAAACAATAGAAAATTGTTTCAAAAAAAAAAAACAATAGAAAATTGTTTCACAAAACACAAAAACAATAGAAAATTGTTTCAGACAACACAAAAACAATAGAACATTGTTTCGAGAAAACAACAAAAACAATATATATATATATATCAAAAAATCTAAAAACAAGGCAAAATTTTTCAAAAAATTCCTAAAAAGTAAAACACCCTACAAAATGGTAACTTGCTTCTTACGGCTGAAACTTGTGTCTTGCGCATGGTATTTTCTCCATATCCTATTGGTTTGTCTCACATCTTCCCGATTAATACGACTCATGGATCACTGGATTCACAACCATTCACAAAAGCTAGCTGCTTGCTTCGTCTGTACTCTGGGGCACTTTTGGTTGCCTGGTGTTGTTTCGTTGTGCACAAATGCTTTTCATGGACCCCGTGTCCATTTTCATTTCCCCTTGCATGTATCCTTTCTTGGGGCATCATTTTTAACCCTTGTCATCAATCACGAACTTGTGGATCTCTTCAGCATTGATAACAAAACATTTGTACAACTGTCTTGACCATTGTTGGGTTAGATATGTGCGTTTGTACTTGTTTTCCCTGTTATATGAGCTTGTTTCCTTCTCGTATTGCATTGCATTATTATATGTTGCGTGGAGTTGGTACTTTCAGCAATGGACAATTGTTCGTAGTATGGCTTTTCATGTCATTCTACCTTTGTCGTATGCTTATATTTTTCATAAGGACCGATGATGTAGTTCCTATGGCAATATGATGACATCAAATTTGTTCCAAACAAATAAGCAGCTAGAGGCTAAGCTCTTCTCTCCCCTCATCCATATTTCTTCTACACGACTTCCCTTTCACCCCTAATTCTCCCTCTCCTCGGGGCATCCTGCCTCGTCCCCATTCTTCTGCCTACTTCTCATATTTTTCGATCGTCGATCGGCTTCCTTCATCACCCCATCGACACTCGAGGGGGCATCTCTCCCTCCTACTAATTTTTCTTCTATCTCTTCAAAATCTTTTCTGTCTACTATCTTTGAAGTGGCATCACTTACACCACCCCAAAGAGGGGCAAATGTAGACACCTATAATTACGCCCAAGCAATTTAAATACTTAAATTGTGCTAATTATCCCCTTTCTTGCAAATCAACGACATATCATCAAAAACACTCATTTTCCTCATATCATCATTAATTAATTACACTAAGCTAATTAATTAAGTTGCCTATCCAACAAATACCCTAATTAACGACCTTCCGTTAATAAATCACCCCTTCTACCTAGACTAATTAATTATTATTAATTAATTAGCTTTCCCTTCCATTTAACCAATAAATCAATATTTAATTGATTTAATCCCCTTATAATAGCCTAAATCACACTAATATTCCTCTAATTGGCTTCTATAAGCTTACACCTACCTATTAATTAATCACCTTTGATTAATTAAAATACCCCCAACTCCCATGACTTGCTAAACATGTATTAAACCCTTCTAAAGTAAGGTTACCTTTAATAAAGCAACCTTATCCATTCCTAATCATGTTTTACCTTTATCCCACATTCATGAGAATGTGTTGAATCCTTTATCCTTTGGGCTATATGAAGAGCCCTCCACCTACCTTTTTACTCACACCTAAACTTTCTAAGAGAGCAAATGCAAAGCATATAGCAAAGAGACTAAGAGCTTGCACCTTGCCCTTTTGAGAGTTCATCATCTTGAAGAGTTAAGCCTCTTTCTTAAAGTGCTTGGGTCATATGGGAGGTGTCAAAAGGGTCTTGTAGCCCAACTTTGATTAGCCCCCATTCCTAGGTTCTTGGAGCATTAAGGACAACTATTTTGATAGCCATGGAGCTTACTTAGGTCCATTCATTTATTTGTTGTTAGAGAATAGAGGAGTTTAGATATTTAGCATTGTTAGTTTCAAAGTTTGTATTGATGAATGCTAGCATCTAACCCTTGTTTAATTCTTATCATGATGGTGTTTATGCTTTGTTTTAGCTAAATTGTAGAACTATTTTAGGTGGTAGTTCTTGCTTCATTTGATTTAGCATTAAGCAAAGTATACATGCACACAAAACCTACTTACTTTAGTAATTACGCATGTGATTTCAACTTTCCTCAAGTTGAGTTAAATTTTTTTGAGTTAATCATGTTTATAATGCTTTTACTTACGTGTAGAAATAAGGGAATCACCCTCTTTCTAACCTCAATTCGTGGACTTAGAAGAACAATGGTCATGTGAATTATATATATATAACAACGATCTTTCATTCTCTCTCTCTCGGAAAGGAAATAAAATAAAATGAATTAGTGTTGAATACTTTCTTGGTTAGGCATTATGGTGTAACGACGATGGTGTTGATTGTGAAAGAACTATTTATATGGTCCAATAAGGGTGAAGGTAATGTTTCGTAAGCCACAAAAATATATATTTATATATAAATCTATAAGCACAATTGTGTACATATACCTTGTAAACAACAATAGAAATGTGTAATTATATGTAATTTGGAAAAATCGTCTAATATATAATTAAACAATGTTGGTTGGATAAACTGTTACCCCTTTTAAAAAAAGTTAAAATAGAGGTGATCCTAAAACTATTGCTCAATGGGATAGGTGATGTTTTCTAATCTTTGTCTTGTGATATTCATATGGTTTACACACTAAATGGTTGGGATTTTGTAAGTAACTTAGGTATTGTTTTGTCTCCCTAAATTTTTAGGTGAGGAAGTTAATATGAATGATGGAATGATTGCGATGATCTCACAAATCATATATGTCTTTGGTTATTGGACTCTTAGGAAAGTATTTTATAAGATTTCATTCAAATAGAAGAACTCTTAGTATTGTTGGTCCGAAAATCTATTGGGTGGGCAGATCTATGGATAGACAGGCCAACAGTGTGTAGGGCATAGCCCTCTTTGAGATAGCAAAGTGAAACTAGTTTATTGTTATTCTACCAACAGAATCATGCAAGTCTTACAGTATTCTACCTTCAGGGGGTTTTAGGATCTCATCCCAGTGGAATTAGTTCGACGAAGAACAAAAAGGAATGAAAAAAGGAATAGAAGAGAGGTGGGTCTGAAGGGAGAAAAGAAATGAATTCCAAAGTAGAAAGGTCAGAGGGTTTATGTTTTAGGCTGGTAGTAAATAGAGCCAAACTTACTCACATAAACAAACAAAGCAACATTGATAAAAATGAAAAAATATATGTGAATCCAACAGAATAAGCATGCAGATCTAACTTAAGAAAGATCTAACATGTAACACAGGAATTCAGCACAAAGTCTCAATTTTGTATTAATAATGTTCTGTTACAAGAAAGCTCAAAGTCTTTCTCTCCTCACTCTATTTTTCATACAAATTTTCTCACACTGAATACTACAAGTATCCAAGTATTTATAGAAGGAGAAGGAGAAAGAAGGCAAAAAGGAGCCAACAACTATTTACAAAATATCTAAAAGTCAAATGTTGACTTTAGGGCAATTTTGTGGATGACAACATCTCATGGTGCAACATGGATGATGTCATCATTTGTGCCAACATTATTTTAAATATTTTTACAAAAATGGGATTTATCCCAGGAGGAAGGAACCTATTTGTCATCATCCCTTGGCTGGAAAGGAGTGTCCTACTTCTGCTCAGGAGAGGAAATGTGAAACTGAGCTCGATACTCCATGAACTTGTTGACCATTACTTGAAGTTGATCTTGAGTTGGACCCTTGGTGTGATCCCTGATGACTTCACAAGTTTCCTATTCATCTCTGAGTCTTTCCAGGAGTTTGAAGTATTCATTACCTACCTCCATCAGGTATCCAACAAAGTCGCGGCAGGCCAGAAGGTTGTTGATAGATTCTTTATCAAAAGTGGCCTCTGACGCTAAACCCTGTGACGTGATTTCCTTGAAAATCTGAATAGTATCATCTACCTTCCTCAAGGTGTATGATGGGCTGAGCAAACCTGGAGACATCCTTAAGATGATCTACTCCATTTGATGCATTACATCTAGGGCTTCCTCCTTGATTTTGTCTATTTTTTCCAAGACAAACTCCATCTAGTCAACCCGATAGTCTAAAGTAGCAAGGACTTTGTTGGGTGCTCACGGGTGATCAAAAACACCAAATTTCACCAAGTCATCGACCGGGCAGTCGAGCATCTTCTGGAATGTCTCGTGTTACAACCTAGCATGGTCCAACTCTTCAGAGATAGGTCCTGCTATTGCCTAGAGTTCTTATTAGCTTGATCTATATTTTGATAAAGCTCTGTGAACTTTGTAATCACTTCCTCACTATCTTTGAGGATTTGCTCTCTCCAAGCGAGACACCACTATACCTTGCTCACCGATCTTGGCATACTCATTTATCTTCTCCTAACTAAGAACTTCAGGAGGGTCGACGATAGTCATAGGAGGGGCATTGCCCATATTTTACTGGGCTTGGAGAAGATGCTTGTTTTTCTCTTTTAACATTCTCTTCTCTTCCTTTGCTTCTTGAAGCTTCTTGCAAAGGGCATCCACTGCGGATAAGGCTTCTCCTTGTGCTCTCTGATGATGTTCCCATCATGACCTGAGTCACTATAAAATCTATAGGAGACAAATCTTCTTTCTTCTTTGTGAGATCAGGGTATGCGATCTCCATAACCCTTTCACCTGAAGCACTTTGAGAGAAGTGGGTTATAGCTTTTTTCTTCTTAGGCCCTTTAGCTGGAATAATGGAGAATTCCATAGGTGCAATAGGGACTTTCCTCTTATGCTGGCTCAGGTGTTTGGAGATCCATTCTGGACTTAAGGGAGTGGGACCAGAGGAAGAGGAGGAAACAGGGGTGGAAGAAGGAGCAACTATAGTGGACACGGGGAAATGTGTCGAGACACTTGGTGGCAGCATCAAGAAAGAAGCCAACACTCCAATGCTCATGGGGGTAGGAGTGACTGTAGGAGAGGAAACCGTGGGGTGGAAGGGATCTGAGAGATGAGGGAAGAAATTTTGGGGGACAAATTTGCGAGGGAAGAGAAGATGGAGGAAGAGGAAGGGGGAATGGTAAAAGACGGGGAGAAGACATAACCAAAGGAGTGGTTGGTTGAGTGACATGAGGAGGGGAAGGAGGAGCGGGAGATGGGATGGTGGGAACCTCACCAGTTGTAGTAGTGGCAACATCCTGAGTGGATGTGCCCGTTGGAGCACTTACCGCTTCTTCTTCTTCTCCTAGGGATATTAGGCTTACTACCTGCTCCTCGGCGGCGGAAGGAGGGCTCTCAAGAATTTCCTCCTGAGCAATGCTTGTCTCTCCCTCTTTATCTTTTCCTTTGCCTTTAGGCAAGTGCTTCACTTGGTGGGTGCATTACCCAAGGGAGATGTGGTAAAGTCTACTCCAAGGTAGATGAGACCATTTTTCTTGCACCAATGCTTAGTGCGCTGTAGAGTGCCTTTGACCCTTTCCTCAATAGTCTAAGGTGCCTTGTTTTTATCAATTTCAGAAAATGGCCAATCATCCCCATCCGTGTTTAGATACATCTGATCAACTTCTTGATCAGTTGCTTAGAAACCCTTTGGGATGATGGCCACACCATATTGAATGATCTCTGCCAGGGCTAGGCGGGAGTGATCCTTTCGTCTGAGCTCAACTTCATGATATAGATCGATGTAGATATCTTTGATCTGAGGGACGTGAATTGGATCGATCTTTTCTCTTGGGAGGAAATCATGAGGATCAAAGGTTGGCCTTGCTGGGAAATTATGCTTCAAATTGAGCAATTCAAGCTCTGCAAACATCTCCCGGGATTTTCTCTGTGAAGTGTAGGTGTACCTGCCCACTGTGAGGGGGAATGGAGTCCCACCCTTCTTCCTTTTCAAACATTTCTCATGGTACGTGATGAGCTATCTAGAAAGCTCCAACAGGATCAGCTTGGGTCCCGCATACCTTGGTAATTTGGTGGGCTCTCCCAAGAAGTTAATGGCTCTGAGATAGGTGAAAGTGGGGAATTGCATGAATAATGCTCCCCACTTCTCTATGGTAGTGACCACGCTTTTGTTCGTCTAACCGTGAGTCATGTTGGGCCTCAAGAGACAGATGACGCCATAGAAGAAGACGTCATTGACTTTGCTGAATTGGGCTATGCTATTTTCCAGTCTTAACTCTGGATAGTACTCGTATATTTTGACCTAGGGCCATACCCCATATCGATTCAATGCTAGGTAGTCCCTCTCTGAGGCAGCAACATATACCACATAGGAGTTCATATAGAACCTCCCAGTTGTTGAAAGTTGTTGAAGCTGCTCGAGATCGTACTACTGATAATCTCTCCCCATTCGAAACGTTGATCAGGAACATTTTTACTCATGGTTTCTAAATACCGAGCATCCACTTGTGAAAGTAATGGGCATCGGGAAGCCCAAACACCCTACTCAGGAAAGTGATGGTGTCACTCAGCTCCTCTAAAAAGTCACTACGATGAATGACTTGTGGCCACCTACTTGTTACCTTCTTGTTCTTGAGGTACACCTCATTCATCAGCTACATGCATTTGTCTTCATTTTCATTCCATGTCTTCATGCAGTCCTCTTGGCTTACCACTAAAAAATGTTGGTGGTGAGGGATACCCAACATGATCTCAAAATTTTGGGCAGTGAGGTTGATTATTACCTCACCCTTCTCATTTTTGACACATCTTGTGTCCTTATTGTAACAATGGCCCACCAACATCATGAACTCATTGTTGATTGTGCTTACTGGGATCCCTGCAGCAAAGTGTAGACCACTACCAACCAATTTATCCATCCATGGGCTACCTGTGACCTTCTTGGTTCTAGCCCAGAAGTCCTCCATGTCAATGTGCCCGAGTTCTAAATCTCTGATATCTAGATCACATTCTACAAGAGATTCAGGCATCCTGACCCTTTGGTATTTATATTTCATTTCTTCTTCTATTAGCTTGGCTTTACCCTTGGACTTAGTTGGCTTCTTACTCAATGAAGACATGTGTGGATTTAAGTTTAGCTGTTGATCTGCAAGAAGAATCAGGGAAGTCCATCGCAGAAGAGCCATGTTAGCTGTTAAGTCATCCATCAAAGCTTACAGAATGAAAAGTTATCAATTTACAAGCCTCTGGGCACAAGGCACAGTTCTACTGCAGGGTGCAGGTCTCAGAAAAGCAAGGCACACTTTGGGAAAGTGTTGCATGGGAGAAAACAACGCCAAAAGGGGCGCAGGTGGGGAAAGGCTACACACAACATTCAAATGTTGGTGTCGAGGGACGTGTGCCTGTGCCATTAGAAGTCCTTTTAAGTGGGGCACAGATATGGTTGGTGTTGCAAGGTCCTAGGATGTGCCATTGGCGCAGATGTGGTAGATGCTGCATGAGAGTGAGGTGCACCAAGGGTTTAGTTTACGCGGCATGGGAAAGGTTTGCACAACATGTAGTGTTGTTGCTATTGTTTTAGCGCCAGCGCTTGCGCCTTGGGAAATTTATAATTTTTATAAGGCATGGGAAATGTTTATGCTACCTGGAAGGACAAAGTGTGCTTGTGGCGTGACTGTGTTTGGTGTAACAAGAATGGATCTTGCGTTGAAGGAAAAACAGTGGGTTTGATTTGTAAAAATTTCATGATTTTCACTCTTTTGGCTGATTTTGATGGCAAGGGGGAAAACCCAGCAAAGCAGGGAATAAGGGCCAAATGAGTCTGAGTTTGTTTTGTGGTAGAGGTCTTCTAGATTTGTAGATCTGGAAGGAGGACGGAGAACGGTTTGAAGTGGGTTGCACAAAATATATTGGGATTGTGTTATCTTCTTAGGTTCATTGTTTATTAACAATCCTAACCACCTAAACCAACATAGAAACCACAACAAATCCACAAGAAGGGAAAGGACCACTTACCAGGAATATATAATGATAAAGGAGATGATGTGGGATCCACGAACGTGACAAATGGCAACACGTAGGGCTGATAGGAATGCTGACAAGTACAGAGGAATAAATTTTTCACATTTTTGAATTGTGAAAATGACAGTCAGACGCGCCTATATATAGCAAAAGGTGCAATAAATGTGCCACCAACTTTTCTATGGCGCACTTAAGTAGATGTCGACATGAAGAGATTTACACCATGATGCAGCTTTGGGAGTGTCGACACTACATTTTCAGCACCCACTTTGCACTTTAGAGAGTGATAACAAGTGGCATTTGTGCCTAGGTGCAGCTTTGAGAGGTGCCACATTGGGAGGCGCAACATTGGGAGGTGCAACATTTGTAGTGTTGACACTCCCTAGAATGTGCCAAAGGAAAAGAGGGGCATAGTTTTGGTTGATGTAACATGAATGAAAACTGTGCCCAACCCAAAAAGGTTGAAAATGACCAAGTTCTAAAAACTAGATTTTCTCGGAAAGGGATTTTATGCCATTCTGAATGCTAAGAGACCTCAACAGGGGACCAAAATGGAAATTTTGGTATGGTTACCCACAAAATTTCCCTTGTCAATTTTACAGGATAACAAGTATGTTATTATAAGATAAATGATGTAAAGAATTATTGCAAGGACTAACTATAACGATTAACTAGTCTTTCGACCTACCATGGGTAAAGACGTCCTTTGTAATCAAGATAAACACTAGTTTTAAATATATATATAAATTGGAATTGTTTTGGAGTCCCCTTTAAAACATGGTTCTATTTTCTATTACCACTCAAATAGGGTGGCATAATTCAAATTTCTTTGTGTAATATGGATTCAACCCTAGTTAATAAGTGTAATTATTTTATACTTATAAATCTTGCGACCTAATGGGCCAAATTACAATGAAATAATTGTTAAGGAAAAGTTAGCGTAAGTCAGATATCTTGAGAAGATTTAGACTGTACCTTTCCTTAAAGAAAAATGGGTGTTGATGTCTTGTACGCTTGAGGAAAGTACAAATGAAAAAGTTGTTGCATTCCATCATGGTGGTATATTGTAATTTTCATAAGTATGTTGATAAGATTCGGGAAACATTCTCTTTAGATGGATTTTGTTTTTGCGTAACTCATTCATGTTTTCTTTTGATTATAGTATTTAAGAAATGATAAAATTTAAGTAAGACTTTTCTTATATCGTATTGAACTAGAAATTTGTGGTTTGTTGTTTCATTAAGAATTGTGGCTTGTATGGGGCGTAGAAAGTTCTAAAATTGCTTTTTCATAGTGAGAACTTATATAAAAATTATAAACAATGATAAATTCAATTGTCATTTATGAGACCGTTGATGCAAAATCACAGCACCCCTGGATATTGATCAGTTTTCTAGGTTGATCATATTAATATCCAGTGTGATTGCATAACATTGAATCCTTTCTCCAAGTGTGGGACTTGAAGAGTGAGAAAGGAATCTCCAGAGAAAGGCTGGTTCCTATTCCTCTGTTCAGGTGCACACGAAATATGCAGAGGGTTTTCTCAAAATCTAATCTAATCTGCCAAGGAGACAAGGTAAGAAAATGCATAAAATAAATCTAAGCTAATAGAGGTGATGCACCGAGGAATGAAGAACATATGCTTTGCCACATTAAACACAGACCATGTAGATATAACACAACACCATGCACAGATAGCAAAAATGCAATGAAAGATCAAGAATGACAGTAATAAATATGTAAGAGGGTTTAGAAACAACCACAGACACATATATATTGCTCAAGGATCGATTCAATACATTGCAATAGCCAGAAGGCAAAAAACGGTGTTACAGTCTATATGGGAGGTTTGAAAACTCCACAAATCTTCTTATGAACAGGAGAGAAGGGAGGGTGCAAAGCAGAAAATGTCCAACACCAGAAAGAAACCCCTCCTTACAATATATAGGAAGAATGGGAGAGAAAAGAGAGAGGAATTCGAACTGCCCCAACCACCTCTAGGTTGCATTTAATTCGTCCATCATGGCAGAAGCGGCGGGTTCTGGCAAAGCGGCGGTTTGCCTAACAGAAGCGGCGGGTTGTCTGCTGCATTAAAGTGGTTGTTGAAGCATTATCTCTGCTTGGTTATTTCGTGCCAGAGGCGTTTCTCAATTTTCTCCCTCCAGACTACACCAAAATGCAAGATTGACCCTGGAAATGTGTAGAGAATTTCAGCAGCTTTCCGTTGATATCAAGAACGTGCAAATCCGAGCTCTGGATCGAAAGATATGTCAATCTGAAGATTTAGGACACGGAACAGGCGAAAACGGATTTTGAAATATTTTCCCGCGCACTGCCACTTGGACGCCACGTGGCATGCTCTGATTCGCTGAATAATTCTCTCTCCTCTGCTTTTCGGCGGGCTGTCTCTTGAATTTTGACTTTTGGTGCTCTTGGAACATTTTCCACATTTTTTCCCACGCCCCGCCACTAGGGATACGTGGCATGCATTGGTTGGTTGACGAACCTGCCGGGTCTTCCTTCACTTTTACCCTTTTTGGCTTAGATTTGGCCAAACTTTCCAACTCCTCCCCGAGCTCCGCACTTCTATGCTCCATTGGACACGTGTCCAATTTCTATTGGCTCGGGCCAGCGCTTCAAACCTTGCCCTTTGACCTTTTGGCTTCTCTTGATGACACGTGGCAATTTCTCAATGGTTCTCGGGCCTGCCGGGTCTTCCGCGTTCTTCGCGTCCATCCGTCCCGGACGTCCCTTTTGATTTTGGACCTCTTGGGACAATTTCGGCCGATTCGGCCGGTTCGGGTATTTCTGGCCCGCTTGTTCCACTTGTTTCAGACTGACTTGACTCCTTTCGGCCGGTTCGGGTCCTTTTGTCCCGCGCGTCCCAATTGCTTTGGGCTCCTTGTGCTGATTTCGCGCGAACCGGCCGGTTCGGGCATTTCGCGTCCATTTGTCCCACTCGTCCCGAACTGCCTCTCTCAGCAGTTAGTCGATTTTCTCTCTCGGCTGAATCGGCATTTCGCGCCCGCCGCGTACTTTCGTCCCACTTGTCCCAAATGCTTTGTGGGCCGACTGGACTCATTTCGGCCGGTTCGGGCGGTTCGCGTACCTTTGTCCCATTTGTACCACCTTGTGCTGGACTAGGACTTAGCCGATTTTCACAATTTTTTCTGGCCCAAATTACTTGCTTTCTGCAACCTTCTCCGCAGTTTCTCTAAGCTTGCTCCTTCCTTCTTCGGCCTGGGGAGTTTAGAAAGATTCCTGAAGGGACCCTAGAAACCTGATTTTGCTCAGTGTCAGTCATTTTTCTTGGAATTTGGACATCCTGATGCATGTTATCAAATTTTACCCTGGGGGGGTGAAATTTTGACAACAGAGACTTCTAAAGAAATTTTGGACCAGAATTTAAATGTTCTAGAAAACATGGTACATGCTATAAAACTTTGGAAACCAAACTAGGAAACCAATCCTAACCTAGTAGTTGACTATATATATATTTCACCCACAATTTTTTTTTTAAAACAATCATTTAGTGACAAAAATAAAATAAAATAATAATAATGGCCAAATTAAGGAAACTCCTTTAACAGTGCTTGGTATTATGTGAATCTTCGTCCTTGGCCATAGTGAATAATGTGGATAATTGAACAATTTTAAAAAAAAGGACTCGTGAACCATTTCTTTTCAAAATTTAGAGTAATGATGAGATTAGTAGATGAAACCACACAGAACTTGGAAAATTTTTCTCTCTCATCGAGTGGTATTTGTGACACCTTGGATAGTTCCCTTGAGCGGGTTTGTACGCAAATAATATACTAATTTATTTTTTAATTCCTTTTAAAAAAACATGTTTGTTCTCTTTGCTCACCCATCATTATTTCCTCTTTTAATTTTAGACCTTATGTTGTACATACTCTTATTTGGATCCTTATAGCAAAGTTAGATGATGAGGCAAATGAATTCGTCTTATACAATTCACTTGGGTTAACATTCTGCTATTTGAGATATACTTGTTCTTGGACCTTGTTACACTTAAAGAGATATGTTGTTAAGACAAAACAAAATATTTTAGTTCCTTTAAAAATGACCTTAATGTTGGACTTACACTACGATGTGATACCTCGTAAAATCTTATCCCTATCTCTTCCAGTGACTTCCAAGAGGAAGTCTAATTTTAGGAGAGGGGGATGTAGTGCCCACATTTTCTAGCCTCAATTACCTATTGAATTCCTAACCCATACTTATGACTTAATAGGGATTCTGACATATGTTGAATATTTGATATGTCGGTTTTCCTCAAACATGTATGGAGATTCGGGCATATAGCACCAATTTGACTTGATTACTATGTTGGCACCTTATCGTATGATGTTATGGATACTAACTGATATGATGTTGTTTGGACCTTATTTATATATGATGGATACTTAGTTTAGTTGCGTGTTTAGATTTTATGGGTGTATGTCACTTTTATTTATAGTTATGGCTAACTCATGGTAAATTGTGTATAATTATGCATGTTGTCACATTTTTATTCCGAATGATGATATGCTAGAAAAAGAATTCATTTATTACTTATTGAGTAGTTGATTCATATTTTATCAGATAGGTACATTTAATGTGTGTAATGAGTGTGCAGGTGACAAGTCACAGGAGAACGTAGGATTCAAGTCAGCTACATAGTTTTGCACAAGCAGCCCACGGGGCTAAGTCCTAACCGTGTTTATCAGTATGAGGCCTTAGTATTAGATTTCATTATTTTGAGCACCATGAGTGACCCTCATATGTAATGTAGTATGTCATGTAATATTAATCTTGTTTAGGATGTCTAGTTGCTTTGTAAACTTGATTTGGGGACTTAATGGCCCCCACTTGCATTAAGTTTTGAGTTTGAATAATGATGTATTTAATTAAAAGGGATCAGGGTCACATGTGAACCCTGGGTGAGCCCCACACCCTTTACACTTATGCCCAAATGTGCCAAACCCGAAATTAGACTATTTTAGGCATTTTAGTGACCCCTTTTTAGTTTGGGAGTTCACTTAGCATGAAAATGGGTTCTGGACCCTACCTAATAGGTAGGGGGCTTAATTCCAAGGCATAGAAGAAGTTTCCTCCCATTTTCCCTCCCTTTGGTCACATCCATGTAAAGTGGATGGGTATGTGTGCTTTGTTAAAAGTTGCATAAGTTTGTTTTGTTTTTCATTTTGGGTAATTTGGGAGAAGAGGGTTAAAAGATATTTTATTTTTTCTCTCTTTTATTTTGAGAATATTTGACCTTGAGGGAAGAGAGGGGTGACACATGTCACTCCCTCATTTGTGAGGATTTTTGTGGGCTCCTCTTCAAATTCTCCCTCATGGGGAAAGAAGAGAACTTTTTTGGAGCTTTTTCTTGGAGGCTTGTGGATTTTGGGAGCTAGAGCTTGCTTGGATAAAGAAGAAAAAAAAGTTAGAATGTTGGAGAGATTTTGGAGGTAAGCTCCTTGAGCTCATTTTATGTTTTATATTATGTTAGATATTAGTCTTGTTTTGTTTAAAATGTGTGTTTCTTCTTGTGTGTTGCTATTTGTTGATTATACTTGTTATTTTATTTTTCTCCATCCATCATATGGCATGATGGATTTTGGAGTTTGTGGGGGAAGAGAGAGGGATTTTTCCCTCTCAAACCTCATGGCTTGATGGGCAAGCCATGTAGGATTCTTGTTACTCCCCTCAAATGGTTTGAGGTGGGGAAGGTGATTCATATGGTTTGAACCCCCTTCCCCATTCTTGGAGAGGAAACCCATTGGGTTTGAAAATCCTCCCAAGAAGGATTTTGGTGAATGGGTGGAGAAATAAGGAGGGTTTGATGACTTTGGAGGAATAAGGAGGTTGTGAAGATTATTATTTATGTGCATCCAATGTTGGACTACACTTTTGGCACTTGGAGATCTCTTCTTCTCTTCCCCATTTTGGAGGTAGAATATGGTTTTCCCTCCTTTCCCTTCTTTGCAAAATTTGGTGTTTTTTTAGTGCATGGTCTTGGCTTGTATGTGAAAATATTGTGGTGTTTGTCTCCCTAAATCTTATGCAAATTTTTTGGAATCTAGCTCTCTCTCCCATGGGCTTGGGGGAGGCTAGCATGTCTTCCAACCTTGGAAATGCATGTAATGATGCCTAAAGGTTGGGTGGTTAAACAAGTTTTTCTCCTTGTGTTGGTCCTTTGGAAACTTTTGGAGTTGGAAAGCTATTGGAGGACATATGAAGACACTTGTCAATTTGGAATTCTCCTTGTCTCCTTCACCATTTTATGGACTTCATTTTCATTATATATTGAAAATAATGGCTTGTGGAAGCTTTCATTGTCTTGTAAAATCTTTATTTGTATTTGGTGTTACATGTAAACTAGCATCACATTTGTTGATAAATCTACCCTTAATTTTAGCATGTTACCTTGTATTGTTTTCCTTTGAATAATTGGGAATGTTATGGAACTATGTTATGCCTTTAGGAAACTTAAACCTTTGAAATAAAGGCTTGTAAGATAGTTTAAAATTTCTTAATATGAATTGTTGGGGTTCCATTTTGAAGGAAAGTGAGTTATTGGGAATATTGTTATTCTTGATATAGATTTCCTTCTTGTAAAATGTTTGTAACATGTTTGTATGTAAATTAAAATACCCATTTTGAAATACATCTCTTCCTAAAATTTGTTTTGAAATTTAATGAATAGAATATAATTGGATTTCTCTCTTTCCTTATTACCAAAATGAAAGGGGAATACTAGTTAATCAAATATGAACATACCCTCTCCTTCACTAAGTTGTAGACTTAACTCCAAGTCTCTTTTATCATTTGAAATAGATTGCTACATATTTACTTTCCACTTAAGAAAGGGAACCATCTTAGAGTTTTATGTAGTTCATATAGTTTTAAACTTGTATTGTTTGTATAGATCTCAAAACCAGATCTCGATTATTCGAAATCTTATGGTAATTTATTGAATATTTTTCATAGTACAAATATAATAATAAAATTAACATAGTCATTTGCATCTTACAGCTATGTGACCTTCTTACAAAACCACGTATTAACATCTAAGCTTATATAGGTATTTGTCACATTTCTATGCATTATTTCATATTATAAAACATAATATATATGTATATGTATATGTATATGTATGTATGTATGTATACACATACACTAATAAAGTAAAACTAAAATGCAATATATATATATATATATATATATATATATATATATATATATATATATATATATATATATATATATATATATATATATATATATATATATATATATATATATATATATATATATATATATATATATATATAAAATTTTAAAAACAAAAGCTTATGAAATTTTTGTTTTGAAATGCTCCCCACATTTTTTTTTGTAAAGAAAATAAAACAAAAAATAAATATATGGGGATATAAACCCTCCTATATATATATATATAAAGAATTTAAAAACAAAAGCTTCGTGAAATTTGTTTTGAAATGTTTGATTGTTTTTTTGTAAAGAAAATAAAATGTAAAAAAGAGAAGTATGGGGAGGGCCGAAACCCCTCCCCACACCTATGTGTATCCCCACCGCCACCTCTCGCCACACCCCACTCTCCATCTGCACAAGATCCTCCTCACCGCTACGTAGCCCCGTCCCACCTTTCCACGCCGCCACCACTCCCTCACCCCAACTCCACCTCCCACACACCGCCCTCTCCCCTTCTCCACGTGGGCACCCCTCCCATTCCCATGCGCATAAACACTTATCCCCTCACCGTTCCCCTACCCTCCTTAACCGCGGATAGCTTCCAATTCAATCTGCCGCCATCCGCTCCCACACCATAGAGCTTGGTAAATTCGTAGATCTGCTGTAGGGTAACCTTACATTTCAAAATTTATTTCCGGTTTTAACTTTAATTTTTGTGTGTGTGTGTGTTGTGTGTGTGTGTGTGTGTGTGTGTGTGTGTGTGTGTGTGTGTGTGTGTGGTGTATATATATATATCTCTCAAAAATGTGCCTCGCAATAAAAGAAAAGAAAATAAAAATAAATATCTAAAATGCTTTTGTGGCTATGGAAGGATTGCCCAACCGAGAAAATCTCAGTTGGGTAGTTAAATAAAAGAAATAATAATGAAATAATATGGGGTTCCTTCTCTTAAAATGGAAAATTCCATGAATCCATCTCTTCCTTGAGCTCCTCCATAATCTGGCATGCAACTAACAACATAAAACAAATGAGAGAAGATTAGAGAGATTAAAAACATAGAGAAATTTAGGGCACGCTTTAGGCAGATTCAAAATCAATGGTCAAGATTAGATCCATCCTAGGGCTTACCTTTAACCCTACACACTTTAGGTCATGGGAATAAAATGGGAATGAGAATTACATTAAAGAGGGGTGTGTGGCAAATTAATAATCAAAAGGGAAAACTAATAAACTTAAAAGGATGTGTGTATTAATTTTGGAGACCATAGTAAGTTAAATAGAATAAACAATTAATTTATTTTGGGCTATTATTAGGAATGAGAAAACTAAAGTTGTATAAATTAAATTATTAATGGGATATGGTTCAAAAGGGACTAACTTTAATTAATCACTCAAAAAAAAATTTACTTAAAATTTTCTAGTGAATTTTAGTGTGTTTTTTTCAGGTGTCCGAGGTGGGGCGTTACACTTATGAATATTTCCTATGAAACATGTTTATCACCATATTTATCACCCTTTTAGGGAATTTTATCTCACATTGCTATTCTATCATGTCCACATTTATGATTACACTCATTCCCCCTAGGGCATTTTTATTTACATATCCACCTTTTATAATGAGCCTTGTGCTAGGCATCATTATTGTCATCCTCATCCCTTTTTCAGATGCATGATTTTTCACTCGATTCCTTGCATACAAAGGATTTCACATACTCTTCGCATTCAGTTGCACATATTCTGGTGTTTTCCCATGACCCATTGGTCATTGTGGTTTACATCCATACTGCAGTGGTCTCCACCCACTCATTAGTCCATAGAACGTTGTCGTTCATCTCCGTTGAGACTACAATTGTCCTCTACCGATGTGATATTAGAGTCACCGCCATATTTTTCATTGTTATTACGATTATTTTTTTCCTGGGGCATCTTGCCTTTGGTCATGTCTTTATCCATCCTCAGACACATGACTTCATCCAATCCTTTTTTGTCTCGTGACTTATTATCGCAAACCACTTAACAAAAAGGGGCAAATGTAGACACCATTTTTAGTGTAACTCCTCTCCTTCATCCCACATTCATTCTCCTTCATTCAACTTTCCCTCTCGCTTTTCTTTTTCCCTAAATTTGAGTAAATTCCATCTATTTACTCACCCTTAATTAATTAATTAATGGGCTCCATGTAAACCCATTTAATAATTAAAATTTGGCATTATCTCACATATCCCAAATTTATTCAATTCATGGGCAATAATACACACATCTGACATCCCACTCCTAAATTCAAAAATGGGATGCATTATTGCACCTAACCATGTCAATCATGCTCCCCACTCCATATCACATCCTTATTTCTTTGACCTCATAATTCAAATCATGAGCCCCGCTTGATCACATCATATCCAAATCAAACCTAACTACTCAAATCATGTCCCTTAATCAAGTTACTTTACCCAACCCAGATTACCTAATAACCCATAGTCTAACCTCACCCCTAGGCTATAAATATGGGCCTTCCCCCCTCGTTCAAACAAGTTGAGAAAATGTTGTTTTGAATTTTTAGCCTCTTGTTTATCATAGCATCCTCATAATGGCATACTTTACTCATGATTTGGAGCTTCATTTAGCTTGGTTCATGTTGCATGTTGTGTTTGGATCAGATCGGTAGCTCATCTACATACCAACATCTTTAGGTTTCTTTGTTCATTAGCTTGCATATTATCCATTTATCTTACATTTTATCATTTTTCTTTATCAAACAGGGGTTGACAACCACCGATGAAGTGAACTCTTATCGATCCGCTTTGTCGAGACGGCCCCCACATAAAATATCGAAGAAATTTTTCTCTAGTATCTTTGGGTTGCAGGTTTGTTGAGATCGTAGCGAGGAGCTCATCATCTACTTTACACCTATATCAGTCATCACCATCTTCAAGGTACTAAGCCCTTGCATATTTGACATTGTTTGGTGTTTATTGATTTCTTCCACACTAATCTATGTGTCAAAGGAAAGTAGGAAACTCCAATCCATAGAATAATGTTGACGGAGCTAGAAGTGTTGTTGAGAGATCTATTGTGTTAAAGGCAAGATGAGTGATCTTGTGTATCTGATCTCATTTAAATAAGGTATGCATTGAGATAGGGGGAGCATGTTATGTTTGGTTGATTCTTCCAACATTTAGTTGATGCTTCCAAGTATGGTAAGTTCTAAGTGTGATATCAAAGGGTGAGAATCAAGAAGCTATGGGTATATCCTTTGTCAAAGGGTGAGAATGTACATAAAGGGGGACATGTTCTTGTAATGTCTTGTATCCTGTTTATTGAGTTTTGATGCAATAAAGTGCGATTCCAGATGGTGTAGGTGTGATCACGTTTATTTGAGAAAAGAGCTTGTTTTGGGAGAATGATATCCTAGTATTCGTAATGGAGAAAAATAGTATGGTTTTCTATTAGGAAATATAGTACTTACATGTATTTAGTGTGTTACCATATAGTAAATTATAATTATGGTTATATTATTATTTATGTTTTTCTGTAATATTGTTGTAGTCACAACAATATTACTTAGATAAGTTACGAGGAAAGTTTTGAGCGGTGATTTGTTATAGCAGCCTCTTTAATTATAAGAGTTGTATCCCTATATAATTTTATGGTGTCCCGTATGAAATAATATAGAATATAGATTATTACAGTGTTACATTTTTGTAATTCTAATCCAAATCTATCATCTGATATCAGAGCATTTTGTAATCCTGCCTGTGATGGAAGAGTAGAAGGATTTGGGGCACACATGAATCTACATTGTAGCCCCAATTTATGAGAGTCCTAAATATGGTTTATACAAATTTTGCAAGCATTTTAGCATCGGGTAATTATCTAGTGTTGTTCATATGATTTTCTGAGCTATATGCATTGGAATTTACATTCAATTTTAATATATTATGTGTATTTGATTTGAATGTATTTGCATTACTTCAAATCTGTGTTGTATTGAATTCATCTACTCTCATTTCTATGCATGGTGTATTGGTTTTAGGTCATTTTATTGTTCGTAAATTTTAATCCAACACAACAGCTACCCGTCAACTCGCATGCTTCCATTTCAGTCAACGATGCATCTTTGGAAGTTATGAACATCGTATGCGTGCAAGTTTCATCTAAGGCGTAATAGATAGTCTGATAATAAGCTTGAGTCTTCGTTGATTCATGCACAAACCTGCATGATATGTAATAAGTTTGAGTGCTTGATTTTAATTTTATTAGATATTTCCATCCGTTTTTTTCACAGAAATTGACTCGTATTTACATTTGACTTGGATCTCGAGTCCCCCTCCAAAGGAACATGCAGATTACTAGTAGATCTAGGAAGTATTTGTAGTTGATATAGTGTTGTATATGGTAGATCTAGGAAGTATGAATGAGAATGATGAAACACAAGTCCCCACTCGGTCACTCATCTCAGTCAGATTGTCATTCAACTTGTCGCATATTATTTCAATGTAATTCCACCTGTGTTCATCCATTTTTCAGTCAATTCCACATGTGTATCTTGATATAAAAGTGAGTAGCGTATTCACAAGCGTAAGCGGCGTGTGAAGTGTAAAATTTGTTTTAGTGAGTGGATCTATGTGTGCAACCAAAGCTATTTCAATAACACTGATAAATTGATATCATAACTAAGCATGGAAGGAATTTGGAGCATAGAGCCGAAATCATTCAATGTGATCCCTTCTTCCAGTGTCGCCATTGATGTCGTCCTTAAAACTAAGAAATTCAAGCCTAGCTGTTCACCGTGATCTCCTGCGCTGTCCAAGAAAAATAGTTATTTTCTCCATAACTCGGTTCACGGTTTGGTCAAAAGGTGTGGAAATATAAACCAACATGATTTAGTCAAATTAATTATATCTTGTTGGTTATATAGTTTTAGATTAAAGTTGTTATAGTCATTCAGGTCTATTCTTTTAGACTTATAAGTTTATAGTTTTAGTGTAAAATCTTTATTGAGTTCATTGTTTAAGTCCACGTGTTTAGTTTTGTAAAATTGAGTTACATACGTGTAATGAGTCTTTTTATTATTATTTTTTAAAATGGTGTGATCTATTCATTATATTATAAATATTTGTGAGTCTCGTGTCTTTATAAAAAAAAATTTGTGTCTATCAAAAGAGTCAATCGTAGTGAGTCATTTTGTGTCATATGGTTAGTTAAACCATAAAGTCATGTGTGTCAAAGAGTCAAAATATTGTTAGTAAAAATTACCTCACCGCGTATTTTTGGTGTTAGTTGATGTTCAAAAAATAAAGTGTTTCACATTGCGGGAGGGAATAAAAGAATAATCACAATGTAGAAACAGTTGAGAGACATGATCATATTTGCTAAGTAAGAAACATCATTCATTGGAGGACGAAGGCACAAGAGAATGGAGTTCAATCAACGACCTCTCACGTCACAACGATGGGCCCACAAGAAGTTGTGGTGGCATTTTTATGGCGTGAGTTTGTTTTTCAGCTTTTTTGGGTTTTCGTGTGCTTCATTTTCAGTTGTTTTTGTATTTGTTCGTGATCATATTATAGAGTTTTTCTATGTTCAGTTTTTATAAAAAGTGAGGAGTGTTTCTTACATAATTCCATGAAGGAAAAATAAAGTGGATAGATGAAAGCACAAGGAAAAGTAACATCATGATATTTGGGTTGTTGGTTTTCTGTAAAACCATCCTTTATTGTGGTTGTTGGTAAGCCACTTGAAAAACCATCCTTGTTGGCTAGTGGTTTTCTAGTAAAACCATCCTTGAAGGTTGTTGTCTCTCCTTCAAAATCATCTAGATCATGAGCACACACATACATAAATTTGCAAAGGAAGTGTGATTATTTTTATTCCATGTTCGTACTAACGGGAATGTTAGGAAATATAGTGCTTACATGTATTTAATGTGTTACCGTAGAGTAAATTATATTTATGGTTATATTATTATTTTTGTTATTTGTAATATTGTTGTGGTTACAACAATATTGCATAGATAGGTTACGAGAATAATTTGAGGGGTGATTTGTTATAACAACCTCCTTAATTATAGGATTCGCATCCCTATATAATTGTATGGTGTCCCATATGAAATAATATATAAGATAGATTATATTTGTGTTACATTTCGTAAGTCCGATCCAAATCTATCATTTTCATCTAGTTTATGTGAGGATAAATATCTACTTAGGGGCAACTTTATAACTCTATGTTGTGAAGTGTCAAGAGAGTGATGTAGAAATCATTTGAAACATGGTTTCTTAAAGTTGTAGCTCAAGTGTCCTAGAAATTGTCTACAACAACCGGTATGAGTCTAAGGTGAGTTTTGTTAGCATTTCATTGTTCAGATCCAAGGATAAGATGGTAGTTTGTGGAAGACCCTTTGTAGTTAATGTCAAAAGAAGGAGAATGAGAAAATAAGAAAAGTACCTTTTAGAAGTGATTTTAGATTATAGTGTTTTTTCCATCAATGACAAATGAATAGTTTTTGGCATGTTGTTGTCATTGATGTCAAAAGGGTGCATCATGTAAAGGCATAATGGATATTGATGTCAAAGCTTGATAGTATGATTTTTCAATGTCATGTTTGATGTCATAGGTCATTGATGTCAAATAATGAAAAAGGGGGATTGTTGAATGATGTCAAATGATGCCAAATGTTGATGTCAAAGGTTGTTGTGTTGACATGTCACTTGAAGACAGAGAGAGAATTTGAAGACAAAGAGAGAAAATTTGAAGAAAAAGTCAATGTGAATAGGCTCCTATGAAGGTATGATGACAAGTAGGTCTGCAAGAGTGGTATTGTGTTGTCAAAGGTCAACATGTTTTAGTACATTTCATTGAAGAATGATCAAGTGCTTGAGAAGCCTAATCATGGCCCAACTATGGCATGAAGAGATGCGGTGAAGGTGTATACAAGGTAGGTTGGTGAGTGGATTGAAAACATGTATGAGAGGTTATATGACACTATCTAATCATGTGAATATGGTTTAGAATTCATGGATATAGGTATGGAAGTCGGTTTCAATCCCTAGTAATGCAAGAAGACCAAGGTGTAGAAGGTAAGGTATAGAAAACATGACCTAATAGGTATGAGGATCAATTTACAGGAAATTATTCAAAGCTTAGCATGGATATAGGTTAGATATGTTATTTCAAGTATGTTGATGAAGTTTAAAGTCAAGGTTTGAAGGATTTTGCAAGATAATTCATTTTTGGCCTACTCAAGCTCATAAAATGAAGACACCAAACCTGAGAAGCACTTTTAGGTGCTCATTGGTGAATTAATCATCTACATGGGAACATAAGTTGCTGAGCAGATATGAGGAAGGCTTCTAACTAATGTTTCCTGATATTTGTTTGGGGTTTAAGTTCCAGACCTTTACGAATAATCGTTAACACCAAAACCACTGTTACACCCTTCTAAAACCCTAATAAGGACTTGATAGGAAATATGTTTCTCAAATAGTATTATAATGGATTGGATTTCCTATTTTGATGATTGGAGCTTGTAGTGGACTCTCCTAGGTGCCTCTAGGTGGTATTGATTTTTTAGATGAGTGAGTGGACCCTACAGGAAAAGGCTTGCTTATGATGAAAATTTTTTAGAACTCAAAATTTGCATTGGTAAAGATGACTAAATGGATGTTAGATGGTGTTATTGTGATATATGTCATGTCTATGGTGGTTTTTGGATAGGTTTCAGATCGAGTGGTCTTATGAAGTCAATTTATCAAGACTAGTTTTTAGGTGCTTTGATAGTGTGTTCTCAAGACGTTTTCATGGTATGAATGCATGGTGCGCAGAGAAAAACAAGCATGTAAGAAGTAAGTAAAAGTAATTACCAAAGTTTTGAAAGTGTTTTGAGTTGTGAATATGCCCATGGTTTCTCAATAAGTTCATGTTTCTTCTTTATGTAGGTAGACCTAATGTGAGTATGTCTTCATGAGTCCTATAGATGTGAAGATGGTCTAATTTAGCTTAGACAAACCAAAATGAGTTTATGATGTAATTGTTTCATTTTTTATATGTTCTATGGTATATGGTATGTCTAACCTAAATGGTTTAGGCATTTATGACCAACCTAGTTGGTTTATGTTCTGAGTCATGTATATAAAGGCAAGACAATTTTAAGCCTATCCATGGGAAGAGTGTTCATGTTTAATATCTAGAAGGTGGTCACCTATGAAATGTAATTTGTACATGCCAATTTCAAAGTGAAGAACAAATAAGCATAACATGCGGTTTTGAGAAAAATAAGGGAGATTGGAGCTGAAGAGGTGGTCATCATTTGTTGATTAGCAACAAGGTTAAGAATGTAAAAAAATAAATAAGTGGATGAGTTGGTGTTGAGTCACTTAGGGATTTGTTTCTTCCTTATAAGTGGGTTCTTTCTAAAACCTTAGGAATTTGGTGTTTCCTTCCAAGTGGTTTCTTGCTAAAACCTTGTCAAGTAGGTGATTGGAATCTTGTGGTTGGTGTTCCATGTGGAGTTGGTGCTTCACAAAATATGTATTTTGATTTATTGAAAAGTTGTCTGAATACATATATCAATTGGTTTTATTCCCTTTAAGGGTTTCCCACATATATGTGTGTGTGTTTTATCTTTCTTTTGTTCTTGTGAATGGCTTCTCGTGCATAATAAGCTCACTATGGTTAATGTGTGTTAAATGATTTCTTTGATGGTTCATGCAAGTTTAATTGAAAGGAAAATTTTAAATACATTGATTCACCCTCGTAAATGCATTGTGCTTTTAACATGAGGGTGGTAGTATCACTTTGTGAAAAGAAAGTTCATCAACTCCTTGTGGGAGGTAATTTTAAAATTTTTAATTAGTTAAATCCCACATATTTCATCATGGATTTTGCAAATGATATATTTCCTAAAATTATTTCCAAATGTGTAATGCCAAAGGATCTAAGTTTCATGGCATATACTAGAATGAGAATATATTATATCTATTTTCACCCCTTAAAAAGGAATTGAATCATTTTGAAAGGTGGGATGCATCCCACACAATCAAAATTCACAAATTCTTCAAAAAGGGTGGTTCTTAGAGGATAATTGGCCTACCAATTGATAATTTCCATCTTGTTCCATTGTTAGACACTTGGTAAGAATATTTATGGCCTTTTCTTCTAATCATTGAAACTAAATCCTATTAAAATTTGGTTGCATCTAGGTTATTTCATCCGCAATAAACTACAACATAAAGTGTTTAAAGTGACATTTTTGAGTCAATTTTATGTCAAAAATAGAAATTTTAAGTCTTTTTGGACATGTTTGGTCGAGAATTCACATCAAATAATGTGGCACAAATATGACACAAATTTGACATGACTATCCATTTTTAATGTGTTGATTTTTCACCACTTTATCGCTATTTTTGCACCATGCTACCAATGTTTTGGGAAATCAATCAATAACATTTTAAAATAATATATGTTGGGCCAAGAAAATTCCTAAGTTTGATACATGCGCAAATGCCAAGGGATGTGCATAAGGGTGTGCATGAATGTGAAAAGATAAAATGTAAAGGTTGAAACAAAGGTGTGTGGAGGGATGCATGGGAGTATGAAGAAGCACATGTGAAGGGTTATGAGAGGGAATAATAAAGTAAGGAGATATTCATATTTTAAAGGAAAGATAAAAATAGGAAAAATCAGAAGATGATATGATCATCAAGGAATCCATAAATAGAAAAAAGTGTGGATAAAACACATGCAAAACTAAGAATAGACATGGGTTACGCATGAAAGAGGAAGATCTATTTATAGCACATGTAGAAGGATTAAAGAAAAAGATATTTATAGTACACAAGTTAGAAATAGAGCTTCCAGGAATAAATAAAATCCCTTATGGAGAACCATTTGGTTGAATTCTATTTATAGGAAATATTTAGTGTAAAAACATGCAAGTTATGGATAAGAATGGTCTATTTTAAGATTATAGTTGATCAAGCGGTGAATTACAAGTTCCCACCCTCTATATATGTGTATATATCCATATAATCAAGTCATTTCATATTTGATTGATCGATCCATTCCTTGTGCATGAGTCTCTGTTTAGTGAAGGATTGTGCTACTCATTATTGTAATGCATCATGACTATAATGAATATACAACTCCCTTCTCGGTTATGATTAATTATCTTGTACATGTTACAATAAGCTAATATCCATCATATGGTATATTTGCATGTTATGTTATCCATTAATGTAGGAAATACATCTTGGAATTCAAACATAAGGAGTGACCTGGTAGAGTTACACACACTTTTGATGAGAACTTAGGCTTACCCTGGGTGATATGCAAGTATGCCACGATAGTATTGTGTTGAAACTAGACTTCCACGTGACATTTTGGTTCCATTATTGTCACTTTGATTCTCAAGATGTGGTGCTCACATGGTGTTTCATCTATCCTTGGAAAAAATTAAACATTGGCTACATAAAGGTGAAGAAGAGTTTGTGCAAATAAACAACATTGGTGTTAATTTTAATCCATGTAAATGGTTCGAATATAATCAGTATGATTCGTTATATGATAAATTCTTTACCTTCTTTCCAAGGGAACTACACAATTGGGGTAGAGAAAATTATGTAAAGAGCAAGTATTAAACACTTGTTCATTTGGATAAGCCATACACACACATAATAGATTGTTGGTGTAAAGGCATGTTGAATAATTACACTTTGGAATACGCAATATCTACGTGTTCGCTCTGAAGGAAGTTGAGTTCAAGTTTATTTGCAAGCCTAGAGGATTGTACTTAAGTACACTTCCACTTACTATCAAAATATTTATGATTGAATTAGGATTTGAAATCCTATTGATGACTAACTAAACACATGTCATGTGCAAGGATGAGGAAATGAGTTGGAAAGGATGTCACCTGGGCCGATGGAAGTAGAGAGAGAAGAAACGATGCATAAATATAGTGATGCTCGAGAATGGGAAGTTGAAGTTGTGATGAGATAAAGAGGACTAGGTTCAAGAGGAAGTGTTGAGAACCCTAAGGGGAGAGAGGGGCCATAGGACTATGTCCCTCTAATATTGGGGAATTACTGAGAAGGACCCTGTTGGAATCGGAGGACGAGATTCTATTGAAGAATTTGGATCCATGGTGCGCATTTTATCCCTTGGTCCTTGCACATGGTACTCAATATTTGGAAGTTCAGATAGAATATTATCATATTGAGGGAGAAGAATGTGATCATAATCAACGATATCGACGTTGGTAAGGTGTAACAATTAGAAGTGTATTAGTTTCTAGACATGAAGCATGACATATAAAAGTAGCACACATGGCAACATCTTCTCGTTGCTCAATGAGATTTGCTAACAAGTCAACAAAAATATTTAGGAGTGATACTATAGGAACAACACAAAGAAAAAACATTAGCATGCTACTCTCTGGAAGCAGTAACATAGGCACAATGAGATTTGCTAACAAGTCAAAAAAATATTTAGGAGTGATACTATAGAACAACACAAGGAAAAATATTAGCATGCTACTCTCTGGAAGCAGGAACATAGGCACAACACCAAGATAGAGTGTTGATGGGAAAAGAGTTCTACCACTAGTGTACAAATGAGATTTCTAGCAATAGGGGTTTTGAGAGGCTTTGGTATTCTCTCGAGAGGAGGAAATCCTAGTGGAGGTTTAGGGTTAGGATCTGGTCCTCCCTAATCGGAGGAAATCTAGGACAAGGAAATAACCCACAACAACAACCTCATATTTTCTATTAAATTTCACTCCAGGTTTCGATTACAAAGGGGTAGAGGATGCAGGTGAACATGTGCACAAATGCGAGCTCTTATAGAGATACAAGGGATCAATGCCTTGGATAAAAAGGAAATTTGGTTTATAACTACACTACAAGGCCATGTGCATAACTGATATGGGAAGTATGATCCAAATCAAATGACTTTGGATTATGAAAAATTATGTGCCGCCTTCTTGGTTGAGTTTCAAACTCTTTAGTTTGAGTAGCAAAGCATCAACGGGCTCAAGGATATTAAACAAGGATTATCTTAAAGTATCGAGAATATTAAATGCACAGTTCAAGATTTTTTTATCAAATCTCTCATCTTATATCCATCAAATTCAACATGCATAATGGTTTGTGGGTGGACTGTTGATACCATTTAGAAGGGCACTATCGCATGAGACATTAACAAATCTTCATGAGGCTCTGGAGGAAGCACTCGCACATTGAAGATATTAGAAGTGTTGATACCAAGGTGAGCACATTCATTTAAGCACATATTACAACTATGGCCATGTAGTTAGAAACATTATCTCGCTAGCTCAATACATGACATGAAGTGGAGTCTCGGTGAACATATTTTGAAGTAGATGTACATACGAAGAATAATTTTCCATGCAAGAATTTGTGCACTCTACTAGTAGCTTGTGAGATATGCCACAAGGAACATGATGTCCGATAATTTCCACTTATGCAATGTGCAACACTGAAGAATGTATCTTTCTCTGTAATATTTTTGACATACATATGCATGATATAGCTCATTGTCATATGATTGATCACATCCATGAAGTTTGTGAAATAGGGTTGTGTCATACTAGCACCAAGGTTAGTTCACAAGTGCGCGAAGGGAAAAATAATGGAGCTGGAAAAATGGAAATGGAGGCTATATGGGAGGATATCATGGTAGAGTCCATGGTAGTCGTGAAGGCAGTTTAGCCAAGGTACTTGCTACACTTGCAGATCACCTAATTATTATCATCGTGTGTACCCAAAAATATGTCTTTTGCGTACTATGGAAAATGGAACAATGTAGAATATTTCCCGATTTATATGCACACACCCGTGATAAAAAAGAGAGGTGCGGTAATTATACAAATTGATATTTTCAAGAAAGGATAGTGGAAGCCTAATGAACTAGAATTTATGAAGAAGGAACCTTAATTGGTTACCACTTACGCGAAGCTTGATGTGCATGAGAGGAGGTGTGAACTAAACTACTCATTATACGAGAGGGATTTGGGATGAATAATAAGTATACATATGTAGGCTAATAAGAAGAGGAATTACATGAAACCATGAATCTGATCAAATATTTATAGGTGGAGATACAATGCTTAAATGAGTAAGTGCAGGATAGGGATCACTCGAGACATACAAAGGCACCTAATAAGTATGTAAAATTCCTAGACAAGAAAACATCGTACCCTATTAGGCAAGTGGTTACATGATAAGGTCTCACGTATGGAGAAGGACACGGAAAGACAAATATTACATGTAAATATGCCACCACAATGCCATGAATATGATAAGGAGATCACCCTAGATGCCATTATTGATGGATGGCTTGTGAGAGACATCTTGGTTGACACTAGCACAAAGGTAAACATTTTAACCCTTGATATATGGAATAGGATGGGAAGGCCACCACTACAACCTTCTTCTAGTGTGTTGTATATGGAAAATAAGACCAGGGAAATGCCCATTAGAGTTTTTAAGGGTACAAGCATCCTTATACTTGGGGAAAAATCTAAGGATGATTTTGAGGTTTTGGATTACACTCTACTACAATCCCATTGGTGAGGAAGAACTGAATCAAATCTGTCTATATTGTACATGATCCAAAAATGAGGGAGTTCTCAAATGGGGATACGCGCATTCGATCAATGACACTACAAGCATTACTTGTGATAAATGGGACCATGAAACGTATGAAATGATTATTTGCAAGTGTTGTGGGCATGTAATAAGAATGATTAGACCAATGATAGTTAAGAGGTGGGAATAATTTCACTAACAAAGTATACGAGAGAAGAAAAAGTATGATTCATTTTTATGCGCAATGGAATCTTCTCGAGATGGCATGAGATAATATTTTCCTTCTTAACACATTTTCTTAAGAACAACCTTCCTTTAAAGATATTAACATATGATGGAAAAATGTCTCACAAGACTCATATACATGCTTGTGAGAAGCATTGGATGGAAGGAACAAACACACTACCTTCATCCCTTTGGGTCCATAATTTATATTCAACTTTGCACCTTTGGTGTGTGCGCATGTGGTATATACATGTTGAGATGAATCAAGATCGCTAATTGGTAGCACATGACATCGGGTATGGTGAAAACATTTAATTACTTTTCATCTAACCCTCTATTATATAAATCCTTGTAGTTGATGAAGCACATCACTCGGGAGATAGTGTAAAGGTGGAAGAGATAGTAGCTCGAGTTTTATGAGGACATAATTGCGGATGAGCACACCAATGAGCACGTATGGTTGGAAAATGATAATTTTTTTCTTACTCATTATCAAGGTGATTCATGTTGTATCAAAGGATATTTTTGTGATTATAGTCACAATCAAAGGGTATGCTAAAATAGTTTCTAGTAAGCAAATGTAACTTTTATGAATTATACCAAGACTAAACTACCGAGATATAACCTTCACAGACCTACCATTAGGAATATGGTGGAGGTTTTCATTGAAAATCTCAAATCACAAAGGAATCCATTACATTTTTATGAGAGCATTGTAGCATAACAGAGAAGGCTAAATTTGAGGCTCAAATTGTGTTCTCCAAGAGAATATTCAAGAAGGTGAGTATAATACTCGTATATAAAATCATTGGCATAAAAGGGTGTTTTGAATTAACACTATAATGGTGAAAACAATCTAGTAATATTAAGTTGGATTGAAATTTGTAGTGTACATGCATCGTAGGAGAAAGTTAGACTTGTGAAGGTGAGTAGTGAAAGAAGTAGGAGAAGGTTTAAGAGATGAACCAAGAAAATTTACATGCACTTGTAACCCTATAATGGGTTCTCAAATATATTAATACTTTCCTCTAAATCCTTGTACATTATTTTATCCAATACCATTCCATTGATTGTGTTTCCAAGAAACCCAAATTGGCCATTTTACAAAAAGAAGGTAAGATGGTCAAATTTTGAGAATCCAATGAATTGAGGGACTAAGAAGGGTTAGATGATGGATACTAAACATGTTTGAGACCTTGAAATTCACTAATACAACATATTTGTAGGATCTTGAAGTCTTCTAATTTGAGAGAAAGGTATAAATACAAGATTTGGGATAATTGAATTAATTACTTTAACACTTCGATTGATAATGTGAGATCTTAGATTTGACTACATCATATTGGTATCAGAGTAGGAGAAGAAGAAAGGATAATAAATTCAGAAAAAAGTGATAGAGAGAGGAAGCAAGAAGTTGAAAGGAAAGAGAAGAGGTTGATAAAATGCCACCAAGAAGAGAAGATAGAGGAGGACATAGAGAGAAACCAAGAGATGTTGATTGGCTTGTAGTATTGACAAATATTCAAGAAATATTAGGAGCACTAGAAGTGTCTCAAAGAAGAGGGAAGGCACTAGAAGCAGATAGTGATGAAGAAGAAGAAGAAAGACCAATGGCAACAATAGAAGCACTAGAAGAAGAGGATAATCCAGATGTGAAACTCCTAAAAGTAGTCATAGGAGCAAGCACAAAGCCAAAGATGAAAGTTCAGAGTATGGAGGTAGCCTACATATAGAAGAGCTTATATATTAGATAGCCAAAATGGATAAATATTTTGATCTAGAGGGAATTGCAAAGAATAAGAAAGTTAAATTTGTAGTCACTAATCTCACTGGGCATGCAACAATATGGTGGGATTTTGTGTAGCAGGAAATATTAAGAAGAAATAAGAAGAAGATTAAAAAATGAGACAAGATGGTGGCCAAGATGAAAAGTAAGTTTATTCCTGTTGATTATCAAAATGTTTTATTTAAGAAATTACAAAATTTGAGGCAAAGAGAGTTAAGTGTGAGAAACTATACTAATGATTTATACAAGCTAGCTATGAGGTCTAGTCATATACTGAGGATGATGTTGTAGCAATGGCCAGTGTTTGTAAATGGATTTAAATTGAACATTCAAGATGAAATCAACCTATTTAATTTGATATCAGGAGAGGAAGCATATCAAGCAGCCTTAAGAGTAGAGGAAAATTTGTCAAGAAGAAAAACTCAGTATTTGAGAGGTAGAGGAAGAGGAGTAAGAGGAATAAATCAACAGACATGAAGAGGATAACAACAACAATAAACAAATGAAGAGGAAGTGACTATTTCATAGTCACATAGTTCATTCAGAGGTGGTTATTCAAGAGGTGGATATGGATATAGAGGCAGAGGTGGATATGGAAGAGGTAGAGGTGAATTCAAATTTATATGATTCAGATGTAACAATTTTGTTGGAAATAGATATTTTGAATGACCTGAATATCCTCAAGCAAGCAGTAATAGAGTTAGTGAAGCAAGGAACCAAGTGGCACATGCAGAAGAAGAAGAGAGTGCAACATCACCACATGGAGGAGAAGAAACCTGAAACTAGAAGAATCCTTGATGATGAGGAGAGATTTGGTGCATACAAGCAAGGAAGAAGTACAAAGTGTAGAGAAGAACCTTGTTTAGGTCAATATGCAAAGCTATAGGTAATTTTTGCAAGCTTATTATTGATAATGGTAGTACTGATAATCTAGTGTCCACTGAAATGGTAGAAAAACTATATTTGAAGAAGTTTAAGCATCCTAATCCATACAAGGTTTCTTGGGTACAAAAGTATCATCAAGTACTAGTAACTCAATAGTGTCTGGTTGATTTTAAGGTGGGTAGATATCATGATCAGGTATTATGTGACATTTTACCCATGGATGCATGCCATCTTCTGTTAGGAAGACCATGGAAATTTGACAGGAGATCCATCCATGATGGGTGGACAAATACCTACACATTTGTGAAAGATGGAATGAAATACACTATAGAAGTGCATGGCCTAAGCAATAGTCAAGGGTGTTTTTTATGGGATGGAAAGCATTCTTTCGGTGAGAGAAAATAAGGTGAGGTAAGTGAGAACAAAGGTAGTAAAGTGAAAATAATGTGGAATGGCTTAGTGGAGAGAAAGAATATCAAAATAACTTACAAAACAAAGTGAATATGAAGGATGAGATTAGAATTGCAGGTCAATGTGAACATAAAGATAAAGGTGCACTAGTAGAGGCAGATAAGAAAAGGTGTGACTCAACATATGAGGTCAAATTAGACCTTGAAGTGAGAGAACTTAGTCATGGAAAAAGTATCAAGATAGACCTAGAAACCAAGAATTTTCAAGGACAAGAAGAGGATCAACATGAAGAAGAAGATAAGACAGTTGATCATGAGGAAGAAAATCATATTTTTAACTCTAATATTTGTTTGAATTTTGTTAGTGTGGGTCTAATGATGAAAGAAAGAGAGAAGCAATCACATGGACGTGGAAAAGCCAAGAAAATACCAATTTTTTTCATTCTTGAGAGTGAATTAAATTCACCAGAGGCACAAGGAAAAATCAGAGCTTGTGTAGTAGTCAAGGAATCTCGAGTAACTTTCTATACTGAGATATGAAGCAAAGGAGAAGACTCAACAAGTTGTTGGAAAAGAAAGTTAATAGTATTGTGGTAGTTGAAGACCTTGTGAAGGTGATTTATTTAGAAAACTTTTCCAAGAACATGATACAACTCCAAGGAACACCTAAAGCCATGCATACGGTCCAAAAGCATTCACATAATGTCATACCAAATTGGATAAAAAGGAAGAAGCGATAAATACAATTGAAAGCTGCTATAGCTCCATGGAAGCTTTTCTTTTCCCTTGGTAGTATGATGCATGGGCACCATTAGTCCAGGGATAGCATAGAGATAGTATAGGCATGTGTTAGTCAAATTTTGGTTTTCTAGGGTCTTTAGAGGTGTACTTGAGTCCTTCATGATGTCTTTTAGGCTGTAAAAATTCAAAAATTTGAATTATGGAGTTTCCCTCCATTTTCTCTATTCAAATTTTTGAAAATATCTTAAGCCATTTTGGATTATTTGATATTTGTAGGAGTTCTAGTTGGTTTGATAGTTTCCTTAGGGGTTGGAAGGTCTTAATTATGTTTTGGAGTCTCCAAATTATGACCTATAGTGTAAAATTGTAACTCCTTTCCTTGAGGTCACTCCTTGTTAAGCATAGTAGGTTAGTTATGAACCAAATTCAAGCCAATGAGGTATTTATGGTACTTTGTAACTATTTAATTATTATTGATCAATCTATGGTTAGAGTTTTAGAGCTCCAAAACTAGGGAATTTTTGTGTTCTCGATGTATGCATAACGTAATTGGGAAAATTATATTGTGATTTTTAAAATTTGAGAGTGAATATAGTTTAAATGTCTTCTTGAATAAGTATATTTCAAGAAAAGGACTATCAAGAGGTGTAATGTGATTAAATGCTTGAATATTTGGCTTAGGTTTGAAAAGTGTGTAGGTTGTTGTGAGGGAGGTTTATATTTTTGTTTTACATGCAAGAAGAATGTGGGTGTAATTTAAAAAGGAGATTGTATGTTTCTTTATCTAATCAATGGAAGCACGTTTCCTATTTTGTGGCGAATTCGGTTAACCCATTATGCCATTAAGTGAGTAGAATGTGTAGTCTCTTGGTGTCATGGTGAAATAAATCATAACACTTTATAGTTGGAGAAAGTCTCGAGTTGCAGACATATTTAGGGGATTGATAAACAAAAATTCAAGGTTTAAGAAGTTATTAATGAGTGAGAGAAACCTTTTAGATTTCATAGGCTCGAAGGAGATTGAGCAACAAGCAAGAAAGCCTCAAAATCCACTCTCGGGCTTAATAAACATTCATACCCTAAAACTAGGGTTTCTTGGAAGAAAACCACATCAAACTCAAAAAATTTCGAACGCAAAATTCTAAGATTTGAAACTATACATCTTTGGATAATTACAAGACTTTATCAAAAATAATCAAGGTGATTCATGTTGTATCGAAGGAGATTTTTGTGATAATTATAGTCACAATTGGGAAGGGTATGTTAAAACAAAGTGTCTCAGTAAGCAAATGCAACTCTTATGAATTCTACCAAGACTAAATTGTTGAGATACAACCTACACAGGCCTACCATTAGGAATATGGTAAAATTTTGCATTGAAAATCTCAAATCACGAAGCAATCCATGATAGTTGTGATGAAAACACTATAAAATAACATAAAGGGCTAATTTGAGGCTCAAATTGTGTTATCCAAGAGAATCTTCTAAGAAGGTGAGTATAAGACTTTGTATATAAAATCATTAGCACAAAAGGGTTTTTGAATTAATACTATAATGGTGAAAAAAATCTAGCAAGATTAAGTTGGATTGGAATTTGTAGTGTACAAGCTTGGTAGGAGAAAGCTAGACTTGTGAAGGTGAGAAGTGAAAGAAGTAGGAGAAGGTTTAAGAGATGAACCAAGAAAATTTGCATACACTTATAACCCTTTAAAGGGTGCTTAAACATATTAATTATTTCCTCTAAAACCTTGTAAATTTTTTTACCCAATACCATTCCATTGATTGTGTTTCTAAAAAGCCCAAATTGGCCATTTTACAAAAAGAATGTAAGATGATCAAATTTTGAGAATCCAATAAATTGATGGGTGAGACAGCACAGTGATGGATAGTAAACATGTTTAAGACCTTTAAATTCACTAATAAAGTATATTTACAGGATCTTGAAGTCTTCTAGTTTGAGAGCAAGGTACAAATACAAGATTTGGTCTAAATTGAAGTAATTACTTTAACACTTCTTATTGAGAATGTGAGATCCTAGATTTGACTACATAACACCTCCACCATCATTCCTATTTCAACTTCCAACAAGAGGAAAAAATACCATTGGTAAATGCATGACACTTCTAGCCCCTAGTGGGACACTCAACATTGCATCTAAATTTCCCAATCTCTCTTTCGGTGGCATGCCTAGTACAATAGGAAAAAAATTTAAATCAAATTTATTTGGATGAAGATTATTTGGGAATTGATATAAATTACCCAACAAGTTTTTTTGATACATTTTGTATGATTTAGGGCACACATGTATGTTTCACTGTATTTATTTTAACATTCTTCTATATAAATTTCTTGTAAGTTTTTAATTTTTCAATCATTTTTAATATCTAAATTTATTTTAACACATAAATAGGATCGGGAAAAAATGAAAATGAGAGGAGGCCAAAAAAAATATGCAAAGCCCCAAATGTTGATCCTTCAACCCCCATCCTATCCATCCTCTCCAGAAAATGACCAACAAACTACATTTTTTGGATAGCTTGATTGGTAATGACTGTGATGTCCATGTCAGAGAAGTTATTATGCCTAGTATAAATCAGATAAAAGAGTGGGAGATAAGGGCCAAAGTATTAATTAATGAGATAAATAATCATTTTCATAATCACAACCAGAGGTATACTTTATATGTTGTTATTCAAAATCATCTAGCTAAGATTGATATCTTACTAAACCAAGCACAAGCCAAAATTGTGACATATAATAATAGCTATCAAGACAATATTTTAGATATCATTTTAAGTCGATTAGAGAATATTAATGTTGAATCCAAGCATATTACAATAAATGGTCAAAGGATAAAGATTTGGTGGAAATTACCAATGCTGAAAAAGATAAAGCTCTTGTAAGTATTATGAATTACAACATTCAATTTTAAATCATAGTTTTTATTACTTTCAATTTTTAATAATATGTTTGAATTGATCTCAAATTTTTATTTCATTGCAGTACAAATATGAAAATTTAAAGATTCAAGCACGGGTCCTCCATGTTCAATTAGATAAAGCTCGTAAATTTTTATATGTGGAAATTCAACTTAAGCATATCATTGCTTTGCTTAACAAGAAAAACAATACATGAAGCATATTATAAAAGAGAATGGCATGGATGCCAATATTTTGTTTAAGACAAAGTAAGTTGGATATCCTTCTTTGTTATCCCTCAAAGATTCTTCAAAGGAAGATGAAACAATTTTGAGTAACTTAAATATTTCTACAAAGGATCTTGTTAATTCTGGAATTCTTCAAGTAGGGAACAATGCAGGGAAAAGTGACACAGAAGTCACAAAAGAAAAGGAAATTGAATCTGGGAGTGGGGAATTTGTTTGATTATATGTGCATTTGTTGAAAAATGTTGACAAAACTTTAAAGTTTAAAAATGTTTATTTCTATGTTGAAACTTGAATCTTCATTTAAGTTGAACAATATTGTCTACTTCTATAAGAATTTTATTTATTTTTTCAACAAGATATGCTTTCAAGTTGCAAAGGTTTTCATGGAATCTGGTTATGTTAATGAACAATATATGTTCACAAATTTGGATTATTTTACACGCGTTTAAGTATTATCATGCAATCTGGTTAAAAGTGTCATGGAATGTAATGATAATAGGATATGTATAGAAATATATGAAATGAATTTATATTAGGTTATATATATATATGAATATATAGATTGTAAATTGTAATGATAGAAAAATATGTATGCAATGCATTTGGTAAATCAAAAAATACTAAGTATGCTTTAATGTTGAATGTTTAATTATTTACAATGTTGATTTTTTAATTATTTGCAGTGGTATTATTACTATGTAAAATGCAAAATATGTAAGATGGATAACTCAAATGGTGTTTGATTCATTATGGAAGGATGTATACTTTATTATCTTACATCTAATTATAATATTTGAAAAATAGTGTTCTAATAGATTACGTTGTCTTAAAAAATACGCATGTCACAAACACAACATCAAAACAAGTTTGAAAATACAAAAATAAATAAAACATGATTATACATACAAAAAACAACATAATTATAATAAATAATTGTATTTGAATATATTATTATGAAATTGAATACATAGCAAATTTTAAAATGTCAGGTGACAAACAATAAATGTAAGGTAATACATGTAACATTTTAAATGATAACTAGAGCTGAAACAATCCATTTTCAATAGCCTCCTCATAGTTGATATTTGCATCTATAGAGTTAGAGCATGCACCAAATCCAATCTCATCATTGAGATCATTTGTATTTGTAGTTGTATTAGTAACACCTCTTCTTTCAACAAGGGAATTCCAATGTGCAATTGCTCTGTCATAAGGAAACATGTCCATGGAGTAGTGTGAAACATACAACCTCATAAAAATTTCTAGATTTTTATCCAATCTATTTTGTAGTTTTGATTTTACAAAAGATAAAGCATTGAACACCCTTTCATCCTCCACAGATCCCAAAATCATAGTTTGGCACAACTCATATAATAAAAATATTCATGATATTTTCTTGTAACACACTACTATGGGAGATTTTTCTCCACAACCTTGTAATTGCACCATTCTCTTGAGGTTCATTTAAACAATGATATTGGTCAACCATTGTCAATGAAAAATGAGTTGATTGAGATTTTATTAAGTCCTTATTCATAATACCTTTTATTTCAACACCATTGACCTTTGATGTCTTTGTGAAATGATCCATTATACTACCCGAAATAGCTTACTGAATATATCTTCACGATAACCCGTAGTATTCCAAAATATCCTATTCATCACTCCCATAACTTCAAGAATGTTATCTTTACTGAAATTCTCTCTAATTTCAGAAGACAAGGATTGTGTAATTTTTTAATCTTTATTCATGTATCATATTTAATAGTATCAAACAAAAATGAGTCACATGAACTTATTCTCTTTCTACACCTGGAATATCTTGTCGCTTTTTTTTTAAAGTGGGTATGGGTATCTCCCTCCCATTAATGTTGATAAAAATTTTATCACGAATATTAAATATCAAATAATTATTAGGATTCTTAACATCCAATAAAACTTTCCAACTATCAAAAATAGGTGTATCAAAAATTTGTTCTGACAAGTACAAGATATCAAGAGATTGACATACCCACTTTCTCATCCATATAAAATCAATAATATAGATGGATATCTCTTGTGCATGCTTCATCAAAATATTGATCTCCTTCAACATCGGTAGAATGCCAACCAATGTAAGTAATGTTTCCTATCTATTAAATATAACAACAAATCTTTAGGTTTGTGAAATTCAATATGATGATTATGCATGAAACCAACTAAGGATGGATAATCCTCACTAATTCTCTGATCAGGCTCGTACTAAGAAATCCACCTTGTATCAACATCCTTGAGAATATTTTTACCATCAGTAATTCCAATTACAAATTTTTTAAACTCAAGAAATCATTTTGGACTGCTTGAAAAATAGGAATGGATTTCTCGGATAAGGTTCTAATCTTGCAAAATTTTCAAATTTGCTAACTATTTTATATGCTAGATTCATTTTATGATCCATACAATGAATTGTAAGCATATAAGGGGCTATTGTTGTTTGCAATCGAACATAAATCCCAATTTGATGACCCTACATAACTGATGCACCATTGGCACCAACACATACCAAATTTGTAGTGATTTCATATTCATTCATGCCAACAATATCTTTCAAATTGGTAACAACTATTTTGTATAGGTTTTCAACATTGCAATTTTCCACCATTTTCTATACAACTAACAGATGTGGTTTCCTTACGTGATTTTCAAAAGTATAAATATGGATGCATACCCATGATGTGTTGTCAACTGTTGTTACCTCATCAATTGATAGTGATATAAACTTTGCATTTTTCACTCTCTCTTTCAAATATTCCTTTTCAATCATTGCAAGACATTTAGCCATTTCCCATGCATTGTTGTCTAACCAATGTGTTTGAGGAATGTTTTGCATTCCATTATATTGAAACAAAATTTTAAAATCAATGAAATCATAAATAGGTCTTCCCTTCTTAAGGATGTGCAATATGGTAGAGAACTATATGATTTTAGCATACAAGTTTGATTGAATCACCTTTCCAATTTGTGATGTGATTGTTCCACCCTTTTCCATAAAATGTGTGTATTTTCTACTCACCTTCATACTCTTCTATGTATCTAACATGCATAAATTATTGTTCATGTTTCCATCTGTGTGTGTTTTTATTATCTATTCATACTCTTATTGTATAGACACATATTGTTTTCCATAATGTTTTCAATTGTGTCTAACTTTAGTTGCATTTTTTGTTGCTTTCCTAGTTTCTAGGTACATATTGTACATGTACATTTAGTTGGGATATCTTCATAATTATTTGGCTCTACTAGTTTGATAAAAGGAAATTTTTAAGCCCACTCAAACTTATATGTCCTACCAAGTTTCCATATAGTCTTGTTTTCTTTCAAAGTTTTGCGACCAAAATGTTTTAAAAATATTTTTATCATCTTGTTTCATCTTTCGTGAAGAAGACGTTTAAATTGAATTTTGTGTTACATTTTTTTGTGTATTTGAGATAACTTGATCCTCTCCTAGTTTCATCTCAACATGAATTTTTTCCAATGTTGATGAGAAAGTTTTATTTTTCATAGCAAGAGCAGTATCTTCAAGTTCTTACATGTTGTCCTCATAGGTATTAGTTTGTTGAGATTATGCAGAAGCCATGTCCACATGAACAATAACCTCCACATGGTCTATATTCCAATTGATTCCAGTGGTATTATGGGTGTTAGTGGTAGCTATAGAGTTATCATAATACTTGAACAATGTTTCCTTTTGAGATATTTTGGTTTCCTTCTAGCTCTTACGAACAACCTCCATTGAGTAATATAGCATCTGGATTTCCTTCTTGACAAGAGAAGAAAATATCACCGAGTGAGAGAAAAGGGGAACACCTTTTGTCACACATCTACTATTTCCTATTGTGTGTCTGCAGTTTACTATTGTGTGTCTGCAAATCCTTAGCATGTATCTAACTTCTTGTCTTGTGTCTAACCCTTCTTGTCGTGCTTCTAAAATTCCTTGTCCAACGTCGATGAACCATAATCAATTATAATTTGGGTACCTAGAAAAATAAACCCTTTTATATAGGAGGATTTTTCAATAGTAGGTGAAGATGACCCCTAAAACATTTATCTTTGGAAAATTTAGGCAAAAGGTACACTTTGTCATACTCCGAAAATTTCACCTTTTCAAATTTTCCAAATATGGAATATTTGTCAAATTATGAATATTCACCACTAAAATTTTCCCTAGGTATCTTGACCTTGGCACACTTTTTGGGTGCAATTTCACCTCAAAAGTGTGCATGGAGTGGAAGGGTTTAAAATTGTGATTGAAGGGAAACTTAAGTGGAGTTTCCACTTGCACATGTCACATCAAACTCCCACATACACTTTTACTTTCCCCTGCTTTTTACTTGTTAAATTTATACCAATAGAAAAGGGACACACTTTTGGGGTGTAATTACACCTCAAAAGAGCAATTTTAGTGCAATGGGACACATAAAGTGTTAAAATGCGTGCAAGTGGGGATTAGAGCATGGATTGCACCTTCACCGTGCACCACAAAATGTTTTCTTTTCCCTATAGTCAAATTTTAATGAAATTTGGTCGTATAATATATGAAATTACATATAAATAGGAAAATGAATCCAATGAGACAATTCATGAATTTGAACATGATTTATTTAATCATTTCTACCAATACCTTCTATTTTTCCTAGGGTGGTGTGTTAGTGAGCCGAGTTACAAGAAGGGTTTCAAAGAAGACGAGCCAAACCAATTTATGGGTTACGAAGGGAATTAAATATGCCCTCACTATAGATTAAGGAAAATTTTAGTTGAAAATATTAGTTAATTCACAAATATTATGGTTTTTGGAATTTAAAATTCGCAAATTTTAGGGTATGAATTAGGATTGGGTATTTAAAACATTCTAGGTATAGGTTAATTTAGGGTGATTTGGCCATTCCCAAAAAAAAGAAATTTTTAATATTCACCTTAATGTTGTCGAGAAAATAGAATTTTTTTATGCTACTGGTGACAACATAATATATTTTTTTGTCGAGTAGTATAAATATGTTGCCATCCGATAGCATTTTTATGCTACGGTCATGTAACACACCCATAAATCGGTGCTTCAAAATGGGAGTATATTTAAAAAATATATATAACCTTCCCATACTAAATTTATGCCTTCCATGATTTAAATACACGATGTTTGAATCTAGCATTTATTTAAAATTCAGATCTATATGATAACATCAAAAACCATTTCTATTTGTATGGGTCAACAAGATCTTCGTGATCCCCATATTTATTTAAAATTCAATCTATATGATAACATCAAAAACCATGTGCAGTTTTATGGGTCAACTAGATCTTTCGATCCCTCATATTTATTTAAAATTCAATCTATATGATAACATAAAAACCATTCAGAAATGTATGGGTCAACTAGATCTTCCTAATCCCCATAGTTCACTCTTTTGAGAGTGTGTATACGAAGTATACTATTGGTTTAACCTATAACAGGTATTGATAATCAAGTGTAGTTCCTAAGTGTCTACCAGGATTTAGTCAATCGAATTCCGCATGGCATCTCACACCTCAATTGGGAACTTGGTGAATATGACAGTGTAATCAGTAACTTACGCAACATTGGCCAAAGTTTATGAGACATGCATACATTCCCAGTCTCGTGATGACACATTCATCATTTGAAACATGTCCTCACACCACACCACATTCACTTGTTATCTTAATTTGATTTAGTTAGTTCTTTAATTCATATCACCGGTTCACGCACGAGGTCCATGACCCATCCATGTACATAAAAGGTCACTATATTGCCACTTGGTTGTAGTGATAACTATCAAATCAATTCATGACTTAATTTGTACTTAGGATGTAGTCTCCTAACAATTTATGGCAATGATAACAAACAAATAAGTAGTACTCCAAGCTACTTAAATCATCATTCAAGTTAACTTACTAAGTTTACTTACTATGTGGTCACCTATGCTGCTTATAAAATGTTTTATTCCTTATTACTCATTACCATATACGAAATTAAATGTCCTCACATTATTATATGTATTGCATGTGCATTTATCTCGTTCTCTTTTCATACTAGGGAACTTATTTACCCACCCAATGAAAATTCATCATTAAAAAAATATTTGACAATCGGTCTAAATAATAACATATTATTATAACAAGTATCTCAATTGTTATCCCTAACATTCAAATTCAACAATAAATTTTTCATTATTAAATAATAATGATTCCAAATACATAATGGATTTCCAACAATAGTACTTTATTTACAAATGGATTCACTTGCCCCTTCTCCTTCTTAAATATAACAACACGGTATAACTTGATTTACACAATGTCATGTATTAAGTACAATGAATACAACTTAATCATCAAAATCAGGTAGCTACGCATGTGTAAACCTTCTTTAGCCATCCATGAAAAGTGGCTCATCTTCATCATCTGTAGGAGATAGAGAGGGTAAAACATGGTCATTTTAAAACAAACTGGCATGAACTGTCATTCTCATCATCCCCAGAGTTTATCACATTATAAAATATATGCTAAATATCCCTGCAATCCTACCATTTCCATTTCTAAAAACCTCAAAATAACTAACAATAGACAAATAAATACATCTTCATTATCTTTATGCCATTAATAAAATTAGAGGGAAACATATAACATAATTACCAATAGTTAAGGATAACTCTTCTTAGATTACTACAACATCATATGATAGAGTCAATTCTTACGAAAATTAACTCTAGTTAAATCAAGTAGTAATAATCAATCGACATAAATAACCATTTATGTTATCAATTTCATATAAGCATAGAATCACCGCATGCAAATCCACACTATTATTAATGAAGCTACAATTACCTTCATTTTTCCAATATTAATATGTTACATAGGCTTCCAAGAAGTACCCAGGATGTACTAAGATCGACTAAGCCTAATCATTATCAAAAACACTATATGCTTACCACCATTCACCACTTTGTAGGAAGATGCTACCGATCATCACCAGCAAAATGCAACTATCCAACACTATCCAAAATTACAATCATCGACATGGTAGCAATAAGATACTTGTTGACACCATCCGAGGATGCCACTGGTTGGTAGCATCCCACAATACTACTACGGTCGTCACTTCCCAGGATGCTACCGGTCGGTAGTATCCCTTGATGTTATCGATCGAAAGCAACCCTTGATGTTACCAATAAGAGCATCGCATGATGCTACCCATCGGTAACATCTCATGATGCTACCGGTCGGTAGCATCCATTGATGATATCGATCAGTAGCATCCCATGATGCTACCAGATGCTACCGGCAGAAAGAATCCCAAGATGCTATCGACTGATAGTAGCAAAATTCTACCAGTTGGCAGCATCCTGTGATGCTACCGGTCAGTAGCATCCCATAATGATATTGATCAATATTCCACTCGACAAGAACACTATCATCCCGCACTAAACAAAGGTTTTTTCTATAATCCAGGTAATGATAATTTATTTGTTCATAGATTTACTAAATTTTCTATAGAAGTAACCCTTGCATGGATACAAGGTTGGGAAAACAATAAATTGAGGGGGTTCATGAGTCCACAAAAAGGGTGACCCAATTAAGCTTTCCCCACTAAGACACAAAACCACCTCTAGCCACATCAACGTTTTATTTCCTTGGTTCCATAGTATAACTAGAAGGTAAAGCAACTACACCGAGAATAGGGTATGATAAACACAACTAAAATATCTTAAAGGAAACAAAGTAAAACCCCTCATTTCCTCCCCATATCTAATCTCAATAAAAATATCCCTATTCAAATACGAGTTACATCAAATAGAAAAAGGGTTAGGAAAAATGGATTTCTCAAACTCAAACAACTATAACCCAAGGCTGCACACAAGAACATGTCATAACTCTCATTTTAAATCAACAAAACACATTCAATCATAGATGAAATAAATCAATAACAACATAGGAGAGAGAGTTAATGAGTTCATTCCTGAAAAGAGGTGTCTAAAACTTCCTTGTTGTTTTTACACAAATTTCCAACAATCAAGCCAACAACAAATCACTTTTACCATGGTTTTATAACCAAACCTCCAAATCAATCAACCCAAAAACTAAACTAATACCACAACATCAACAACAATGTAGGGCTTCGGTCTCTCTCATCGTCCCGAACAAACCCTCTACAAACTCAACTTCTAGTTCAAAACTTGCATATATAGGTCAAGGGATGAATGGAGTTTACAAGGAAAAGAAAAATCAAGCTCAATCATCAACAATAATAACAACCCTTCATGAAATGTTTTAGCTTCCAAGGAAGTTTTGGGATTTCTTATGTCATTAATTCCATTAAATTCTTGACCTACCAAGTATAGGTTTTGGTATTTCCACCACCACCACTTTTCCCTACATCTCATATCAACCTTAATTAGTTGGACGTATGGCATTTAAAATCTGATTGGTCAAAGATTTAGGGAGATCGACTCTGATTATCCCAAGTTGATAAGATAGAAATTAATTAATACCCAATGTTCACCTACCAACATTGATACCCCAATTTAGCATACTATCGTAGACCTGATAACTTGAGATGGTAAAACAAAACATCATACATAACAAGAATGAAATAATCATTACTAAAGAATGAAGGAAAAAATAAATTAAAATTATGTGGGGTGTTACATACATCCCCCTTTAAAAATCATCATCCCCATGATCAAGATCTAAACCATTAATAGATAAGACAAGATCAGATAAGCATACCCATTCTTATATCAAAAGTAACCACCAAATTAAATAAAACATGAAACTATTCAATTCTCAAAATATTATCATTGGAGTTCATTAGCTGTAATAACCCATATCTAGCAAAGTTTAAAATTTTTACATCGTTTTCAATCAAATTATCATTAGAAATATTAATTATACCATAATAGATGTCAAAATATAAGTCTTTTCCACTACATAAGTGTGGAAAAGTAGTTTTCATATCATCAAGATTTTCCCAGGTTGCACTTTCTTTAAAAAATTGGTCCCATTGGACATTTTATTGAACAATATCCTTATTTCTTAAGTGTAACCTACAAGTTTCTATAACTTTATCGGATCAACCATGATGATTCCTAGATCCTAAACTTGTAAGGAGTTCCATTTTAGAACATGAGATAAATCAGACACGTAATTTTAAGCAAGGAAATATGAAAAACATCATGCATCTTGGACAACAACGCGGAGGCAACGCTAAATGGTATGCCATGAGATTGATCACTTCAATTACTTCAAAAGGTATGACAAAGCGAGGTGATAGTTTGGTTGACTTTCCAGATGTTATTGAAATTTTCTTGGTCCTAAATTTTAGGAAGACCTTATCTCCTTGTTCAAACTTTCTGTCCACCCTCTTAAGATCTGCATAGCTCTTCTGCTTATTGAAAACTTTTTTTAATCACTCACGAATGAGCTTGACTTCCTGTTCCATGTATATCAACATTTAGGGTCCTACTACTCTATCATCCATGATGTCCTAAAGCTGATAGGAGTCCTACACTTTCTCCCATATAACGCTTCAAATGGAGCCATTTTCAATGATTAATGGTAAGTGTTATTAAATGCAAACTTAACTAGTGGAAGATATTCCTCCCACTTGTATTATTGATCTGTGTAGTACATCGTGAGCATATCCTCCACCATCTCATTGATTCTTTCATTTTTCCCATCAGTTTCTGGATGGTATGCAGAACTAAAATTCATCTTTGTTCCCAAGGCTGAATTTAATGTTTTCCAAAAATGAGAATTCATCCTAGGATCCCGATCAGAAATTATCAATTCAGGTACCCCATGTAATCTAAAACTTTTGTGCGCAAACCTTTTTGCAAACACTATAGAATCATCTTTTAGATTTCTGGTATAAAGTGAGCTTCTTCAATTAGTTTATCCACTACAACTAAGATCACATCATTCTTATTCTTTTACATTAGTAGTCATTGCACAAATTCCATGTTGATTACTTGCCACTTAAATTGTGGAATATTGTGAGGCTACAACAATCCCGCTAGATGCATATGTTTAACTTTTACATGCTGACATTCTAGGTAATGTGAAACATAGTTTACAATGTCTCTTTTCATCCCTTTCCAAAAATATTGTTGTTTCATATCAACAATCATTTTAGTCATTCCGTGATGTCCATAGTAAGGAGTTTCATGAAATTCCTTTATCACTTTCACCCTTAACTCATTTTACAAGTATACATAAACCCAATTTTCATACCTTAGGACTCCTTCATTATCAAATTTGAAGCCCTTGTACCTCTTGTCATTTGGATCAATAGTTAGTGTTGTTTTAACATGTTGATAATAAGAATCAACCAACATTACCTTCTTAACTTCATCCTTAAATTGGGTTCTTAGAGTCACAAGAGTAGAAATGTGCTTCCTATAACTCAATGCATCTACCACCCTATTTTCCTTACCCTTGATATAGTTGATATCGAATTCATACTAAGATAAAAAATATAACCATCTTCTCTACCTCACATTCAAGTAGGGTTGCGTGAAGATGTATTTCATCCCGAGATGATCTATTTTCAGCTCAAAGGGATTTCCCAAAAGGTAGTGCCTCCACACTTGCAAGGCATGCATAGTGGCCACAAGCTTCAAGTCATAAGGAACATAATTCAACTCATTCACTTTCAATTTTGTTCTTTCATACGCAACCAAATAGTCATTTTCCAAAATTATACCTCCCAATCCTTCACCGGAGGCATCAATTACCATGGTGAAGTTTCCATTGGGATCGGAACCTTCAAAACAGGTGTTGAAGTCAACCTTTCCTTTAGCAAACTAATATCCCTTCACATTTTTCTAACAAGATAAATTTTGTATCCTTCTAATGTAGGGTGGTGATTGGAGCAGCGAATTTAGAAAATTCCCTTATAATTTTTTTGTAATACCCATCAAACCCCATAAAGCTTCTAACTTCATGCATATTTTTAGGAGCTAGAGAGTCCATAATAGCAGTGATTTTTACGGATCGAAAAATTCCATCTTTGGTTATTATATGCCCGAGGTATTGTACCTCATTTTGGTAAAATGAGCACTTTGAAAGTTTACCATATAATTTCCTCTTCCTTAGCACTTCCAAAACAGTTCTGAGATGCTCATTATGTTCCTCCACACTTTTAGAATAAATCAGAATATCATCAAGAATACCAGCAAAAACTTGTCCAAGTATTCCTGAAAGACGTTATTCATCAAGTTCATAAATGTTGCTGGAGCATTGGTGAGACCAAATGATAACACGTTGAACTCATAATGCTTGTACCTTGTTCTAAAGGCATCTTATGAATATATTCTTCTCTTATTCTCAGTTGATGATAACCGCATCAGCGTGATTGATCTTGGAATTAAGCGATGCACCATGCATCTATTCAAAGAGGTCATCTATCCTTGGAAAATGGTATCTATTTTTATAGTGCCTTTATTAAGCATTTGATAATCGATGCATAACCTTAAGGTTCCATATTTTTTTCTTGAAAAAGATGACCGGTGTCCCCTAAGGATACATACTCGGTTTGATCAATCCTTTAGATAACAATTCATGAAGTTATGATTTTAGCTCGACAATTTTAGTTATGGTCATTTTATAAGGATCCTTAGATATTGGTTCGGTTCCCAATTTGATGTCAATAACAAAATAAAACTCTCATTTAGGTGGAAGTCATGGTAGATCTTATGAAAAGATTAAGGGGTGACCCAATTAAGCTTTCCCCACTAAGCCACAAAATCACCTCTAAGCCACATCAGCTTTTGATTTCCTTTATTCCCTAGTATAACGAGAAGGTTGCAATTGTACCCAAAACAGGGTATGATAAACACAACCCAAAGATCATAAATCAAACAAAGTAAAACACTTGATTTCCTCCCCGGATATAAGCTCAATACAAACATCCCTAATCAAATACGAGATAGATCACACAACAAAAAGGGTAAGGAAAAATGGATTTCTTATACGCAAACAACCATAACCCAAGGCTGCACACAAGAACATTCCATAACTCTCATTTTCAATCAATAGAAAACATGCTATCATACATGAAATAAATCAATAACAGTATATGAGAGAGAGTTAACGATTTCATTCTTGAAAAGAGGTGTTTAAAACTTCCTTGTTGTTTTTACATGAATTTCAAGTAGTCGAGCCAATAAAAATCCCTTTCACCACGTTTTTGTAACCAAACCTTCAAATTGAGCAACCCACAACAAGTAACTAATACCACATCATTAGTAGTGACGTAGGGCTCGAATCTCTGTCATCACCTAAACAGACCTACTAAAAACTCAACTGTTAGTTCAAAACTTTCATGTACAGAAGGCATGATTGGAACTCGCAAGGGAAAATAAAACCTCAAGCTAAATCTTCAACAATAATAATAAACCTTCATGTAAATGTTCAAATTCTATGGGAATTTTTGGGATTCTGTATGTCATTAATGTCATTAAATGTTTGACCTACTAAGTACTGGTTTTGGGAATTCCACCACTTTCACTTTTCCCTATAGCTCATATTAACCTTGCTTAATTTGGATGCATGACATTTCAAATCTGATTGGTTAAAGATTTAGGAGATCGACTCCTAATTAGCCCGAGTTAATAAGATAAAAATTAATTAATACACAATGTTCACCTACCAACATTGATACCCCTATTTAGCATACTACCATAGACTAATAACCATATGGTAAAACAAAACATCATCTATAGTAAGAATGAAATAATCATTACTAAAGAATGAATGTAAAAATAAATTGAAATTATGCGGGGTGTTACAAGTCGTCAAAGCATAATATATGTTATCGGCCAGTAGCATATTTTAAGCTACATGTTAATGGCATACAAAAACTTATTGTCGGGTAGTATAAAAACAATTATGGGATTTTTTTTCTTACACCATATTTTCGGAGGACACGTTTCTCTTTGAGATGATCATTTTAACTTCTAACATCAAAAAAATTCAATAAAAAAATTTCCCATATAAAATTAGTGAAATTTGTATTTTTTTGAGAAAAAACACTTTTAAATATTTTTTAATTTACGCCATATTTTGTTAGGATAGATTTCTTGTCGAGTTAGTCATTTTAATTATAGTCAAAAAAATGATTTTTCACAAAAATACATATATTTTTGGCCTACACCATATACTATCAACCGATAACGTAATATATGTTGTCATCCAGGTAGCATAAAAAATGATACCGTTCGATGACATATTTGCATTTTCTTCATATTCACCATTAGCGCAAAATTCAATTTTCCCGGTTCGCTAACAAAATTCTACAATTTTTTGGGGGTCTTAAAATTTTATATTCTTTATATTTTTTATGCTCTCAAATTTTCTCAAGGTACCTAGAACCTTCCATGTAAAATCCATTTACAAAATGGTAACCTTGCTCAGATTTTGGAAGGGTTTCCACTTTATGTGTTCCCATAATTCTACCACAATTAGTCCATCACAAAGTAGGATCCATGATATTTCCAATTCCTAGGATATGGTCTCCAACCACTTCATGTGGGACTCTTGAAACCTTCTGTTGAAGTTGAATCTTCAATGGAGCATGCACACTTAGCTTTCTAAAAAAGTGCCTAGTAAGAAATCTTTCCCAAAACCATCTTGAAGTTGTCATAATGCTTGCTAAATTATACCATCGTGGATAGTATTTTTTTCCCTTTCGTTGACTATAATGAAAACTTTTGAAATTCTTCGAGGTTCCTAAAACCCTTCCCAAAATTTGATCTTGGAAAATGAGCAATTTTGGAAAATTTGACAAAATTGACTATTTTAACCGATTTGACCAAAAAATGGGAAAATAGTTCAATGAGGTTTTCATATAAAATGCAATGAAATTTTATATGCCAATGAGTTAAATCATACAAAGGGAATTAACTTGGTTTGACATGAAATAAAAATGAGACAAGAAGGAACTTTAGAATCTCAATTTAGGCTTTAGTGGAACAATGTGTTATCCATTGGGCAATAGAGTCATAGAACGGATGTGGAATGAAAAGGGAAAAAAACACACCCACCAAAGGAAAGGAAACACACCACACAAAAAGAAATGGAAAAACACACAAGGAAAGGGGAAACACAACAAACCTAAATCACCTATGGTACATGTGGGGGAACCCGCTTTCATTGCTTGTACTTCTCCAAATGTTACCCATGAATGGGTAGCACCAAATGATATTTCTCCACAAACCCATTCATGATTTCAATGAAGTAATATCCCTTCCTTAAGCTGTTTAGGAAATATATCTATTGTGAGAAATATCCTTCACCCGAGAAGGAGAAAGTTACATGTTTCATCTTGATATAGTTTGTATGGCTCTTCCAGAAAAATGAAAATATATCCACATAGCCCATTTTCTTTATTGTTCCAAAATTCTATTTTCATTTTCCAGTCCATATTTAGATTCACTCTTGCTTTTAATTTCTCATTTTTCACATTACTGGTTCCACTAGATTGATTTTTGATCATGTTTGGCTCGTCATGTCCATAACTAGTCTTGTGCTCTCTAATGGGAATTTTCTCTTTTTCTTGTCATGTTTTGCATGACCATTGTTTCCATGAACTGTTTCTTGTTAGAGATTTGGAGACTTTTTACACCATCATAGGATTCTTGGTGCTCCGTGTTTTTAAATTTCCCCAAACATTCCTCCACACACACCTATCATGACATGATGCTCAATATTGTGTGACTTGTACAGTGATTCATCCTCTTGAATGGAGAACAAGCACAAAGTTGGGGCTGAAATATCAAGACCATCACTTTCTTGTCTTGATCATCTTAAGCTATAGTAGTCATCTCCATGATGGAGACATCCTTTCCTTGAGTAGATTCAACTTCGAGAGGCCCACATATCTTATAATTTATGCATTCCTTCTTAAAAGAGTCATCATCTCCCAATGGGAAAGAGAAAGCTTTGTATTCACAATCATACTCATTGAACAAGTCTTCATGATGAATCTTGAGAACATGATTGGAAACATGGGACTCACTTGAAAAGAAGTTTTTGATATCACTTTTCCTTCATGTCCTTCACCACTCAACACCTTGGGATTGCTTTGTTATAAGCCAAGACATCCATTATACTCATCATCACCAAGTAGAGAGTTTGCATCAGTGTCAAATTATGGGTCCATCAAATCATTATGAAGTTTCTCAACTGGTTCAATTAGATTTGGGTACTCCTCCATTAATATGGGTATCTCAACATCTTCCTTTGAAATTATAAAATAATTACCCTATCATGAATCTTGGTACAAAATGTTCACCCTTAGGTCATCTTCCTTTTGAATGGTATATTTCATCTTCCTTAAAGGAAGGATATTCTTCGTCATTTTTTCATTACAGGTATGGTGGCATACAACTAATCAATATTTATATCTCTGTCGGCATCCCAACATAAAATCTGGCTCAACAACATCCCGTATGAAGTGGAATGTCTACCATAAGTATCTTCATATTGACTTTCTTTTCGGAAAATATACAAATGCCACTTGAGCATCTTTGACCTAGTTGATGAGAGGTACTTCTTTATTCTCAATGGAGTAACACCGACCAACAACATAGGTGAGAGTGAAGCCAAGGGTGTTAGAAACTTTGGTAGGCATGATGTTATCAAATGTACTACAGCCAATGATACAATTACTTGCTTTATACCTATTGATCAACAAAGAGAAGTAGAAGGGTTATAATTTCTCAAAAGTGGAGGATGTCAAGGAAAGAAGGTTCTAGGAAGGAGTGGTACTAGGAGCGGGAATGGATTCTTTAGTAATGGAATTGATGGGATTGAAATTTAAACTACTTCTTTTGATAAACTGGATTAGTCTATCAAATTGCTTGAGGTGAGTTCTCATGTACTCGGACTCTAAAATTTGGACTTTATATCTCTTTACATGGCTAATGATATCAAACGATGAGGAGGTAGTTACATTGGGAACAATGGAATCCTTGACAAATGTAGGAGTTACTGATCTCAAAAGTAAAATAAATAGAATTAGTCGTTGATTTGACCAAGGGAGAGGAAAACACTTACCTAAAGAAGTAGATGTGACCTTGGATGAGGTGGTCTTGGGATTCTTCTTGGTCAATTCCATCAGTGGTGATCATCTTTTTGTTTTTGTTTTCGTAGAGTCTCCATTTGAGGATCCGAGTAGTTTTCTTGTGCAGCGAAGGAGAAGGCATCTTTATATGCTTGTGAGAGAGTGAACATTGTACAATGGTAGTTATTCATATCATCCATGAACTTCTCAAGGTCTTCATCAGATGAGTATTCAAAAAATACAATATTTACATATTCAACGACTTCTTCTCCTGCAAGTTCTTCCTCAACAATTTCATCTTCTTCATCTTTTCTCACTCTATGTGATTCATTAACTGGTGGATCCTCCAAGGCAAGCATCTAGGGTACTACAATAATCTGGTTATGGTTTTGGTTTTGATATGGAACACACTAATCCATTTTTTCCTTCATTGTATTCATCTCATTGACCAACTTTTATAGAAAAAAATTAATGCCTTCATACTAGGAACTTTGTACCTTATTTTTCATTGAATGGTTCTGGATATTCCCTAACATGATAAGATCATCTTCCACTTCCATGGAAATTTCTTAAGAATTGTCCAAAGTGTTTGGTTGAGCTCTCTACAGTATGAATCCAACTTTTGATAACTAAGCATTTATGAAGAACCTCTTTATATTATATATAGTAGGACAAGCACCAATAGGAATATTTTTAATCAACTTGTTAAATTTGGCCACAAATAATCTCATGGGCTCTTGTGTTTATTTTTTCATTTGATTCAATTGAGTGACAAGGGTATGATAATTTTATGCTATCTTGAACCGCACTTCAAACATAGCTTCCATATCTACCTAATTAGTGATTGAACGAGTGGAAAATAGTAGAACCATTATGTAGAAAAATCTAATAATGACTTCTTGAATAACCAAACAATGAAATATTCATGATCTACTCCAATAACGCCATATGATGTGATAAATGTTGTAATATGCTCATCTGGATGTTGTTTTCCATCTCCGTAGAACTTGGGAAAGTTATTTCTTTATCCTATAGGTAATTCGTCAAGTGGATGAGCTAAAGCCAATGGACCGGTTTTCTTTCCCCATGGTATTGGAGCAGCCATCTATTAGTGTAGGTTATTATTTATCCTTTTATTTCTTTGTTAGGATAATTCTTGCATTTATGTTATCTCTACACTTGTTATCTTTCTTAGGTGTACTAGTTGTATGGATTTAGCTTGCTAGTTGTGTGGAGTTAGTTTGCTATTCTTTTGGAGTTATCTTAACTACCGATGTATCGATTAGTGAGATTTATTCACCACCGATCTAGGTAGTAGTTGCACTTCCCTCCTCTTAAATGTATATCTTAATTATTGAGTTAATTCATGGCATTATGATAGACATCCATATATGATATTTTAGCTATTTTTTTGTAAATACTTTTGCAATATTATTCGACCAATTCCTTTCACTTATTAAATGTGATGTATTATTATCATCTATGATCTTTGTGGCTTAGAACAACCATCTTATCATTCCTTTCATGATATTACAAAGCAAGGAGAAATATTTGTAGTTTTTGTTGTGGTGGCCATTTCTATGAAGGAAGAAGCTTTTGGAAATGTTTTTGGGCCATTACTTTCTACTTTGAGAATCTTGTAAAGGATTTTTTCGGTGTCTTATGATCTGGTTTCACTCATAAATCAGCTAGGGCATCCTCAGATCTAGGTTGCTATTTTGACCACCAAAGCCACATTTTTCTTTGTACACTCCTTTTAGATTGAAATATGCAAAAACACCTCGGCCTACAAAATATTTGTCAGACCTACAAAAAATGCATCTACATGGTCTAAATTTTCTCGTGGTGTGTTGAAATCTAAATATCCAATTTGGTCTTCTTCAACCTACAAAGAGTTGTTTTTAGTACGAGGTGGTCCTAAATCAAAGTCCAACAAAAATGGCATTTCCTAAGGTTTTTAAAACCTAAAATCTGCAACTAATACATTTATTTTGGTGGTCCCATGTTTTGCCAAGCTAAAGTAGTTTTTAAGTTCCAACTTAAAACTCTTTATTCCAAATATTAGCATTTTTTTCTTTTGGAATGCAAATTGGTCAATTGGTAAAGGAATTAAATGTTAATTAAGCTTGTATCTTTGCCTTTCAAAGATGAAGTGTGAGGCCTGGGTTGGTAAGAGATCAATTCCCCCTCAAAAACTAAATCATTGTAATCTACATTCTGTGTTGATTCTAATGAGTGGTTGGAAGGCTAGGTTTATCCTCATTTAGTGCATTTTTTAATGCTTGAGTGCAATTTTATTTAAAATAGGCCTTGTTTATAGGAATTATTTTTTGTAGTAACTTTTGATTGGTAGCTTGGAATTAAGTGTTGTCTTTTACAAAATTTAATATTTTTTAATTTCCCATGAATTAGTCCTATTTATTTTATAAAATGCACTACTTTATATAGTTCCAAAATCTAGGGGGTGTTATCATCACACAGGTGCATTTTCGAGTGAGCCTAATGTATTGTTACACTATTTTTGAGTCTCTTTGCTATCATGGATTCTTACCCATCGGAGAATGATATGATTTTATTTGAATTGTATGGACTTCTAGAGGATATAGTAAAATTTTTGGAATAAACTAGATTGTTTAAGAAGAAAAAAAAACTTTTACATTTCCTCATTCATGGCAAAGATGACCTCATATACTTCTTATAGGAGACACTTTCTCTCTTACAACATCACCCTCACATTGTGTAATATTACACCCATGCTCCTATTCCACTTACAATTATTACTCCCACACCCACTAACCTTGATTTATCGTTTCTAAGCCTTCTTGATTATAATGCTCCTAGGCCTATTGCACTTGTTAATGCATGTTTTACTTCCACGCAAATACCTATTATAGTAACATACATGTTGTATCCCACTTCATCTCCTTCTTCTCATACACATTAATATTTTGAGAAGCATGCCACTGGATTTGGTTCTCGCATGATTCGTTCTATGGGTTTCATTGGTAGAGATATTGGCATACATCCACATGGAATTGCTTCCCCTATTCATCTTGTTAAGTGGAATCCTTGCCATGGAATTAGTTTTTGAGGAGGTACTTCATTGGGATAACACATTGACAGATCTCCTATTTTTTATGCTTGATTCTTTATGATGATCATGAGCTTCACATGAGTTTTCCACCTTCACTCAAGCTTAAGAAACCTGATATTTTAGTTGTCAAACATGATCGACTTGGCGCACATTTTGATGTTCCTTTGCATGAACCCATTATGCATTTCACATCAAATCATATGCAGGCATCTTCATCATCCATTTGTGTTGATTTGGGGTGGATTTATGATCACTCATGGCAATGACATAGGCATTCACTAAGATTGTTCTATAAGTATGGCTCCTCCACCATTCGACCTCTTGCTTCACTTTCTATACCATCTGTATTGTAATACTCCTATTTTTGAGAAATTTTATTTATCAAGTGTAGTATATCTCTCTTATTTGTTGATATATTCAAGTATATTTATTTTTGGACACTTTTAGGCATGTTGTGAGTCTTTGTTGTGGGGGATCTATTCTAGTGAAGCCAAGTGTTAGTTTTCCAGTATTTGAGTAGTTATTTTGACAACTCATTCAAATTTGTAGTGTCACTCCATCCATTCGGTAGTATGGGAGTGTGTGGTGTTGATCCTGCTTTTGTAGGTCTTGTTTCCTTGCCTTGTTGCCTTGGCTATTATTAGATTGCAACACTCCTATTGCTTTGAATCTTGTGTCCTTTCCTTGTTTCCTTGGTTTCTATCTTTATATCGTGGCACACCTATTTGTGTGATTGATCGAATTATGTTTGCTATTTTTTTACACTTTTGACATTACTCCATTAACGAGTCCTTGTATGGAGCTATTCTAAGTATAGCCCAATGTCAGTTGTTTTTGAGTTTTGTGATCAAGCATTGGATTTAGACCATAGTGCACACAAAAATTCTTCATTATTTTACAATTTTTTTATCCAAGATTCTTAGGATGCTTTGCGGTGGGTTTTTTCTCTCTCTAATTTGTTGTTACTAGTTTTTGGGTACCTTACGGTGATTTTGTCATCCATGGTAGCTTTTTTTCAGTTATTATACGTGGGTACTTCATCACACTTTGTTTTCGAGACCTAGCTTCATTTCCTCCCACCTAAGCTATGCTTATAAGGGGTGTTAGTGTAGGTTATTATTTATCCTTTTGTTTTTTTATTGGGATAATTCTTACACTTAGGTTATCTCTACACTTGTTGAGTTAGCTTTCATAGGTGTTCAAGCTGCGTGGATTTAGATTTCTAGTTATGTGGAGTTAGATTGTTAGTCGTTTGGAGTTAGCTTAACTACTAGTTTTAGTTAGTGGGAGTTCTTCACCACTAATCTAGGTAGTAGTTGCACTTCCCTCATCCTATATGTACATCCTGATTATTAAGTTAATTCATGGCATTATGATGGATTTCCATATATGATATTCTAGCTCTCTTTTTGTAAATTCATTTGTAAAGTTATTCTTGAAAATTCCTTTCAGTTTATTAAATGTGATGTGCTATTATCATTTGAGATGTTTATGGCTTGGAATTATTTTTTTATCATTTCCTTCACCATCTCTAGAGGAAGAGTGTTCAGTGGTGGTGGAGAGAGTGTATATGCAACAAGACTAACAACATGATCTTCAAATGGATTCTCATGAGCTTGTCTTGTAATCTGTATGGGAGCAAGTATTAAGTTAATTAGCTTGTTCTTGTAACTCGAATATAGGATTATGAAAGCTTATAATATCACTTACTTCCAATCACCTATGTTGTGCCTCATCTTCTAGATTTCTCAAAAATATATTTCAATTAGGAATAGAAAATTTTGTAACTAAGAATATGAAAATTCATTATGGAATATGAAGGGTTTCTCATGTCAATTAGTAGTGTTTTTTCAAGAAATGGATTTAATATTTTTCATTTTTTGTATTTTTAGGATTTTTTGGATCATTATAGGGTGCAAAACAACAAAATATGCCCCATGGTGTCAAAAACTATTGGCAAAATATTTTTTCAAGGATAAAATATGGGCTTTGTCAATGCTTTTGGGATTGAATCCCTTTACTTTAAGATGAGGAGGATCCCATTTATTTAAATCTAGATTATTTACACTACTTATAACTCTTGCGGTTGGTCAAAGATTGGTGAAAGTACATAAATACCCTTGTTGTAGCTACAACTGCAAGTGAGAAAGGGAGAAATTTAGAATGTGGAGAGGAGAAAATGGTGAGATAAATATAGTTGAAAGAGGGAGAGGGATTTATTTTAATGGTAGTGACACAAATTCCATCAGTAGATAACTCAAAGTACATCCAGTTCAATTGGAGGAAACATGCAAAAAGCACAACACAACATCACAAGATAATGAAATGGATAATTATAAGAAAAATATAAATCTTTATCAAGTTTTATTCATTCCAAAAAGAAGACACAAATTCCTTCAACTTATTACAAATTCTAGCATGTAATTGGATGAGTGACATGATGATAATGGAGAAAAATTACAATGCAAGGGAATAGAAGAATACAAGTTTCTAGAGAGGCAAAAACTTATATTTGGAATAGAGAGAGGATTACAATATATATCCAAATCTAGTGGCTCTTCACATTCCCATGTGAATTTTCAACTTAAAGTGCAATCCTCAACGAATAAATAGAAACTTTAAGTGACTTAAGTCACTTTTTACAAAATTTTCTCCTCAATAAAGAAATAGAATTCTAGAAAGAGAAAGAGAGAAGAAGAGAGAGAAGATAGATGTTGTGGAATGAAGTCTCACTCTTCCTTCATGGTGGATATGAATGCCACATCTAGACAGGATCTTCCTCGACTACTTATCTGATTGGAACACATCTCTTCTTGGACATGGAAATGATGTTTCATGCCTTATCTAGAATGGTCACCTTTTATTATATCTTGAAATCTCTCATTTCACCTCTTCACCTCTATGAGAAATGGTAGGATGAACATATGAACATGATATCCTTTCTTCCATATGATAAAACACTCCTCTTATGATCATCATGAAGAATGCACTTGTACCACACACACTTCGAGACATGACAATTTGTGAAAGTGTTTGGAGCTTCTTGATAATTTGTGGCAGAAACATAACAATGTTCATAATCATGGTTCTCATCATGAAATGCTTTAAACAATTCAATTATATGTTTTATGATCATCAATCCTCTCATGTAAGCTAACTCTGGTCAACAAATGATTTTTTGTTCTTCCACCCTTTACTTCAAATCATCAAAATCCACGCATTCCACTAGTACTGAAATATGCCCATATCTAGATTTGTGGAGCTTTATTTTGCATTTTTATGATCCAAATAGCCTTAGAAATTTGTGGTAATGATATGGTGCAAGAAAAATGTATTCTACATCTATTTTTGAAAATCCAAAAATTTGAGTATATTTTAGTGTTACATGCAAGTGATCTTGTATTTTTGGGAAAACAAGAGAAAATAAAATCCAACTTGGACACAAATCAATTAGTTAGAAATAAATTCCTAGTATGAATAGATGTCCAAATTTGGTGAGATTCTCTGGTCAAAATCAATAGGAATTTCAAAATTCCATTTGAGTTGATCTTGGGTTTGTTTCGAATATTTTGGGGAGAGGGATGGATTTCCAAATTTAGTGAGGTTCTCTCATAGGGTTTGAGAAAACTAATCAAATCAAGTTTTCATGGACATGGAGTTTTGCAAGGGTTTTGGAAGTGAAAGAGAGTTTTTTCATATCCTAATATTTCTTCCACTTTAGATCTATATGATAGCTCAAAATGATTTATTTTAGTAGTGTAGAAAATTCTCCAAGTTTGAAATGATTCCTTCATGTGAATCGGTTGTAATCTAACTTGCAATTTTTACTTTTCGGACATATGGAGGCAATGTTTGCTGGAAAAAATAGTCCCAAATATATTTTTAAAGAATTTATCATACACTATGATTAGTTAATCTCCTTCAATATTCCATCATTAGGGATCTCTGGTCCGAATTGTAGGGGAAAGCAGAGCTAGGAATCAAGAGATATGGGGAAAACAAGATCTTGACATCTAGGGCACAAAGGGAGTTTTTATTTGTTTGAAGAGGATGAACCAGCTCCCAAGAAATATTTAATGGATTCCACCATTTTTTAAAATATTTTTATGTTTTTATGAGGGGGAAAAAGACTTAGTGTTCTTATATGGTGGAGATGGAGAAGGGGAGTGCACATGAAGAAGTGGGGAAGTGGAAAAATGAGAGATGGAGAAATGAAGGGGGAAGTGGAGAATGGAAGGTCTCTTGCACCTTGGCGCACTTTTTGGTTGCAATTTCACCTCAATATTATACATGAGGTGCAAGGATAGTTCAAAAGTGCACTTGGAGGGAAACTTAAGTGGAGTTTCCTCTTGCACATGTCACATTAAACTCCCACATGCACTTTTTTCTTTCCCCTTTATTTTTTTCTTGTTAAATTTCCACCAATAGGAAAGGGGCACACTTTTAGGGTGCAATTTCACCTCAAAATTTCACTTTTGTGTAATTAGACACCAAAAGTGCGCAAATGTGCCCAAGTGGGGATTAGAGCATGGTTTGCACCTTCACTGTGCACCTCAGAGTGTTTTCTTCACCTCATAGTTGACTTTTAATGAAATTTTATCATATAAAATATTAAATTACATGAAAATAGGAAAATGAATCCAATGTTATCATTTATAAATCTTGAAAATGATTTCTTCAATCACTTCTACTTGTACCTTCCTTTTCTAGGGCATGTGTCGGTGAGTAGAGAGTTAAGAAGGGTTTCCAACAAACGTGAGCTAAGACAATTTATGGATTATGGAGAGAATTTAATATAACCTTGCTTGACCTATTTTTAGGCTCTCAAATACACTTGGGGTGCCCAAACCTTCCATGCAAAATTTATGGACAAAAAGGTAACCTCACTACGATTGTCGGAAGGGTTTCCACTTTCTATGTTCCAAGAATTCTACCACACTTATTCCATAACAAATTAGGGTCCATAATATTTCCAATTCCTAAGATATGAGCTCCCACTACTTCACAAGGCTCCTGAAACCTTCCTATGAAGTTGAATCTTTAATAGATCATGCATACTCACCTTTCTCAAAAATCACCTAGGAAGAAATCTTTCCCAAGACCATCTCAAAGCTCCCAGAATACTTTCTAAATCATATCATCGTAGATGATATTTTTATACCTTTCTATTTACTATAATAAATACTTCTTAAATACTCGAGGCTGATAGAACCCTTCCCGAAGTTGATCTTTTAAAATGAGCAATTTAGGCAAATTTGACTATTTTGACCAGTTTGACCAAAAAAGGGGAAAAAGTTTCGATGGGGTTTTCATATAAAATGTAGTGAAATTTTATATTCCAATAAAGTGGAACAAAAATGTCTTTTAAAATATTATCATTGAAAAAATATTTACAAATGATGTATGCAAGAGGAATAAAGTAAGGCCAATTAGCAATATACCATATAACATAGAAAATAGAGACAAAACACGGATGTTTGGAGATAGCTAAGAGTAATCCCCATGTGGGCAATAAAAGTAGGCCCAAAAGTGATTTTTAACCAAAAACATCACTCATAAAATTAATTAAATGACCATTTCTAAAAAATAGAAGATGAATTTTATGAAACCAAGAGAAATATTTTAGGATCTAAATATTTTAAGATGTAAATATGTTTTTACTATTGGTAAATAGTTTTTTGAAAGGGACTATATCCTTGTATAAAAAGGATCAGAAGCCAGATTCTACAATTGTACCAAATCAAAAAGTGATCAAAATTGAGATTTTACAAAAAAATCCCAATAGCAGATAAACAAGCTGGCAAGAAAAGTACCACAGTCTACAACCAACAGTGTAAAAATAGCAAAAAATAAATGATAATAGAGAAACTTAGCAGCTAGATTAGATACCAAAATTTGAGACAGTGGGATCCTCTTCACTTGAATGCCTTTTTAATTATCTTCTTCATCTCCTGAAGGGTAGTGAATAACACCAATGTTGTAACCTGTGAAGGATCGGTATTGTCCACTTGACTAAAGACTTGGTCTCGAACTGGCCCAACTCTCCAAATATTCTTAGAAATGTTGCTCAACATACAAACATTATTGACTTGGGTTTCTATAAAATTTACAACTACTTTAAAATCTGAGAGAGTATCATCTTGTATGTATCTAACTCCATGTAGCCTGGTGTCTAGGGAATGAAGCTTCTTGTAGATCTCTATAATTTGATTGTCTTCCAGACCGGGTCTCTCATCCAATTTCCTTTTCCCCTCCTTCTTGGACAGTTGTCTTACCTCTCCCTTCAGAGCTCCAATTTCCTTCTCCAAATTCTCAATTCTCTTCTCCAAATATCCTTTCTTTGGCTCCCTCATAGAAAACAAGCCTTGGACAACTTCAAGCTCTTTATTTTTGTTGTTGTGAAGAACTCTCTTCGGCGAGGAAGGGGATTGGGGAGTAAAAGGGGTTCTTTGACCAAAATTTCCTCTGCCCCACTGGGTTGGTAGGTATAGCATAGAATCTTGAGGGAGAGGGCTAGGGCTAGGGCTAGGGTTATGAGAAACATGAGGGGTTTGGAGGAGATAATGTTGATGAAGTAAAAAGATGATCCCGTAATGCAGGGGAAGGGCCCTTGAGTGTTTCGCACAAAACATTTAGATGGTAAATGCTTTTATTATACCAAAGCTTTTAGATGGAGTTTTGGAGGAGAAATTTTTCTAAGTGGGACATGGGGGTGGGCTTGGGTCCTTAATTTCAGCTGAGTGATCCGTATTCAAGCACCCCGCTATGTTCCGCTTGGTCCATATGGAGAAGTTCGACCCCTACCTCAAGGTGTCCCCATGGCCACCTATTGAAAGTGTCCAATGAACTCAATGGGAATGGAACTTGGGTTGATGATTACAAACTACTTGTAATTACCAATAGGATCTAAATATTATGATAAAAAATCTCAAGTGGATTTTGAAATAATTGTATATGTTTCAAGTTATGCCCTTATTACTAGAAATAATAATTTTGAAATTCCAAAAATTATGTTTAACATTAGGAAGAATAAAAAAGTTTTGCTTAATATATTAAAATAAATAAAACCTCAAATTAATTTTAAAATATATTTGTTATTATTTAGGTAGGTATTTAAATAAATGTAGTTGGAAAAGTGATTTTTAGGAAAAAGTGAGAGTTGTTAAATTAATAAAACGGGTATTTCTAAAAAATATATAGTGGATTTAACAAACCCAAAAGAGCTATCTTATGATCTCAATATGAGGAAAAAAACTAAAAGGAATCTTCAAAAAAATGCATTATTTTTTATTATTCCCCTATTACTAAAAATAACAATTTTGAAATTTCAAAAATTGTACTAAAATTATGCCAAAAAAAAAGAATTTTTCGTTTACTTTAGTAAAATAAAGAAAAACCTCCAAGGTATTTGAATTTTTTTCATTATAACTGATATATGTTATGAAAGGTGTTTGTGTGAATGAGAAACCCTAGAAAGAGGCCCAAAGAGAAGGACCAAGCCTCGAAACCCTAGCAAAAATTGAAAACTAGATTTTGGGAATGCAATAGATGGGAATTAGAATTAGATTTAAACATGATCCTTAGAATATTGATAAATATGACACCAAAGAAGAAGGGGAAACTAAGGATTGATAAAATTGATATATTTGATTTCACGTCAAGTTCATCAAATGTTTACACCCTAAATATATGTAAGAAAGCAAAGTGTGCAAAATATATAGTATGTAAGTGTCCATTGTAGGGGTTGTTATTAATTTATTTATTTACAATTAACCATGTATGATAAAAATAATGTATTAATACTTACAACAATGATAAACAATACAACAACAACTCAAAAAAACAATGGGAGATGGAGACTTAGATGTGTAAAGTAGAAAAGAGGAGATATGGGTGTGAAAACTATGTAAACAAGTTTATCTAACATAAATATGCTTTTTATAATACTATAGATAGAAACTACTTTTGTCTATGAATATATGGTCATGTACTTGTTCTATATTATTTTACCCTCTTCTATATGGTCTTGGACCTTCTTGTAGTGAGGTTTTGTAACTTTTTGTGCCCTTCACTTACCTAGAAATATTTTTCATTATATGTCACTCCATCTCACCCAACTTCGACACAACCTGTAATGACCCAAAACAAGTAGAAACCATAGATACATGCAATTCCCTTCAACAAAGCATTAGATAAAAATGAGAAATCAATGCGTGGATAAGGATGGAATACCCTTGGCATTAAACACATGCCAAACCAATCCGATTGATGTACTAAAGTATCTCTAGAAGATCAATCCTCATATAGTTCTCATCGAGTGTAGGTTTAAGTGTGAATGTAATGTAAGACAACCCCTATGTGCACCCTTGTGTCTCTTGACACAAAGAAAGTATGCTAACTATAAAGTAGAGACTGTATCAATGTGGTAGTAGTGATATGTAGTGTGTTTTAGCTACTATACTAAACCCATTTTGTCCCTTGAGTACTGTTATCCAAAATGCCTCCCCTAGTTATTTGTATAACTTATATTTCCATTCTAGCTCTGAGGTTCTACATTGTAGGTCGTGCACACTCTTATTGCTCCTTTGGCATAATATCTTGGTTGTAATTCCTCATGCACTCTTGTACACTCCTCCTTTCCTACACCTCTCATATTTTCTTATCCTTTTCCTCTATATGTTCCATTTTCCCTCACGCCCAATCTCTGTGCATTCACCTTCTTCCCAAGTCCATGCATCCCGCATGTGCACCTTGGTCCTGCTTCCCAAAATTAGCTAAGTCCATGGCATTCTTGCATGCCCCCTTCCTTGCTTATATACATTATATTGTAATGATTATGCCTCTTCCATACATTCCTCCCACGCGTATTACTTACATTCCTCTCGCATGCATTACTTTTTGTGCCTCCTTCGCCTTCTTATTTTACACTTTTTCCTCTGTGTACACCTTCGCGCCTTCTTCTCGTACCATCTCTATGCCACATGGTATTTATCGAAATTGAGTGTGATACACGCAACCAATCAAATTTTCCCAACTGGGCACCGAATCATTGTGAAAAACCATTGCTTGACACGTAGCAGAGGCGATAAAGAAGATACATAGTTGGCCATTCTTTAGCCATCCTCAAAGTGTCATGTGTCATTATATGTCGAGTGACATGCAGACTTCAAATCGTCATAAATTTTGCTTTAGAGCTCAAAATTGGGTGTGGTTTGTCTTATTTGATAGTTGTTGTCAAGATATTAATATTTGAATTTTGGTGGGTTTTGTTAGGTAAGAAGATGAAAAATATCCCTCATACCATTAATGCAAGATCTGATTGCTCTAACCACTCGATTTGATTCAGATCTCACCCCTTTCCTTCTCCCACATGCCAAATAGACATGGAGAATCACATTTGACATATTTGTAGGTGGATTTCCAGGAATTCATTGTTGGTTGAGTTTTCAAATCAGATTTTACCTCCTTCTTCTCCCCTTCTCTCATTGATTAATCTATAAATGTAAGAGCATTTCTCATTGTAAAGGGTTGGATTCTTTCAGTTTGTATAGGCATTTCCTTGCATTTTTGAGTTACAGACCTTTAGATTTGGTCCTTGCATGAGGATATCAGCCTCAGATGCCATTGTAATTGACTGTACATTTCTGGAAGTAATAGAAGCATTGTTTTGTGGCTATCTTTTGCCTTATCTTGTTTATGTTCTTCTTTCTTGCCTCTCCTTCACATTGTGTGTTTTTTGTGCCTTCTCACATCCCTTGCATCTCCTTTTATGATTTTGTTTCACAAAAATGACTGTGCAACTAAATTTTCTCTATGTTACACATGTTTAGCCTTCCTCTGTGCATTTTCCTTTGTTTTCACTCAAAGTTGATTGTGTTCATCCCCCTTTATTTCTGGTGTTATCGCCTTCCTTAGTTTTAGTTTTCCCTTTTCACATATCCTTCTATCCCTAGTCCCTTGGCATGTTTAGCTTAGGATTTCCTTTTCAGCATTAGGAGTAGCAGTAGTAGTAGAAGTAGGTAGAGGAACCAGCCTTCTCGGAGGTCTATCTCAAGCGTGCAAGGTCCCACAACTTGGAGACAATCCCATTGTTGACTCAACAAATCAGTTCTTTCGTATCTAAGACACGGGTGTAAGTTTGAGCCCCAACAATACCTTTGAAAATGACTACAATTATTTTTATCTTTCTAATACATGGCTCTAGGACCTTGACATACTTAGAAATAGAGGAAGCTAAAATATTTTACCCTGGTTGAGTGCTTCAAACCTAATGTAGGGGCTGCTCTAAATTGTTGTGAATGATGCCAATTTTGGTAGTTGAAATTCTACTAAAGTTAGACAAATTTTATTTTTAAAATAATCTAAAAATATAATTTTACTATGTTTTATGACTTACTAATTTTATTTATATGTTTTTTTAGTCAAGTGGGATGAAATTAGTGATTTCCTAAAAATAGCTAAAATTAGATTATGAATTGTCGTTTCTAGATAAGTATAAATTCTTGTGTAGTCATCCCCAAAGAGGTGGGAAACACTTTATAAGTTAATATAATTGAAAAATCCTTATGTTATAAGGACCTTGGGGAATATTTTATTGAAGAAGACTATAATTATCCTTTAAAAGAAGTTTTATTTCTTAATAGTATTCCTAAAAAAGATTATTGCATGTTGACTTTGTCCATGGATGCATGAGACTATATTTAAGTTAAATTGGATGTCCAAAATTATTTTAGAATTTTTTTTTATATTGTTAGTTGTTTTATTTTGAGTTTAACTTGCTTTGCAAGTTGAGTTGTAATTCCTAAATTTAGTTGTTTTGTGTTAATAAAAGCATGGCCAAAAGGAAGGCACCATAGTTCTCGATTATCAAAATGTGTGCAAGTATATTTTTCTATTTTTTATCACAGGTATTCATATTTAATAACCATAAATATTACAAAGCTTATTTTTAATTTTAGTGGTGCATAAGTATGCATGGTTGATCATCAAGTACATAAGCAATTCTACCGGTTTAATCACTAGTTTTCCTAGACCTTGTTTGGATCACATAGACCTTATTTTTGGCTTATTTTAGAGGTTGATCAAAACTTAAAGTTTATTTTTATTTTCTCCTTCCATGTACATTTACATATTCTTTCATAAATTATGTGTAAATTATTTAATAATATTTAGGAGAACCTTGAATTCTTTTGTATTGCCATTTCTGATAGGATCTTCGAAAGTGCCAAGTGAGTTCTTAAGTGATATTGAATTTCTTATATAGGATTCCATAGGTGATATGATATACTAATTCCAACCATAGTAATATGAAATGAAACATAAAATATAATAAAATTGAAAATAAAGTACAAGATAAGAGGTGGTAGGATGCATGTCTGAGTTAGCTAGGACCATAATACACTATGGCCTTGAGTTGTATAGTGTTTCCTTGGAAACTAGTGAGATTAAATATCAAGTTTAGGAATTATTCCTAGAGATAAATGAATAATTTTGTTAATTAATATTTCCTATATGAATGATTAAGTATATTTTAGAGTTGAGAAAGTCAAAAGAGAGCTAGAGAGATGTGTCAATTGGACTTAGAATGTGTACATTTGTCTTAACGAGGGAACAAAGCAAAACTTTTCATTTCCCAAGGATAAATTACCAAATTTATGTTTCTACACTCCATCAATATGTAATTTTGTTAAGGGAAGGATGGAGAAACACTAAACTATCTCATCCTTGAATACACCTTCCTTCACTCTCAATGTTTTCTGAGTCGAATAAATCATACATTAATTAAGGGTTTTATGAAGATGTTTGCTGAACTTGATTTTCTCACCTGGAAAAAACATAATGTTAAAACCCGTGTCTTGTTTTAGATTTTGAATATAATGCATGTTTATCTCAATTTTTTGTGTTTTGGTGTTCCACTTGGTTACAAGATATGTGGATCACACTCTAATTATCACACCAAAGTTTTGTGGGTTGGGACTATGGAACCACGAATTCGAAAGCATGTGTTGTATCAACACCGCATAATAAATTATTCAACCCCAAATCTCTCCTATTCAAATAACTAAATTTAAATTGGTTATGATATTATTTTACATTATGTTACTATTTGTTAACATGTAAAATAATAAGGATGGTAAATGTGAAATTTTTCCACCAATAAAATATAATAATTCCTTTAGAAAAATGAATATTTTACAAATATGAAAATTTTCATAAGAGAACCCTTACACATGGATTATTTTTATGTGACTTGTGCAATGTAGTAAGAACACCACTATACTCTACCTCTGTATTATACAAAGAAATGGTAGTATAATTTTTACAAGACCAATTCATATGACCTTCCCCATGATGATAGATATATCTTATAGTTGACTTGCGGTCATCTCGATCCCCTTACCAATAACTATCTAAATATCCTACGATTGTTTTTTTATAAGGATTTTGATTTTTCTACAACCCCTCATAATGTGTAACTAGAAATTGAGGTTATGTTTCATGACTTTTACTTAATCCCATAATTATAAGTATCGTAAAAATACCGAAGAATGAATTTTATAGCTATCAAATGTATTTCATAGGGATCGTTACAATAATGTGATATAAGATTCACGGAAAGTAAATTTCAAGATGTGTATGAGTAAAGTAAAATATACTAATTCCTATAGAGTTTCCCATAAATTAAAATATAACTAATATAATTAATTTCAAGATGTGTATGAGTAAAGTAAAATATAGCTAATTCCTATAGAGTTTCCCATAAATTAAAGGAGTAGAATTTTGTGGAAAGCTTGATCCTTGATTAAAGATAATTTAGTTGGGAATCATATTCTTCCATGTTAAAGAGGTGGAGAATGTCTTAAGAATATTTGGACTGATGGATACATACCTATTTTTACTTTTAAATATAATACCTAGGAATAAATGTAGAAAAACCAAGTCACTTCTCTCAAAAAATTTCTTCAAAATTGATTTTAAATCATGAATTTGTTGTCTAGAATCTCCTGTGATGATTAAGTTGTCATTATAGAGGACCGGAATAAATATTATTGTCTACTTTATTAGATATAATGTAGATTCATAGTAATATGGTTTAAAACTAGAATTGATAAGAGACACGTTAATATTTTCATACCAATATCAAATAACTTGTATCAAACCATACAAGGAATTTTTCAATTTGCATGCATAACTAGAGCTCTAACTATCAATAGACCATGGAGGTTTGGACATGTAGATTTCTTCTTTAAAATCACCATGTAATAAGGAAATTTTGACACCTATCTAGTGGACTTATGATCCCCATGTCATAACCAAGGAGATTATTAGCTGAAAATATTTCATTTTTACATACGGAGAAATGTTTTCATAGTAATCAACACCTTGATTGTGTAAAACATTTTTCTAAAAGTTATTATTTGTACTTGTCAATGGACCCATCGATGCATATTTAGTTTGTTACACCCACTTATACCTCATTATTTTCCTTCCTTTTAGAAGTGGAACCAAATCCCAAGTGTTGTTATTTTTCAAAGAAATAATATCTTTTGTCATAGCTTCCCACCATTCGAGATGCTTATAGGCTTGATGATAATTCTTAGGCTCATATGTTACTACCAAAGGTGTCATGTGTGCAAAACCATATTGACCTTGGGATCTCATCCTACTTAGATCTCAAGATCTCCTTCCAAGGCACTAACCTCATTGCATACTATGTAGGCACAAAAATATGTAATTATTATTATTACATTACACCTCTAGTGTGTTGTTAAATGCATGGTTCCTAAGTGAGAAAATTAAACACTGGTGAGACCTCTCCTAGTCCTTCTATTTATTGGAGTTGATTGTGACATTGTCTTATATTTTGTGGATTTCTATCCTTTTTGGTCGAGTCACGGGATCCATGTTCTCATCATTGGTCATGTTTTTGTTTCATGTCCTTGAGATAGTACTTTGCCAAGTAAGGAAACTAGCACCAGTGCTACTATCCATTCTGGGTGCTTTTGTCCATCTTGTCTTATTTTCTAATTTTCCACTTGACACCTAATATTGGGTATTTTCTAATTCTTATCTCTTGTTCTACGTCATCCTTTTTGTCACTAAGTATTAAAATTCAAACAAAGGATTCATATATACTTAACCTATAAACTATTCTAAAATTTGGGAAATTGAGGCTATCATTTTATATCTATCACTTGGACAAAATAAACACTCAAGTACTAAATTTTGGGTTATATAGGAAGGGCTAATTCTGAATTCCATATCACCCATTCATCTTTGGGGAAATGTAGTTGTATCTCGTTATCTTCGTGTAACTAGAACAAGGGAAACCTAGCTTTAAGGGAAACAATTCTATAACATACACACACTATAACTATATTGAGTCTGAAATGTAGTGCATTTCTCAATGACAATCACATTGGGGTGACTACCGAGGTTAATCTAACATAAGCATACGCATTAATTATTCCATCTAATGTATGATTAATCCTTGTGTAGGTAGTTATGATTTTTTTGTTGGTATAGGTGTGATACGAAACCTTACGGTGAAATTAGAGGAAAAAGAGGAAATTGAAGAAGACAAGATCAAATAATAAAAATACTAGATCCAAAATTTTGATAGGACACTAGTGCACGGTTCGGATGCTAGTGCTTGGGGTGGTCATGTCCCCCTTTGAGAAGTTATATCCAAAAGACTTTCATACCTCTATTCTCCAAACAAAGAACATAAATATCAAATCTAGCATGTTACACCAATTCTCTAACCTATAATCACTCCGACAATGATCTATAAGATACATCACTCTTGTTACCTCATTACTTGCAAGTTTTTTTCTCTTTCATGTTATATCTTGCTTATTTCTGATATGTCTATTTGATCTTAGTCCTCTAATAAATATTCAAATTTAGTTAAATCATTGTGTAGACACATTTTTATTTATGTTATGTGGGTTCGAAAATACATTTAAAAATTCCTCTAACACTAATGGTGGAGTTGTTGGATATCCCTCCTATGGCTCATCATTTAACTTATTGGAACTTGTTGAATAGTATTATTTATAAATATCATGTTCATCATAATAAGGTTTTAATTTTATGTTCATATCGATAGAAGATAATGGATGATGTTAAGGTGATGGCCCATACGATTGATAGTAATCATAAAACACTACATTACATCAAATAATAATCTTAGTGGCTTTTGAAATGAGAAGATGATATGCCTTCACATCTTCATAGTGACTAATAAATATAAAAATATGGACCTTAATTTTAATACATTTTCGCTTTCATCTAGGATATGTGACCATACATTACATACGAAAAAACATAAATTCAAAAAAATTAGGCTTAAACTAGACCATTTTTTTGTTGGTGTTATATCAAACAATCTTTGAATGTGGAGTACGATTTTGAATTTTGTTTACACACATAATAGCTTATACCCAATACTAATTGGAATATAATTATCCATTTACTTGAGTGTGTGATTTTTATGCTTAGTTACACAATTTGTTTAGGGTTGTAGGGCAGAATGTGTTGAATTTAAAAGGACATTTTTTCACGTAAAGTAATCATATAGTTTTCAAAAATTATTCTCCATTACCTATTCTAAGACACTATGTTTTCTACTTAGATAGATTATCTATAAGGGACTTAATTTTTGTTTATTTCTGAAAGAATTCACTTTTAATTATAAAGTAGACCCAAGTTTTGTGAGAGAAATCATATATGAAGGTAAACACATATTTATGCTTCTAAAAAAACATGGGGAAATGACATGAGTTCATTATGGACCAACCATATTTTTCACTAACTCTATAATATTTTCCTTTTGGAAATGGATCTATTTTTTTCCAAGAGCATACCTTAAACAAAATTCATCTATGATCGACACATTTAATAACCCAAGAACCATGTTGTGCTTAATTAGAGTTTGTAATGAGAAATAGTTAAGATGACTAAAATGTTTATTCTAATTTTTATTAAGTCATTTTCATGGGAAATAATTATTTATGAAGGTTGATTACATGTAAATAAATTGAAATTTTACAATATTTCTTGATGATCAACCTTTCAATAGCTTCAATAATATACTAGAATTTAGCTTCTCTAATACCGATATTGTTTACGGTAAAGTCAACAATTTTTCCTTCACTTGAGTGAGTGGTGTAATAAATGGATAATTCATTTAAAAATCTAAAAAAGATAAATTTATGGGAAATTCCATTTTCCATCTCAATAGACCCTTCAACTTCAACATTTTGTAGAATTATGTTTGTAAAAAAATTGTTATGCTATTATACAAGACATTTTGAAATAGAGAACCTGCTTTTCTATATGGTCTAAGGCCCCGAGTCTAATACCCATTAATTTAATATTGATCCACTAAATATTGTAGAAATATTATAATATATATTAGAGGGAGTAAGTTTCAAGTTTTGATCTCTTCTTAAAATTGGACCATTAAATTTAAGCACTAATTTTTGGCATGACCTAGTTACATTATTCGTTATTATCTTTAGCTTTCTATTTTCCTTTTCGTTTGTCTGACGTGGGGTAGAGTTTTGTTTTTCTAATTTATTTCCCTTAGGATTATGATATGTGTCACATCCCAAAATTTTCTTGTTGTGAATAATTATTAATTTGAATGTTTGGATTGTTTATTGATGATTTCAATTATAGTTGATGGATTAATCATTGTATTTGATAATATTTCTTATTTTTAATACATATGATTAATTAGAAAATATGATTTTGTTTTATCATATTTGATATGATCTTAGCATTTATTACATTTACTAATTTAATAAATGAGTTTTCTAATTGGATTATTGAATAAAAAAATTCTCTATGATGGTGATATAACTACATGCATTTTCATGAGTTTTGGATAAATTGGAGTGTTGATCTCATTGTGAGGGAGATAGTTTATAGTAGAAAAACTTTTTCAAAATTCCTTTTTGAATCCAATGTGTTGCAGGCCCTTGTACTAGAATCCTTGCATGGTGATCCAGGCCCCTATTTTGTAATAGATTGAATTGTGCATATCATGAAGCGATAAATATAAGTTTGTGGATGTCTCTTCCCCTGTTGTATTTACTACATTCTTCTTTCCATTTCAAAACATATTACAAATATATTGTGTCTATATTATGCTATTGCAGGGATTCATCATCATTATGCATGTATGGGATATTTTTGTGAGTGTATTTGCTAGACTTTGGATAACTATTATCACCCCTTCTAGTATGCACTTTGCTTCTATTTTTCACACATTGGAAGACTATTCTCACACTCTCCTTTTCTGGTGTATCACTACTTTAGTGTAGGCTTTGTTTTCATGCTCTCTCTCTCTCTCTCTCCCTGGTCCCTTGGAAAGATAGATTAGGAGAAGATAGTTTCGTCTACATTAGAGTAGATTGTGGCAAGTAGTTTAAGAGAAAGAGCTAGATTTCTCTGGAGGTCTATCTCAAGTAGCAAGTCCCACAATTGGAGATAGTACCCATGTTACCTAATCACATAGTGAGCTCAAGAACACACACTTATGCAAACCATAGGGTGTTATGATTTGGAGGTAACAGTCTTGCTTGCACGCGCTGGTGGGACCAAGAGGTCTTCATTTTAACTACTGCAAGAGTGATGTGCACTTGTTGTAAGTTTTTCAACTTGTGAGAAGCTTTGAATTGCACATCTAGAAACTCTTACAAGGCAGAATCCACTTGGTTTCAATAGTCTAAGATTGGTAGATTTATGAGAATAATTCAAACAAGATCAAGAACTAGAGAAGAGGGACTCTTTGCCTATATACATTTTTCCTCGTATAAAGCAAGAAGGGGAAGAAGAGTTCAAAGGTCTCCATCTCCACCGCATAGAACTTTATCGACACCTCCACCTGGAAGGCCTTTTATTCAATCAACTAGAGTTCTCCAACCAATCGAATGACATAGCCAAATCCTTATGTCAACTTCACAGCAATGCACACTGCTTGCTCTCAATGCACAAAATCTAGTTTCAGTTATAGCATTGAAGAACATTCCATATTTCATTGGAGAGAACCAAACAACCCCGATTGACCACATCTAAGACATTGCAAATGTCTGTGTAATTCACGAAATTGTTGAAATGGACATTTATGTCAAGTTTTTGGTATCCTCCTTTAAAGGGAAAGTCTTACTGATGGTTCAAAATTCTAACAGTAGGATCTATTCAAAATTGGGACCATTTGTGCACAACCCTTCATAATCAGCTTGGAGAAAAGGGAGATAATCTATCTTTATAGGAACAATTAACAACTATCAAGAGGGATCCTAATGAAGCAGGTTGATAGATTTCAACTTCAGATTTCGAGAGAACATGGGATAGAATTCCATTAGTTTGTGATACCAACAGATGAAGGTGCTTTCCTATACTTCCTTAAAGCTCTAAATTCTGATATTGCCATGATGATTCAATCCATGGGAGGAATAACTTTACCCACAGCATATAACATTGCTATTAGAGCTGAAAACTACTTGATCCAAGTTGGTAAACTTGCACCTAGGCCACATATGCCTCTATATCTAGAACTAGGAACTCCAAGTGCTAGTCAAGAACCTACATTAGCCCCCATTCCTGCTACAAGAAATCAAAGTTCAACTAAAGCTTCTATTTCATCTTCTAGCACCTAAAATGAGCTCCAAGAAGTTATGAAGCGGTTGTAAAACTTGGGTAATGAGTTAGTGACACTTAAAAGCTAGCAAGCTCAAAATTATAGATCATATCAACTTCAAACTCAACCCAATAGACCCTATACTAGCCTAATAGGGTACATATTCAAGCTATAAATTAGAACCAAGTCAAACCTCCTGCTAATAGATCATTCTAGCCTTACAATCCTAATGTTGCATCCACATCTAGAGCCTTGGTACCGGTGAAAATAACATGGCTCAGAATATGACTGAGTGTTTCCCATGCAATCAAACTCATAACTAGTCAATGTGTTGTTAGTGCAAATTCACAGCACCCCAAATGAGCTATAGATCTACTTTTATAAGGAAATTTCATCTGGTGTTAATGAACAACATCGAGTACTTACCTCCAAGTTGTGGGACTTGCTACTTGAGATAGACCTCCAGAGAAATCTAGTTCTTACTCCTAAACTACCTGCCACAATCTACTCTAATGTAGGGAAAACTAATTGTTCTAATCTAACTTTCCAAGGAACCAAGGAGAGGGAATGCAAGAAAAATGAAAGCCTACACTAAAGTGGTGATACACCAGAAAAGGAGGGGTGTGAGAGTAGTCTTCCAATGTGTGAAGAATAGCAGTAAAATGCATACTAGAATGGGTGATAATAGTTCTCCACAATCTAAAAATGCATTTACTCCAATATTTCATATATGCACAATAATAATGGATCCTTGCAAGAGCATAAAGATAGACACAATACACTTGTAATCAAGGTTGAAGGGGCAAGAAGAATGCAAGAAAACATAGCAGGGGAAGATGCATCCACAAACTTGTATTTTATTGCTTCATGATGTGCACAGTTCAATCTATTACAAGATAAGGGCCTGGATCACCATACAAGGAGTCTAATACAAGGGCCTGTAGCACATTGGCTTTACAAAGAAATTTTTATAGATATTTTCTATCATAAAACTACCTCCTTTACAATGAGCCCAACACTCCAATTTATAGAAAAAATGAGAAGAGAGACAAGGGGAAAATGGAAATCTCGAAATCTATCCTTCAACAACCTATAAGAGGAATTAAATGGAGTGGAATGATTGTATGTTACTTAAAAATGGTCCCCATACTGTTCTAGATGTTGCAACAGAGAAATAATGATGATCATGCCTCTTAATTGTACTCCCAACTACTAAATAAAACAATGTCATGAGCACGGCCATGTTTTATGAAAATCCTCCATCAATTTCACATCAAATCCCAAACTTCTTGATTTTTATGTGTCGTATTAGAACCAAAATTCCAAAAATACCAATTTTATGTGATTTTGTTAAGAAATGCAAAATTTATGGTCTTACGAGTAAGCAGCTGAGCTATGCAGGGTTTGCAAACATTTTCTATCATTTGATAGGAATGAGCATTAATTGACTAGATCCGAATATGTTTATTTTATTTAAATATATCTACCCTCATTAAAACTAATAAATCCAATTTTTTTGAGGTAGAGGATGTCGTGCTCGTTTCAGAAAGTCCAATTTTATGAAAATTAGAGCTCGGAGTCAAAAGTTATGGCCGTTTGAAGTTCGGGAGGTCAAACTTTGACTTTTCCTCCTTGCTATGGCTATTTTGGAAAAATCGGGTCCGCGTGTCCTGGTTGTCTTAGACACATTTTTCCACATCGGCTGATTCAAGCTTCATTGGCTCCTTTTGCGGCCTTTTCACGTCATGCGCATCCCACGCGTACTTTTGTCCCAAAGTTATCCCAAACCAAAATCTCTCGCACTACCCGATAGAGTGACTTGCGGTTAATTAGCCGATTCAAGGCGTCCCACGCTTTCTTTTTTCCTAGCTATCCCAAAGCGCATGGAACAAAAAATTCTACTTTTTTTTTATTTTTACTACTGCAGCCATTTACGCTTTGGCGTCCCATGCATCCCGATGTCCCAACTGTCCCGCGGACCGCCTAGGACAAAAAGTTCAATTTGCCGATTCCTTTGTATTTCGGCCACATACTTGGTACGATGAACCCTAGTATGATCTCTGACCTGGTACAACCCATAGCCCTCAAACCTGCAATCTATTAAAACAATGCTACGACTTCATTTTTCACATTTTTTCAATTATTTCTAACTTGTTGGATTTTTTTCCTTGGATGGGGAGGTTAGAGAGAGACCAAGGGGACCCCAAAAAACATGATTTGGGCATTGAGTCAATTCACTTGCTCGGGACTAAAGAATTTGATGCATGTTATCAAAATTACCTTGAGGGGTGAATTTTGGATAACATGTGCTTCAATGGTGCTTTAAATCAATCCCTTATGGTGACAACAACGGGTGTAGAACAAGAGATGGGTTAAGGAGGAAATTAGGTGTAGGAAGTAACTCAAAGAAGAGGCACCTCCAAATGAGACTATGCTTGTCAGTTAGCAAACTAAATATTTATGTGGTATAAATCAAGCCCCTTCTCAAAGTGTAGTAGTTAATACATGGTCCAAGAAAAGGAATATTAGAGAAGGACAGTCATCTAACTCAAATGATCCATAGCCCTCTATTACTCCACAAGGTATGGGTAATCAAATTTCAGCTCCCAATATACAAGGTCAGCCCAAGCCACCTTCTAGACCAACCCAAGTGCTACTTGTAACATCCCATGTGTAAGAGAAGAATTTCCATGGCAGGGGAAGTAGAGATAGTTCATCTCCGTTCAACATCATTGAGCTAGATGAAGAAAATGAATGTAAATATCTCAATGTGGGAGTCATTGGCTATCCTAGGACAAAGAGACCTATTACAAGATGCTATGGAAAATTTGTCAGCATCAAACCAGCCACCCAATCATAAAGAAAATTTACTTACTAATGCAACTCAGCAAGGAGGAAATCAGTGAGATTAGAAAGGTAAAAATTTGAATCCCCCACCATTCTATATCTCATTGATCATAGGAGATAAGTTGGTACATAATTACATGATTGATTTGGGAGCAAGTAGCTCAGTCATGCCAAAACAGATAGCTGATCAATTGGGCCTTCAATATGAAGTCATCTCTAAATGTTTGGTGCAACTAGATAGGACAGCAATAACGACAGTTAGAGTAATCAAAGATTTAAGCCTCACATTGCATGCATGTCCCAATGTGATCGTCTTACAAGACGTATCATTCATAGACTTGCCACCACTTTTTTCCTTGTGTTTTTCAAGATACTTCACTACTAAAATTGGAGGCTATTTGTCTATTGATTAGTCACACATGTTATTTAGAACAAGGTATGGAGCTAAGGCTACAATCAGATCTGAGCCTATTACAAACTTTCATATTGAGCCTCACACACCGAGTCCAATCAATGTGAATTGTTTAGCATTTGATCAAGAGGATCATCCAAGCACTCATGAAGTAGATACCAAAGTCAGATGCATTCCATACTTGACTCTTGATGAATGGGCAAACAAGAGGCATGCTTTTGACCCTTATAAAGAAATGGAGGAATCTGAGCTAGGATTTTATTGTTTGCATGAAGAGAATCATCCTCTCCCTAGCATCACCAAGCCAGACCACAAAGATGATAACAAAGTATGATGAATATTCTTTGATGGCTCAAGGAGTAGACAAGGTGTCGGAGGAGGAGCTATGCTCATTTCACCACAAGGTACAAAATATTACTCAGCTTTCTATTTCCAGTTTGCTTGCTCAAACAACACAGCTGAGTATGAAGCCTTAATTCATGGATTGCATTGGGAAAGAAAGAGAAGTATTAAAAATTTGCAAGTATTTGGTGATAGTGAGCTGATTGTGAACCAAGTCGAGAAGACAAAATGCTGAAAATATTGATCATTGAAGAACTACAAGAATCGGGTATGGGATCTCATTGAATATTTGAAACTTTTAGCATCAATTCCATCCCAAGAAAGAAGAATGAAGCAGCAGACAGATAGTGGCAGCGTTTGGGGCAGCATTTGATGTTGTACAAAATATCAAAAGTGAAAAATATCAACCTCATATCAAAGTGGTAGTAAGACCAGTTGTTCCAGATAACAATACAATTTGGAAAGTCTTCAATAATGATCAGCAAATTGTCAATTTTTGACAAGAAGAAGTTGAGTTCTCTACCAGAACCAAGACAAGTTGGAGCAGCAATATGGTGACCAAGTGGCGCAGCTCAAAACTAAAAAATTACCAAAAGGACTTGTAACTTTAGAGTCAATTTTCAACCTGAATGATCAATTCCAAAAGGAGAAGGAAAATATTCAGGTAAAGGGTGGAGATTCATATCCCATTTCAGTAGATGAAGGCAAGACATTGCAAATTGGTAAAGTAAGTACCCAACAAGAGAAATTTTAATTTGTTCAACTTTGTCAAGAATTACCAGATGTATTTTCTTGGACTTATAAGGATTTAAGAGGTTTCAACCCAAGGCTAGCATAACATACTATTGAGTTGGATCCAGAATCCAAGCCCATCAAATAGAAGCAAAGGTTAGTGAATCCTCACATTGAACCTCTCATGAGGAAAGAGTTGAACAAGCTGATTGAAGCTAGCATCATATTTCCTATCAAACATTCAAGTTGGGTTGCAAACTTGGTGCCGGTGGTAAAGAGAAATGGATAAATCAAATTGTGTGTAGACTTTCATGACCTAAATAGAGCATCACTGAAGGATCATTATCCACTTCCATCAATGGAACAAATCTTGCAAGTTATAGTTAGTTCCGAAAGGTTTTCATTGCTAGATGGCTACTCATGCTATAATCAAATAATGGTGAAAGAAGAAGATCAATTCAAGAAATTCTTTACCACGAAATGGGGCACATATGCTTACAAGAAGATGTCATTAGGACTGTCAAATGCCAAAGCAACATTTCAGTGAGCTATGGATATGGTGTTCAAATGCTTAATCAACAAGATAGTGTTGGTATATCTAGATGATATCATCATCTTATCAAAGAATGCAGAAAACCACCTCTTTAATTATTTCAAAGGTGTAGAAGGTTTAGAGTGTCATTGAATCAAGAAATGTGTATTCTTGGCACACGAGGGAAAATTTTTGGGCCAAATTGTCTCAAGAGAAGGGTTAACAATTGATCCTGAAAGATTTGAGGCCATCCGAACACTTCCATTGCCACACCACAAGAAATATATTTAAAGCTTCTTGGGAAGGATAAACTTTGTCTGCATATTTGTACCTGATTTTTCCACTCTTGTGAAGCCTTTAACAATGATGTTGAGGAATATTCTTGCATTCAAATAGAAAATAGAAGGTAAAAAGAGTTTTGAGGCCATCAAGCATGCAATATCATAGGCTCCAACTCTTATCAACCCAGAATTTTCAAAGGACTTCATGTTGTATGATTTTGGAGGATCAGATACAATCTCATCTATCTTGGTGTAGCTGAATAGAGAAGGTTCAAAAAAGCCATGGAATTCTTCAGTCAAATCCTAGAAGATTGCAAAGTAAATAATTCTTTCATTAAAAAGCATGTCCTTGTTGTCATTAGGAGTTTGAAGAAGTTAAAACACTTGGTCTCGAACAATAAGATTCAACTGCTAGTGTCAAGGATTTTCTCCTAAACAAGGATTTGAATGAGAAGAGAGTAGGTTTAGATCACTCGGGTAATAGGATATGAAATTGAAATCAAAGTGACCAAGTTGGTTCATGGAAAAGGTTTGTGTGAACAGCTCGCTTCCAAACAACAAGATGAGTAAACGAATGAAGAAGAGGTTGTCATGTTACTACAAAATGATCACGAACAGCTAGCTAACGATGCACCCATTCCATGTTGGACTCAAGAATTGGTGCATTATCTCCAAACAGGTTTGTGCCCTTTAGAAATGAGAAAATCAAAGAGAAGGTAATTTAGTTTACAGGCCATCCCGTATGTGCTTATTCATGGTGTCTTATTCAAGAAAGACATTAATGGTGTTCTGTTGAGATGCATTAGAACATGTCAAGTTGGGAAGATATTACGTGGGTTCCATGATGGAGAAGTAGGAGGCCACTTTGCTCCATAAGTAACAACTCTCAAGATCATGAAGGTTGGTTACTATTGGCCTACTATGTTTAGTGATTACTACTCATGGACCAGAAATGCAAGAAATGTGCATTCTTCATAGGGAAAGAAAGATTAGTATCCCTGCCTCTTCATCCAATTTCAGTAGATCAACCATTCATGCAATGGGGATTGTACTTCATTGGAGTGATCAACCCAAATTTAAGTCAAGGCCACAAGTGGATACTTATGGAAATAGACTATTTCACTAAGTGGACTGAAGCAGTGGAACTTAAGGAGGCAAATGAATCTAGCATCTTGGATTTCTATGAAGGGATAGTCACAAGGTTTGGTGTCCCTACTACTATCATATCAAATAATGCATTGGCATTTCTTGGCACAAAAATCACTGAATGGGCTGTCAAGAATGGCATATACCTCAACACCTCTTCAAACTATTACCCTCAGGGTAATGGCCAAGCATAGTCCACAAACAAAAACTTACTGAGAATCATTAGAAGGACTCTTGATGAGAATCAGAGAACTTGGCACACGAAGCTCAAATCAGCTCTATGGGCTGATAGGATCACACCCAAGAGGTCTACATGAAGCTCTCCATACAAGCTTGTATATAGAAAAGAAGCAATTCTACCTATATCACTTGAGTTGTTGGCATTAGCATTCATGAAGTAGCTGGAGCTAGCTGAATTTGAACCTATGGAAATAAGGTATGTAGATCGAATGGAACCGGAAGGAGCAAGAGAACATGCAAAGTGTAGACTATGGAGAAGGGTCAAGCATTGATCAAGAGGAGTTTTGACAACAGAGCTAAAGCTAGAACATTCCAAGCAGTAGATTTAGTCTTGAAGTGGGATGTTGATCGTGCTTAAGACAAGCAAGCATTCCATGTTCGATGCCATATGGAGTGGCCCATATATGATAACTAAAAGCAAAGTTAGCATTTCCTTACGGATGGTGAAGAATTACAGATTCTAGTCAATGAGAATCTATTTCAAACATTGCTATTAGAAGGAGAATTTCTCACCCTTGTAAATATTAGTCTAGTTTTTCCAATTCCTCTAAGTGCTTGTGCACATTGTGTTGTTAGAATAGGTTTCATTTCCTAAGTTCCATTGCACATGCTCTATTTCTTCTAGTGTATGCTTGTATATAGTTCATCTCACTACTAGAGGAGAACTTGTAGCCATAAGAGAATCAAATCGAAAGGCATCCATATTGTGGTAGGTTCAAGTGTTGTCACTACAATTCCAGCAGATCATATTTTTCAGAGAGTTGAGTGAGGGAAAAGCCTCTAGGTTTCAAAAAAATTCTACTCTCACAAATCTTGAATCCAATATTTTCTTATAAAGTTGAGAGTGTAAAAATGGAGGCGATTCTGGACTCAAGAGAAGTAGTGTTCTAGTGACTCAAATATGTAGGTCTTTAAGTTCTAGGTTAGATTCAATATTACCAGTGTAGACTCCATGCCCAATGGATTGCTGCTATAGGCAATGGCCATACTTCATCCTACAGCAAGCAGATAACCCTTGTCACCAAATTGTTATCCCAATTCACCCTCAAGGTAATTTTTATAACCTGCATCATTTCTTCATGCTTGAGCGAGTAGAAATGGTCAAAGGCCAAAAATAGGTTTTGGGATTCCCTTTGGTTTCTCTCTAACTTCCCCATCTAAGGAAAAAATCCGAGTTAAAAAAAATGTAAAAATCCAAAAAAATGGCATGTGCTAGTATATTGCAGAAAAGTTAGATATTTTTGTCCCGGATGGTCCGTGGGACATCAAGAAAATCAGGACCCAAAAATCCGAAATGGCCGCAGTTGAAGGAATCGAGAAAATCAAAATTTTTTATCCCATGTGGTCCACGGGATAGTTGGGACACTGGGATGCGCAGGCTCCGAAATGCCAAAATAGCCAATTACAAAGGAGATGCAATGAATCTAGAGGTCAATGGCCCCAATGGCCCGATCAATAGAGGGACAGATGAGACATCAAAATCTGAAATCACCGCACCAAGAGGGAATCGGTAAAAGTGGAAAAGGGAGGCCCGTATGGTCCAAGTACACATGGGACATGAGTTCACAAAACCTGATTTTACTGAAAATGTTGTGGAAGGAGGATTGTGGGTGGATTATATATTTTTTTCCAAGACATTGAAAACACAAGGACCGAAATAGCCAAAACGTCCGCATGCAAAGGAAAATAGTGTAAACTAAATCCCAAACTTCAAATGGCACTATCTTTTGATCCTGAGCTCTGATTTTCATGAAATTTGACTTTCTGGAATGAGCACGATGTCCTCTATGCCAAAAAAACTAGATTTATTAACTTTTATGAGGGTATCTTTATGATAATAAAGGGAAAATATTCAGCCCCATTTAATTAGATGTTCATTCCCGTTAAATGACATAAATGTGTGGAAGACCCAGAACAACTACCTACACTTAGAAGGCCATAACTTTTGCATTTCTCAATGGAATCACAAAATTGGTACTATTGTAATCATGGTTCTGATCCCAATGCATAGAGGTCAAGAAATATTAAATTTGATGAGGAATAGATGTTGATTTTGTATAAAATGTGGCCAGGTTTGTAACAATGTTTTATTTGGTAGTTGGGACACATTAATGAAACATGGGATGACATATTTCATTACTGCAAGTTATGTGACAATATGGGGGACCTCTTACAAGAAACATACCCTCATTTCAATCCATTTATCACATCTTGCAAGTACTAGGAGGATAGATTTCAAGATTTTCATTTTCCTCTCTCTCTCTCTCTCTTCTCAAATTTCTATAAATTGGAGTGTTGAGCTCATTGTGGGGGCGAGATAGTTTCTAGTAGAAAAACTCGTTAAAATTTCTTTGTGAAAGCCAATGTGTTGTAGGCCTTTATAGTGTAATCCTTGCATGGTGATTGAGGCCCATATTTTTAATAGATCGAACTGTGCATATCATGAAGTAATAAATATAAGTTTGTGGAGGTCTCTTCCCTGTTGTATTTTACATTCTTCTTTCCCTTTCAAAACACATTACAAATATATTGTGTCTATATTATGTTGTTGCATGGATTCATCATCATTGTGCATGTATAGGATATTGTTATGAGTGTATTCTCTAGACTGTGGAGAACTGTTATCACCCCTTCTAGTATGCACTTTACTTCTATTTTTCACACATTGGAAGACTATTCTCACACTCTCCTTTTCTAGTGTATCACCACTTTAGTGTAGGATTTGTTTTCATGCACTCTCTCTCCCTGGTCCCTTAGAAAGATAGATTATGGCAAGATAGTTTCACCTACATTACAGTAGATTGTGGTAGGTAGTTTAAGAGCAAGAAACAGTTTTCTCTAGAGGTATATCTCAAGTAGCATTCCCACAACTTGGAGATAGTACCCATGTTACCCATTCACATAGTGAGCTCAAGCACACACACTTCTGAAAACCATAGGGTGTTGTGATTCGGAGATAACAATACCTTGTACAGGAGGTAATTTGCATGGTAGAAACTAAGGCACATGCAAATAAGATGGATAAGAACATGTGTTAGTAGAAAAAGTTACATCCATGTGATAAAAGACAATGTAAACAAGCAATAATACGAGAAAAGTATACCACAAAAAGTGGGTTTCAATATGGGGCATCGCTCACAATGTCATAAGACAATTAGGGTCGAAGCATCCAAAAGCATACAAGTAATGAACAAGTAAGACATAGGACATAACAAGTAAACAATGGCATACAATAGAAGACAATAGCAAACAAAGTATCAGACAACCATGGTTGCAAATAGTTCCTACAAAACAAATCGCACATGAAGCACCCGTTAGCATGTTAGAAAGATAAAAATTATGTCAAGACGTGTATAGATCAATGGAAAGCAATGTGCTAGTAAGAAAAGGAATTCATATAAAATGAGACAGTAACACTTGTAGTGTGTAATAAAGTAGATGCTCGGGAGCCTCGATGGGACCTGTAAGAGGTACAGTGCCAAACATCCATGTTGCATGTAAATTTTGCATTCATAACTAGAGAACAAGTAAACACACATGTTTATATAGAGAAGATAATGACATACAAAGTATTTTTCTATCATGAAAACAAAGTGTACATATAACTAGTATAATAAATCAAGAGTATGTGTAACCAAGATATGTAGTATGTTGTGATGTGTAAGCTGGAATGATATGTAATGTGAATTTGATAGGAGAATTTTTCCCCCTTAGTGGATGTGAATGATCATGAGATGAGGTTCATTTATATAAAATACCCCTCAAGAATCAAGAATGAACCATATATTAATAGTGTGTCATTGGGAATGGTTTGAAAATGTGTACTAGATAGATAGAACATGAAGCATAGATAGTTAAGAGTGTGAGTGAGATGAGGTTCATTTCATATTTATACACTCAGCACTAGAGTATGAACCATAGAACTAGATTACGTCATAGGATAGTGTGATATGTGAGAATGTGATGCCGAGAGATGTTTCATGAATGCATAGAGTACAAAGTGTGTGTGTGTATGATGTGAGGTTCATGGATGTAGTATGCCGTCAACAATCAAGTGCAAATCATATCACAATATTTCTTCATAGGGTAATGATGATACAATTTGAGTATGAAGTTGTGTAATATGCATGAGAAAGACTAGATGTGAAGCGTAGAGTGGAAGATTAGAAATGCAAGACACCTGATAATGCTAAGAGGGGGAATAAGTATGATGCCTCTCAAGTGTATGATGATGTATAAAATATATGACAAAAGTGAAGGGAAAGAGTCCTCCACCCAATGCTTGTGGATATAAAGGCCTCGACCATGCACCGAGATTGGTGATATATGAGGCAGAGATGATGTATCAATGAATAAGACCTATGTGCATGAAACCTAGGATGTGATGAGCACCTATGTGAAAGAGACAGAGGAGGTGATATACACCTATGTGAAGGAGACTGTGGAGGTGATGTACACCTATGTGAAGGATACCATGGAGGTGATATGCAACTATGTGAAGGAGACCGAGGAGGTGATGTACACCTATGTGAAGGAGACCGTAGAGGTGATGTACACCTATATGCAGAAGACCAAAGAGGTGATGTGCACCTATGTGAAGGAGACCAAGGAGGTGATGTACACCTATGTGAAGGAGAATATGGAGGTGATGTACACCTATGTAAAGGAGACCTAAGAGGTGATGTGCAACTATGTGAAGGTGACTGAGGAGGTGATGTGTGTAGACACCAAATTTGGGTCACACTCCCCTTGGTCCCCTTCACTTAATTAACATAACACATTTAACTAATCATGACCCCTTTACCCCATATTAATATTCATCCTCACATTATTAATTAATTTAATTATTTTAATTAAGTTAATTTCATCCTCACACCTCCACCTCATCTTGGACCTATTCTGGGAATTTAACTCACAGTGACCAAGTCATCACTCTCAGCACTGAGTCATCACTCCCAGTGTTGAGTCACTACTTGACCTAACTAACTAAGAATTCTTCCTAAACCTAACTGGACTTCTTCTAAGATCTTCCTTCCTTCTCTCATGTGAACTCTACTTCCCTAAGTGGACCCAACAATCAAAATCATGCCAAAAATAGTAAAGATCAGGCTATTTTTGGTAACTTGGACTATTTCACCCTAACCAATGCCAGTTTATCCTCAACCGACGTCGGTCACCTAAACTACCATCGGTTCCTTTCTATAGAATTTTGCAACCCTTTACCTAGGTTGGTCATTCAGTTATTGGAGCTTATTGCATTCAAGCACGAATCTTCAATCCCTCTTGCATCCAAACGATGAACACACACAACTACAGTGAAAGACAAGCAATTGGTTCTCCTTCCAGAGCATTTGAATACTTGTAGGAACACACAAGTTGTACTGTCATGACACTGGACTCAAGAAACTCTTCTATGATAAACCATCAACCATATTAACTCAAAGGATCTATAAAATACAAAGTAAGTATTGTGATTTTAATCATTTGTGCTTATCCCATTATAGATCTCTTGCTTCTTTAAGTACTTTATTTCTTTTGTTACTCATACATCATCTTCTTCCCACCAACCCACTATTTAACCACCCTAATCCTTTTCACCCTTCTAAACCTCCTTCTTAGTGTTCTTGAGTCTTCTCATCCATATTACGACCCAAACCATGCTACCTTCACTCTCTATGCAATCACAAAGAGCCTAAAACCCATTTTTAATATTTCATTACCTATTTCCCCTACCAATGTCGGTTCCTTAACTACCATCGGTTTAGTCCCCATATCGAAAGCATCGGTCACCAGACTAATATCGGTCTCTATGTCATTTTATATTCTCAAACCAGAAAGCTTCCCACTCACCCAAAACCAACCCTGCATGAGACCACAACCAATCATCCCCAGGACCCTTACAGGACATTTTAAAAACCTATCTGAAATGAACAATCCTGGTTCTAATTAGATTTAGTGTTATTTTGATATCTAGCATAAAATCTAGTGTATTGTGTATGAGAAACCTAAATCATTACATTGCAATAAGACTTATTTATTTCAGTTGCTTATTCACATTGAATTTTTATTAAATAGTGGATCGACAAACATCTCTAGGAAGCACAGTGCTTAAAACCCGATATAGCATACGCTAAGCATTCCACTTCATATGATATTTAATACTCTTTTGTGGTCTTGATTTTCATCTATAGGTAGTCCTTCCCATAAAAAAGGAGTTCTCTATGATCAGGTTGGATAATGTCAACAACGCACACATTCTACCTTCCACCTTCACCTCACCTCACATTTTACCTTCCACCTTCACCTCAGGTATTCCTCCTTAACCATTTACCTTCTATCTGTTTCATCCTAGAAAGCATAAAACTTATTGGTGAAACATTTTGGCACACCCGGTGGGACCCATTTGGGGTTCTTTGCATTATTCATTCTTAGGGAATCATTGTGTGTTTATTTATTTTTAAAAGAAATTTCACATTAAAATCTTCTCCCTTGGAAACATTCTTCTTCTCCTACTGATCTCAGTGAAACTTGTATTTTGGATTAAAAAGAACACTTCTTTTTATTTTGTATTGCATTAGTGAAAGACATAATCTTTCATATTCATTATTTCTCTCATCGAATTTCATTATGGATTTGGGTTTAAAATATTTGTATCTCATTTCTATATGTTGCATTCTAGCTCATCTAAATTGTGGATAGCTTGTATACTAGAAGTCATGCCTAGATGATGGTTGACAAACTAAACCGTAGTTCACATTTTGCACACTCTTTATACAAAATCACTGAAAACAAACTACACATTTATTAAACAACATCTTTCCCGGAAGAATCTATCAACGATCACATGATCAGAGGATTGACAATGGGCTCCAGCTAGTTTTCTAGCTAGTTATCATATCAGAGAAGGATCCCCCATACCAAAACTTACCTGAAACCAGCCATAGTTGTTAGTTTTCATAGGGAACCTTTGGTAACCAAAAACTCTATTCTATTCACAAGTCATTCCTAAATGGCATAAGCCATAACATAAAATCTACATCATAGGATTTTTGTTTGCTAGCTTTTGCTTGATTTGTGTTTTGAGGTGTGAGTTTGTTTTCTTCATTTTTTCTCTCCCTACATACTCCACAATCATAGTTGGTGTATTTGATTGTTTTTAGTGTGTTAGGACTAATCATTTTCATACTCGGTCTCTGAGTTGGTCTTTTTATTTGACCTAAATCACCAAAAATTCACTTTTTCCATTTTTCACAGATTTCACAAGTAACCGGTGTTGGTCTGATGACCGTCATCGATTTCATCATCTCACCACCATTGGTTTTATGTTTTTTTGTCATTTCTACCAAAGTAGCATTCAATCTATATTTATTTTCTTTTGTGACTTCCTCTATCACTTTACTATATCTCTGAGTCCTTGATATCACCTTCAGAGTCCAGTTCTACTTCGTCTTCATCATTTATTGCAGATTTACAAATCTTTCATTTCTTTATAAGTAACCAACATCGGTCTAGTTGACCGGTGGTGGTTACCCCCTTATAATGGCATCGGTTACCACAATGACGCGTTGGTCTCTATGTTCTGATTTTCTAATCATAACAACAATCAAATCACACATTTTAAACCCATTTTTCTCCATTTCTTTTGTGTTTTTACATTATCAGCAAAGCTCATAATACCTATTCTATCATCAGTCACATGGTTTTGAATCCTAAAAATCTAACACTCTTGTTTTTCACACTAGCCACCATCCTCTCCCAGCTATCCCATCACCCCTTCCATCTCATCACCTATGGACCCTAATCAAGATCTTGCCATACCCATTGGTGATGAGGAGTTTGCAAGACTCCTTGATCACAACCCCACCACTCTACAAGTACTATCTTACTCATTCATCTACCCATGATTCATCAAGGCAGCTTGTATATGGCATGCATGTGTCCATTCCTCCTACCCTTACACCCACTTTTGCATTAGCTACTACTAGTTTGGCCTTACCCTCTTCCACCTTACGACCTGTGGTTTAGCATCTTAACCCTACATCATCGATATCTGTTGTAGTTATGGCATCTATTGCACCTTTGATGTCTATCACTCCTACGATGTCAACCATTCCTTTATCAACCACCTTAAGTGTAGGTCTATCTACACCCACCACCTCTCATATACCTATTGCATCTCAGCCACCATTGGTGTCGGTAGCCCATACTCCCTTCCAAAACATCATCCTCTCCATCCCACGATCTCTTCATCTAATTGTTATGAGAGTCTTTTTGTACAATCCACTTACCTACACTTATCACCAACACCCCCTATTTCATCTACCACTTATTCAGGATACTTTCCATCTACATCTATTTTGGCCTATGTTCCTCCCTCACAAATTTTGTACTTGGCATCACCACATACTAGGATTCCACCCACGTCATACCCGCCTCATTTACCTCCTTATACAATAGGAGGTGCTCATTCATCAAAACCTACCAATGATCTTATCAAAATGATGATAGACAAGATGTAGACATTAAAAGGATGCATTTCCAGCTCATCTAACTCTCTCGACATATGATGAGATTTGTAATGAGTCCATTCACCTATCCATTCCGATTCACCCATACCCTCCCCATTGGTAAATACCTAAATGCAACTGATTCAACAATAAAGAATACCCACAACATCACTTGCAGTATTTTAAACATGTGTGTTATTTTATTTCTCATGATGACACTTCTCTCTTGTGGACATTCCCAATGTCCTTGACAGGACCAGCTTTAGATTGGTATAGTGTTCGCCCAGAATTCCATATTTTCATTTAATTAGGTAGCTCAATATTTTCTATACCACTTTTCTATCAACATTGTCAAGAAGGTCACCATGACTAACTTGTACATGATACACCATATGAAGATGAATCTATCACATATTTTTTCACTCGTTAGCAGAGCCTGGTCAACCAACTCACATTCCAACTTCATCAAACTGAGTTAATAGATTTATTCACTAGAGCTTGTGCTAGACACATCTTTCCAAATCTCCAAGTTAAAACCTTTCACATGTTTGACGAGGCATTCACCATAGCTCGGAAACTTGAAATTTGTGCCATTGAAGAGAAGAAGATAAAATTATATAACAAGAACTTTGCATTTAAATAAAATGATATCTCTTCATCTTCCAAATCGTAAAATAATTATTCTAAAGTAAAAGGATCTTTTAATGCAAAGTAGTTTTAAAATTCGTCCCATCTCATATCCAACAAATCAAATCCTTCTTCCAATATTTCTCCTATTCAGGATTTTTAGTTCAAGCGGGAGCAACAAAATATACTCCCATAGGAGAACCCTAATCTTAAATTTTAGAAAAACTTCTAAAATCTGGAGTAGTCACTCTTCCACCCATCAAACCACATACTGGTTTTGAACCCTCTCATCATGTTTCTGCATGGTACAAAGAAAATGATTACTGTAACTATCATCGCATTAGAGGTCATAGCAATGGTAATTGTATAACTTTCAAAAAACCTCGTCCAAGAAATGTTAGATAATGGAGATCTCTTCTTGGATAATCCTAATGCACTGGCTAATCATAACATCCACATCTTCAAGAATTCATTCCCAAATCAGACCCCATCATCTAATGAAACCGGTGAAACTTCAACCAATGATAGTAACATTCCTAATGTTCATGTTTTTTTTGACATCATACCAGCTCTTCCTGCTCAATTTCCTCCTACTCCATCTATCAAGGAGATTCTTGTATGAGATCCTTCATCCACGAAGGACCTATTTCATCTACTTATTTACACACATAGAGTCTCCCTTATCTTCTCCTTCACCCATGGAGGATTCCACCATATTTTTTGATACAGTTTCCCCACTCACCTCTCAACCTAAAGAAAAACCCACTATACTTACTTTTCTACCCATGTGAGAGTCATGCACACCTTATTCTTTTCCAAAAGATGAGATTACCTCATCCAAATTTCCATCTCCCCTACCCATGGGGGATCTATTAGCAACATCCCTTCCTATTAGTGACAATTATCCATTGTCTTTCAAGGATCTTGATGATCTTCTCTTGCCTCTTCTACTCACAGAGACTGAATCCAACCATTTCCCTATCTTACAGACATTATTTACAAGGATTACTACCAAATCAACATCATCCCCCTACATTAGTGTCATTCTCACATTTTCCCAACCACTTGGATTTTGTTGACAATTCCATTCTTTGGCAACGTCTTTGAATGCCTATCTCGGTTCAAATGCGGATGTTATCTGCTGACACTTCCACGATCTATCCAAAGGTGTTTCAGACAACCAAAACCATCATTCTCATGCCACTTGTAGCAGAGCCCCTTCTTCATCACCCTTACTCAAACCTAAACCTTTACCAACAAACAAATTTTTGATTATGCCTAAAACCTTACCGCATCTATACCTTCCTTTGTGTCCGGGCCCATTACCACATTAGGAGTTATGTCATCATCAATTCTATTCCATCCACCTATCAAACTAGATTTAGCCACATCCTTACAAGCCATCACAAATATTATTCCCCACCTAAGAAGAAGACCTAACCCCTTAGGCCACATACATGTGACTTTTTCCACTAACCCTTTGTCACCTTCACCACTTCCATCTATCCTAGGTCCCCACCCATTAACCTTGGTGAAGCAACCTCCTACTTAGAGTAAACCAAAATCATGGCAGCCCACCCCATCATGATCTCTGTTACCCAAATTACCTGCACAACTTACGCCTTCGATGTCACCTACATCCTTTCTACCTCCTGTACCTACACCACTTCCAGTATCCTCATCATTACCCATGTCAGTCCCTTCTCCTCAACCAGTCCCTTCCACATTTCCTCTTACCAAAACCTTCACCACACCTGCATTATCACCTTGTCTAACTCATCCTCTTTTGCCATCTTCCTTCCCTTCTACATCATGCACTTCTTCTTCACCTTTACCCAAGAAAGTGCAACCAAATCCCAAAAACCCACTACCTTCCAAAGAGGTAGTTAAACCTACACCACCTTCAACAACTAGTTCACCTACTACACCTTTACCCAAGAAGGTGAAATCCAAACCTAAAACTATACTATCTACCAAACAAGTGGCCAAACGTACTCAATGTCCAATTCCACCTCTAGTGACGCCTCTCCCAACAAATTCACCCACACTTCCATCCAAACCCACACTAAGTTCACATTGTGATCCATTGGTAGGGTCTTACGTCAACATCTTAGCTAACCTTTTGGAAACCTCTGTCATCAAATTTCCACCACTTAGACCTTACAACCCAATCAAACATAAACCAGAAGGGTTTGATGATACCAAAATTTACACTTATCATCATGTGTCTAGGCATGATGTGTAAAATAGTAAGGATCTCAAGACTATTCTTCTCTAACTATGTTCTCTTGAAGAAAACTTTGACGATGATGATCTTTTAGATGAGGACCCTATTCCACCTGCACCTATCACCACACATCCTCGTCCCTTACCTATTCAACGACCTTCATCTCCACCTCCATAACCCTTTTATCCCCTCTAACATTTGAGATCAATATGGTCCACATAAGATATCTAGCCAAACCTCCACCAAAATTCCAATGTGTTGCATTACTTTCACAAAACCATTATATTCCCTCACCCTATTTCTTCCCATCCTGTCACTACACCTATCACAATTCACCTTCTCCTTTACCACAAATCAATATGGTTCAAGTTGCCACTTGATCCCAGAAGGACAAAGGAAAGGAGAAAACAACCAGCTCATCTACTACTCTTTTACCCAACATTCCATCTATACTTGTACCCAAAATCACCATCTGTGGACCCGCATACCCTATTTCTGATGGGGTTTTCCATCGTACAATTCTTAAACAATTGCACTAGTCTCCTCTCAAAATGTCTTTATACGACCTCATCCAAACCTCTAAGTCTCATCATCAGGCCCTCATTGAGGTCCTACAATCTATTGAGGTTCTACCTAATGACCCTACGCTTGTTGCATCCATTATCACTCCTCACCATGTGGCATCTCTGACCACTTTCCCCTTCCTTTTCTCCCACTACCACTCATCAAGTAGCTGCTCTTAGTTTGTATGATGATGAGATTGTACATCTCTAATTAGATTATCCTTACCCCGCCCTATTTATTTATGTCTACGTTGATAATATATGCATCGATGCATTATGATCGATGGAGGTGCCAATATCAACATCATTTCCTCCCATGCATACAACCAAATGCACATTCCTACCAACTACATGCATAATAACCCAGTTATGTTGCATTCATTTAACGATGCCATGACTTCCACCCTTAGCACCATCATTCTCCACATTTACGTGGGCCCTCGTACCATTCCTAAATTATTTTGTCTTAGAGGGGAATTCCAGTACAATATGGTGTTTGGTAGACTCTAGATTCACATCATGGGTTTTGTTCCTTCAACCTTACACCATTGTTTAAAATTCAAACATGAAGGGAACAACTATACCATTCCAACCAACCCTTCACCTTTCAAGACTTGTAACATGTTGTATTAACCCAATGATGTCCTTATACTAGTTAAGGCATCTACCACCGCTACCACTTCTTCTTCAGCCACTACCTCATCCACCACTTTTGTTGCTACATCTTCCATAACTAACTCCTCTATTCCCACTACTACCACAGCTTCTACAGCTGACCCATTAGCCAACCCATCTACTCCTCAAACATCCAATGCTTCTTCTTCTCAGTTTTCCAATGATTCATCCATTCCCACTACCCATATACAAGCTACTGATCCCTTAGAAGGTTTTTTTCAATGCCTCACTCTAGGGGAGTACCACCTTTATAACATTAACACATTCCTTACTCCTCAAGAGTATGGTAACCTTCACCAACATCCCCGTTATGATCATCGTGTAGGTGAATTTTTCCCCTATGGGCCTCCCCACCTTCGCACCAACTTAACATATGGGGGACTTGATGCTTCTACCTACTTTCTCAAGCCACCTTCCCAAACTCAACCATTTTCCTCCAACCTTCAATCTCTCACCAACCACTACTTCACCCACACCTTCCTCCATCATTGTTCTTGGAAGGGATTTGGCTTTGGTTTCTATGAACAAGGTCACCATATTGTCATTCCTTGCACCACTCGTAAGCATAAAGACCGCAGTGGTATTGTATTTTCCAAACCACCTTCCAAGAAGGCTCGAGTTGAACTCATTGAGGATGATAAATATTCCCACCCCATTCACCTACCTCACCACATTCACCTACAGATTCTATGGATCCATAATCCATTCCTCCTAACTTTTTTTTGTGAACACCGTTTCCTGGGACCTCTGACTTATCAGCGTGATGGCGAGGCTCCCTCTTCTCTTCCCTTCCTGTATCCTAACATGATCAATGATCATATTACTTCTATAAACATCATTCAATGTCAGGACAATGAGTCTATTCTCACCTACCTTGGTGTGGAAGATTCTTATATTCACCGGTCGTTACCTTCTGAGATGCAAACCATCTTGAATGAATCAACCATTGAAATCAACATTCACACTCAGGATGACCCGTACATTCTAAAAATAGGCCAATATTTAGATATTACTGAATAAGAAGCTTTCACTTATTTTCTCTAGGATCATAGCTATGTTTTTGCTTGGTCCTACACTGATATGCTTGACATTGACCCAAACATTATGGTCCACAATATCGTAACCATTCCTGATGCCAAACCCGTGAAATAGAAGCTATGAAAAATGCATCCTCGCATTTCCCTTCTTATCAAAGAAGAACTCCAGCACCTCCTTTTGGTTTCCTTCATTCTACCCATTAATTATCCCCAATGGATCTCTAACATCGTTCTGTCACAAAAGTGACAGGGGGACTCGCATTTGCATGGATTTCCACAACCTTAACTTAGCTTTCCCCAAAGATGACTTTCCTCTACCTAGTATTGACTAACTAGTTGATCTCACTACCAGCCATGAGATGCTATCACTCATGGATGGTTTCTTGGGTTATAACCAAATATTACTCACCTCGGAAGATCAATAAAAACCACCTTCATCACTCCTTAGGGGACCTTTTACTATCATGTCATTCCCTTTGGCCTTAAAAACATTGGTGCTACATATCAATGGGCTATGACTTATATCTTTCATGACATCATGCATAGCATATTGGAAGATTATGTTGATGATATTATTGCCAAATATAGACATCAAGCTGAACACAGTTCCATCCTTAGGGTTTTCTTTTACCGTATTATCAAATATTGTGTTCACCTTCAACCTAAGAAGTGTTTCTTCATTGTTGTCTCAGGAAAGTTCCTTGGTTTTATTTTTTCTTTGTGTGGCATTGAATTTGATCCCGCTAAAATCAAGGCTATCATCAAGATGCCTCCACCTAATAACATTCGTCAACTCCATATTTTTCAAGGAAATTTGTAATCTATTTGTCACTTTATTTCTCAGCTTTCTAACCCCTATCATCCATTTCATCATCTTCTAAAAAAGGATGTCTCCTTCAAATGGGATGATGAATTCCATAAATCCTTCAATGCCTTAAAAAAATACCTCTTCCAACCACCTGTGCTTATTCCACCTAAGGGTGACCAACCATTTTGGCTTTACATTTCTACTACTGATCATTCATTGGGTTTCATGCTCGCTCATCATGATGAGTAACACAAGGAGCATGTGATTTATTTATATAATCCTTACACTTTTACAATAAGAAACTAGATATAGTCATGCCAAAAAACTCTACTTAGCCTTAGTCTTTGTCGTCACTAAACTTCACCATTACCTACTCAACCACAAAACCTTCGTTGTCACAAATATTGACCCCTTACATTACATGTATGCTAAGCCCTACCAATATCAATGTGTTACACATTGGCTCATGTTTCTTGAAGACCTAGATATTGAATTCATTCATCAAAAATATATGCTAGGAAAAACCATTACTGAAAAACTCTGAGACACGCCTCCCTCTGAAAACCAATCTTCTAACTTTGACTTCCCTGATGAATCCATCGTTACCCTCTCCCTGAACGATACCATTTACTAGATGACCTTATTCTTTGATGGTTCTAAATGTCAACGTGGGGGTGGTGCAGGAGTTATCCTCATTCCTCTTGATGGTGAGCCTATGTCATTATCTTTCAAACTAGATTTTGATTGTACTAACAATATTGTCAAATATGAAGCACTCATGTTAGGTTTTCAAACCACCATAGCCTTAGATGTTAAATCAATTAATATATTTGATGACTCTTAACTGGTTGTGAACCAAGTTAATGGTATATATTAGTGTCGTAACGAGATACTTCAAAAGTATAAGCATCATGTTGACATGCTTTTGACTACCTTTGACCATTATGAACTTTAAACCACCTCACGTTCCACTAATAAATTTGTGGACACCATGGCCTATCTTGCTTCTCAAATACCCGCTTCACCCTCTGACTTGAAAATATTTGTCACTATAAAAAGGTTGCACTCCCCCTCTTACCTATTCCAAGATGTTAACTTTGTAGGACACATTAAAACTAACCCATGTGACCTTTGGTATAAGCAATTTCTTGACTACCTTTCCCTTTCAATTCTACCTATAGATCTTACTCGAAATTGACAACGAGCCTTCCTCAAAAGTGTCTCTCTCTATGTCATCATGGGTGGTCTTCTCTTTAAATGTGGATATGACATAATATTCTTACGATGTCTTAGAAGTTCTGAAATTCCATAAACCATCAAGGAATTTCGCAACAGATTTGTGTGGGTCACTTCAATGGCTTAGTTGTTGTTAAGCACATCCTTCACCTTGGCTATTACTGGCCAACCCTAAACCATGATTGTTGTGACTATGTCAAGAATTTTTGAAGTGTTAGCAACATGCTAATATTCATCACACCCCTAGTCACACCTTACAGGTCATATGAGACCTTTGGCCTTTCTCTTAATGGGGTTTGGATCTTGTTAGAGAGATCAACCCTCATTCTTCCCAACATCATCAATGGATTATTACCGCTACCAAATATTACACTAAATGGGTGGAAGTCGTACCTCTTATTTCTAAAAAGCTAAGAAAATCTATGAATTCATCAACCATCACATCATTTGTTGCTTTGGTGTTCCTCACCACCTCATCACTGATAATGGAAAACAATTCAAAAATAAAACCCTACGGAAACTCTGTGATGCCTTCGACATTCAACTCAATTTTTCTTCACCTTATTATCCTTAAACAAATGGCCAAGCTGAATCAACTAACAAAACCCTAAATAAAATTCTTATGAAAGTGGTTAACGATACTAGTAAGGATTGGCACACACACATTCCTTTTTCCTTATGGGCTTATTGCACTAGTATTTGCACCTCAACTGTTGCCACACCTTTCTCTTTGGTCTATGGTACAGAGGTTGTCTTGCCTCTCGAAGTCCAAATTCCATCTCTTTGTATCTCACTCAAATATATGTTCAACAATGATGATTTTCCCCATGACTATTTTGCAGCTGACTTGAGTTATAATATGAACGCTGCCTAAATGTTGTTGATCACCTTCAAATCTACCAAAAATGTATCAAATGTGCCTATGATAAATGTGTCCAAGAACAAACCTTCAAGTTCGGTAACCTCGTCCTAAAGGAAAATCAACATGTAACAAAAAGAAGAGAAAATTAAATGGGGAAAATTCTCTTCTAATTGGCTTGGACCCTATATTGTTACTCATACCTATAGATCAGGTGTTTATCATTTATCTTCACTTGAAGGTAAACCCGAACCTGATCCCCTCAATTCCTTACATCTTCAATCAATTTATTATTGAAGCAAGTCCTATATTGCCTTATTTCTATTAAACTCTCATCCCTTGAGTAATATTCACCTTACATCTACCTCTTTTAAGGTCTAATGACTAAACAAGAATCATGTGATTACCCATCACCTTTCATCCTTATCTTTAATATGAGTACCGTGGCTCTACTCATGGCATGATTCTCATGAACCACTCTTTCATAGCTAACCCCCGTGTTCTATGGTTTTTCCTTCATCAAAGAAGCCTATATTTCTTTGTAGACTTGTCCATGACCTAAAAGTCCAAAAAACAATTCAAAACTAATATACATGATTTTCAAATTCAAACTCCTTGAGTCAAACTTCTTATCAATAGATGAATCCCTCCCAAAAGGAAATATATCTTTCCATCTTGCTTTTATAAATAGATTTCTCCCTCAAAGGACAGCTATAAAAATATATCCCTATTATATATAGTTTATCACAAAAAGAAGACTAGTTTTGCAAAAATTAAAATTAAAATATTTTAAAGCTTCCCACATCGATCATATCCACGAATACCTCAAGGAGATATTCTATTCATCCCACATAGAATTCCTACATCGATCATTCTATAAAACAAAAGAAAAATTAAAAAAAAAAAAAAAGATAACTTTTTCATCATGGACTCGCCTACTTTGGTCTTGGGTATCTTGCAAAAGAGGCATGTTGTTACACACCAAGGTTAAGCTAAAACAACCCATTTCACCTCATTGTATTTCCTTTCTAATCTTCTACCTACTCAAGGGACGTGCCACAAATGTGACATTTCATGATCATGTGACTTTCTTCACCCTTAGAATAGTCAATCATGTAATGCCTTTAGGGTCTTATGTTCATAAGCCAATCTTTGGTATGATAGACTCATAATGGTTCTTACAAATTATGCAGCTTTTTGTCTCCTCTTACCATTCACCCCTTTTCTTATGTAATTATTCTGCTACACATGACCAGACCTTCGACACCTAAATTCTAGGAATTCATCTCCCACCAAAATCACCCACACCTATTTCAACCTAAACTCAACCATGCCTAAATGACCTCGACTCAATCATGCCTAAAACCTACCAACCCATTCATCTTCCTTATCTTATTCTTCCCTAGCTTATGGAATAACTACATTGGCATGAGGCCCATTTTCTAACCAATTTTCCCCCTTTACGTTCACATTCTACCCTAGTTAGTTTCCATTTACACAAAAACTTGGAAATTAATATATCATAAACACATACATACCTACCATTTTATCACCACAACCATATTTTACTTAAATCATTTCATATTTCCATGATATTAATTACTCAAAAATTTAAACACAACATACATACAACACATTATTTCCATAAAATCAGTAACTTGGAAATTACCCTGACTCCAAACCATACCTATACCTAACCAAACTATACCTATACCTGACTCCACCATACCTATACCTGACTCCACCATGCTTATACCTAACTCCACCATGCCTATACCAGACCAAACCATGCCTATACCGACTCCATCATGCCTATACCTGACTCAATCATGCCTACACCTAACTCGACCATGCCTACATGACCTAGACTCAACCATTCCTGACTCACCTAGTTTCCATAATACACAATAACAATGGAAATTAAAGAGATTACATCATCCATCCAATAATAATCATCAACTATATAAAGAGGAATGTATGTGTATCAATACATATGTACATAGGGATACAAGTGTCTCAAAAACTCTCATATACAATATCGAAAAATATTCGACACACGAGGCCAATATATATATCAAAATCAAAATCATAATACAATCTCATAAATATCTCAGCCCCACTTGAGGCCCTCCTCTCCACTCTCACCTGTCTCCTCCTCTCTCCATGTCAATCACCCTACCAACATCTCTCCACCCTCTACCGATCCTTTCTCGACCTCCATCTCCTCCCCCGGCCCTTTGTCAAGCCTAATCTCCAAGAGTCAACCTCGCTCGATACCAAGATGTTACATCTTGGTATCGAGCCAAGGTGCACTCTTGGACCTATTGAGTCCATAATCGATAAAAACCTAAATTTTCTTGTAAATGAGAAAATGGTTAGAACAAGGGGAAAGCGTTGCGAGTAATGCTCCACCGAAGGAGGAGCGGCAACAACCCGAAGAATGGATGAGATCCTTGCTGCCCTGTTGGACACAAGAGATCGCTTGGCATTGTACTTGAACAAAGCAGTGACGGAAATGAGGAGGATGAAGAAGCTGATAATAATAATCAGCAACCTCCTGAGGGCAATCCCGACACGGGTGTTGATGTTAATACTGTGAATGCACCTGTGCAACCAGAAAATAAAAAGGCCAGATTGGCAGCAGAACTCACTAATGATATCAAAAGGATAAGTCCACCTAAGTATGATGGCACCACATTAGGAGATGGAGCTGAGAACTGGCTCAGCGAAATGGAGAAGTACTTTGCTATAAGGAACTTCTCAGAAGAAACCAAGGCTATATGGGGAGCCTATCAGCTTTCACACGAAGCATCTTCGTGGTGGGATAGCCGAAAAGCTGAGCTAAACATTGATGAGACCAATATCACTTGGGATCAATTTAAAGGCTATTTTAGGCAACGTTGGCTGCCACAACTTTTCTATGATCAGAAAATGACAGAATTTCAGAACTTGACCCAAGGGAAGTTAACAGTAACTGAATTCTGGGAGCGGTTTACAAAACTCCTCAAGTATGTGCCGCAGTATCAAACTGACGAAAAATTCAGGATACGGAAATTCATCATGGGATTGAATCCTGTGATAGGGGGAGAGGTCGATGTTCACAGCCCAACCACTATGGAAGGAGTTGTTGAAAAGGCCATAAGGCAAGAACAGAAATTAAAGGCTATTTCTGCTCATAAGGAGGAAGTGCGGAAGAAGACAGCAAACCCTTCTTCAACCTCTCTTGCACCCAAAAAGGACCGTGGAAAAAGTTTGGAAACAAGAGTAAGTTTCCAGGAGATAACAATAAGAAAGCAGCAGTAAATAAGCCTGCTGGAAATATAAGGGATAATTTTGTTAAAAACTATAATAATGGACAGAAGTCCTATGGAGGACAGCGTGACAATTACAAGGCTGGAAGTAATGCTGAGCCTAAGAAGGGACCTGTAGGAGGCTGCTACACTTGTGGTAAAGATCATTACGCAAATCAATGTCCTTTAAAGAAGGATGATCGTAATCGCAAAGATAAGATACATGCTTTGCAAGAAAGGCAAGCAAGTCAAAGGCAAGCAACACCTATAGAAGTTCCGGGTAAGTTATTTGGCATACCTGTCACTATTCTTTTTGATACAGGAGCTACTGAATGTTTTATTTCTCATAAACTTGCTTCTAAACTTAAAAGAAAAGCTGGGAAAATGGATAAATCTTGGACTGTAGAGTATGGTAATAATTCTGTTCATACAGTGAGTATGTGTCTCTTTGGAGCAGTCCTTGATTTACCTAATTTCTCCACGGAAGTTGATCTCTATGTTACACCTTTGGGATCGTATGACATTATTATTGGTGTCAATTGGTTATCTGACCATAAAGCAAAGGTAGATTGCTATGAGAAGAACATAAAATGTTTAGATGATCAGCTGGAATCAGCAGAGATTCAAGGTGTGAAACGAGAAATTTCAGTTAGAAAGCTGTCAGCTATGCAGCTTAAAAAGGCTAAGAATAAAGGGTGTACCCTTTATGCAGTAAAGATATCTGAATCTTCAGAAGAAGATAGTGATTTCATGAAGCAAATTCCACTGTTACAAAGTTTCAGGGATGTTTTTCCTGAGGAATTACCAGGGTTACCTCCCAAGAGAGAATTTGATTTTACTATTGAAATCAAGCCTGGAACTGAACCTATTTCCAAGGCGCCTTATCGGATGACTACTACTGAGTTAGTCGAGCTTAAGGCACAATTACAAGAGCTTTTGTCAAAAGGATTGATTAGACCAAGTGTTTCACCTTGGGGAGCACCTGTGATATTTGTGAAAAAGAAGGATGGAACTCTGAGGCTGTGTATTGATTATCGGATGTTGAACAAAGCAACGATCAAGAACCGATATCCACTTCCTAGGATCGATGATCTGTTTGATCAGATGCGTGGAGCAGCGGTTTATTCTAAGATAGATCTTCGATCTGGTTATCATCAGCTAAGAATTAAAGAGGAAGATATTCATAAAACAGCTTTCCGAACAAGGTACGGACATTATGAATTCACAGTTCTAGCCTTTGGGTTAACTAATGCACCTGCAGCCTTTATGAATTTAATGAACAATATTTTTCAAGAATACCTGGACAAGTTTGTACTTGTATTCTTGGACGATATTCTCATTTATTCTAAGAGCGTTGAGGAGCACAATGAGCATTTGAAGATAGTTTTGGGAATTTTGAGAAAGAGAAAGTTGTATGGTAAGTTATCCAAATGTTCTTTCTATGATTCTGAAGTTCGCTATTTGGGTCATGTCATAAGTAAGGAAGGAATCGCTGTAGATCCTTCAAAAATAGTGGCAATAACTGAGTGGCCTGCACCAAAGAATGTGCATGAAGTAAGAAGCTTCATGGGTCTTGCAGGTTACTATAGAAAATTTGTAAAGGATTTTTCTAAGGTAGCTGCACCAATAACTTCATTGCAGAAGAAAGATAAGAAATTCATGTGGAATGACAAGTGCGAAGCGGCTTTCAAAAGTCTGAAAGACCAGTTAACTTCTGCACCTATATTGGCTGTACCAGACCCTAATGGGAATTTTACTGTTGTAACTGATGCTTCTGGGGAAGGCCTTGGAGGTGTTTTGCTACAAAATGATCAAGTCATAGCTTATGAAAGTAGAAAACTTAAGATTCATGAGCTGAATTATGCCCCTCATGATTTGGAACTTGCTGCCATTGTTCATGCGCTTCAAGTCTGGAGACACTACTTACTAGGGAAACCTTTTGAGTTGAAAACTGATCACTTGGGACTGAAATATATTTTTACTCAGCCCAACCTGAATGCCAGACAAAGAAGGTGGTTAGAATTTTTATCACAATATGACTTTGATATTAGCTATATCAAAGGGAAGGAGAATAGAGTAGCTGATGCTCTAAGTCGTAGGAGGCACATTTCGCTCTTATAACGTTGAGAACTCGTTTAAAGACGAGGTAAAAAGTGCCTCGTAATCGATGCATATTTTCAAGAAGTGAAAGCAGGCCACGCAGTAACCTAAAGATAAAAGGTATGAAGGTTTTCATCTTGATAATGAAGGAATCTTGCGTTATGAAAATAGGGTATATGTACCTGTGCTGAATGATTTGAGAAAGAAGTTGTTAGTTGAATTTCATAATTCACCTTTCTCTGGGCACCCAGGTATCACAAAAATGCTAGCTGATTTGAAACAGCAATACTTCTGGAAGGGTATGAAAAAGGATGTGATAAAATTTGTGACTCATTGCCTGGAATGTCAGCGGGTGAAGGCAGAGCATATGCACCCTGCTGGACTGTTATATCCTCATAGCATACCGCAGTACAAATGGCAAGTAATAACCATGGATTTTGTACAAGGACTACCTATGTCCAGGAATAAACATGATGTTATCCTGGTAGTTGTAGATAAACTGACTAAGGTAGCTCATTTCATCGCTGGAAATCTAAAGGATGATTCACCAGTGCTGGCCAAGAGGTTCGTACACGAAATTTTCAGATTGCATGGTGTACCAGAACTGATTATTTCTGACAGGGATCCTAGAATGACGTCAAGGTTTTGGCAAACGCTTAACGCAGCCCTAGGAACAAAACTAAACTTCAGTTCTGCATATCATCCAGAAACGGATGGGCAAACTGAGAGGGTAAATCAAGTGTTGGAGGACATGTTGCGAATGTATTGCATGGATCAACAGTATAAATGGGAAGAGTATCTCCCATTAGTTGAGTTCGCATACAACAACACTTATCACTCTTCGCTTAAGATGGCACCTTTTGAAGCACTTTATGGAAGAAAGTGCAGAACCCCTGTAAGTTGGGACAGTGTAGAGGATAGAGTGGTAATTGGACCAGAGATTCTCACAGAGATGGAACAGCAAGTTAAGCTGATTCGTGAACGATTAAAGGAAGCAGCGGATAGACAGAAGAGCTATGCTGACCTTAAGCGGGTTGATAGAAAGTTTGAGCTTGGTGATAAGGTTTTTCTGCGTGTTAAACCCAGAAAGAGTTCTATAACTTTTGGCAAGGCTGCCAAGTTGTCACCACGATATGTGGGACCTTTCAAATTATCGAAATAATCAATCCGTAGCTTATCGCTTAGCATTGCCACCGCTTTATCTCGTATGCATGATGTTTTCCATATTTCTTTGCTTAAGAAATACGTTTCAGATCTGTCACATGTTTTAAATTGAATTCCTTGCAGTCCAAGACCTGGGAATAATCGTGGTTAAACCCACAAGAGTATCGAAACTCGCCAATTGCATTTGAGAAATCGTGATATTCAGCAATGTAAGGTCCAGTGGGACCAGCTTTAGTGAAGAAAGTGCAACTTGGGAAAACTCGAAGAGATGAAAATTGCTTTTCCTTCTCTTTTTGCAATGTAATGAAATCATTGATAAAATATTATGAACTTATTGTTTTTAAGTATTTATGAAAGCCGATGAAGCAGACTTTATTCAAAGTTGAATAAAAGTGTGTGGACGTTGATTTTCAAACTATTTAATATGGAAGTAGTCACATTGTTTGTGTACTAATAAATTGATGACCTAAAGGTTAAATTTAATATGTAATTCATCTAGACGATGAATCTTTTTAGAGGGAAGCATGTAACACCCTGAACTGTTGTTACTTTCTCCTAAGCATTCAAGTGTTGATATGTGATTTCTTGTAAAAGGATGTGTACCTCGATTCAGAAATCATGCTTGATATGTACTGAATTTCTTGCAGATTGCAGATCTTGACTGAGTCAAAATATGAATGGACTCTTTTATTTATTTCATTTTGTGTCTGAATATTAATCTGATCACGGAATGAATTATAGAGATATTCTTCTATAATATCTAGACTTGGATCAGTGGAATTGATCCAAGTAATGCTTTAAATCAGATGTGATAAATTATATCACGCACTTAAACAGTCGCAAGGTATGGAAGCATTTATTAAGCCAGTCAGGATTACGACTCAGGCTGATCTTGAGAAAAGAAACGGTTCCCGATATCAAAGTATATCTGGAAGGTCTCGATTGTAGACCAGGTAATAATTCGTTGACATACAATTATGCATAAGAACGGAAGCTAACTCTGTTCTAGAAGGTATGGTACAGGTCTTTCCGAGTTTCAGGACAAGGACCAAACTGAATTATTAAGGGTTAGTAACCTAAAACTAAAACCTAACCTAGGGGTTAGATTATTGTTAGTCTAACCTAGACCTAGGCTATTTGTTAATATCCTAAGTTAGTATCTTTGTGTAAATTTGTTAGTATGGGTATTACCCTAAACTCTAACCTAAGATACTAACCTAACTTTGGAAGAGATTAGGAAGGGGCCGATGAAGGGTGGCGAACCATGGCGGTGTTTTCTATGGCAATAAATGTAAGGGATAAGGATGAGGGACAGGTCATGGCGGAGGTTTAGGCGACGGCTAATTTGTGCAGACTTGGCAATTGCTAAGTTTGGAAATGGACTTAAATTTGTAGTTGGACTGTCACCAATTCTGGCGGTCGGTGGGAATAGAGTTTAAGCGGGAAAATTGGTTATTGGCATTCAATACTCTCGGAAGTCGAGCTCGGAACTCGCGAGAAGGCATGCAAGCGGAAATTTGGGGGTTTGTTTGGCTTGTCGCGATTTTCGGTTTTTGCTCTGCTGGTTTACTGGTTCTTCACACCAGTTCTCTTTGAGTTGCATGGCATGTAGGAACTGCCATAGCTCTTTTTTTCGTCATGGAAGTTATATATGCGATGAAGACAGCGAAATTTTGTTGGTCGCTTCATCGTGGGAAAAGAAAAGGAAGTTTGAGCTCTTCCTGTGGTTTGCTTCGGGAATTTGATCAACATACAGGCATGCTAGGCCCTAACCTTTAAATATCTTGCTGTTTTTCAAGTGCTTTCATTAAAACAACTCTGTTCAAATGTTCTGTGAAGAATGGATGAATTTTCTATGAGATCTAGTTTGATTTTTGCACTGTATCTCGTCTGGTTCGCTTTTTCAATTTCTTCTTGCTGGGTGTTTGTTGAAATCAAACTTCGACCCTATTTGTTTGTGTATCCTTCCTGGCTTATGCATATGAGGTATTTATTGTAAGGTTCGAGTGTTCGGCCTGTTTGGCGTGAGCCCTTAGAATATACCTGTGGGCAGTATAGACCACTGTACGTCTTTGTTTCGTGGTCGCTGTTCCTGTTATTGAAACTGTATGAATGAATTGGGATGAATGCAGTAAGATTGTTTAATAAATATCGCTTCCTTGGAAACTCAGTCGTGAGCTTTGTTGACTGTGTTTAATGATGCCTCTTGGGTTTTCATTGTGTTCAATTTTTGGCTTGGAACAGGTAACTGTAGTGTTACCGTAGTCCTTTCGACCTATCGGAAGTTGTTTTCCTTGTTGTTAGGTTAGCGGGATTACTTGTGGACAGTGTATAATATAGATACACCTGTACTTCGTTGTATCGACTCAGTGGAGTCGATGATTGAATCGTATTGCTATCTTTTGCTGGAAATGTAGATTTATCCATAAGTTTTGTGCTTGGATTTTTGTAAAAGCCTGATAAGATGAAACAGGGCTTTTGGCTACTGTTATTTGTAGTAATTAAAGGATAAAGACTTCCTGTATTTGCATTTTCCCTTTCTATGTGCAAGCTGTTCGAAAGTTCGAAGCGGCTCAGTTGCTTTCCTTGCTAGAAATGGATATTCGATTTGCTTCGCTTGTTTCATTCTGAATGTTAGCCATGAATAGCATATATGGATTTATCAATCAATGTCATTGTACGTTGCTGTAGGGTTCAGTGGTTATGCGTGCAAACCTTTATCAGTCACTGTGTGAATATATAGATTATGCTATTACGACTTGGACGACTCTGAGGAGTCGATTGAATGATTCATTTTATTCATGAGCCGATTAAAGTTAAGTTGTTGGTATTTTAAGTGCCGGCGACTCAATGGAATAACATGTACTTCGATCTTGTTATTGAGATTGGAATTCCTTCGTGTTTTGGGATTCTGAGGTTCAGATTCTTAGGTGGACATGTATGTCTTTGACCTGAGCAAATTAGTGTAAAATAATTGGCGGAGAGTAATTTGCTGTCTGATTATTGATATGCTTTGTTGATGAATGTCAGTATGAATTCTTAAGTTTTTGCTTAATTGATACCTCCGTTTGAATCCTTGGAATTCTGGAAAGGCAACTTATACTTCTGTCTCTTTCTGAGCTTGACCTTGGACACTGTCTTGTCACCTTTTGAGGTCCTTGTGTATGGATGACCGTTTCGTGTTCTGACCTTGTTTGGGTAAGTCGCGAACATCACTCCAAGACTTGCATGCGGCAAGGTGAGGATCGTTTGGTTGAATTCCTTTCTTTTACTTCAGTCCGATTTTTGACTGAGCAAGAATGTGTATGCTATGTTCTATTCCAAATAAACTGCCCGATTTGACTGTGCGTGATTTGGAAATATCGTGTGGGCAACATAGCATAGTCCATTGGAAACCTTCGATTGCTTGATGCAATAAGGTTGTTGTTTTTAGCGATACGCTTCTAGTTTCTTGTTTTCAACTTGTGTCAAGCCTTATTGTATAAAAGGAATTAGCATTGGGCTTAGGATTGCTTCATGATTTGTGGATGTGTTGGTTGCTGTACAAGAGTTTGCTGTGTTTCTGTTTCTTGATTAAACAGTGATCTTGCTTGCGGCTTGTCTAACTTGTTCACTTATATACTGGTTGAATGTTTTCATATGTGAAGGCAGTACAGTGATGAACTTATGTGAAAGGAAGCATGAATGGTTTGGTTCTTTCTCTTCCTTTATTTAATATTATTGATAATTGACTATCAGTGGGAAATTGTTTGTAACATATTGGTGGAATCCCGAATTGTTATGTTATTTCCTTTTTGGAGAATGAAACAATCTGACCAATGTTGTGATTTTGGATTTAATGATTGTTGTGTGCTTTCGTTCCTTGTTTCTTAATATTTGATGAAATATTAGAAAGTGATTAAGACTATTACTAACAATGATAGAGTTACATATTTGTAACCATTTTGTGTTACAAGAGCATAGTCTGATTATGTTTACTTATGTGAATATCAGATCTCATTTAAACAGGGTGTTTAATGAAAACAATTGATGGATTGCAATTGTTTTAAATGCTAGTGCTTATCATGCTCTGGGTTCATCAATCGACTCATGTTGACTATTTTGCAGATGGTTGCCGTAAGAGGTAAAAACAATGCAGATCTGGCAGGCTGATCAGATAGTTTATTTGACTTATAAAGAATTACAGCTTGATTTTATAAATGTACTATATGTGAAAAGATGTTTCTTTTCCGTAGCATTATATCAAGCATGCTGTTGCATAAAATGTAATTGTACGAGTTTCGAAAGGAATGAAAATAAGTGTTTGATACTTATGTGTTGTATTCTATTCTGAAAGATGAACTTCTTCGGTTATGTAACGAAGAGGCATAGTTATCTTTGTATAATATGGATGCTTTTGTGATTGACAATGAAAGCTTGTAAGTAATTAGACTAAATTCTTATGAGTATTTAGTAGTTCTATTTGATCTAGCAAGCAACATTGTAATTTAATTATTGTCTCTCTAGAGGATAGGTTAAAAATTGAGCCTAAAAGATAACGCTAAATAAGTTGGATTGAATTACTAATCCCTAGTCCTAAGTATAACAGGACAATAGTAAATTGGATTCTAAATCATTTATATCTTTAAACTAAAAGTATGATATAAATTCAGTTAAGAGAACTGATAGGCAACCAATGGAGTTCAGATGGCAATCTCAAGCATTGGTTATGAGATATTGTCCCATTCTGTTGCTTTGGAATCAGGTGTATTCTAATGACTCCTTGATGAGAGCGTGACCGTAATACCTCTACCAGTAATGAGTCTTTTAGAGGAGGGTCGTCTTAAGACAAAGAATCCAGGGATTTAAGAAGGCTAACCTTAGGGAAAAGTCTTTAAAAGTAATTTAATCTCAAGTGCGTAACGCTTGTTATTGGGTAGATCTTCTCGAGGCGGATTTAAAGGTTGATGACATAAAGTCGACTGCAGGGCTGTACCTCCGAGAAGATTAGGATCTTCTCGAAGTTACAACTATGCAGGTGACTTATGGCGACACCCTTTGCATTGATCGCTAAGATTTACACTTGATTTCGCACGAGTTACCTTGGGACCGATTAAGAACGTGGCCATGTTATAAGACTGCCTCGGAGATTTGGGGTATCATGACACACTGGTTGAATTGCAAGGTTGAACCAGTATGTCCTCATATCCCTAATCCTCGTGGGCATCCATATAACATTATCACCTTGTTAATCTGCCTCCGAGTGATTCAGCTGTGAAAGGAAGGACTGACAGTAGTCAGTATAAGACATTCTATATAACATATGAATGGGGTGAAGGACGTATTCCAGATTGACGAGTATGCCGTTAAGGAATACGAGACATGAACAGTATGTTTCAAATCTTTGGCCAAAGTATCGCAAGCTGCTGATTGCGTTGTCCTAATTCACCTAGTCTAAGGGATGAGATGCCGATGAATAATGGTAACATGCTTATTCAGCTTAGATTCCTCGATAGAACATTCTCAATCCCGCATTAGGAAGAGAACCGCCGAGTGTTGTGTTAAATAAAAACACTAACTCTTTTTACTCATGAATAGATCGGTAGATTACCGAGTCATGGAATGAATAGATCGGAGGTATTCCGAGTCATTACAGCTGCATATGGTTGTCTGTTATATAAATGGTTATTTGAATTGTGAGTTCTAAATTATGTATTTAGAACCAAAGATGCAATTATCAAAAAAAAAAATTTGACTTGTTCTATTGTCTATAATGAGGATGTTACACATCTCCTCCCCTCGGCCCTTTGTCAAGCCCAATCTCCAAGAGCTGGTAACCTCACCTTGACCCTGTCTCTAGGGTTGATGACCCCCTTTACTTCTTGAATTATGAGTCCTAGATCTGGTCTGCTCACTGGCTACCTGTTGGGCCCTGTGCTTGGCATAAGAGGGAACATCAATACCTGCAGTGGCTAGATGATCATAGTAATAGTGGGCCTCATTCAAGGAATCCTCGAACCTCACCATAGATATGGTTTGGGGTGGTTCCATCAGCCTAATTGTCACCTGTGAACTCTTTGCTACCAATAAGGGACCCTGTCTTGGTGTCGGTTCTTGTACTAGGGTACCCTATCTCGGTGTGTGTGTTGGTACGGTGTAGCTACCTAAGCTTATAAGGCCATAACTTATGCTTGTGTGGTGTCAATTGTCCATATAAACTAGTGACATGTGCATGTATCACTCAACTACTGTGCACCATACCCTGCAAGATCCTATACATGTACCTATGCATGTGCCTAGTTAGAAGTCAACTTATCTCGTAACGTAGTCACCTACCTTGTCAAAGTAACTACATGTGAATGTGCCACTATCAACTACACTCTAATCATGGTCACCTCTCCATGTAGGGCATCCCTCTGAACCATCACTATGGCTAAATCTGGTTGACCTGGCCATGGTAGTGTTGCTTGTAACTTTGATGCCGACCAGTATTTGTATGCCAGAATGGTCCTTGCATCATCCAATCTCATATCCACTGGTACCTCCTATCCTATGGGGTCTGTGGGTTGGGGTGGAGACAAAGGTCTCTCCACATCATCCCTACAAAGTACTATGGGAAGGGTGGTAGTACATCCTACTATAATCCAAACTAGCATCAAACTCTATTGATTGGTATCATCTCATATTCACTAACATGTCTACCTCAGATCCACCACAATATCTATAACTCCTATAGCTCCTGATCCATCCCTCTAAAATATGGAAAACCAACATATGGCCGCCAAACTATATCCATCACATACAAGCCCTCTAGCTCCCGCCCATAGTGTACTACGTCATGAGCTACCTCCTCTACTTAAGGATGACCACCTATGACCACCCACCTCATGTAACCTACCCTTTGTCCCCCATGGTGCCAATCTAGTACCGGTAGTCCTCGTGGCCACACTACCACAATATGCTCATACGCCCAGCAGAAGTGTAGTAGGAATTTACAACAGATGTTGTACCCTTCGCATCCTATGGTAAGCCCACATTCCCTATATAGATGCACTATATATGCATGTTCCCATATAAAGTAGATCTGATCCTCGATCATATCTCACAACACCCCCATCAAAATCTGGGAAATCGACACCCTATAAATCTTGAAGTATGTAGCACCCCACCACTACCATCATTAGTACTGCTAACCGTGTCTCCTATGGGTGTGCCACATACAAAGCCACATAAACAAGACTGGCGATGTGCTTAGTCAAGTCACTCTCCATCTCCCCAAATACTGAAATCATCACCTTGGAAGCCCTATCTATTGACACTAAGTAAATAGGCTCACCAACAATTGGTAGTCATAGAATCCTATAAAAATCCTCTAGCATGATTGTCATCTCGCCGGTGGGTAGATGGAAGGTATTGGTCATTGCATCCCATCTATCAATGAGAGCAACCATGAGACTGTGATCCTGTCAAATCCACTGTACCACCTAATCCCAACCAATCCAACCTCTTACATGTGTGTCCACTCATCCTCAGTGACACTGGGTCATATCTTCACTAACAATGGTGGGACCCTATCCCACATCGTCAACTAGTGTCGTGCCTACATCCAAGAAACTCAACAATGTCAAGTATTTACCTACTTTACTCATTTATTCACCTCTACCTACCCCCACCCCACACCCACATTGCTCTCTACCTACATATCTATTTCCTAACTATTTCACTAACCTACCATCCATTTTATCTCACCTAAACAAGTCCCCATGTTCCATTTCATCATTTTCTCTCCTTCGATATTTGACCTAACCCATACCCACCTATTCCTAGCTATATCTACCTTCAACCCACCTATTTTTATTCTAATCTACCTCTCATATCTCTAAATTCAACTACCTATTTTTTTAAATCCAGTTTTCCCCATAATTTACCCTTTTCTACCCTAGGTCACTTTTCACAGTGATCGACATCGGTTACCTTAAACCGACACCATCACTCTAACCGGTACTAGTCACCTATCTTACCACCAACGTTGATCGACGCAAAACCGGCATTGGTCTCTGGTTCAGCCCTGTGGTCAAACCCCAAGCCCCAAATTTTGAAAAAATGAAAAATTACCCTAATCCCACCTAAACCCTACCCCAATTCATTTTCCCACCTAGTTAATTTATTTTGTACCCTCCCAATACCTAGTTTCATTCATTTTTACCCACATTTCAAATTTTTAATTCCACCCCCTCCCCCGAGTTTTTCATTTTAGCTCAAATTTTGTTCATAAATAACATGGTATGGATTGATTCCTACCTCAATGCACTACCTCATCCTAGATGGTACCTTCGATTTCTATAATGGTGGACCTCCAAAGTGCCTCCTCATGCCGCATCCATGCCTCAAAATTGAGCTCACAATCCTTCGGCCAATCAAATCACTTTGAATGATCTCGTGGACCTATCCACCTAGCTCCTCCAGCCACTCAGATACCTCTAACTCATGCCTGGTACAACGCCTCATCTTTTCTCCACGGAAAATGCTAAAACTCTTCTCTTTGTCATTTTCTATAAGTGGAAAGGTTAAAATGAATCTGTAACATATGGATTTTTACTTTTACCCTACCCCTAACTTGACCGATGTTGATTTAGCTTGACTGACATTGGTCATGTGCCCTAGTATATCACGGTCAGCTTTCTCTAAATCGACATTAGTTTGTCATAACCAGTATTGGTTATCCTTTTTTCCCCATTACACCATATGAGACCACACCACATCGCTTGCTCAAACCTTTTTCCACCTAACCCAAAGTTGACCCTGACCTTACACCTCACCCTCATGACCTTATTACCTATCACCCAACCTCAGAATCAATTGGGGCATGTTTTTTCCCCTACCATGGCCTTACCTATGGCCTTACCTAAATCACCCAACCTAACCTCACTCATTGTGACACTTGAATTCATTTACTCATTATACCTTGTGATGTCATACTCATGTTGTTCAACCTACTGACCTTACCTTTCCTAATGTCATGTTGTTTATCCCAACCTAACCTTTGGTGCCTTGGAACAAACCTATTGCCCATTCCAAAGCACCTTGCCTAGTTTTGTTTCAGGACCATATCCTATACCTTGGATACCTGAACCACTTCAACCTTGTTTAGATAAACCTATCAACCTTTGACAATGTAGAGTTTGCAAGCTCTTCAACTTGGTACCTTATCCCATTCTATATGTGTGCGTGCATTAGACTACCACTACTTATTACCTAAACGAAATCACCCTTACCTATAACCAACCTACCCTCATTTTCATCACTTACCCATTTATCAAACCACTCACCGACTTCATTTAACACCTCATCAATTCTTGGTTTGAGGGGATCACCTCCACCCACACTTGGGGCAACCTAACCCTCACTCATACCTAGAGCACTAACTTCCTATTTTTGTCAACGTCACTTATCAATACAAGCTACATGACAAAAAGGGGAAAATGTAGAAACCAAATTTTGGTCACACTCCCCTTGGTCCCCTTCACTTAATTAACGTAACACATTTAACTAATCATGACCCCTTTACCCCATATTAATATTCATCCTCACATTATTAATTAATTTAATTATTTTAATTAAGTTAATTTCATCCTCACACCTCTACCTCATCATGACACCTCATCCTGGACCCATTCCAGGGGCATTTAACTCACAATGACTAAGTCATCACTCTTAGCATTGAGTCATCACTCCTAGTGCTAAGTCACTACTTGACCTAACTAACTAATAATTCTTCCTAAACCTAATTGGACTTCTTCTAATATCTTCCTTCCTTCTCTCACGTGAACTCTACTTCCCTAAGCGGACCCAACAATCAAAATCACACCAAAAATAGTAAAGATTGGGCTATTTTTGGTAACTTGGACTATTTCACCCTAATCGATGCCATTTTATCCTCACCAACATCACCACCTAAACCGCCATTGGCTCCTTTATATAGAATTTTACAACCCTTTACCCAAGTTGTTCATTCATTTATTAGAGCTTATTGTAGTCAAGCATGAATTTTTAATCCCTCCCGCATCCATATGATGAACACACACAACCTCGGTGCAAAGCAAGGAGCTGGTTCTCCTTCCAGAGAATTAGAATACTCATGGGAGCACATAGGTTGTACTTGTCACATTGGACTCAAGCACCTCTTCTCCGATCAACCATCAACCATCTCAACTCATAGGATCTATAAAATACCAAGTAAGTATTGTGATTTTAATCATTTGTGCTTATCCCATTATAAATCTCTTACTTCTTTCAATATTTTATTTCTTCTATTACTCGTACATCATCTTCTTCCCACCAACCCACTATTCAACAATAGTCTATGTCTTGATTCTTATAGAACTGCTCCACTAGTCAAAACTTGCAAGTACAATATATTTTCTTACAATAAAACCTAATGGAACTTTAAACTTGCCTAAACATTACTCCAGTCCTTCGAAGAACACCGATGACCAATCAGAGACCGTCCTCCACCTTCCTCATGTACCTATAAGCTATGGTGTTATGGGCCTATTGGGTAGTTTTCACTATCTCCCAATTTTATAATTTGCCTATTAAAATAGGTCTTACCTCTTACAATAGTTACCTATAATTTAATAGGATTGACTCACATAAATTTCCTTTAAAAATTTTAAGGCTTTGAAATACTTAGACTATGCCTTTAAAAGGCCTTACAAAATCCTCCTTGGGATCCTTTAATTAGCTTGGAAGCTCTTTAATTCTTTGTGTGTTTAGAGGAGATGGGTCGGCCCCTTTATATTACTAAGGGCCCAATTTTTTTGTTTAAAGGCCTTATCTCTTTGAATTCCCCATAGTCAGCTCGATTGGTGAGTTGATCGATGGTACAAAGCTTTGTGGAGGGAAGGTAGGTGGTTTGAATCCCACTCCCACCATCTTGTTTTTATCCTCGTCATTATAGGCCCATCCGAGTTCCTTGGATGTGCCATGACCCGTCCTCATCCTTAACACATCATGCCCCTTTTGTGTTCATCATCTACGTGCCACGAGCTCTCCATCCCCAATCTCTCTTTTTGGATACCAAGCTCAATGTTAGTTGTTGTCACGTAGACATGCATCCATGCCGAGCCTAAACCTTTTCATTGTGACCCCTTTTCCATCCACATGCCCCCTACCTCACCGTTGGACCAATTAGTCACATTTGATTCCTTCGCCACGCCGAGTCCTCCCTTTTTTGTGGGCCATGTTGTGGGTATAATCTCACATGTGGTGGGATTGGGGACAAGATAAGCCTTGATAATGCTTATCCCCAACCGCTTATCTCATGGCTTTGGCCACATCCTCAATATTTTTTCTCGCCGATTATTATAAGCAGATCTCTCAATCATTGATATAGCTTTGCCAATGTAGAAAATGTGAAAACTAACCCCATTACTCGATACATATCTCATTATGTAACTCACCGGTGACTTGATGAGAAACTTGCTCCATAGCTCGATAAATAGTTTGATTGATAGCTCATAATATCTTTGTCAATAGCTCACCGAGTTGACTTATTGATAAGTGGTGGAAGGCCATGTGGTGGCAGCCATATGGTGCCCCCGAGGACCCACCATCACAAATTTTTGTGATTACCGATAAATAATCGTGAGTTGAAGACCGGAGGCTTGAAACAATACTCTGCACTCATCATTTTTGAACAATCTTTAATTTCACCACTTTTTCTCTCGAAATGTTCTCTCGGATCAAACCTCCCCAATGGAAAGGCTTTTGTTCCACCTAAATCTCACCGGAAATTTTGTTACCATTTCGGAATCAAAATACTTTGTTATCACATCATAATTTCTACCGCAGTGGACTCTCTCGGTCTCGATGTCACATTCTTCTCACTTAAAAACCTTGTCTCGATCTAAGCCCCGTGGGTTATGGTCCCACCATGCTTCTTCCTTAGTCTTGATTGCCACATCTTCCCTCTATAGGTCTTACATGTCAGCAACATATAGTTTGCATAGAAGTATATATTGCCACATATGCCCTCTAGGGGTCTTACACTTCGACAACACCTGGAAACATGTACTGATACATCTTCCCTTTAATAGGTCTTACACTTCAGAATACCTAAAGATTGCCACATCTACCCTCTAGGGGTCTTGCACTTCGGAAGATGTCACATCCATGATGATCAGCTACCATTCTACTGCATGATCACAATGTCTCAACATAGAATGATGATCTGAGATGCCACTAGTGAAGTCAATTTCATACAAAAATAGTTGACAAATCTCCAAGTTTATAGATATGAGTATCCAACTGTAACAGACACTCAAAAATATGATTAGGAGATATAATGGAGTAATCCAAATATAAATGCAAGAAAAATACTGAGTATGATGAACTTGTCCCTCATCCTATCCCACCAATCTAGACTCCAATTTCCCAATTTCAAAGCAATAAAAATATGTGAATATTTCCTTTCAACATACATTGAAAACCCACAAAATTCTCTGAATAATTCTACATGCTTTCAACAATTACATCTATGCAAATGTAAACCTATCCAACTCACATGAGTTTACATTTTCCATATTAAAAGAGAATGGACCTATTTGTGGTTTGATTGCGAATAGATCAAAGGTTGATTCATTTTTAACTGATGGTTTAAAAACTTATTTTACCTTATATACCAACTTTTTCTTACCATGCAGAGATGGCTTGTTGGGTGAAGTTTCTAGCAATTATCAACCATGTGTCCACTCATACGAAAATGAGTGCAATAATTCCTCTTTTTCTCCTACTTTCGAGGTGAGGAATTATTTTTACCATTTCTCACTGAAAGCTACAAGATTGGTTTTTCAACTCATCTGGAAAATACTTCTGCAAAAAGGTTTTCCTCTTCTAACAAAAGGCTACAGAATGATTAGTACCTCCACAAAATGTGCATGGAAAAGCATTCATCATCTTTTGTATATCAAACCCATATTTTTTAAAATAAAGAGTGGATCCTCATAATATTTACCTTGTTTCCCAGACTTATGATTATGATAAGAAATAGGAGGTGGAATTTCATTACCTCTTCTCTAAAATTTCTTACCATTCCCATTCTGTTGTGCTAGTGGGGTATACACTTTTCTATTAGAAGCTCATCTTCCTCCAGTGTTCTTGGATGTCTCTCCAATTTCCTTTCCCACACTAGAATAACCCAAACCTACATAATGAGGATGATCCTCGACCTATATTGGGTTAGTCATACCTTGGTTGTTCTTACCAAGGATGATTCTGTTAAAACCCATTTTATCTAATAATTTAGATCCAATGCCTCTAGTGTATCTTTCAAAACCACCAAAAGCAATTTTACCTGAATCTGAATCTAAATGGGAAGAGGAATCTGATGGTGACATACTTACAGAGCATTCATCAGTCATTGTTTCTGCATTTGTAGTTAAGGGTATCTCCTTTTTCTTCTCACCATTTTGCAATTTTTCCAAGAGCTCATCCTTGGCTTGCAATTCTAATTTTAGCCGAGCATTCTCCTCTTCTAGGAATAATACATGGATCTCATGAGAGAGTTATCTTCCTATATCTGGTGATTGTAAGCCTCAATTTCCTTGAGCTTAGCCTGTTTTGACATCCCGCCCATAGTGCACCTGCACTCTATTCAACCACACCGAACTAACTACACTAACTTCAAGTAATCACATTATTAATCAAATTCACTAAAATCAAATATCGAGAAAAACCAACTCGATACCTGCCTTGATCCAAAAATTTAGATAGAAATTTTAACTGTCTTCGGACCCCTATAGGCTTATTAAATTTTACTGATAAAATTACTCCTTTTAAGTAAATTAACTCAAAATAATGTAAGAAGGAAAACACACTACTAGCAAATTTGATTACGAGTTCAAAGAATAGCCTATATCTTTGGGTTCTTATAGAACCATTCCACTAGTCAAAACTTGTAAGTATAATATAGTTTCTTACAATAAAACCTAATGGAACTTTAAACTTACCTAAACAAGATACTCCAATCCTTTGAATAACACCAATGACTAGTCCGGTACTTTCCTCCACCTTCCTCACGTACTGCAAGCTATGGTGATATGTACCTATTGGGTAGTTTTCACTATCTCCCAATTTTAAAATTTTCCTATTAAAATAGGTCTTACCTCTTACAATAGTTTTCTATAATTTAATAGGACTTACTCACATAAATTACCTTTAAAAATTATAAGGCTTTGTAATGCTCACACTATGCCTTTAAAAGTCTTTAAAAATCCTCATCGGGCTCCTATAATTAGTTTGGAAGCTCTGCATTCATCATTGTGTGTTTAGAGGAGAGGGTTGGGTCCCTTTTATATTATTAAGCACCTCAAATTCATGTTTAAAGGCCTTATCTCTCCAACTTCCCCATATCCAACTCGACCGGTGAGTTGTTCAATGGCGCGGGCTTTATGGAGGGAAGGTAGGTGGGTTGAATCTCACTCCTAGCATCTTTTTTAGCCTCGGTCATTATAAGCTGTCTAAGCTCCTTGCCTATGCCACGACCCATCCTCAACCTTGACACGTCATGCCCCTTCGCATTTTCCATCCACGTGCCACGAGCTCATCATCCCCATTGTCAATTTTTCCATTTGCAAGCTCGATGTGAGTTGTTGCAGGTGTAGACCTGTATCCATGATGAGCCTAAACCTTTTCATTGCAGCCCCTTTTTCATCCATGTGCCCCCTTCCTCGTTGTTGGACGACTTAGTCATGTATGAGTCCTTTACAATGTCGATTCCTCCCTTTTTCTCGTGGGCCATGCTATGGGTATAATCCCACATGTGGTGGGATTGGGTACAAGATAAGCCTTGATAAGGCTTATCCCAAATCACTTATCTCATGGCTTCACCACATCCTCAAGCTTTTATCGGCCAATGATTATAAGCAGCTTGTCGAGTCATTGATATAGTTCAACCAATTGATCTAGAGGATAGTGTGGAGGATATATGTTTCCTAAATCTCCTAGGATTTTTACATTACGGAAGATCACTTCAAGAGCTTTCCATCAACTATTTGAATGTCAAAATGGAGTCTATACATGGAAATGGTGGGTGGTAAAAGTTAAAGTCAACCTTAGACAATCGGGTCAACTAGAAAATTACAACGAGTGGCACAAAGCAAAAAGGGGTTTAGATCCTCTAGTCTTCGAGAGTCATTGTAAAATTTCAGCTACAAAAGATGTAGTCTGTGGGATCCACTTTTATATCGAAGGGCACCCTACCACGCCCTAAGGGCTATTTTATTATCACCGACATGGTGGGTCCTGAAGCCACCACGTGGTTTACCACAACAAGTGTGAATTTTCATGATATGCCTATCACTTGAGCAACAAATGGACTATACCTTACAAGTTTGCATATGTATAGCAATATTTTTTTAATTATTGGTAAATAGTTTTTTGAAAGGGACTATACCCTTTTACAACAGTGCTCAAAAGCAAAATTTAACCCCAGAAAGCCCAACAAAAGAAAACAGCCAAGAACCAGCAAAAACAAAGCAGCTGCTTCAAAAACAGCTAAAAAACAACAACTTAACAAAGAACATAACTGCCCAACAACTGTGCAGTTGGCCATTTGCCCAGATGTAACAATAATAGCACTAACAATGACTGAATCAAACCTTGTTCGGAGTGGTGGGAGGTTTAGATTTGACATTTCCCTTCTTCTTCCGATCTACCACTGTCCATTCAAGATTTCCTGCATCCAATGCAAATGAAGCATCTGCAATGGACTTGATGTGTATGTGACCCATAGGAAGGGGGCTGAAAATTCCTTAAATAGTGAATCAACAATCTGCGGAGGATAGTCTGTAGGAAGTTTCACTATGTTGGCCTGTGAATCAGTCATTACGAGTGAGTCAACATGCAAGCGGGCACTAGAATCCCCAGCCAGATCTGAGTCAATTGTGAGATGTTCAGGAAGTGAATCCTTCCACCAAGCAGCATTGGTCTTTCGTTTGGAATGTTCACAATCGTTTGTAACATGACTAGTTTGGAAGCAACGCCGACATCTGAAGGCAAGTCTCTCATAGTCAATCCTTTGAACCAGAGCCTTTCTCTAATCTAAAGATTGATTTCTACTGGTAAGGTTTTGGAGGTATCAATATCAACCCGGATACGAGTAAACATAGTATGTGTTTAAATGGAGGTCTTACCATCAACTGCCACACATGATCCAAGAGTATCGCCTATAGCAATGAGACAAGATCTATTCCAAAGTTGTAATGGAAGTCCTGGTAAACGAACCCAAATCGGGTAGGTATCAAAAGACTCCTTTAATGGGTCGAAGGACGGATACCATGGTTTGGACATCAGCCCATGTTCCCCCCAAACCCAATGTTGGCTAAATATTAAATCCCTATCAGTAGGGGTTTCAAAGACTGCAATGAAGTAAGCTTTAGCACAGGGATAAAGCTCAATCTTACCTTGTATTTTTTCTCTCCATCTCTGGGCTATCCATTCATGGAGCTGAGAAAGCTTAGGCCAAAATTTATGGAATCTGCATATGAGACCCAGCTGAGAGAGATTTTCCTCTTCCTTAAGAATTTTTTTAAGAAGATCCTCCCCGATTTTCAGCGTCGGGACCTCCTGAGAGGGTTTCAAGAGCTCATTTCTGGTACTCTCCTTTTGTTTGGAGACCACTGAAGCATAAGAAGTGGACTTAGCTCCACCAGAGGTTCCTGTGTGACCACTTTTCTGAAGCGAGTTGGATCTATCCATGCTCTTGAAAGAAGATCCATCATTTTTAAATGATTCATTGTCATTGTTGAGATTTGTAGGGAGACCGAGCCACCTTTACCTGTCTCAATGGAGAGACCCTCTACTTTTTGACAGGTCGGAGAAACTCTATCCCGGATTTTCTTTGAAGGGGGGTCTTGATTTGCATCAAAAGCCATGTCAATCCAAGAGATTGGTGTTGTATTTTCCATGCCCATTTTACAGGTGCGCCGCCATCAGTTTTGCACTCAAGGGGCGGATTCCCAAAGCCGCCGCCAAGGAGAAGGGCATCCTGTTTAAATTTGCTGTTCGTGTCTCCAATCCCATGTGCAGGCTGATCCAGGCATGGTAGAGAGCTCGCAGACCTGCGCGAACGCGTAGCTAGGGTAGGCCCGTAGCTAGAAGTGCACGTAGCTATTTCAATTTTTTATAATATGTATAGCAAGATTGATTTGACCTTGGTGAGCTATTTTATTAGCTCGGTGGGGTGGTCAAATCCCCACCGAGTTGACCACATTGCTTACACTATGTTCAAGAAACATATCCACATTATTCAGTGTGTATCTTCATATGGTTTAAGATTTCATATATCTCCTATTTCCTTGGCATCGTTTCCATATAGCACAGATTGGTTTTATTTCCAACTCGGCCAAGATGATTTTACAAATGGGCATATCATCTCAAACTTCCACATATCACTGGCATATATATATATATATATATATATATATATATATATATATATATATATATATACCATTCGAGTGGTTTGTTCAAAGCTACTAGTGCAGGATACGTGGAAAATTCAACAACACATATACAACTAGGCCCTATAGGGCGTTGTATATTGCACAACTCACAACGATCGAGTCAATCCAATAGCTTTGCAGATCATTGGGAGGCCTAGAAAAAGTGGCATACGTGGTTGAAGCCACGCCAATGGCATGTCGGTTTGCAGATATAAACCGCCACCCATCCTTTCTCACCAAACATGTGGGATAAAACCCACAAGAAATGTAAATGGATTAGCCATAATAATAGCAGAAAGGTTGAACCCACGACCCCACCATGGAGAATGGAGCAGCCCAACCAACTCAGCCAATGAGTTGGTTAGTGTATGGTTGGAGTGATAAGGGTCTTAAGCACATAGTTCGTGCCCTTCTCTACTATAAAAGGGACCTGATCCCTCTACACTAAAACACAATATATACAAAGAGCTTCCAAGCTATACCAAAAAGGAGTTCGAGGATAATTAAAAGTATTCTAAGCTATTTTGTAAATCCTTATAATTAAAAGGAATTTTTTTAGATAAGTCCTATTATTTTTAATAGGAAAATTGTAATTGGGAGCTATTGGAAACTACCCAATCAGCCCATAGTGCCACAGAGCTTGCAAGTACGCCAGGAAGGTGGAGGATGATACTGACTGGTCATCGGTGTTCTTCAAAGAACTGGAGTGCTATATAGGTAAGTTTTAAGTTCCATTAGGTTTTATCGTAAGAAACTAAAATTGTACTTACAATTTTTGACTAGTGGAACGATTCGATAAGAGCCCAGAGACGTAGGCTATTTACGAACTCCATGTGTAGTGTGTTTACATTATTTATTTATTTTGGGTTGTTTTACTTAATAATGGAATAATATTATCAAAAATATTAACAATCCTATAAGGGTTCAAAGGTCATTAAAATTTTGACTTGGATTTTTGGATCAAGTTGGTATCAAATTAGGTTGTTAGTCTACAAACTTTCTAATCTCCAAGAAATTTTTGTGTCAAATTCGGTTGATTTAACAATGTGATTTCTTCATTTTGTGTGGTATTTTCATGTGATTAAATAGGTACAGTGCACCATGGGTAAATGTCAAAATAGGTGAAGCTCGATGAAATTCAATCTTATAATCACCAGATCCAGGAAGAGAACACTCTCCTGAGATTAATGTATTATTCCTTGGAAGAGGAGAATGCTTGTTTGAAATTAGAATTGCAAACCAAGGATGAGCTCTTGGTAAGGTTATAGTGTGGTGATCAGAATAAGGAAATACCTTCAACTTTAGATGCAGAGACCATGACAGATGATTGCATTGTAAGTTGTTCACCATGTGAATCTTCTTCCTCCCATTCAGTTTTAGATTCAAGTAATGATGTCTTTGGTTCATTTGAAAATCATACTAGAGGCATTGGATCCAAATTATTAGATAAAATGGGATTTGATGGAAGAGGCCTTGGTAAAAATGGCCAAGGAATTGCTAACCCAATATAGGTCAAGGATCATCCTCATTTTATAGGTTTGGGTTTTCCTAGTGTGGGAATGGATATTGGAGATTGCTCCAAGAATGCTGATGGGAGACAAGCTTCTGAAAGAAAAGTGAATACCCCACTAGTCCTATAAGAAGATTCTGAGAAAGAAAATTGTGTTTCATCATCACGGGTAGGATGCACTAAGAGAACACAATGAAGAGGTAATGAAATTCTGCGCATCCGATTCTTACCATAATCATAAGCACAAGTAAAACATCCGATCCAATTTTTCATCTTAATAATTATCGATATGATTTTCACAAAATGTGGAGTGTCTTTCCATGTAATTTTTGTGGATTGCATAATCATTTTGTGGCCAGATGCTTGGAAAAGAAGGACATTAATGAAGAAGTTGATGTCATTCGTTAAGAACTAGGAAAATCAAAAAGACCAATCTCGTCGTGTAGAGGAGAGAATGGAAGAAAGAGTTCCTCTTCCTAGAAGAAGAAGAATATTAAGAGGAATTTTTGTGCTCATTGCTAGAGGAATGGGCACCGGGTGAATAATTATTGGAAACTTCATCCATCTTGCCATTAGAGTAATGGCAAGCCAAAGATGGAATACAGACCTATTACAAAGGTAAAGGAAGTTCCTACTCCACCACTAGTTAAAATTCAACCCAGGATCAAGTAATACCTAAAAGTGAAAGTCCTTTAAAATGGGTAAGTCAATAATTTATCAATTATATATCACATAACTCATATTATGAATAGTATGTAATATATTTGCTTGGAGTTCAAATTTTGTGAGAAAATGCTAAGAGAAAGGTTTACCATACTCAATGGATTTTCTTACTTGGAAAATTTGATTCATACTCCAATTATATCTCCTAATAAGATTTTGATTACCTATTACATCTTGGATATAGGATTTAACTCATATTCAAAGCTTAGAGATTTGTCAGCCATTTATGTAGGTAGTTGAGCTCACTGGTGTCAACTCGGATCTTCATTCTATGTAGAGGAATTGTGACCATGCAATAGAATGATAGATGATCACTATTGGTATCTGACATCAGGTCGGATCTTCATTCTGTGAAGAGGCCCATATTGGACATGTAGTAGAGTGGTAACTTTTATTCGTCATCAACAAGAGTCTTTATACCGTGTAGATGCAGTAGTCATTCGGCGGGGTTGAAGTCACCATTATTGATCTCATGAGAAATCAGCTCGGATTGTCATTTTATGTAGAGGCATTGTGACCGCAGCAGAATGGTAGTTGATCATCATGGACGTGACATCTTTTGAAGTGTAAGACCCCTAGAGGGAAAATGTGGTGATGTTTAAGTATTGTTGAAGTGTAAGACCTCTAGAAGGTAGATGTAGTAGTACATATTTCTAGGTGTTTTCAAAGTGTAAGACCCCTAGAGGGCAGATGTGACAATATCTACTTCCATGCATTTTTTTTTTTGAAATGTAAGACCCCAGAGGGTAGATGTAGTAGTATATTCCTTCTGTGTTTCCAAAGAGTAAGACCTTAACAGAAAAGTTGGCGCAAAGAAAATCATCGGGGATTGTCGAAGTGTAAGACCCCTAGAGGGAAGATGTGGCAATCAAGACAAAGGAAGAAGCATGGTGGGACCATAACCCACAGGGCCAAGATCGAGACCAAGTTATTAAAGTGAGAAGAATACAACAAAAAACCAAAGAGTTCATTGCAACAAGATTTCCAATGTGATAGCAGAGTATTCAGATCAAGGACAGGGTGACAAAACTTCTAGAGAGATTTTTGGGACAAAAATTGCTTCCCATTAGGGAGGTGTGATCCAGAGGACAATGTGGAGGATATATGTTTCCTAAATATCCCAAGATTGGTACAATACGAAAGATCACTCCAAGAGCTTTACGTTGACTATTTGAATGTCTAAAATAGAGTTTGTATGTGGAAACAGTGGCTGGTCATAGTTGAATTCAACCTTAGATGGGACCGGGTCAACTAGAAAATTATGACAAGTGACGAAAAGAAAAATGGGTTTTATATCCTCTGGTCTTCGATGTTTGTTGAAAAAATTCCACCTACGTAATCCGTAGCGTGGGATCCACTTTTATATCAAAAGGGGACCTTACCACCATGAGGACTATTTTATCATCATCGACATGGTGGGTCCTCAAGCCACCACATGGCTTACCACCACAAGTTTGAATCGCCCAATATTCCTATCAAGGAGCGATAAGTGGACTTTACCTTGCAAGTTTACATTTGCATGATAGGATTTATTTGATATCGCCGAGTTATTTTATTAGCTCAGTGGGGTGGTCAACTCCCCACCAAGTTGACCACATTGCTTACATTATGTTCAAGCCACATATCCACATTATTTGGGTGTATCTTCATATGGTTCAAGATTTCATATATCCTTTATTACCTTAGTAGTGTTTCCATATAGCTCAGATTGGTTTTATTTCCAACTCGACCGAGATGATTATACAACTAGGCATATCAACTCAAACTTCCACATATCATATATATATATATATATATATATATATATATATATATATATATATTTATTTATGCTCAAACTATTCAATTGGTTTGTTCAAATCTACAAGACAGGATATGTGGAAAATTCCACAACACATATACAGCTCGGCCCTATGGGGCAGCATATATCACACACTCACGGCGAGTCAATCCAACAACTTAGTGGATCATTGGGAGGCCCAAAAAGTGGCATATGTGTCTCGAAGCCACACTTTCAATGGCAGCTCGGTTTGTAAATAAACCACCACCCCTCCTTTCTCATCAAACATGTGGGATAAATCCCACGGAAAATGTAAATGGCCCTGCCAAAATAATAACAACAAAGGTTGAACCCATGACCCTCTCGTGGAGAATGGAGTGGCCCAACCAACTCGGCCAATGAGTTGGTTGGTGTATGGTTGGAGTGATAAGGGTCTTAAGCACATAGTTTGGGCCCTTCTCTACTATAAAAGGGACCCGACCCCTCTCCACTAAAACAAAATATATGAAAAGAGCTTCCAAGATATACCAAAAAGGAGTCTCAGTAGAATTAAAAGGCTTCTAAGCTATTTTGTAAAGCCTTATAATTAAAAGGCATTTTTGTGAGATAATTCTTATTATTTTTAATAGGAAAATTGTAATTGGGAGTTATTGAAACTACCCAATTGGCCCATAGTGCCAGAGCTTACAGGTGTATGCCAAGAATGTGGAGGATGATTCCGACTGGTCATCGGTGTTATTCAAGAACTGGAGTGCTATATAGGCAAGTTTGAAGTTCTATTAGGTTTTATTGTAAGAAACTAAAATTGTACTTACAAGTTTTGACTAGTGGAATGGTTTGATAAGAACCTAGAGACATAGGCTATTTCTAAACTCAGTAATTAATCTGTGTGTAGTGTGTTTACATTCTTGTTTTATTTTTTGTTTTTTTACTTAATAACGGAATAATATTAACAACAATATTAACAAGCCTATAGGGATCCGAAGTTCATTAAAAATTTAACTTGTATTTTCGGATCACCAATGTAGTAAATGTGATAACTCACCCCATTAGTTGATACATATCTCAATGTGTAACTGTCCTAGTGACTAGATGAGAAACTTGCTCCATATCTCAATAAATATCTTGATCCATAGATCTTTCAATAGCTCAATGAATTTACTAGTTGATTAGTGGTGGCAAGCCACGTGGTGGCTCAAGACCCACCACGTGGAAAACAATTTGTGATTGCTGATGAAGAATCATGAGTTGAATACCGTGAGGCCCGAAACAAAACTACGCACTCATCATTTTCAAACGATCTTTTATTTTTCCATTTTGTTCTTTGAAATGTCCTCTGGATCGGTGAAGGAGATTGAGGAGGTGATGTATACCTATTTTATGGATGAGAAGTAGCCTTCTACAGTTGACATATTTGAACTTGGAGTTCCTAATAGAGAGAGGCTAATTCTTGAGTGTCGAGTGGAAGATACCACGTGTGAGAAATAAGAGGTGGAGTGAATTGGTTGGTGGGAGTAGGAAGAGATACGGTAACATTAGAACTAGGTAGAAGGGTAGAATTAGGGGTTGAGTGATGATGGGAATAGAAGGGGATGGATGTAGGAACATTAAGCTCAACAATATTGGTGGCCTCCTTACGAGTAGTGAATAAATTAAAATCTAGATTTTGGGGATGTTCAACAAGATGGTCATTGAGCTCTTGAAGATGGGCTTTAGTAAATGGTCTGTAATATTGAACCATGACTAAAAATGACAAAGCACCTAGAAGCAAGGTTGGGTTTGCTAAATGATTTAACAAAAATTGAATTATGTTAAACCCTAATTGTAGAGTAATAAATGATAAAGCACATGTTTGGCATATGTAATAAGGTAATGAAAATTAAAACCCTAGGTGCAAGAGACATAATAGAATAATTATCAGATTTTACAATAAATCTTGATGTACTCTAGACTAGAAAGTTGATACAGGAGGAAGAAATTATCGCTACCACACACGTAAGATCCTGGAGTTGTCAAACAAGCCCGGAATAGGGTGTTTGGACTGGGTCATGGGTTTTTGGGCACTTGAGACCACCTGGTAGGAACCTATGGCTATGCAAGACCTTAGAAACTAATTTTTGTTGTATCATAAGATGATCACTAACCTTTATTTTTAATCACCAAAGTGTATTGTTGGATGATCATAGAATTCGATCAGAACCTACAAACTAAATGATATCCCTGCAAAACTCCAAACTACATCAAATCTTAAAAATAAAGATATAAATGGGGAGTCAAACCGACCCTGGTGGTCACTCAAAAGAGTGAATTTATGACTGAGCATTGCACTACATCTCAAAATCCATGTAGTTCTGTGTGTGTGTGTGTGTGTGTGTGTGTGTGTGTGTAAAAATCCTTCCCTATGAAGCTCTTGTGCAAGATGCACTTGATAGTGATCGATAGCTAGATTTAGCAATGTAAATAGATTTGTGGATGGAAAAATGAACTTCCTCCTATTTGTGTATGCAAAAATGCATTCCCTTGTCCCTTGAGTGAGTGTTAGATGGATGTCTTAATGCTCTTATAATGGCTTTGAATACAACCTTAGGTTATGATAGTAGATGATTAGACTTGGTTATTTATTATGGTCACATAACTTTATATTTATATGATTCCCTTGGTTGTATTTTACAATTGAAAACTAAAATGTTGACCCATAAGAAAATAAGATGCCGAAAAGATGAAAGAGGACCAAAAGAGGAAAGTAAGATACAAATAGCTTGGTGGCACCACTCGAAGGGACGAGGGATCTTAGGCATTAGCATCCTAGTTGGGTTTTGCTGTCTAGAGTCAACAAAGATAAAGAAATGAAGATCAAACAAAGTTGTGGGGTGTGTAAGACCAAAGAGGAAATAAGAAAGACATAAAAGAGGCCAAATATTGATGTCAATTACTAGTTTTCTCGCTTTTGAATCATATGAATAGTAGTATGTGATTAAGACCTAGAAATGTACCCAAGTGTGTGATTTTGTGTCGACAACAATCAAAAATGCAAGGGAGTGACCTTGGTTCTCATGTTGACATGTATATAATCCTTTGGTATTTATATAGATTAGCAATAGTAAGGTTTGGGAAAGAAGATGATCTATCTAAGGACCCCATAATATCTTCATTTGTTCAATAGAATAATAAGAGGTAACTTGAAGATTTGGAAGCTAAAAGAGTGCATCACATCAATATCTTTATAACACTCAACAAAATTTAGGGTAGGAGTAGGTGAAAATGTGTAAAATCTTCCACACATTCATTTACTTTCCATGGAGAAAGAAACTCAATACTTTCATCAAGATTTATGCTAAGAAAATTAGTTGCATTCTCACCTTAGTGTAGGAGTAAAAAGGTTTATTCAAGTGACACATACTTCATAAAAATCAAATCTACATCAACATTAAGATAAATGCTTTTTAGATATCATTTTATGTTGTTTCCAAGACACCATTGAAATAAATTCATATATGGCTAAGACACCATTGAAATAATTTTGTGCATTACAAAAAGGAATTTGGTGAAAGTGGTAAGAGGGAGATAGTAAATGAGAGTGTACTATAAAATTATCATCATCAGTTTCAAGAAGAGTAAAATCCAAGCCTCATAGGAACTTCCCTTTAGAAGAAAATAAGAAAGACTCGAGTTATGAATAGGAAAATAGGATATTGGACCTATGATCATGAATACTCCCACACTAATAGTGATTTCACTCAATCTAGTGACTGCACACTAATCTAATGATTTTTATGATGGTCTACTTGTATACTCCCAACTAATAGTGATTTCACTCAATTCAACCTAAATAGAGTCTTACACATAACTATATATGATGTCAGATATATCATATAAGGAGAATTTTACACACATATAAAAACTTTAGTTTCTTTGTTCCTCTCTAATAAAGGATTAAAAATCATTCTCATATTAAAAAATTCCTTTCTACATGGGAACACAAAACTTATCACAATAAATTTCTAAGACTAAGCCTTATGGTAGAACAAAGATTCATAACATGGTTTTATCAAAAATTAGAGTCTTTGAGTATTCTAAATTAATGTATACATGTTTCAAACCTTCCTAAACATCATCCACACATTGGCTCAAGGAGAGAGGTAGTTTACCCTATTTGATTCATATGAACTTAATTATGATGATGTGATGAGATTTAGGGATTAGTTGGTCTCAATAACATCATGCATAGTAAATCAAATGTGATCAGTATGATGTGTTTTTGGGTTTTATGGACCCTAACTACATCATTATCTGAAGTAAATAAAATTTCATTTGCATAATATTGCATAAGTAACCATGCTCATGGAGTAAAGTTGAGATGGAGAGGAAAACATAAGACAAGGAGATAGAAGAATTGTATTTTCTTACTTGTAGTAAGACAATGGGATCTATTAACCAAGAAAATATAACCCTTTGGAATGGAGAAGCCATTCCAATTTATAGATCTCACAATGAGACTCTTCATCTAACCCCCACATGACCTTTCAAAATTCCTATCACTTGTGACTATTCACATTCCACTAGGAGTGAAAAATAAGCCACTTTCTTATTAATGGAAAGGGAAATTTTACAATGAAAATATTACATATTTTAACTTAAATGAATAGGATTAAATAGTCATAAATTACATTTAAAATGGAGAATTAGAAATTTGAGAGAGAAATGAAGAGATATAATGTAGAAATAATGAAGAGGGATAAGATAAGCTCCAATCTTGAATGAAGAAGGATGAAGAATCTCCGATCATGAAGAAGATCCACTCCTGTGATGAACCGGTGAAATGCTCCAATGCAATGATGAAATCCTTATCATTGACCTCTAAACACAATGATAAGACTCCTAGAATGATGAATTTTTGTATCCCTATAAGGTACATTGAGATAAGAAGTGAGAAGCACTTGATGAATGGACCACTAAGATCAATGAATAATTCCCTCTTTTACTTGAACCAATCCTTCCAATCCATGAAACATTACCATGCCTTTCTGACCCTCTTGCACTTGATGAGAACTTGAAACAATTTCCTACACAATACAACCATGATGATCCTTCCATCTAGGAAACACAATAATTAATGAAATGTGAGACGAAAAACTTTCTGACCCTAAGATGAGTGAAGGTAAGAGATTGAATGAATAATGCTTCCATATTTTAATCAGCCCATTTGATGAGATAAGAAACATGTTGAGACCAAAATGCACATTAAGACCGAAATTGGGAACTCGAGAGGGCTTCCTTCCACCTAAGTCACAATTCAACTGCCAATCCTCTATAAGCATGAATTTATCCTTACCATTACTATGAGGAAAACTCCAAAGATATGGTCACCGCATAGTGATAGGTGGATATTTGGAAATATTGAGAAGTACCTCTTGTAATAGGTAGTATCATAAATATATTGTTGTTTACTAGGGATGATGATCTCAAGAGGATGGGGCCAAATTTTTTGAGTTCAAAACAACTTCCTAGCACCTCGGGTTGTGTTTTTGAGTCACAAAAATTCTCCTCCATAGGGGAGAACATTTTTGTGCCCCACTTGTTCCCTTTATAGACAAAGGTAAAAGGGGACATCAGACCTCAAAAAGGATGCCATGGGTCCATTCATCATGAATAAGTGGTAAAAATGAGTTATCATGAGTTGAAAGCATGTTTTTAACACCTCAAGTGATGACTTAAGTGACGTAAACCACTCCTCCATAGGGGATAAAACTTTGAAGTTCCCATTTCCCCTTCCATGTTGTAAAAAAGAGTAAAAGGGACATCATACCTCCAAAACCCCGACCAAGCTTCTTGGAATGTTGATGTCAGCATTCTCAACATGAAAATAAACTAAGGATTGAATTCAAAGGTCCAAGAGAAATACATGGAGTTAGGAGGGACAAACTCATATTATTTTGACTCCAAAATACCCATTGAATCTGTAGACATATACAATGTTGACATGATTAATTACGATTAATTTATCCCGCAACATCATCTAAATCCATATAATAATTAATCACAAGATTAATTATTATTATTAATCCATTTTATCATATTTCCTATTTTAATCATTTATCAAATATCCTAAAATTTCATCACTAATCATTTTAATTCATCCAATATCCCATTTTTATCATTAATCCATTATTATATCATATTATCCTATTTTAATTCTTTATTAACATATCCTAGGTATTTAGTATTTCTACATCTCACCTACCACCTACCCCACACACCCCTACACCTAGCTTTTCCATGTAACCTCACCCCTAAACATAATTTATTAACCTAATCTAATTTTAATCCTAATCACATCCTCACCTATAAATCTAGAGGCTTATAAATCTAGAAGCCTCTCTAACCTTCTCCTTCCATTGAATTTTTAATTCAATGGAAGCTTCTTCCTCCATGAATTTTGAATTCAAAATCTAGAATTATCCATTCTAGAGAATTATAATCCTCACATGCATCCTCCACCCTTGATCCCAATCCAACATGGCTTCATCCTAGCCATTGAATCCTCCACCCACAAACTATAAATTGAGCTCTCCTCCTCCATGAGAGCTAGCTTAGAACAACTAAGAAATCTATAAACAACATTTTCCATTTTTTTATCTTCAATCATCCAATCAATCCATCCACTCTATCAATCCATATTCAATCTACTCCAATCAATTCATCCTCTTCATCAAGAAAATCCAAGCAAGATCAAGGGGAGGTGTTTCTCATGTGTCTCCACCAACATCTGAAGTAACAATCAATCATCCAAGAGCAAATCCAACACATCAAAGGAGGAGTTTTCAATCTTGTAGGTAAGTGCAAGTATAATCTCTCTCCTCTTTTCAATCCATTGCTCTATCTGAGGTATTGTTGAATAGATTAGATTTAGGAATCAATTGTTTTTGTTGGTTTCTAACTTTCAACTAATCTTTTTAACATATACATTTTGGCACCCACCATGGAACTTACCCCCAAAAAAATTTATTGCTTTTAGTAGAATTTCATATTATAAACAAACTGTCCAAAATTGAAATTTTTTTTGTTGAGATTTACACCTTGAAATTTAAAATTTTTGTGAGTCTTCCATTTCAGTGCTTTTGACCTGAAATAAAAATTTTGTAAACCCCATGGCATTTTTGTAAATACTTCAGTGCTTTTTTCAACCCTTAAAAACCCCAAAATTGTCATTTTTGAGAATGTGGTGCATTTGTAGACAAAGTAGCGCATTTCTGAGACAAAGTAGTGCATCTGTAGACAAAGTAGCTCATATGTTCTAAACTCACTCATATGTTCTAAAATAACTAATATGTTCTAAAGTAGAACATATGTTAATATAATAGTGTTTTTGTTCTAATTTGGTGCATTTGACCTGAAATAGTGCATTTATCCTATCAAGTAGTGATTTTGTTCTGAAATAATTTTACATTGATACTAACCAATCTAATCACACTTTATAGTGTTTTAGTGACTTTTTGCAGGTCTAACACTATTTTTGTAGTTTTATTACAGAAACAAGGGGAGATTTTGTCCATTTTTAAATTTATATAACCTCTTTGTGGTTGTAGGATTTTAAAAACTAATAACCCTTTCATTTTGCAGCTCATTTTGTCCAAGTGAAAAATCAAACTACTAACCCTTGTTTTGTAGGGCCTCCTCTTGAAGACCCAATCATCAAACTACTAATCTTTATCATTTCATTTTTATCTATTTTGTGTGTTTCTTTTTCATCCTAAAGGCATAACCGTGTATGTTTTCCTCTTGCGTCATAGGATGATCTTGAGGATCAAAAGAGGCTAGCCTTCCCATTTTTATTTTGTAGGGGAAACATGACATGGAAGTGATATCCACACACTTTTCATAGTCCTAGGGGTCTCATGATCACAAGCTTCATCTCCATGCATGTAGACACACCCTGTGTTCTGGCAAGGTATATAAATTCAATGACAATTGTCATTATTGGCTAATTGCTTGCTTGTTTTAAGAGTGGCATGAAGTGAGGGGATTTCACGTCCCAAAACCCAAGCCTTAGACAACATCCTTGTAACATAGGACTTGGGCCCCACATACCACAACGTATATCATGGATTCCCCTAGTGATCTCATGTATCCTAGAATATGCAACCATTAGGCCACATATTAAGCTATAGTAAAAGGAGGTCGTACTCCCTAAAATCACTCACTATCCAACCCCACATTGAGGCATAGGTGGAGAGCTAGTTTATGTCACCACCATTAGCATGTGGTATTGAAAGTGGGTTATAGCTTAATTACAATCCCATTGGACTAGCTAGGTGTGTGTTCCATTTTTTTGTGTGCTTTTGAATACCCTTAACCATACATTAAAATTTTAATTAATCCAACATCATCATAATTAATTATCCTTAATCAAATGATCCCTATCCTAATCTTATCACCATCTCTAATCCACAATCTTAATCCAAAAATAATCCCCACACATCTTACCTAACCATGGCCTTTTGTATCCATGTTTATTTCCACTCGAAGCCTAGGCTCCTTGGAACTTCGATCAAATAGATATGAACACTTACCCAAAGCATGCAAAGCCTACGAGTCCCTCCTTTGTGAAATATTGTCAAGATGTTAGCATGTGTGTTCATATTAACCATTATCAAAGCATACATTCCAAAGTATAATCACCGAATCCATGAGCTCGAAAATGAAACATATAGATCATATAAGAACCAATATCAGACTCACCATACAAACACCATGATTAGATACATCAATTACCATAATCCATCCACAATACTCCATTAATAATCAAAAATATTACATATAAAAAGTTGAATACATCATAATGGATTCATGGAGTCATGTGCATGTGGTACATCTAGGAAGCATAACTCTTATACAACTTGAATTATCAAAACAATGTAGTACATCAATTATATATAGGGGTGGGGACTTTCCTTTCACCTCCCATGTATCTCAAAATAGATTACATACTCAAAATAGCCATGCATACATACAAACACAACTAGGACGTATGCATCTTATCCTAATAATACATTAAACCTATAGGTAACCTTTTTCTAATCTTATTATTAGCTTGAGCTTTGCATGACCCTTGATCTTTACCATTCATGGGCTTTATCTAAAAATAGACTCTTCTCCGTCGCACAACCATCCTTGTGTGTTGCACACTTCATGTCTATACTTATCCTAACACTTGGAAAAAATGGATAAGTCATTTTCCTTCCTATAGTGATACGTGCATGCAACTTGTTTCCTTGTTTTACAAACTAAATTTTTCATCTAGTGTACTCATCGCTTACTCATCTCGTGTGTTTCCTCTATTAGCTCTCTCGTGCGCGCATCTCTATAAGGATTAACACTTAGTCATTTTTATGCATCCAATATTACCCCACACTATATATGTTTTTGTCCTCATAAACATTCTATTACTCCACACAAATAATGGTAAGGAACTCTTCAAGAATCAAAGAACAAAGAATATTTCTACATGGTGTATGCCAAATAATGAAGTAATCAAGTCTTTATTGAGAAAAAAGGAGGGGGAACTCCTGATTTGCCAATTTTTCCAATGCCCTCCATCCCTCTAACTCTCTACTGGCCTAAATAGGTGCATCACCAACAATGTCAAGGACCTTTGTAGGAGTTAAGTCTTCACCCCTTGCCTTCAACTTTTCAACCATATTCTCCAACTATTTTCCTACATCACTCAAGCCCATCCATCCCGCGCATGACTTGGGGAAGATCTCATTCAACTTAATCTTAATCTAGGCCCTTAATACATCAATTGCCTCTCTCTTTTTCTCAACTTTGACCAAAATTCTCTCACATTTTGCTCTATTTCCTTTGTTTTTGGCCGCAAACTCCTTTACATCAGCTTCATCCTATTCCATAATCAACCCTACCACATGGTCCCTATCTTCATAATTTTCATATACCACCTTTGTGAGATGAGAGGGTTCCTTTACTACTTCGACCAACTCACTATACTATGTAATGAAATATTTAACTTGTTCCTTCTCTTGTTGCTTTTGATCACACCAATACATCTTCTACGACTCCAAGGAAAGAGTTGGTTATTGAGTTATGATCATGTGCGTTATGTCTTCCAAATAATGGGAAGTTTACTTATACTTAGTTCCATATTGAGGGGCCAAATTTGGGCATGCAAGTAAAATTTCATCTACAATGCATTTCACCTTCTTGTATGCGGCTTGCTTTCTTCCCTTCTCCTCCCTCACATCTTTCTTTAGTTGTACTATGTTATTATTTTATCTCCTTATCTCTCACCCTTATCTCTTTATTTTTCTCCTCTAGATCCTTCGTATATGCTTTATTTTGTTCTTTTTATACAAAAATTTGGGCACCAACCTCCACCGATAGTTTATTCAGCGTGTTACATGCCTATTCATTAGATAACTATTGCAAATATACTATTAGATATGCTACGCCTAGCGCATACTTGTCCCGGGTTTTAATCAATGAATGGGCATTGACCTCGAACTTAGGCTCTTCTATATGTGATTTGAATTCCTAGGATATCATCTTTCTTGTGCGTGGTAGCACCTCTCCTTTCTAAAAAATGACCAACAAAATAGTTGTTCCATGGGTATCATGCTCGATACGGAACGTAAAACCTTATTGGGTTCATCATTATATTGCATCATGGGACCCTATGGAATGTGTGTCATAATTCTATTCTTCTCCTAGATCCCCTTAGGAAATCCCACCGCAAGAGACATCTCCATGCCTCGCGACTATGTTATTTCTTCACTCTCCTCTCCTTGTTATGTGCCACTTCATGCTCAACTAGGTGCTCTATAATTTATACAACCTCTTTCTCAATTTAATACTCTACTTGAATCAGTATCATGCCAAATTCCATACTTTACAATCAGCTCCAGTCTTTCATGTTTGGTCCGAATGACATGCATTGTGATGCCTCCTACATCCACATCCATAGCGGGGATATCCTCATATTAAACGTTGTGGCCTTTTGTATCTCGACTCATAAATAGTATAAACATGTGGGCTTAGCTTTCCCACCACCTATTTTCTTCATTCCTTGCTTCTTCTTTCTATTGACTCTCTATCTCCTCGTAATTGGAGCTAAGCACTACCCTTTGTTTCTTCTTCTCTAGATACTTACCCCTTCTTGGTTGCCTTATAGTGTTGGTACTTAGATTCAACTCCATATGCACTTGTGTCTTCCTTACGGGTATGTCAATGACAAGAGTTTTATCCTTACTTCCTTCTTCACTCTCACTAACGATGGGAGTCACCTCTCTTACCCGCTTCTTCTATTCCACCTTCTTCCTTTCCATGGGCTCCTCAAGGATGGTCACATCATCCTCCACAAAATTCCCATATTTAACCCTCGGCCTCAAACATATGTATATCTTTGTTGTTGTCACCATGGCTATCGAAATGTAACAAGTTTAATCATATGAATGCTTTTCGACATGTATTTCTCCTCATAAGCACTCTTATTAGGGTAGACAAACATCTAAATCATTGTATTATGCTCCTTTTCTACATCAAGCCTTAACTTCCATACTTCCTTAAACCTATTTACAACACTTTGAAAGTACTTAGTTGTGAAGGTAAATGATATTTTGCACCACGAGCTCTTGGTACCATCCTTCAAAGTGAAGTTCCCAATGTAAAACTATTGATAAACTATGAACTCACCCACTCCATCCACCAATGTAGGCAACCCACTTAAAATGCAACATTCTACACTGAATGCATCAATCATCTACTTGTACCATTTTTCCTCACATGCCCTATTAGCTAGGGTGTTTGTGTCACAAGTATACTTTAAAAACATATTTGCAAGGGAGGGGTTTTCTTTGTGGTATTCCCATATCTTATCATTTGGACCATCTAGTACCCCAATATTTGAGAATACTATCAGCAGTAGAATATTCCCAAAACAAATTTTCTCTCCATCGTGCACTACATCAATAATCTCTTATGCTATGAATGAGGAAATGATGTATATCGTCTCCTCCAATATCTTCTTACAAACATGCAGCCAACGCTTGTTCACTTGGGTCCACCTTGTTTTCTCATCTAACTTGGTAAACAAATGTGCGGCCATCCTCATGACATGATCATCAAGTTTGGTAATATCCATTACATGCCCTCACTTTTTGTACTCAAACTGTACAACATTATTCTTCACCTCCTCATTATCTACTAGGTCATCCCCAAGATCAACCCATGTACCAATAATATAGGTATAATTCTCAACCAACTATGCGCAAAGTGAGGCACATTATCCTTCTTGTGAAATAGAAGAAGTACTCATGTAGGTGTGACATCATCCCCTGATACAATTTCTCAAGCTTCCTAAAGAATGGAAGCTCGCATAACTGCAACAACTCTGCTTTCTCCAATAGAACTTTCCCCTTGTCATCATACATAGGCTTGTCATTCATGTTTCTCTCCTTATAGGTTTAATAACCTCTATTGCCATGTCATGTGCAGTCGCATCCATGTAATGATTATAATCACTCACAACCATTTTTCTTACATGGGATACCCACTCCTTTCCCATCAACACTCCATTGGGGTACTACATTTCCGCATATCATTCCTCCTAAATATCCACAATGGGTGTTGGCTTCTCCTAGCCCTTTCCCTTTCCTCTCTTCTTTGGTCATGCAGTTCTTACTTTATTTGGTGTCATCTTCTTCACGTAAACTCAAACCCTTACCTTGCACCTTACTCTACGCCCTTAGTGTTCTCGAGCATCTCACCACAAACCATCTGTGTAGGCACTCTACACTTTTGGTTTGTTTTCTCCACTTTGTGCCCTAACTTTTGAAACTCTAACCAAAAAAATTGCAAGCTTCTTCAAAGACACTCCACGTTGTCTCAACCTAAAAAATTCCTCCAATAAACTCACTCTTCACCAAGTCGTGTCTATTTTGTACCCTAGTTATAATTTCTCTAACCAAAGACTCAATTTCTCAATAAATCCCACAAAGTCACTCTAGATAGCCCAAGAAAATGCACAAATAATGTAAGGTAAAAATGAATTTACCCCAATTCCCTTTTTATAGGTTTCAAAATTTGTATCACATTAATTGTTTTCCAACTACCACGGTAGAAACTTATTTTAATTACTCGCCAACAGTGAGCCTTTGTATAATTGCTTTAAATCCACCTTTTCTTATTTTCCACACATTTTTCGTAATTTCCTCTCACGTGCTCTAGTTGTAACCTTCAAACATGCTCACTACTTCCCAGTCGTGAGACCTCCTTGTGTGCGCTTTCTGTAACAAAGTACATAACCCACTGTGCCTCTTACTTAACTAGTCCACCATGTTGTTTCCTACCTTTTGTTACATCACACAACCCTTTTTTTTACGCGTGGTCTTTATCCGAGTAATTTTCTTCAAATTCTTATTATCACCATCCTTCTCATCATCTATAGCACCTTTCAAAGCAATCAACATCAATGTGCATATCATTCCTTATTTTAAATCCACTTTGAGCACCATAAAATTTTCTCCTTTATGCGCACTTGTACCATATCCACCCCACACTAAAATTATGTGTGGTCCTCACGTGCATGAACTCAAAATATAGTATTAAGCTTCGGTGTGCAAGCACACTTATTACAACAAAACACTAAACTAAATTGACAAAGCATAACAATGATGAAAGGAAACACATAAAAGGGAAATCTAATCTAAGTGGAAATATTACCTTATTACAAACACCAAGAAGCCTTATTTATAGTAGGGCTTCATCCTACTCCCATTGAAGTAACCAGAAATAATTTTTCAACCAAAGACCAAAGAACTAGCAAGTACTGATTCAAGCATATTTTTGCTACTACAAAAGGTCCCAACCAATGTACTTTCAATTTCCCTGGGTGGTATGTAAACTTTGAATCATACAAAAGAACCATCTTTCCCACCTCAAATGTTTTTTTCCTTATGTTCCTATCATGTTAGGCCTTTCGTATCACCTTTTGTGCTTCGGCTCCACCGAGCAATTACGTGCCTCTCATCTAATTACATTAGTTTGTCTATGTTCTCTTCAACATTGTGTTTATCATCTAGCTAGTCCTCCCACATAGGAAATAAGCAAGGATGGAAACATTTATTCAATAGGAAATACAACCTCTATACCAAACACCAACTAAAAGGTGTGGCCTTATTCAACCTTTTATATGTTGTCCTATATTCCCAAAGTACAGCAGATACTTTATCATCCCATTTTTTCCATACAAAATCACATATTTTTGTCAATGTTTGTCCCATAATCTTGTTCAAAGCTTCAGTAGTACCATTAGCATGTGGGTGATAGGGTGTTTTCTTATGGTGTGCCACCATAAAATATGCCAATAAAATCTTGATTATCTCATTTAAGAAATAAGTTCCTCTATCACTATTTAAACTTAAAGGACATCCATATTAGTTAATATTTTCCCATAAGAATCTTGATGTTGTATTTGTTGTGCAATGCTTTATAGGTGTTTCTTCTTTCCACCTTGTCAAAAAAATTGTACAAGTTATAATATAGAGTGCTCCAATCCTAAGCATAGGTGGGGAAATAGATCTACAAAGTCAATAGCCCATTTCTCAAAAGGTTAAACACTTGGAATATGCGTCAAAGGCATTTCATCTTTGGTTCCAAGATTCCCAAGGCACTAAAAATGGTCACATGCCTTGACATATTCTTTAATATATTTGTACAAAGTTTACCACCATAATCTAGCCATCATAATCTTGCACGCAATGGCATCCCCAACATAATTACCTCCTACAATTCCACCATAAGCTTCTTCCATAATGGTCTCTCTCTCATGATCTAGGACACACCGACACAAAAATTCATCATGGCCTAGCGTATATAAATATCCACTCATCAACTGGTAAGGTTTCATGCGTATTGCAAGTTTATTTGTCTCTAATGTCTTTATTCCCTTAGGCGCTTATCCAGTGTGTAAGAATACTACAATATCATCTAAATTTGCGAGTGCATGGTTTAATCTAAAACACTATACATTATGCATTATGTCCTCAATGCTCTACACATCCTCGCCAAAATTTACCCTTGATAAATGGTCAAGCCCTAAATTATTATTTCCTAGTTTCTTAAAAACTATAAACTCAAACTACTAAAATAGTAGTATCCACCTGTAAATGTGCCCTTACAAAATAGGATTGTTAACTAAATACTTAAGTGTCATATGATCTCTAAAGAAGATAAATGGTGTTTCCAATAAGTATTTTCTAAATTTTTATAGCACATAGATCATGGAAAAATCCTTATGCTCAGTAGTTATATAATTCTACTTTGTTGGTGTCAACTTCCTGCTTACAAAACAAATGGTGTGTTCTACTATTCTTCCTTCTAGTTGCACCAACATTGAGCCAATTTTCATACGAGATACATCAACATGAACATGAAAGGGTTTTTCCCATGAAGGAAAGTGAAAAATAGGTGCAGTAGTAAGCCTTTCCTTCAATGTTTCAAATGCCTACTGTTGCACGTCACCCCAATAGAATTTCCCTTTTGCTTTCAACAATTCTTCCAAGGGCACGAAATATTTTCATAGCCTTTAATGAATTTCCTATAATATCTTGTATGTCCAAAAATATGAGTGCTTCACTTTGATTATTAGGTTCTTCCAAACCCAAGATCACATCTATCTTAGTTGGATCTACCAACAAGCCTTCTTTACAAATAATATGCCCAAACAAAGTGCCAAAAGGTGTTGTAAAGATGCACTTATTAATATTAAGAGAGATGCTCAACTTCCTACACCTCTCAAACATGAGCCTTAAATTGTCACAATGGTCCTTAACCAAGTTGTAAACTCACCATTCATCCATCTATACCTGTAGGAACTTATGAATGAAATCTTAAAAATCCTTCACAATAATGTGTGAAAATACCTGACCACATTCTTGATCCAAAGGGCATCATTGTATATGTAAAACTTCCCCACTCGGTGGTGAAATTTTTCTTTTCTTGATCTTCCTTTGCTATGCACACTTGATGATAACTGAAAAACCCATCTATAAATGAGTATATCTCGTTCTCTACAATTCCCTTAAGGATCTCCTCTGTGAATGAGGTGGGAAAAGGATCAATAACACATGTAGCATTAAGTTCCCTATAATCCACACAAATCCTTATCCTCCCATCCTTCTTAATGCTTATTACCATAGGGATAACCCATTCAAATTCCTCAATGGGCTCAATTATACAGACTTGAGCATTTTATCAATTTCCTCCTTTACCTTGACATGCAAATTAGGATTCATCCTATAAATCATCTTCCTAATCGGGCACGCACCTTCTTTAAGTTTGATTCTCATCTCACCTAAATAAGGGTGTACTCCTTTTAAATCATGATAGTCCCATGGAAACAAGTCCTAAAATTCACCTAGGAGTTCAATAATCTTTGCCACTTCCTGCTTGACCATTAATCACCAATAATGGCCTCCTTAGGCTCTGTATCTATTCCAATGTTAACCTTATTTGTTTTCATAGGCTTGTGATATGCACGCGCCTTTTCATCTGATGTTTCCATCACCTCACATATACCTTTAGTGTGGTTAACATCTAGGTTATTATCCTCAGCATCATCATCATTTATCATACATACTATTTTACCATTTTCTATTTCTTCCAGTGCGAGACCATATTTTCTTCCTGTCTCTTCAAGTTCAAGGAGTGCTTCTAGATCAAGATCTCCAAACATATCTAACAGAATTTCCTCAACTTTTGCACTATCCCCCAAAGTAAGGTGTTTCATAATCTACAATGCTTCATTAACTGAAGGCTTAGTAGAAAAATACTCAAGAGTATGAATCATACTTGAGGTCATCTCCTACCAATTAGTTGTTTCTCGTGTTAACTATGCATGCACATACCATGTGCGCAAGCAACTGCTTAAATTGGAGTAGAACTAAAGTACCTAGAGTGATGGTGGAAAGGTCTCCTACCCCTCCGTCCAAAGTCTCTCACAATTTTGAATGTGGTGCAAGCTAGGGTACTTCCCATGAAATTCACATCTAAGAAGGTACATTTCTCCTTAAGAACCTAGTAAAAAAGGTGATTCTCACTTCGTGCCATTCTAGTAATTTACCTCTGTGTGTAGCCCACCAGCACACTATTTTCCTGTGTAGATTCTATACTAGAATATATCTTCCATCTCCTTCATTCTTCCACTAGGCTTTCATGGCTCATGCAAAAATCCATTAGGGTTTCCTTCACCAGTGTACCAAGGTACTTGGTTATAACTCAAGTGCCTAACCATGTGCAGCTTGATCATGTGAGTAATTGTGTTCTTTATCTCTCTCCCAACTACTTCATACATTCCATGCACCTAGTTTTCACAAGAAATACTCTTGGTATCACTAACTGACTGAGCATCATCCCACTGTATTACTCCTTCCTTAGATGGATCAATTACATTAGGGTCTTTGATTGTGCACGCATATATCTTGTTCAAGTCCTCTTCACTCAAAGGCTCAACATATGGAGCATCCTTTGCATCTGTAAAAGGTATAATGATGCACTCTTCCTTGTTCTCAAATATAATGTACCCTTTTTTGAAGTGCAAATCTACATTATTTGCATAACACCAGGGTCACCCAAGTAATGTTGGGAAGCTATCTACTTCAGCTAGCTCCAATACTTCAAATTCCCCAATAAACTTGGCTCCCTAAATTGTAATAGTTGCATCCTTTAGTACTCTAATAGGATTATCCCTAGTTTTGTTTTCCATATACAACACATTCAAAGAAGGCTACAATGGTGGTCTTCTCATCTGATTCCATGCATCCAATATGATTACATTCAATTTTTCATGTGTATCTATCAAAATATTGCTCAAAAACCATCCATCTATGACTATATTCAGTGTAATCGCCTTATCATACTCATGATTATGTAGGGGAATATTTTCATGAAGTATATACCTCTCACGCTCGGTACTTACACGTGGTATTTTTTCTTTCAACCACTCTCCTAAAATGGGTATGATGTTCTCCTAACGCAACATTTGACAGACCTCCTTTAAGTCATTTATGTCCTTCTGTGGGAGTTCAACCTTCTTTCCTTTTTCCATCATGCGCGCTTGATCCTTCAAGCTCTGAATATCTCCCTGTAGATCCCTGATAGCATCCATAGTCTCTTAGTAAACCTCTTTCTGATGTGTAAAATCAGAATACTTTACATTTATCACTTCTTGCTTATTATATTCAATTTATACTTGAAGGTTCATGTGCATCTGTACCTTAACATGTATAGTAACTAAACAAGGTTGTAACTCAGGACTAGGTGCTACCTTAGGCATCCATTGATCTTGAACTACGTGTTTTACCTTAATCATTCTTGCACCCTTGTCTTCCTTATGTTGTTTTCTCATGTGTTCATATAAATCAAAACATTCTTCAAACTTGTGATGTTTTCCACACCATGAGCAAACCATATTCTAAGGGAACTCACACCAATAATGATTAGGAAATCCACAAGTATAACAAGTTCCTCTAGGAAATCCTCCTCTAGGAAATCCTCCTCTTCCACCATCGCGACCTCATCCTCTATATCCTCCAAAAAAACCTATATTCTGTTATCCCCATTATTACACCCTTCATTATGTTGTTCTCCATATTCCTTGATCCAATTTCTACCCCATTTAAGTGCATACTAGTCTCAATGGCCTCATAGATATGATCAATCCATCTACCTTCAATGGTGTCATGAGTATGGGTTTTGCAAATTTTACAATACATAGACACATTATTTCATATTGTGAGTTTTAAGAGAGGACATCCACTCACATCATGGTCCAAATGATAAATCTCACAATCCAAAGCAACATGCCATACACCGACTTGCGAGGATAGTTATCCTTAGTGTACCCTTCAACCTCATAATCTCTAGAATATATTTCACTATGGATCTCATGATATGAATTAACATATAGATTTTCCAACTACTTCGCCACAACTGCAATATGTACCTCTAAGAATAGACTTACTCTAGTATCCACACTTCCAACTACCTCAGCGATCAAAGATTCTTCCAAGGCATTGCGCAAATCTACAAAAGTCTTATGAGATAGCACCCTTTGAAAGGAGTCAACAATCCACCAACAAACCATTGTGCATGCTAACTAGGATGTATATCATAAGACAACTTTGACATCAAAGTTTTAAAATACACGTCATATTCCCTCATGCTCTCAGATAAACCTTGCTTAATGTCTTTGAGTGCACTAATAATTTTGTACTAAAAATATGGAAGAGTAGTAGAAAAAATGAATCACTTTTTGTACTAGTTATGTGCACACCCTTGAAGAGTAGTAGAAAATTGAATCACTTTTCTATCTGAGGTTGTGATTCCTTTAGCACCATGACACTCACACTTGTGCACATGCTCTACTACATCCTTAATACGTCTATATTATGGAAAGTGAAGAGACATATCATATTAAACTTGATGTGGTTGATGAGGGTTTAGAATTTATCCACCAGATCTAGAATCATAAACCCCACGGTATTTCCTCTATCACCTAGAACCACCTGATCCACTTGATCTTGATCCTCCCTGATTTACTTGGTCCTCCTCCTATAGTAGGAAAAAAACCAGTGGATGCACTTCCTTCTTTGTCCCAACTGTAATTTTAAACTAAAATCCCATATTCTGTGAATTTATAGTACTTCCATATGTATTCCTAATGTTCTATGCTCCCACACTCTATTCGGATGAGGTGCCAAAAATATTTTTCCAATCGAAGCCCCAAACAAAGATGATGTCTATAATGTCATAGGTGTATGTGTTGTCTGATGTAATTCTATATTTAAAGGAAAATGATACCTACTTGTAGCTCTTGGATTACCTTTACTCGGAAATCTAATTATCAATGACTACTACGGAAGTGGAACACCAAGCGCAAGGGCTAGGTCACAAGGTGGGATCAAATGCGCACTTACGGTCCTCAATATTTCCTCTTCTGATGCACTCTCATCAAAATCCAAAGGGTATTCTCTATTGTTTTTACCTAAGTGGGGAGATCCTAATTCTATGGATCCAAGTCTCCCACGTGAGCTTCAAATCCTTCACAGACATCATCCTCCGCAACTCCACAGACTCCTCAATATCATGCTTCTTCACCAATTCCCTCTCCTACGCTTCATTATACTTGAGCCACATTTCCTCTCTCTTCCTTTCTTCTCGTTAATTCCACCATATTTCACCACACCTACTCCTTCCCCTATGCATAGTGGTGGATTTAGCTAGCCATAGGTAATTGCTCCAAACCCAATAGCACCATCAAGATCTTAATTTCCAAAGGAATAGCGTGGACATAAGATCCTCTAGGTTCATGCAAGAACTCAAACTCGGAAACCTCCAAACAAGAATAATTCTAAATAGTGTACTCCAAAGTATAATTGTGCACTACACTAGCCCACAAATGATCTACAACACGCATCCAAGTTTCATCTACATTAAACAAAGTATGGTAACCTTCCTATGTCTAAACCCTTGGTTTATAACTCCATCTTTTCTTTGATGTGTATGCTAACAACCACTCATATAATTCTATTAGAAAAAGGATGAAAACATCTCATAGAGCTCATGATACATATTATCTTCAACCCACTTTTGTGCATTAACATCGGGGCAGAACCATATCTTCGCAAAACCTGATCTTTTCCATCATTTACCCAACTTTCAATGCTTGCAAGATTCAATCGATACGCCATCTGCATGCACCATCCTGGAAGACAATTTGAAAAAGAGGTCCCGATAATGGAACCAAAATGTAGCCTTATTTATTTTGACTCTTAAAAGCCTAGGAAAGTTGGTACTTCATTCAGATAGATCTGAATGCTCACCCAAAGTGTGTGAAGCCTATCGGGTCTCTCCTTTGTGAAAGCTTATCAAGATGTTAGCATGCATGTTCATATTAACCATTATCAAAGCATACATTTTAGTATAAACATTAGATCCATGAGCTCAAATTGGAAACATATAGATCAAATAAGAACCAAGATCAGATTCACCATACAAACACCATGATCAGAGACATTCATTACCGTGATCCATCCACAATACTCCATTAATAACCAGAAATATTACATATCATAAGATAAATACATCATAATGGAGTCATGGAGTCATGTGAGAAGGTGCATCCTAGTATCATAACTCTTAACAAATCAAGTATATATAGGGGTGGGGACTTTTCCTTCACTACCCATGTATCTCAGAATAGACTGCATGCTCAAAATATCCATACATACATATAAACGAAACTAGAACATATGCATGATAGCCTAATAATAGATTAAGCCTATAGATAACCTTTGTTCTAATCCTATTATTAGCTCAGAAATGCACGACCCTTTATTTTTACCACACATGTGCTTTATCACAAAATATACTCTTCTCATCCGCCTAACCATCCTTGCGTGTCGCACACTTTATGTCTACATTTATCCCGACACTTGGAAAAAATGGCTAAGTCATTTTCTTTCCTATAGTGATATGTGTTGCAACTTGTTTCCTTCTTTTGCGAGCTAACTCTGTCATTCAAGGCGCTCATACTAGTTACTCATCTACATTTTTCCTCTCTGTCACCTCTCGGCATGCGCACATCTCTATAAGGATCAAAACTTAGTAATTTTTGACATCCAACACCTTTTATCCTCAATTACCATCCTCTCTAAACCAACAACCAAACTCCTACCTCTTTTCTAAATCCATAAACCAAGCTATCCCATCATCTCCCACTCATCAAAGTCAACCATCTCACTTTGACCACAAATTCCCACACACCATCCAACACATTAACAAACAAATCTCAAACTTAACATCCTACCTTAACCAATCCTCTCCCCACCATCCAAATCAATCGTCCCACATTGATCTTAATATCTTAAAAATCATCCAATATCTTAATCAACAAATATCAAATCTTAAATCATGCATTGATCAATCATCTTCTAAGCCATCATCTCCCAACGAACCCTATCCGCAATTTCCTCTTTCTACGATCCCTAAACCTCACCCCATTGACCTCCTCCTTGAGGAACCCAAATCATCCCAATCCACACCCTAACTTAATCAACATAAATCACTATCCCAACAAGCTAATTACATCAAATTTGACCACCTCACTAACTTTGACCTAGACCAAGAGGACATCCTTTATGTCCTTGCTAATCTAGCCACCAATCCCAAACCCACACAACCATCCCAAACCCCAACCTCCAAATCCCCATCAATCATCATGACCTACACCTTCCTTCCATAAAAACTCATGCAAATAATCCACCACCATCCAAAACCTCAACTCCTAAATCCAATCATTGTAAAATTTATAATCAAGTCTCATTCACATATCCACAATAATTCCAACAAATTAACCCAAAATTATTATCACCCACATCCCATCTTAGTCCTCCATCCTCATCATCTTCATCCCAATCCAATCATACAGACTTTCTCCTAGATCATCCCACATCCCCTAATCAACCATCAAATACAACATCTAATCCTAATTTATCCCCTCCATCACCCACACCCAATCCTATCAAAACTATCTCACCCAATGTGACTCCTATGTCACCCTAATACCCTTCTACCCCTAATCCTAAACCATATATTATGGCTCCTATGACACCATCATCATCTTCATCTACATTTAATCCTAATCCATCTCCTTCATCACCTAAACCTAACATTATCCTATCCTCTAATCTTATTTCAAATCCACTATCCCTCAATCCTAAAACATCTAACGTGACTCTTAAATCACCAACTCGTAAACTTGGTAAATCTAATTCCAATCCTCTCCCACCCCATCTCCTACCCAATCTAATAAGGTTCCTCTACCACCTTCATCCACTTCATCCCCTTAATTAACCAAATCTACTTTGGTTCCTACACTATACCCATCTCCCAAATCTCCTTGATCTCAACATCACCCAAATATATTGTCACCCCCATGTCAAAACCATCCCCTTCATCTAAATTTACCTCATTCCCTTCATCTACATTTACTAATCCCAAACAATCTAATCCTAAGCCAAAACCATCTACCTCAAAACCACATACTCCAACCAATCCAAAATACACCAAATCTACGTAGGCCTCTAAGCCTAAATCATCCACTTTGGCCCCAAGGCCTAATCCATCCTATTCATCTTCTAAGAAAAAAACAATCTAATCCATCTCATAAATCTAACTCAACAAAAACATCTAATAATCCTCAACCTTTACTTCCTACTCCCCTAACACCATTTTACCCAAACCACTTCACTCCATTAGGAGAATCCTTAACCTTCCCAAACTATCTTGGTATCGGGAACACTATTATTGTGACTTCCATCACACCCATGGACATTCAACCAATTGTTTCATGCACTTTAGGTTTAATGTCCAAAACCTCATTAACCAAGGAATTTGTATCCTTGTTCCTCTCTATTCACCACATTTCCATCCCAATCTTATCCCTAACCAATTTCCACCATCCAAAGTCCACTCAACCTCCAAAGATCATCTTCCACCCCAATCTCATTGTACATCCAAACATCCTTCACTCGACCAAAACCAAAAAAATCCCACCTCCCATCCTTTGTTAAGTCTGGCCTCTTAGCGGATGACAAAATTACAATCCCTAGTCTCATGATCATGACATCGCATCATCATCTCCATCCACTTCATATCCTATGGCTAGAAATATGTTCGATAATATGAAACATCGAGGCAAAGGCCTTGGCATCCATGAACAAGGCATTCATGAACCTATCTCCCTTCATCAAAATCTAGGTCGTTTAGGCTTAGGTTATAAACCTAACATTAACAATGTCCCTCCTACTCCATCATAACTCATTTCTACCACTCATCTTATTGATCCTACTATCCCAACCACTTGACCCAATCACAAATAATTTAATCCCCCTACAAATATTGAACACATAAAAATGGATTGAGCACATAATTTGTCCCTACACACTGAGATATTTGTTCCTTTCCACCCATGTTGCTTTTATCCAACATCCAAATCCCTTTGCATCTAATCCATTCTTATCATAACATCCATTCATATCCTCTTTTAATCCATTAATTTGAACACTTGATCAGCTTACACATGTTGTAAGTCAATAGTACCTACTACAATCGTGTGACCTTGGTCTATCATTACCTCCAACATCCAAGAACCATTGTCCTCTTAGAGATCCACACACTTTAACACACTTAATCAACTTATGGTGAAGACCCTTGGGTGTGTCTTTTGACACTCTATCCAATGTCATCACCACACTCATTTCCATCCCCCCATCAAGCCACTAGTGATTCTTAACCCCTTGAGAGTTCTCAAGAGAGTGGAACCTCTTTATGCAAAAAAATATAAATATCAAAATCAAAAAACATCATATCAAAATTAAAAATATCAAATAAAATCCACCTTAAGACTCTCTCTAGGGTGTTTCCAGCAACTCTACCAAAGCTATGTATGTTTGGCTAGCAGTAGAGAAATGGTATGATAAGAATCATATGTATCTCCATCAGGGCTATGGACGGTTGGGGGCGGTGAGCAATGCATGACTTAGCCTTCTGTTTACCCTCCATCCACCTATTTGACTTAATCACTCCGTATACATTAGCTATTTTTTTTCCACATACTACCCATTAATTATTCACTTCAAGCAGTAATTAACCATCACAATCACAAACATTTTGATCTCAAGAAACATAAGGCTTACATGTTTCCAAAAAAGATTTAGACCTTGGTCACATTTTTATTTATTCCAACTCTTTCCTTACAACATGTTCCATTAGGCTCATATTGTTTTCATAACTGATGTTATTTTTCTTCCATCCATCACATCCACATCTTTTTCCTTGTATCGAACATCCGTGCGTGGTGATGATCCTTTCCTCTTCATCCAATTCTCCTCATGTCCTTTTTCAGCTATCATCATCATGATTATGGGAACCCTTACTACCATCCACTATGGGAATCATCCATTTTAAATATCCCTCACTTCCCATCCTACCCTACACCTGGGGAAAAATTAAACCATCCCTCCATCCACCCAAGCCACCCTGAATTACACTTAGGGGCACACCATATATATCCTTCAATCTAACTCCTTTTTACTTGGTGGTAGATATTATCATATTACATATCCCCTATCATAATCCCACATACCATTCAATCCTAACCTATCAACCAATCCCTATCCTATCCAACCTATCTAATTTCCCTCAATCTTTCCCTTCCATCCTACTAAAACATGTTTTGGGACTTATAGGAGAAATTCGCAATCCACCTTACATCCCTTCCCATTACCCCATGAGCTATCACATCCTAAATCCTTTCATCTTACATATCCCCAACCATTTCCCCCATCCCAAATCCCAAATCTCCACATCCAACATCAAATAATCTACACATCTAAAATCCAAAATCTAAAAATCCAAAAATCTAAACATCCAACATCCAAAATCCGAATCTAATAATCTAAAAATCAAACATCTAGAATCTAATAATCTAAACATCCAACATCCTAAATCCAAAAATTAAACATCCAAAATCCAAAATCCAACAATCTAAACATCCAAAATCTAAAATCTAAAAATCAAATCAAAATTAAAAAATTACAAAAATGCAATATATGTGTTTTTTGCTTGTGTGTGTTTTCTTGCTTGTATGCGCATTTACATTTTTACTAATGATATGAGGCCCCTTTTGTTTTTTTTTCACTGTCCAATGATATGAGTACAAGGGCATTTGGAAATTCAATCACCATGGTCTTTATACCTTGATGCACTTTTTTATGCCACATCAATCACAACTATTAATGATGATAACAGTGGGCACTTTATGGTATTACACCCTTCTATCATCATATTTTAGCCTTATCATCATCCAAACCTAATATTCATCATCATCTCACTAACTATCTAACCTCCTCATCCTCCTATCTAATCAATCCTTTATCAATCAATCAATATCCACATCCCAATCTTATCATCTCACATCCAACATCTAAAATCCTCACCCCTTGGTGGGGCATCTTCTAACATCCTCTCATCAATCAAACTCAAAAATTCTTTCTCATTACTTCATCAATCATCATCCCAATCCTCTCCTCATCAATATCCTATCATCCAAATTGATAGTAAAAACTAGTCCTTATTCTCTCATCCAAACATCATCAATCTTCTAATCCTCCAAATCCAACATCCTAATACCCTATCTTCCTATCCAATCAATCCAACCTCCAATATAACATCCTCAACTCCCACATCATCACATCTAACATCGTCAAATCTAGCATCCTCAAATCTAAATCCCAAATCTTCCAACCTAACCTCGAGGGTATCCTCGATACACTAATCCTAAATATTTACCCTTGTCATATATCATTGACTAGGGCATCCTCTACTCCAAAACCCAATATCTCCGTATATTCTAATCTCCTCATCCTCTAATATAAAATCCAATATCTCCTAAACCTCTAATCTTCTAATCTCCTCTAATATTCTACCCATTTAATCCTTTCTCCAACATCTTCTAATCCTCTCATCTCCTAACTTCTCTAATACTCTCTCATATCTTATAATCCTCATCCTTTCAATCCTCAAATCTTCTCATCCTATAATCCTCTCTCATCTACTAACTTGGGCCTCTCCTCTTTTTGAGTGGTTACTTAACTCGTTCCTCCCCACCTAACCCCTTGAGGGGGCATCATATCACCATCATAACATCTTTTCTTATTTTTCTTTGAATGGTCATTGCTACGTAATAACCCTTCAAAGAGGGGGAAAATGTAGACATCTAAAATGTCAACATGATTAATTACGATTAATTTATCCCATAACATCATCTAAATCCATATAATAATTAATCGTAAGATTAATTATTATTATTTTGGAAAAATTCAAATATGGTATCTTTGTAAGGAGAGGGGGCCCATTAACCCCCAGTTAATAGCTCCAAAATAAAAGAATTTACTTATAAAAAATATTAATTATTATTATTAATCCATTTTATCATATTCCCCTTTTAATCATTTATTAAATATCCCAACCTATTTCTTGGAATAATATTCTCAAAGAACCTCCAGACAAGAATGTGGGTCCTCAATCACCTTACAAAGGTGTAGTTCACGAGTGTGAAGGATAAGGAAGGCATGACCCACCTCAGTGTGCTAGATGGATGTCTGTATCGGGCATTGGGTAAAGTGAATCTTACACTCGTGGGTAAGTTTTTGGGCTCTAGACCTAATATTGATGCTATTAGGAAATGGGCTCTGAGAAAGTGGCAACCAAAGGGAGATCTGAATATTACAACCATGTCACGAGGTTTTTCTTGGCTAAATTCAACCAAGTAGATTGATTTGGAATCGGTGCTTCTGGGAGGGCCCTGGTGCATGGGTAATATGGGTCTTTTTTTGAAAAGGTGGTATCCAGGTTTGATCCCAATACTGAGAATATACACACTATACCTATATGGTGTAGACTTCCTAGTCTACCCCTTCAATTCTGGGATGATGAGATCTTGTTAAATGTTGCTAAATCTATTGGATCTCGATTGGGCTTGATGGACCAATGAGGAATAGATCCAAACTTGCTTATGCAAGATTCTGCATTTCTTTATGAAATGGAACAAGAACTCCCAGAGCATATCATTTTATAGTCAAAATTTGGTACATGGCAACAAAAGATTGAATATGAAACTTTTCATTTGAGGTGCAAAAATGTCATAGAATAGGACACTTCACCAGAAAATGCCCAACCTTGGCCAAACACAAGGATGAAGGGTTACTTTAGGTGAATATGATGGGTAAAAATGATATGGTAAATGATGGCTCTAAAGAGGCACCTAAAATAAGGAAAGAGAATGAGCCTAGGATCCCAACAGATGGTATTGAAAGAAGGGAAAAAGAACAAATGGAAGTGATTACTCTAAACCAACCAGATCTGAAATATAAGAAAGGAAAAAGGGGTTTCAAACTCCAATCAAGAAACCTCTGGTTTGTAGGAAACTCTAGTGCACCCTAAAACTCCAATAAAACCAGTAGGATAATTCCCAAGTGCAAAAGGAGATCTAGTAGTGGAAACACTGTGAAGGTGATTATGGAGGTTGATGAAAAGACTGCTACAATAAGAGTTAATCTCATTTCCAAGGATACAGATTGCATGTTGAACATGAAAGATCAGATTGGATTGATGGATCGAGTAAATGAGAACAGATCTGAATCAGTGAGATAAAGAGAAAAAAGGGTAAGAATGATCCCTTATATATCATAGAGGAAGAGTTGTATGATGAAAAAGAAAATAAGGAACCAGACCTCCTAATGGAGGAAAACTTATCTATGATCCATAGAAAAAATTCTCAGCTTGAAGGTGGGAAACTTCAATTTAGTAATAAAGCAAAAATTTCACAGCCATACAAGGATCAGGAATAGGAGAAAAGGAGGAGGGTGAAGTTACACCATTCCTAGAAAAGACACTTTCTGATGGTGATACTGATTTGATCAATGGGTTTATAGAGGTTAAATAAAAAAAAGAATGAAAGGATTTGAGGAGATCCGGATATACGCTATATAATGAAAAAATAGGAAACTGGGGAGCCTCAACATCCAGAACAACTAGATCATCTACTAGAAGGATAGTAGATTTTGGAAGTAGTTCTAAAAAGGAAGACCTTCAAAGAAGGAACTTAGAAAAAGAAAATAGAAAAAGATATTGCAGATGGAACTCAAAGTCAATTGAGCCATCTAGAAAATTCATCCCCCATATTATTTAGATGAAGATAATCTCTTGGAATATAAGAGGGTTGAATGGGAGCTCTAAACAAAGAATACTTAAAGAGTTAAGACTTTCAAGTAGACCTAATATTTTGATTTTGCAGGAAACTAAAATGAAATCAAATGTCCTTGAAAATTGTAAAAAGATTTTTGGGATAACTCAAAAATTGTTGTTGTTGATTCTCAGGGAGCTTCAGGTGGTTTGGCTATTTTCTGGGATAAAATATTCTTACTGGTATGGTGATTTCTGACACCAACACCCATCTTGTTGTTAAGTTTCATGTTATTGATAATAATTTTACTTGGATCCTTTCAAACATTTATGCACCTAATACTGTAAATGGAAGAAGGAAGCTTTGGAATGATTTAAATCTCTTTAGAAGTCATCATAAAAATGAAAATTGGCTTGTTATGGGAGACTTCAACTCCCCTTTAAATCTTGGAGAAAAGCAAGGGGAAATTCTGGATATTCCAATGGCATGGATGAATTTGCTGATTTTGTCTCTGACTCAAATCTCATGGATGTGGAACTTCATGGTAATCAATTCACTTGGAAAAACAGAAGAGTGGGAAGTGACATGATTCAGGTTAGACTAGATAGAGCATTTATCTCTGCTAATTGGATTCTGCATCAGGACTTTCATCTATCCTCTTTACCAAGAATTGGATCCAATCATAATCTCCGATTGTTTTAAATCTTTTCAACTGGGCTAAACCAACGTAGTGCTCATTTAAATTTGAAAATATGTGGATGGAGCATGATGACATCTCTGATGGATTAAAGAATGGTGGAAATGGGATGGAGGAGGAACTGCTCAATATAGATTAATTCAGAAATTAAAAAATGTTAAAAAGCAAGTTAGAATCTGGAATAAAGAAGTTTTTGGAAATATATTTGAAAGGAAAAAGGAATTAAAGAAAAAAATATAGGAGCTGGAATCTCAAATAACTACAAAGGGCATGTCATTGGAGGATCAATTATCGGAAAAAATATTTTATCTGAGCTACATACGGTCTATAGTAGGGAAGAAATTTTTGGAGGCTTAAATCTAGGAAATTTGGTTGAAAGAGGGAGATAGAAACACAAATTTATTTCATATGACCACTATGAAACATAGATCTTGCAATAGGATAATAGAAGTTTCAAAAGGAAATGGTATTTTCATCAAAGATCCTAAGGATATAAAGGTGAAGCTCTCAAATTTTATGAAAATTTTCTCAAGGAGAATAGTGTGGATAATGAAGAGGCTGCCTCTTTTCTTTTAGAGGCCATTCCGAATGACATAATAGATGAGAAAAGATTCAAAAAACCTTTCTAAAATAGTCACTTTGGAGGAGCTAAAAAAATGTTTTTTGCTCTTGAAGGGGATAAGGCACCAGGTCTTGATGGTTTTTCTGCTAATTTTTTTCAAAAGTTTTGGGAAATATGCTCAGATGACTTATTAAGGGCAGTGAATGAGTTCTATAGAACATGTGATCTCCTAAAAGAGCTGAATAACACCCACATTGTGCTTGCTCCTAAAAAAATGGATGCTAAATATTTTAAGGACTTCCACCCCATTAGTCTAGTTAATGTTATTTATAGAATCTTTACTAAGATTATTGCAACAAGACTCCAGACTATTCTTGATAATATGATCTCAAAGAAACAAAGTGGATTCATAAAAGGGAGGATAATTCAAGATGGGGTGATCATGGTGCATGAGATCATTCATTCAATGGATAATAACAAAAAATCTAGCATGGTAATGAAACTTGATATGAACAAGGCATTTGACAAAGTCTCTTGGCATTTTCTTGACAATGTTCTAGCTAAATTTGGTTTTCATAATAAATTTAGAAGAATTATTAAGGCTTGCATTTCTACAGCTAGATTTTCTGTGGTGGTTAATGGTGAGCCGGTGGGCTTCTTTGCTAGTAGTAGGGGATTAAGACAGGGTGATCCTATATCCCCTTTACTCTTCATTCTAATGGCTGATAGTCTTAGTAGATCCATTACCAAAGTTGTTAATGAAGGGATTTTAAAAGGAATTAGGCCTACTTCTACAAACCAAACAGCTTCACATCAGCAATTTGTGGATGACACAATTCTACTTTTGATGGCCTCTATCCTTGAAGCTAAGGCTATTAAGTCTATTCTGAAATTTTATGAGGTTGCCTCAAGGGAAAGAGATAAATTTTGATAAGAGTTCCATCTTCTTCTTTAATACTCCATTGGAAAGACAAAAAGAATTGCTCAAATTTTGGGGTGCAAAATCAATTCTCTACCCACAACATATCTGGGTCTTCCTCTTGGAACAAAAAAAAATTCTACCATAGTTTGGAATGGTTTACTTGAAAGATTTCAAAAGAAAATGGTTGGATGGAAAGGGGCCATACTATCTAGTGCTGGAAAATGTCTTCTAATCAAAAGCACTCTACAAAATTTACCTATTTACATTATGTCTCTATACAACATTCTTGTTGTTTTTAGGGACAAAATTGAAAGGATTCAGAAGCACTTTTATGGTAGGGAATGGAGGAAAGATTCAGATACCACTTGGTGGCATGGGATCAAGTATGTACACCTAAAAGAATAGGTGGGCTAGGCATAAAGGATATCAGAAAAATGAATATGGCTTTAATTGCAAAAATGGGTTGGAGAATGCTTACTGAGGAGAAACCTTGGATTGATTTAATTAAGGCCAAATATCTAGCTCAAAAAAAAGTAACTTCTTTCCTTTATGATGGTCAACTACCTCAAGGTTCTATTTTTTGGAATAATTTGATACAAATAGGAATTTCATCAAACAAGGTTGTAAATGGAAAGTGGGAAATGGCAGGATATTCAATTTTGGAGTGATAACTAGACTAGCTTTAGTTTAAATGATAAATTTGGTTTTGTCAAAGATATTTTAGAACACAAGTATGGAACTAAAGTCAAAGACTACATTGAAATGGAGGGTAACAGAAAAATATGGAAGCAACTTAAGGTGGAGAGGAATGATCTAAATTTCATAATCTCCTCACTTCAAGAGCAGCTGGATAACATACCCCTGAATCAAATTGATGTCAAGGATGAGCTTGTTTGGAACAACTCATGTGATGGAGAATACACTGTCAAATCAGGATACAATTCCTATTTTGAAAACATCCATTGTGATTTCAAATGGAGCAGGATTTGGATGCCTGAACTAACTCCCAAAGTCAATTTATTTTTTGGCTTGTTCTCAGAGGAAGAATACTCACAAATGACAACCTAATCAAGAGAGGATTTATAATGCCAAACATGTGTTGCCTATGCAAAAAAGAGGTTGAGGACATCAAGCATTTTTTTACATTGTGAGTTCACTTCAAAGATTTGGAGTTATGCTTTTTCAAAGTTCAATGTTTGTTGGACAGTGCCAAAGGAATTTCTTCAAACTTGGATACAAGTGGGATCCTCCTTATAAGCATTGTATTGTTAGGAGATTATGGAAACTAGTTATGCCCCATATTATATGGAGGATTTGGAAAGATAGAAATGACATAATATTTAGAAACAATAGACAGACATGCAAGACAAGATTTACTAAGATTGGTAATGTAGTTAAAGATAATATTGAAAGATTTAAACCACCCAAGAACAAGAAATATCCTAAAGATGAAGAGTTTATACTTTCAAATTGGAAGATTGACATTGAAAATGTCCAGAAATGGAGAACTCCAACCATTGACAGGTCTTCAATTCATTGGATCCCTCCTCCTAATTCTTGGTATAAACTCAATTTTGATGGAGCCTCTAAGGGAAACCTAGGGGCTAGCTATTGGTGGAGGAATAATTTAGATCATAAAGGTTGTTTAGTTGTTGCTTATGCTGGTAGAATGGGAAATCAGACCAATCACTATGTTGAAGCTTTATCACTTTATGGGGACTAAGACTTGCTAAGGATTGCAACATTTAGAACATTATTGTTGAAGGTGATTCCTTGAATGTTATAAATCATCTTAATCAGATACATCCTCCAAGTTGGACTATTAAAGATTTCATTCAGGAATCTATTAATATATGCCATACCTTCAAAAGTATTAAAATTGGCCATACATATAGAGAGGGAAACAGGGTGGTAGACACCTTAGCTAATTATGGTACCAATAATAACTTCATCACTTGGAATAATGAGAAAAACACCCCTATTGAAGTACATAATTCTATTACCAAGGATAAATATGAGCATCTACATCTTATGTAGAATCACTAATGAGATTTGTGGGATTTAATGGAAAATAAAGTTAGCACATGTGAGAGGAGTAATTATATTTATAATCATCAAAATTTGCATGCTCCATGGACTTGCAATTGGATGATTAAAAACTGGTCTAGGAAAGACAAAAACAACTTATTTATGGGTGGTTTTAAGCAGGATAATCACAGAAATCATAGAGGAAGGAAAATGGGGGAGCTCATGTCAGTTAGAGCCCAACTGTGATCCCACTTGGAAAGATAACATTGAGATGTGGAATTATCTTCAAATGGGGGGTGTCACCAGTTTTATCGAGAAAATCCAAGGTCATGACCAGAACATTTGGTGCATTTTTTACAGATTGGAAAGAAAGGAAGGTTAGGTATGGAGGGAAAAAAGTGTTGGTGAATGAGGAGCTTATTTGCCGAGGTTATGGGTCTAGCTTTGGATGGAATCAAGTTTTTCAAGCAAAAGGGTAGACAAAAATGCTGAAGTGAAGAAGTTTGCTAAAATAGGGAGGAGCTCCTCTTTGTTATGGCTGACATTAAGGTAAGTTCCATACCTAGAACCCTTTGATGAAATTACCAGAATGATGGTTTGATTTATCTCCCTTGAAGGTCGGTACATCACTTGTCCCCACAAAACACTTGATATTTCTTAATCATTTTAGGAGAAATTTTTTTGTTTACTTCCCGCACTATCTCTGAATTCAATGGAGCATTCCATTCTTGACTTTCAAAAGCATACTAGGGCCATTCCCCTCCACCAGGGGCTCATCTTTCTCCTTCACAGGCATTGCCTCATCAATTTTCCTACCATTCTGCTACCCCGATGCCCACCCATTCCCATTCACAATATTCCCATTGTTAACCCGACCACCATTCCTAGTCTTAGAAATGTCAAGACTAAAAACCCTTCATTCTCTAAAGTGACCCCATCTCCTCTGGTTGTGTCCTTAGGAGAAACAAGGATATTGAAATAGCTCACAATCTATTACACATCAAGTAATGCAGGGAAAGACAATGTTACTCAACAAGAGAGGGAAAATCTTCTCCTCATAATGGAAATGCTAGAAAATGAGGTGGAAAGTATTAAAAAATATCTGCATCAGTTAAATAAGCAAAAGGGGAAAAGAAAGATGAATGAGGATGTTGGTATTGGGACAAATCAGACTGATGAAATATACAAGAAATTGAACTCCCTGGATAATAGACTTGGGAAATCTAAGGATAGACACGATCACAATATGGCCATCTTCAAAGCTATATGTGATTTTCTTGATCAACAGGTCAAAAGCATCACTATGCTGAGTGGAGTCCCTAAGGACATTTGGGGTACAGAAAAGGAAAGAAACTAGGTCATCTCACAGCTGAATGTAAATGACCCCATGCATGTCACCACTCTGGCACTTTTTACCTCTGTAGATGATCAAATCAAGAATTGATAGGGCTTCGAAGAAATAACACCTTTCAAGGAAGGTTGGATGTGATCAAGTTGTTTTTTTGTTGTTGATAGTATGTTGTTTTTATGTTGTTTAGTTACAGTTTTATCCTTGTCTTACTTTTTCTTAGTAGTTTCTCTTTTGACTACTATTGGACTTATTGTAATATCTAGATTCAGATCCTTTTTGCTACTTTTTCATGTTTATCTAGCTGTTGAGCCTCTTTTGTAACAATGGTATAGTCCCTTCAAAACTATTTTCCATTAATAAAAACTAAGAAATCTATAAACAACTTTTTCCATTTTTTATCTTCAATCATCCACTCTATCAATCCATCTTCAATCTAATCCAATCAATTCATCCTCTTCATCAAGAAAATACAATAAATATCAAGTGGAAGAGCTTATTTTGTGTCTCCACTAACATCCGAAGCAATAATCAATCATCCAAGAGAAAATCCCGCACATTAAAGGAGGAGTTTGGAATCTTATAGGTAAGTGCAGGTATAATCTCTCTCCTCTTTTCAATATGTTGCTCTATCGAGGTATTATTGAATAGATTACATTTAGGAAAAAAATTCTTTGTGTTGATTTATAACTTTCAAATAATATTTTTAACATATATATAATCCATTCTGTCATGTACAAGACCTGATTCATCTTTTAATTTATCCCTTACATGTGCGTCGATAAGTTGAGTTTCCACTAGATTTTGAATGAGTATGAAATAATATAACACATGGACCATGAGAAAGGTAAAATTTCCTCCACTTCAACATTTTTAAGCTCCTAACTATTCTTGAGGTATTTGAAACCATTTTAAAAAGTTCCACCTTGTAAAAATACCCTTGTGTTGCAATGGTGGATAGTTTTATGCATTTTATAGTCCCATAATTCTTCCTTGATTATTTCACCATGAATTAGGCCTTATTATCTTTCCAATTCCTAGGATATGAGCTCCCAAAATTCATTATGCTCTTGAAACCCTTCTAACAATGTGAATAGATCTTTTGGAACATGCATTCCCCAGTGCCTTACCAAAGTAGATCCAGTTTTGCTCATATCTTTCCTAACCTTAATTATCTCCACAGAATCTTCCTAAAATTACCCAAAAAACTTAATTACTCTCCCATAAAACTCCTAAATTATTTTAATTTTCCTTGTAAGCTTCCAAATGATGTTCACCAGTGACAAAAAGACCAAAAATAGCCCTTTTGAAGCCTCCGGGAAAATTGTTCTTTATTTGGATCTTCATAACCTCATGAATCATCTAGATAAAATTCCCTACACATGAAACACACTTGAAAATAATTTTATCATGTTCCTCTCGACAATGAGGGTGACTTAGTTGAAATGTTGGCTAGAGGAAAGGTTTATATTGACCAGAAAGGGAATTTCAAGTGTGGGTTTGGTTGTCATGACCAAAATTTTAAATTTTACATGTTAGACATTTAGCATGACAACAAGGTCATTGAGTGAATGAGAAGAAACCATTGATTTTCATTCCATTTTGTTAACTCTACAAACTTTTCAAGTGGTCACCACCTTTCATGTCGTCATTAGTCAATTTGTTCAACTAAAGAGACAATTTAGGAAAATTTGAGACCCTAATCATAGTTGTTACTATGTGATGTGAATTTGGACTCAATTAGGCCCCCTAATTATATCATGCATTACGTAGTTAGTTGATCGAGTTTAATAAGAGAAGAAATATTGATTAAATTGGGCCATGTAAAACTTATTAGAACTATATGATTTGATTTTTTACTTTATCTAGGGCTAATTAAAATTCTATGCATGAATCAATTGGTAAATTTGATTGAAATTAAAGATACAATTTATGATGAAGGATTATCATGAGGGAATTGAATTTATTATAAAAAATTTACAATAATAGTTAGGTATGGGCACACATAAGGATGGTGAGAAGGATAACGGCAAAGGGAAATTGCAACACAAAAGTTGGGTGATGGTAATGATTACACGGGAATTTCATGAATGTTTTTATACTTGAGTTAAATTGTATAATTTGTATTGATAACACAAGTAAAAGATCACAACGTGTGCACAAAGTGAGTCAATTCTACCATTTGAGGGGATAGAGTGACAAAGAGTAGAGAGATGAACTGAGTTACACGCAACAAGTGAAACTTATCGAGGGTCGTGAACAAATACAATTATAATAGCTTTAGGATTTTTGTTGATTTTTGTAACAATCCCAATAGTGGGAGTAGTATATGTAGATTTCATCAAGGATTTTTAAATTAATAAAAACATGTACATGTGTTTTGATTTGTTATGTATTATAAGGAATTTCATGAGTCCATATATTTGAGCAACTATTGTTATTTGTGAGAGTTATGAGGTTTGTAAAATCTAATTTTGACACATCTAACACTCCTACAAATGTCAATAAACAATCCAAAAGGCCCCAAAACCTAAACAATGACTATATTATTTCCCAAAATATAAATTGTTATGAATATCTTTGTATTAGTGCTCACATTTATGTATTTGGGTAAAAGATATTTGTAATAGTTTATGAGTTGTTATGACAACTCATAATATTTAGCTTTTATATTATTGTGATCAAATAATGTAAGTGAGTTATTTGGTTGGTAAACCAACTCACGTAGATAAGTTTGTGAGATATTGTTGGGATAGATTTGAGAGATTCTAGGAAGGGGTTGAGAGATATGAGGGATGACTATTGACTCCTAGAATCAAGGAGATCAAACTCTATATATTGTAATCTCATACATGAATAATATAACCCAACTCAATTCAAATTGAAGACATTATAATATTCAGTGTTTATTATTGTGTAGTTTTTAATATTGGTCTCAGAGTAGGTTCGGGAAATTCATTTTCTAGATGGAGTGATAAAATTATTATGGAGGGGCAGCATTTTTTTGTAAGTGTTCATGTATAAACTAAAGGATTTTGATATTAAAAAATGACGCATAAATTTATTATTTCTCGAAAACTCAGATTACGAATTTTGCAATATTTATTGGGTTTTAATATACTTGTTTCATTACTCTACAGTTCAAATTTCATAGTAACCAGTTCTTATTTTTTAGAAAACGTGAAAATGTCTCATCATCATACTACTCCAGATCTGATTGCACATTCTTATCGATATATATTGAAATTTGGCATCCTTGATTCTTCCATATGCATTGAGTTATGTGAAAAAGCTCATATATGACATTCAACAGATCCTTGCATTATTGTTATCCATCTAATTTCTAAAGAATATGTAGAAATTCTAGGTGCTACTTTAAATAACATCTTTACATGTTCTATGTTTTTCAACACAATTATATTCATAGGGTGGATCTCAGTAATAAATACAATTTCCTTAGGTATCTAATCATCAATGGTGTTCTTTATGGATTTGGCTCATAGAATTCCATTACCATAAAGCTCCCTCTATGACCTTTCTAGATCTCTACATGCACCTATGGCAAGCTACACCCAACACACGGCTCGCCTCACTAATGTATGTCACCACTTTTATGCCAAGTATACATGACTAGTTGGAAGATTTATACGGTTGTTATTCACATCTATCAATTATTCAATTCCATTCAAAGTGACATGTCAAAATCCTTGTTTAGGATTGGTAGGATTTTATAGTTTACATTGTGTTATTTGATCCTTTAGTTTTGTTTTCATGATCAATGATTAAATAAGATCAAGTAGTGGTGTTTAGAGTTTAATTGTGAAATTGAGTCTATTATAGCTAAGTTCAAATGATAGTTAAATGTATTGTATGTCAATTCATTTTAACATATGTCATTTGTTGTGGTTAGTTATAAAAGTTCCAAGTAAATTCAAAGTAATGGATTTGTTCAATATTAAAAGTGATTTTTAATCACTTTTTGTTTTACATCATTTTCCTATTATAAATATTGTGTCAACACAAGTAAAAAAATGTGTATATATCTTGATCATTAAGGTCAATATCATTAGTGATTTTGTGTGTCATTAAAAGTATCATCAATCTTCTTATTGTATAAGAGTCAAAATTTTATTTGTCTATCAATTTTGTGAGTCATAAATAGTTGAAAAAAATTGCCTTACTGAGACATATTTTCGGGGTAACCAATGTCGATTTGTAATAAATATGTTATTGAGATTCAATTTCAAATTTGTTGACTAACTAAATAAGCATCAGATGGAGGTAGGAGGTAATGGAAGAAGGAGTTCAATTAGCGACCTCTCGCTAGCCACAAGCGATGAGGCCACACAATGGTGTTATGGTAGAAGTGAGCTCTGCGTGAGCAATATTTCTTACATTTTTCCCTGATGTCAAAATGTTTTGGAGAAATAAAATCACCATTGTAAAACAGCTCCTAGATCTTGAAAGGATTTACGGGAGGATCCAAAAAACCACACGGGGTAAGTTGATGGGGCCTGTTCATGTCAAGTTTGTGATAAACCTGTTTAAAACCATTGAAGAAGAGATACTTTCTTTATATCAAGGTCATGAGTCACATAGTTGGACATGTTACATGAGTGAGCATACTGCAAATGACCTTTGTAAAATTTTTCACCTTGTGTTCCCACTAAGGGGGGGAATGTTATGAATATTTTGTATTAGTGCTCATAGTTATGTATTTAGATCAATGTTATTTGTAATAATTTATGAGTTGTTATGACAACTCATAATATTTGGCTTTTATATTATTGTGAGAAAATAATGTAAGTGAGTTATTTGGTTGGTAAACCAACTCACGTAGATAAGTTTGTGAGATATTGTTGGGATAGATTTGAGAGATTCTAGGAAGGGGTTAAGAGATATGAGGGATGACTATTGACTCCTAGAATCAAGGAGATCAAACTCTATATATTGTAATTTCATACATGAATAATATATCCCGATTCAATTCAAATTGAAGACATTATAATATTCAGGTGTTTATTATTGTGTAGTTTTTAAATGGACATTGATTCTAGAATTTAAAGATTTAGGATGAATGTTGAGATCTTGAAAAATACATATGTCGACCAGATTAGATTATGAAAAACTATCTCCTAATATATGGCTTACGGAGCTATGAGACTAGTTCCATAAGGTGCAAAGTGACCCTAATTTCTTATATTTACTAAAATAAATTTAATGTGTAAGAATAAAAAACTTATACTTAAAATTTTATTTTTTAAATAGAAATCTTACACACACATATATATTACACCATACATTAAGGAATGTGTATGTGTTATAATGTGTACACATTATAGCGTGTATGCTTTTCTTGAATTATGCACACAAACCAGGCTCTACTAGACTTGGAAATGTTTTGGTTTCCTAAACTGAGCCTTAGACACGGTACAACATAGTAACCTACGTGTTTTTGGATAAAAATGCATAAACTTGTCTTTCACCATGATAAATCCTACAAAAATGATTGCAATATTTCCTTAAAATGTGCCTACAACGTAAATAAAACTATCGTCTTTATAAATATATGTACTTTTAAAAAAAAATTATTGTAAGGTTTCCATTTATATTTATTTTAGACTATGCATTTTATACCTCTATTTTTAGTGATTGTAAATGCATGTATTTTTATGTATCTTTTGTTTCACTTCTTCAAATTGAATAAAAATTATGTAGTCCCAAACTAGGACTAATTCTATACATATTCAAAAAAATATAATTTTGTTATTTTTAGGTAGTTAGGTGGGGATGGCCGATTATCCTTTATTTTTAATTTTCAAAATATTTGTACTTGAAAAATCATTAAAAAATAAATATTCGTGCTAAAATTATATTTAAAAATCTATATCAAATTAGATGCTCCTACCTATCTTTCTACCAAAGGGTTTTAAAAATACTAAATAGTGCTAAAAAAAATGGGGAGGGGGTCGGTGGGGACAATCAACTATCTACTATATTTTTACAAAAACAAGAGCACATATTGACATTTTAGATCTTTAACCCACTTAAACTTAACCATTTTCAAAAAAATAGTAGTTTAGAAACTAGACTAAAATTCTACAATTCATGTTCTTATAACATCTTCAAATTTTGAGTGTAACTATCTCAAATAACTTGTACAAGTTGAATTTTCTTATTTTTAGGAAAAAAGTGTCCACTTAAGACCCCCTTTGGGCCCCCATTTCCATGCACTTACCCAATATCCTTAGTAGAGATGAGACACTCTAATCAATATGGTATGACTAAAGGTTTTTCGGCATCTAGGTGTGAATTAACCCCAAGTATGTTAATTCAACTTAGGATAGCTACTAAAGTATAAAGGTATATACCATGCCATCTTAGGCTAGCTATTGAATTATAAAGGTATATCCCATTAAACTATGATATTTCATTATAGTAAATATGTTTCCTACCTCCCCACAACATTTTCATTGGTCCTTAGGTTATCAATTAAAGAGCTCTAGGCCTACTATGAGGATTAGGTGCTTGCATGAAATAGAAAAGGCATTGTAAAATAATAAATGTGACATCTATCCCAATATGAAAATCCTAATACACTCCAAAGTACCCCAAGCTCTATAAAAAGGTCAAATATCTAGTTTTAGTTGTCAATTAGGATAGGGGTTTACTAAATGATATTAAAAAAATTGTTTGTGATTTAATTTTAATCATAATATTTTCATTTATCTATATATCAAACATATGAACGCATTCTTGAAGATATTTGGTAAGAAAATTATTTGATTTTACTATTAATCTCATATAACTTCCAATAAAGAGTTATTTGATCGCACACATGAGCTAAATTTTACTCCTTTTAACAACGTTATGCAAGTACATTTATTCTCTAGACTTTTATAAAGAATTATGTCGGTGTAATTACATGATGTTAGAGGTTATCAGACTACCTCATGCACTAGATTAAGATAGGTAATAGAGTCTCCAAGGAGTTTTGTTCAAAATAATCTAAGTTCCATCTTAAATCCAAGTATCATATTAATAAAAAAATCATCTAAGTTGCATCATAAAATTTTATGGATTTACTTAGTATCCATAAAATTCATGTCTAAGTTGCATCGAAACTTTTATGGAAATACTTAGATTTCCTCCTATCTGAGGGACCCTAAATATTTTTCATTGCTTTGGTGAAGTCTGAATTCATATATCTTGACCTCCATCCATCTATGTGTACATCCTTTTATGTATCCATGCAACATTTTGGTGCAAGTGTTAATAAATATAAATTTCAAAAATGAATAATTATGTTCTACAATATTGTTTTAAAGGACTCTTATAGAGGTAAGGAGTAATCCATGACTAGTTATAATTTTTTTTTACAATGAATTTCATTTTTAAAATATTCAATATGAATATTATAGGTAAATCCAAATTCTTGGGGAAAATTAAATATACAATGTTTAATCATCTTTCATGAAATCATGTAAAAATATCGGCTTGGTACTCGGATTTAACATTGAATGACGCCCAATTATTTCTCTTTATGTTGATGTGATTAAAATTAGCCATGTTTCATTGTTAATAAATAATTAATTAAATGAAATTTTTCATTCCAATGTAAATAGAAAGCAGTGTCACTTACATTTGTCAAATAAGTGACATATTTGAATGTTCTTAGTACTATATGACCATTAAATTGGTTTCCTTACTTGGATTTTCTTTCCTTGTATTAATGGACCTATGGCTATTTGTTTCTAAAAAATAACAATATAGATGGGGTATGGTTTGTAGAGCTACTCTAAAATACCAATCTTGGTAGAACTAGGAGGGAAAGATTTGTAAAGGTCCATTAGAAATGTCACTAGTCTTTGAGAAATATGTCGTTAAATGTCCCATCACAATGGTATCTTGTGCAATGGTTAAAAATGTAATTTCAAGTCTCCCCAACTCAAATAATTGGTTGTGACCAGTTATTTCCCATTTAATATTTTCTTGATGAGGTTCTCTAAATGTACCATGAAAATTCACTAGTGTTAAATGAATTTCCTTATAAATTATTTAAAAATTCGTAGTATGTGGTTGGCCTTAACATCCACAAAGTTTGTTCAAAATCCTTTCACTATGGTTTGTTGGGTTATATTATTAATAGGGTAAACATCAAGTCCATTCCCAAGATAGAATTTAATCATATCTCATTTACATTTTAATACAATTTACACTTTTGGATGTCTACTATAATATTAATGTTAAAGACATTTCTCTCATGATTATATAAGTTTTTTGTCTTGCATTGTTAGACCTAATATTAAAAAGGATTCATGAAGATTAATTACATATATATTCATTTCCATCTAAGAACCATGTCATTTCCCATTATATGAAACAACAAGTGTTCATCACTATCGCCCATATTAGTTATATTGTATCATTAATATTTTAATAATTTTTTTATTAAAGTTAATATTTTCTTGTAATTTGATGTTTAGAATGCTTTGTGAAGTTGAATTTTGTTAATTCTTAAATATATTATTTAGTTCATTGTTTTGTTTTAAAAATCATTTTCAATAATTTTTAAGTTGAAATCTATTACAATTTAGATCTTATTTTGTTTAAATATTAATGACTAAATAATTCAGATGTAGAAATTAAATTGACACATTTGAAGTGTGCGAGCTAGAGAATCATTGGGGACTTATTTGATAGTTTTCTAACTTAGTTAAAAGGGTTGTAAGTGCCTTGTTTAATACCATGAGCTAGGATTTTTGGATGGTATTTATCCCTAAGAATTTATCCTAGTACAACTGAATTTGGACGATAATTTGGGTATATAAAAGGTTTTAAAGTAACCTAACGAGGGACCTCCCAATGTATATTGCATGGCTCATTTATACACATGTTGGATAAAGTATTCAATATATGTATGAAGGAGCCTTATGATCATGATATGTTTATGGACCTAATATTAAAATAATTGAATTGTATATTGATCTTTGTGTTTATTTTTATTTTGAATTTATAATCATGATTCAATTGATTTGTTTTTGCAACTATATTTATAATATGAGGACTACGTACAATTCAAACATTCAAGTACCCTCGACTCTCCCACATGGACGCCATATGTTAAACAACTTAAATTTGAAGAAAGGTTTTGTATAAAGTAGTTTTTAATTCATGTTGTCCATAATAGATGGTTGAACCTCAATATTCCTAAGATAAAAGATGAAATTGTGAAAAATAATGATAGTTAATGACCCTCTCATAGTTTTCATTTCTAAGTTTAAAACATCACATTCATACTCTAGAGGCTTTGGCCTAATTTATGACAGTGTTGAACATGCAATTCAATATGAACCTAGGAAAAAGTTAATGCAAAATGGGATTAATGTTCCACATCCTAGATCTAATAAGGAATTCAGAAATAGAGAAAAATAGATAAGTTGTGTTAATAAATTCAATGGTGGAAAGAAAAATTTAAAATAGATAATTTATGTTAGGTGGTAGTGACTTTATAATAGACATTATGAATTTTGTAATCAACTAGATTATTCCATTTAGTTAAATTTGTTTTCATTTATTTTCTTTAGTTTAAGTATGAAATCAAATTTTACTTCAATTTTACAATCAATCATGTTGTTTCGATTCGTTAAATTTATTTTCATTTAGTTTAAATATGAAATCAAATTATTTATTTTACTTCAATGTCGTAATCAATCAAGTTGTTTTATTTAGTTAAATTTGTTTTCATTTATTTATTTTAGTTTTTAGTATGAAATCAACTATTTAATTTACATCAATTTTGTAGTCAATTAAGTTGTTTTGTTTTGTTAAAAAAAATCATTCATTCCCTCTAGTTGAAATATGAACTTAAATTATTTTATTTACTTAAATTTTGTAATCAATCAAGATGTTTCATTTAGTTAAATTTATTTCCATTCGGCTATTTCATTTAGATAAATTTGTTTCCATTTTATTCCTTTAGTTTAAATATTAAATCAAATTCTTGTTTTTTTCTTCAATTTTTTAAAATTTTATTATTTAATCAAATTGTAAAAATTTGTTAGGAAATTTGGTATGTAATGGGTCAAAAATGTATAAGAGTGAGGAAGGTTGATCAAAATAGAGACCTTGAAAAGGAGAAGCAATACAATGAAAAGAGAAACAAAACAAACAACTTTAAAAAAAAAAAAGAACAAACTACTTTTCAAGCTCATGAAGCTCTTCAAGCTTAACAAGCTCTTGAAGGTATTTAAAACTCAATAAGAACTCCAAGAACAAGAATATTTTCAACCTCAAGATATAATAGATGAAGAAGTCAAAGGAAATAATGAAAAAATAGCAATGAATGAAGATGTTGATTGTGCTCAAGGAGAGAAAGAATTTTTTTCAAATGGAGAATTACCAAACTTGAATAATATTGAGGATATGGATGATGATGATTTATATGATATTTTTAAATAGAGAAAGTTATAGTATGCAAACACAATAAAGGCCTATTTAATGAAGATATACAAAAATATATATTTGATTGGTAGTAAGACTTTTTGACATAAAGATATGGTCCTTGTTTTTATTTGTTAGGAGTTTATTCAAAAGATACCAATAACATGAAATATATCATGGTATAGATCTTACATAATTCAATTGACATTAGTGATATATTATCTTATATAAAATACATTTCTATAACATGTCTAGATCTATCATAATAGCTTTAGTGGGTCTACAAATAGTCAAAAAGTGGCAAGTCATGATAATTGCAAATGCTCTTGGTAAAGGTAGAAGAACTATCTCAAGGTATGTGAAGTGCAAGGTTAAATTGTATGAAAGCATGGAAGGGAATTGGGCATTAATAGGTAGGGCACCTCGAATAAATAAAATTTCCAATGGTGTAAAATATATTATTATTGAGTATTGGAAAAACCATACTCGTGTCTCTTCCAATGCTAAGTATGTTTTACAAATTAGGGTTGGTCCTAGTTTGAGGAAATAACACCCAAAGTATTTTCTCGGAAAAAAAAACCCAAAGTGAGTTGTATAAAATTTTTAGAGATGAAAATCTTGAAATTAAAATTACACAACAAGAATTTGAGAATTTCAATCCAATGTATGTAAAGAAAAATATAATTTGTGAGGTATGTTGTTTTCTTACCCATATAGAGTTTGATCTACATCTAGCCACATTATTATTGTAATTCAATTTTTCAAGGATATTATTGTAAGAAATTAGAATGTGCACTTTAATTTAAGGCGGATTGTATCAAAGGGTGTGTGTACAAAGTGTGGAAATTTAGAAAAGCTATTAAAATGCATACATGACTCATCAACGTAACACAAAATTATTTGGAAAAGGTTTCAATATGAAATTTATACTACGAAAAAGGGAAGGAACCAAAGAATATTTCACATCCATATATAAAACATAGCTATGGTTCAAGGTGGAAATATTTGTACTTTTATAAAAATAAGAATTGTTTTCCTATTGGTTGTATTGTGTATGTGGTTGAATTTGTTGAGAACTATAATTTTTCCCACAAAAAGAGATTAAATTCATTATTATAATTTAGACTAGGTGGTCATCATGGTGCATGTGTGTTATATACATATACGACATGATTTCAACAATGGGCTTTATAGAAAAATTGAGAATCCGGTGATAATGAAATGGGTTCATTTTTATATCAATAATGACACAATACACGATAGACTTTATTATGATCATTGTTTCGACATGTTTTTCAAATGCATCATAGGAATTGCATAGAACATGTGTGGAATTTTTGGAAGTGGACATGGAATAGGTGAACATGATGGTGCAGGTCTTTGTATCAAACATGCACTTTGATGAAAAAAACTCCAATTTTATGGGGTTCCACTTCATGATGCCTTTGAAGTTTTCAATTAGTGTAAATCATATTTTGTGGTGTTGATACAAGTGTAACCACAAATTATCCCATAATATTGTTTTGGTAAGTGAAAGGTAAATTACATTATACCATGAGTTTTTTTACATAAATTTTTTCATTATTATTTGAATTTATGGTTGATGTTTTTTGAATAGATATTGATTGGTCATGGGAATACAACTATAGAATAATTCTTGGAATTAGGGATTTTCATCAAGTTATGTAAACCAAAAATACTCCAACTACATTTAAAGAGAGAACCTATTCATGTGTTTGTTATTGTTTCATAAATGATTATGGTTATGGGATTATATGTGAAAGCATAACTAAAAAATATGTGCATGATTAAGATCAAAAAATAATACATTAGCACCACCTTTTGAGGAGGAGGATGTGGATGCATAGGAACTAATTTTTTATCTTGATTATGATCATTTATTTGGATTTGTTAGAGAAGGTAAATTACATTATTGTACCATATTGGAATATTTATTATTTTTCTTCATGAAATTATGTATGTATATAATTACTTATGTTGTTTTATAATATTGTGTTTGTTCAAGTCATATATTTGTAAGCTGTTGTAAAGGAAAATAATTCAAAAAATTTTGATTATTATTTATTAAAATACGTATAAAAACAAAAATAAAAATTGATTACTACTGATTATAGATGATGATGGGAATTCATTTCCCACTAGATCACTTGTGATTGAGGGTACTTACTTGAAGTAAGTGGATAGAGAGAGAGAGAGAAGGTTAATCAATATTATTGATTATATGCCACATATGAAGGTTATCCTTACAACCATTGTCATTTCTATGTGTCTTCACTTGACTCAATGTCATCTCGTGGTAAGAGAAAAAGTGGAAGCTCCATCTAGAATACCATGAAATGATGTTGGAGATTGTGAAGGATAGACAAGATTACGATACCCTTCATTAGATTTTTTTATATTATTTAGGAATTCAACTATATACATGGTAGACACCTAAAATATTGTATTACGCATTCTAAACCTCCAAAATAACCCCGTAATTACTTCACGATACATTATGACCATTTTTACCACATTTGATATATTGTGTTATTTTGCAACCTTTAATGACATTTTACAACAACATCTTAAATAAACTTATATCATTCATATCACTCACACATGGTCTCAAATTATTAAATATTCCTACTATAAACCTTATTACACTTATATCCCACTTCTATGATTAATTAATTAATCATATCACTCTTATTATTCATCCCCTATCCCATTAGCTAATTTCATATTAAAATAATTAAATAAATCCTGCACATATCCATTTCCACCTAACCACTTATCCACTTTCACTTCACTAATTAACATCTCAACTTAACTGTCAACTCTATATGGAGAATACGATGCTGGTATTTTCAACACAGTTTCAGCAGCTTTAAGGCTCACAGAATGTCTACGCACTAAGCCTAAAATAGGCCGATCTCTGGCCAAAATCAGACGGTGGCAAACACCAGCACGAGAGATGGAGAAAGTGATGGGGTAGTGCTTTGTCACAATTTCTCTGATTACGGCTGCAGAATGTCTCAAAGACTAAGTCTAAAGGTGCTGAGGAGAGGCGGATCTATGGCCAAAATCAGATGGTTGTAAATCTACAAAATGAAAAAGTGGAAATGCTGGGATCCACACCTCTGGCCTGGAATAAGATTCTTCATAGCCCTAACATCAATGTGGGTCCGCATTCTCCTCAAAAAGGTCAGTTCACGTGGGAAAAGGACAGTGAAGGTGCCACCTACCTGATGGTCCCAGATGGCTGTGTTGATAGGGCTTTGAGCAAAGTGAATCTCTCCCTTGTTGGTAAGTTTCTTGGCTCTAGACCTAATATTGATTTTATTAGAAAATGGGCGCTGAGAAAGTGGAAACCTAAGGGGGATCTGAGTATTACCATCATGCCATAGGGTTTCTTTCTGGAAAAATTTAATCAGCAAGAGGATTTGGAATCGGTGCTTCTGGGAGGACCTTGGTGGCTGGGCAATATGGGCCTCTTTTTGAAAAAATGGTATCCGGGATTTGACCCTAACACTGAAAATATAAACACCATCCCAATCTGGTGTAGGCTCCCTGGACTACCATTACATTTTTGGGATGATGAAATTCTACTAAACATTGCTAAATCCTTAGGTGCTCCTATCGGTCTGGATGGGCCCACGAGAAATAGATCCAGACTTGCTTTTGCTCGATTCTGCATTTTTTTGAAATGGAACAGGAATTACTAGAGCACATCTGCTTGAAATCTAGGTATGGGGTGTGGACTCAAAAAATTGAGTTTGAAACTTTTCATTTGAGATGTAAGCAGTGTCATCACATAGGACACTCCACCAAAAGTTGTCCCAAGAAGGAGATCCCTGCAATGGAAGCAAAACAACCTGAGGAGGGCTCAGTCTTGAGTAAGGACTATAGGGTTCGTGACATGGATAGCCGGAATGAAATCAAAGCCCCTAATCAGATGGAGTTGGAATTCAATAGAAAGGGGGAAAAAGAGGTTTTAGAACTCAAATAAGGAAGCATTTGGTCTAGCATCCTAAAACCCCTGCAGCAGCTTTACTTGAAGCACCCAACAAAGAGGACTCAGAAAATCCTATAAAGATGTCCATGGTGGTGAATGAGCAAGAAGGAACTGTGAAGATTAATTTAGTCCCTAATGATCTATATCAAAGCAGTAAGGAAGCTGAGTTAGATAAACCTCTGTACATCATGGAGGAAGAATCGGACAAGGTCACTATGGATCCTAAAGAAACCTTACAGGAAAACACTCCTAAGGGAGATGGTAAATTATTTTCAGATCTACCTCCTTGTTCCAGCAATAGGGCAGTGGTTTCACCTTCTTACTATAGCAGCAAAACAGCTGATCCACACTCAATTAATAGGATTCAGAAAGAGCGTGAAGAGGGAGAAGTTACGCCTGTCAAAGAAGATGAGGAACTAAATTCTGGATTCACAAAGGTCATTTCAAAAAAGAAAAAGAGAATGAAAGGATTTGAAATGATCCCAGAATCACTTTACAGTGATAAGAAAAAGAAAAAGGACAACTGGGAAACTTCAACTTCAGAACTACTAGATCTTCTGCAAGAAGACTAGTAGACTTTGGAGGTAGTTCTAAAAGAGGAAGGCCCTCAAAAAAGGCTCTTAGATCTAAGAGAACTGAGAGAGACATTGCAGATGGCATTCAACGTCAATTGAACCATCAGGAAATTCCAACTCCCAATCATTCCAAATGAAGATTATTTCTTGGAACATCCGAGGTCTAAATGGAAACTCCAAGCAGAGAATCATCAAGGAGTTACGGGATTCTAGTAGTCCTAGTATTTTGATTTTGCAGGAAACTAAGATGAAAGCTAAGATCCTTGAAACTAGTAAAAAGAGTTTCTGGGATAACTCTGAAATGGTGGTTGTTGACTCTCAGGGAGCCTCTGGAGGGCTGGCTACTCTTTGGGATAAAAGGCATTGTACTGGTACGGTTCTTAATGCTAGCACTAATCATCTTGCAATCAAATTTATTGCTATTGAAAATAATGATGAATGGATACTTTCTAATATATATGCCCCTAATACGGTTAGTGGGAGAAGAAAACTTTGGGCAGATCTTAAAACCTTTAGAAACCATTATAGTACAGCTAACTGGCTTATTATGGGTGATTTTAACTCTCCTCTAAACCCAGGTGAAAAATATGGAGGAATATCCAGCTTTTCTACAGGTATGGAGGATTTTGCTGATTTTATTGCTGAACATAATCTTTTAGATGTGGATCTACATGGGAATAAATACACTTGGAATAATAGAAGGTTGGGAAAATATTTTATCCAGGTGAGATTGGATAGAGCTCTGATTTCTGCGAGCTGGATTCTTAGTCAAGACTTTCACCTCTCTTCCTTGCCCAGAGTTGGATCGGATCACAATCCGATTGCTTTAAATCTTCTCAATTGGACTAAACCCATCAGAAGCTCATTTAAATTTGAAAAGATGTGGATGGAGCATGACAATATCTACGACAAGATAAAAGAATGGTGGAGATGGAATGGTGAAGGCACTGCTCAATATAAACTAATTCAAAAGCTCAAAAATGTTAAAAAGCAAGTTAAAATCTGGAATAAAAGTGTTTTTGGCAATGTGTTTGATAATAAAAAGAAGTTAAAGCAAAAGCTCCAGGATTTGGAAATCAAAATGGATACTATGGGGAGAATGGCCGAAGACCAAACTATTGAAAAGAATATTCTTTCAGAGTTGCATACGATTTGCAGCAGAGAAGAGTCGTTATGGAGACTTAAGTCTAGAGCTATCTAGCTTAAAGAGGGAGATAGGAATATGAAGTTCTTTCACATGACCACTTTGAAGCACAGAGCCTGTAATAGGATCCTGGAAGTGGCTAAAAGTAATGAAATATTATAAAAGATCCCAAAGGCATCAAGGAAGAAGCTATGGATTTCTATAAAAAACTTCTTGAGGAGAGGAATGTCATCAATACTGAGGCTATTTCTTTTATGTTGGAGGCTATTCCCAGGATAAAATTGAGGAACAGAGATTTAGAAATATCACCAAAGTTGTCACGTGAAGAGCTACAAAAGGTTGTTTTTGCTTTGGAAGGTGATAAGGCTCCGGGTCGGATGGTTTCTCCATTAATTTTTTCCAGAAATTTTGGGAAATTTGTTCGGAGGACCTTCTCAGAGTGGTGAATGAATTCTACAGAACTGGAAATCTTTTGAAAGAGCTGAACAACACTCACATTGTGCTGGCACCAAAAAAATGGATGCTAAAGACTTCAAAGACTTCAGACCCATCAGCCTTGTGAATGCCATCTATAGAATTTTTACCAAAATTATTGCTACTAGGCTTCAACTCATCATGAATGATTTAATCTCAAGGCAAGCAGAGTGGATTCATCAAAGGTAGGATTATACAAGATGGTGTTATTATGGTTCATGAGACCATACATTCTATGGAGAATAATAAAAAAGCAAATATGGCTCTAAAGCTTGATATGAATAAAGCCTTTGACAAGGTTTCTTGGGTTTTTCTTGACAAAGTCTTAACTAAATTTGGTTTTCCGGACAAATTTAGAAAAATTATTAAGGCTTGTATCTCTACTGTCAGATTTTCAGTGGTGGTTAATGGTGAGCCTGTGGGTTTTTTCACTAGCAGCAGAGGGCTAAGGCAAGGGGACCCTATCTCCCCACTGCTCTTCATTCTTATGGCTGATAGCCTTAGTAGAACAATTGGCAAAGTTGTCAATGATGGGATTTTGAAAGGCTCAAAGCCCACTTCCATCTGCCAAGCTGTCTCACATCAGCAATTTGTGGATGATACTATCCTCCTTCTTTTGGCTTCCATCATAGAAGCCAAGGCTACCAAGGCTATTCTGCAGCTTTACGAGTCTACTTCTGGGCAAGAGATTAATTATGATAAAAGCTCCATTTTTTTCTTCAACACTCCTGAAGTTAGACAACTTAAAATTGCTAAAATTTTGGGCTGTAAAATAAGTGTGCTTCCAGCCACTTACTTGGGCCTTCCTCTCGGCACTAAAAAAGTCTCTAGCAAGGTGTGGGATGATTTATTAGAGAGATTTCAAAAAAATGGCTGGTTGGAAAGGAGCCATTTTATCTAGTGCTGGTAAGTGCCTTCTCATAAAAAGTACTCTTCAAAATCTACCCATTTATGTCATGTCACTCTACAAGATCCCCTCTTCCTTCAGAGAAAAGATTGAGAGGATTCAGAAAAAATTCTTATGGCAGGGCATGGAAGAGAAGTTTAAATTTCACTTAGTTTCTTGGGATAAGGTTTGTACCCCGAAGTCTATGGGAGGATTGGGTATAAAAGACATCAAGAAAATGAATGAGGCTCTCATTGCGAAAATGGGCTGGAGAATGCTTTCAGAGAAACAACCCTGGATAGATTTAATCAAAGTTAAATACCTAAATCAGCAAACTGTCTACTCTTTCCTGCAAGATGAGCACCTCCCCTATGGTTCCATTTTTTGGAACAATCTGGTTAAGAGCAGAAATTTCATAAAGTAGGGCAGTAAATGGAAAGTGGGTGATGGTTGGGATATAAATTTCTGGGAGGATAACTGGTTTAATGGCAATCTCATGGACAGATTTGGGAAAGTTAAGGACAGTCTTGTAAGCAAGTATGGTAGTAAAATCAAGGATTATATTGAGGGAAATGGCAACAGCAAGAAATGGAAAAAACTTTCTGTTGAGAGAGATGATCTGATACAGATTACTTCCTCCCTTCAAGATCAGCTAGATCTTATCCCCTTAAGTCAACTGGATACCAAGGATGAGCTGATCTGGAATAATTCCATTGATGGGGACTACTCAGTCAAAATTGGATACAATGCTTTCTTCCACAGTAGTCAAACAGAGTTCAACTGGAACAGATTTGGATGGCTGAATTAACTCCTAAAATAAATTTCTTCCTTTGGCTGGCTATTAGAGGTAGGATTCTTACCATTGACAACCTGATGAGAAGAGGCTTTATAATGCCTAATAGATGTCATCTTTGTAAAAAAGACTCTGAGGATATCAGTCATCTGTTTATTCATTGTGAATATGCTACCAGAATATGGAGTTTTTCCCTCTCCAAATTTGAAGCTCTCTGGGTGGTGCCGAAGGATTTAAATCAGCTATGGACTCAATGGAACCCACCCTATAGGCATTGTGTTGTCAGAAGGATCTGGAAGCTGGTTATCCCTCATATTATTTGGAGGATATGGAAAGATAGAAATGATATTGTCTTTAGAAATAAGAAACAAAACTACAAGCTCAGTACTGATAAAATTTCTAATGATATCAAAGAGAATATTGCTAGATTTAAACCCCCCAAGAACAAGAGCTATCCAGAAAATGAAGAGTATATCTTATCTAACTGGTAGATTGGAGCTGTCAATAGCCGTAACAATGCCGGCGTAGTAGTATTGACAGATCTTTGATTAAATGGCATCCTCCTGATTTTAACTGGTATAAGTTGAACTTTGATGGGGCTTCTAAGGGTAACCCTGGGATTGCGGCAGGGGGGAGTGATCCGGGATCATAAAGGTAGTCTGATTGCTGCGTATGCTGGGAAAATGGGTGTTCAAACAAATCATTTTGCCGAAGCATTATCTGCTTTATGGGGCCTGAGAATTGCCCAGACTCATAATATCCGAAACCTCATTCTTGAAGGGGACTCCTTGAATATCATTAACCATCTTAAAAAGTGCTCACCTCCAAGTTGGAACATCAAAGATTTTATCTTAGAATCCATTAGTATATGCCAAACCTTCAATAACATTAGGATCATGCATACTTATCGGGAGGGTAATAAATTGGCAGATGCATTGGCTAATTATGGCATTAATGTTAACCATATTGTTTGGGATAATAATAGCATTCCTAAACAACTTCAAAGCAGCATTCAAGCGGATATCTATACACATGCAAATTCTTGAGTTGGGATATGATTATTGGGAGTGGGTTAATAAAACGCCCACACGTGTTGTCTTTAAAACTAAGCTTTTGCAAATCTTGTCGAACAATCAAGATAGTATGAAGTATATGGATAAGTTCAAGTGGAGTTATATAGAAAAGAAAGGCACGCATGTGGGCAACATTATGCTCTATACAATCTGGTTATATGACTCCACGGATCCCAAAAACAATAATGATGTCAATGATGATAGGGAGTGGGCTAGCAAAAGGGCCGTAGTTCCCACATGCGTGAGCTTCCACAGGTCCAGATCAGCAGTCACGCGGCTATTCGTGGGAAATGCAATGGCTATTCTACTCAGTATTTTCACTGCATGGATTGTAATAGTGGTAGGCGGACTGGCATTAGAGCTATCAAGGATTCTAATATTTGTTACAAGTAGTTAAGCACAGTGACAATGGGGGGCCCCCCTTGCCAGATTGAGCCCAGCGCGGATCCAGATTGGAAGGATAATGTGGAGCTTTGGAGTATACTCAGCCAGGGAGGCATTACCAACTTTATGGAGAAGGTTCAAGGCCACGATCAAAGCATTTGTGCATTTTGCAAAGGATTGGAAGGATCAAATAGTGGATTATGGGGGGTAGAAGATTTCGGTCAACGAGGAGTTAATTGCTGAGGTGACTGGCCTGGGCATGGAGGGATACCATTTTTTTAACAAAAGGGTCGACAGAGAAGCTGAGGAGAGGAGATTCGTGGAGGGATCAGAGAAGTTGATCTTTGTCATGGCGGGCCTGCTGGTAAACTCGATCCCTTCGCCTTATGATGAGGTAACCCGGATGATGGTGCGCTTCATTTCTTTGGAAGGAAGGTTCGTAATACAGTGCCTGCTAAGCATCTTGTCTTCCTCAACCATTTTCGCAGGAATCGTGCGGTATGTTTCCCCATTATTTGCTTAACTCTCTGGAGCGCTCCATTTTGGAGTTTCAAAAACATGCCCATGTGGTTCCTTTGCACCAGGGGCTTATTTTCTTGCTGCATAAGCTTTGTCTCCTCCGGTCTCCTGGTCTTCCTTCCTCCCCTGGCTCTTTTCCCCTCTGCCTGGTTCAGCGGCCGCTAGCCCCATTTCTCCACATCCTGTCCCCGCCACTACTGTTGTTACCCCTCTGCTGGTCTTCCGGCTCCATCTTCCATTCCCACCACCGCTGCTCCCACCCCCTTCGCTTCCACTTCGACCAGACCTGTTACCAGGTCCTCTAGGAGACTGAACCTTGATACCCCTGCTGTGGAGAAGGGTCCTCAAGAGCTTGAAATTTCCCACAACCTCTTGCATATCAGCAGTGCTAGTTCTCAGGATGCACATATGGAGAGCTCTACAAAAAGGTTGGAAGCCTTAGAAGCTGACATGAAGCTGTTGAAGGAGGAGGTTAAAAACTTGGCAAAACAGAAAGGCAAGAGGAAGAAGGAGGAGGAGGGGGCTATGGATAATAGCCAGATGGAAGATATATACAAGAAACTGAACTCTTTAGACTCCCGTTTAGGGAAGGCCAAAACTCGCCATGACTATAGTATGGCCATTTTTAGTGCAATTGAAGAGTTCATTGAACAACATGTCCGCAGTGTTTCCAATCTCAGCGGGGTTCCAGCATCGCTTTGGGGCACTGATAAGGAAAGCAAAAGGACCATTGATCAGCTGGATATAACTGACTCTGCCCACATGATGACTTTGGGGATGTTCAAATCTTGGCAGAATATCAAATCCAGCATTGACAAAGCTTCCAGAAGTAAGCAATGTGGTGTTTTTCTCACGCTTTTCTTTGTAAATATTGCTATTTTTTTGCTGTCCTTTAGCTGCTTTTCTGTTGTGTTTGTACTGGTTTTGTTTTGTTGGGGTAGCTGCTCTCTGGCTACGTTGGACTTCATTGTCATATTTGGATTTTGATCCTTTTTGTTCTGGTTCTCATTGCTATTCTGGCTTTTAGGCCCTCTTTTGTTCTCAAGGGTATCTCAACTTAACTAGAGAAAAAAATCAATTAAAGATAAAATCATTAAATATATGTGTGAGGACAAGTTTAGATTAAATCAAATCATGCATTTGAGTTAACTAAACATATCCCATAAAGCATGGCATTCTAGAATCAAATAAAATCTCCCAAAGCTAAAATTCGTGTCACTTTTTTGGGTGAATAAAAAAAATATGAATTTAATATTTCAATGCAAAATCTAAAATATTCAAAAGACATGCCACCTTTTCCAACTCAATGATAACTCACTTAATCAAGCTCAAAATAGTAATTTATCTTGCCAATAAAGTTGGAAACTCAAATAGATCTCTCAATAATGCTTTAGTTAGCTTTATATCAGAAAAATCAATCACACAAATCAAGTATTTGGGATTCTCTTCCCTCATCTACAAATAAGAACTCATTCCTCGCCATTTATCATATTTGGAAGCTTGATAAAAGAGTTTTTATTGTGTCGAATTGCCATTTAATTCTACATGTTGTTACGATGTCCATTGATCATGAATTCAAAAATCAATTAAATCATCAATCATTCAAATTTCTCATAAGTGAAATCAACTTCCATTGAGAATATTTCCTAGAGAATCTACATTCAAGTGGTCAGAGATTCAATAAGCTCATTGCTTCATTCCAAGCTTCATCCAATCTCATCTAAGGTTATAAAGAGGTACAAAGGATTAGGTTTTTATTGTGTTTTTTGTTTCCCTTATTTCACATTTTCTATGTATACATTTCTAGCACGCCTGGTAGGACAACCACACATTTCTAATTCATTTTTAATAATTCTAACTTTGTTTTCATGTTTTTTTGTCTTTTTGAGAACTACTAGACAAATTTTAGGACATTTCATGAGTAGATTGTGAGAAGCTTCAAAAAAACTAGTCATTTTGGTCATGATCTAACATTTTTATGTAGGTACAAGTGATATGCACTTCTATGGTCCATCATTTATGCTAGCATATCACACAATTTACACTAGCATTACTATATATGTGTGTATGTCACATAGCATATGCTAGCATGTGTTTATGTGCATCTCTCGTAATTAAACCTGTGTTTCCATAATATTATATGTGTTATTGTTTTTACTAAATTGGTTTGTTGTGCATATCTGTGTTTCCATTTTGATCCTTGCATCTCTATAATTAATCATGTGTTTCCATCGTATTATGTGTGTTTATGTTTATGATATAATTCAAATCTTCCTTTTATAGGTTTGTGTCTTCGTCAAAGTCCCCACATCAACATTACTTTACATGCACCTCCATCAAACAATTTGTGCTTTATAATTCTTAATACCTATTTTTCATTGCTAATATGGGTGTGTTTCCATATATATTAGGTGTGTTTCCATTATAATTGTGTGTACTACCATTCTATGTTATTTTCAAATTTCCATAATCTATAATTTTATTCCCTTGTTTTTTTGTGTAATCATGACATTGTTGTCATTTTAATTCAAACAAAAGAGTTGACTTTTATATTTATGTTTATCTCTTATCATTTCTCTCATGATTGAAAGTTATGTATGATCTTCTCTCACACCTTTGGGTGATATTGAGAATCAAAGGTTGTTGATATCTATTTTGTTAATCATTATATTAATCACTTTCGTGATCAAAATCCATGTATGCTCTTCTCTTGCATCGTTAGATGATCTTGAGAATCAGAAATGGCCAAGATATTTTTTTGCTCTTTTCTCACTTTGTGCTTGCAAGAAATTATTAATCACTTTTGTGCAGGACCACTCCACTTAGAACATCTTGCAAACTTGATGTAGAGCTCATCAAAACATTTCATTCATTCATCAATAAGTCATTCAATTCACACCCTATTTTGAAGATCTTGTACTTGATTTCATATATGGTTCAACAAGAAAAAACTTGATCACTAATGGATAATCAAACCTCCTTTCCCAAATACCATGTCTTATACTTTTGCTCAAATTTATTTCCACCTGCCCAATGGTTATATACAACACAAAACACTACTCGTTTATTTCTTTCCCAAAATAGTCCTTAGACTCCCCAACTTGAACAAGCAACAACATTCAAATTTGACCCTTGATCCTTAACTACACTACCTAACCATATACCTTGTTTTACAATGCTCATTCTAATGCAATGTCAACAACTAGTATGATTGAAAATGATCCAAAACTTCAATCTCACCTTCACTTCTCCAAACTGGCCTCATTTAGCTCTCAAGAACCAAACTATTGGCAGTTTTATAGTTAGAGTGGCCTATGCATGCCCACAAAAAAGTGAATACATTTTAAAATACCCTTTTCCCTTGTGATGGTGTTTGGTAAATTTCATAATCTAGCTCCTTCAACTCCCTTCTCAACTTTCACTCTCACTTTTCTAGTTCACCTTGTCCTACTAGCCACTGCCTAAGTCCATTTTCATGCATAACTTTTGATGAAGTGATTCAATAAACAAAATGAACACCTTTTCCACTACCCATTTTCGTGTTTAATTGATATCCAAACTTTCTTGGTTTGTTTCTAAGTAAAAATCCCTTTTCTTGTAAGGTATACCTTCTAAATTAGGTCTTTAAATACTATTACGGTTTGTGCGAAGCAAATTGTCGGTTTTCACAAATTTTATCCATTGAAACTCTTAATTTCCATCAAAAGATTTTTGCAATGCCCTATCACCATTCTATATATCAAGTTTCAACTCAAGATTCAATGATTAGGAAGTTATTTCATACATTTGCTTTAAAACCCTAATCATCCCATGTCCTAGCCTGAGAGAACATTAAAACTTATAACTTGTTGAATACTTCATTTCAAGCCTTAATATTTGACTCCCATATCTGAGTTAGCTTCCTCCATTATCTTGTTTTGGCATTATCTTAATTGATCTAAGTCATTATCTTAATGTTCATACCATATACTCATTTGTTTTTAAGCCACATATGCTTTAAACTCATGATTTTCATTCAAGAAGACAAGATAAATTATACAAAAACAAAGGTCTTACATAAATCATACTTGTGTTTCTTACAAAATCATGTTTTCTTCTTCAATTTTCTTCCTTAGACCTCCCTTTTCCTCCGCTTCCTCAAGGAATGACTCCTAAGCGACTCTTTCTCAAATTTTATCTCATTTCACTTACTATTAAACCCTAACTAACTAGCTCTCATGTCTCTTCACATGCCCATTACACACAAAATAGTCATATTACATTATTTTGTAAACATTTTATCAACTCACTTCAACCAGGACTCTTTTTCACATTTTTAGACTCACCCATACACACTATAAGACCTTCAAGACTCCTTCTCACTTCTTGACAACCCACATTTAGCCCTTTTACATGCTTAGGAATTTGATTTTCAAAAAGGGGGAAATTACATATTTGAATATTCAAATTCTTGAACTCCACCTAACATTGTGAAATGGACCAATCCCTTCTCCATGACTTCATAACATGATATGACTGAGAATTTCACATTCTTAATGTTCTTTTATGATGCCCCTGCATCATACTCCCAAGGTGGAGAAAAGACACCATGGGGTAAGTGCACCAAGTTGGAGGGGAAAGGGGGTCTTAAGTGGATGCATTTTTCTGAAAAAAAAAAACTTCAACTTATACGAGTTTTTGAAATAGTTACACTCAAAATTAGAAGATGTTGTAGAAACATGAATCGTAGAATTTTGAGTCTAGTTTCTAAGCTACTAAATTTTATTGAAAACAGATAAGTTTAAATGGTTCAAATAACTAAAATACTAACAGATGCTCCTGTTTTTGTTAAAAAAATATAATAGAGTGACTTTCAAGCCCCCACCATTTTTTTAGCACTAGTTAGTATTTTTGAAAACCCTTTAATAGAAAGATAGTTAGGAGCATCTAGTTTGGGCTCCATTTTTTTATAGATTTTTTTAGCAAATATCTTTTCATTTATGAATTTTCTAGTACATAAATTTTATGTTTTGAAAAATAATGAGCTCGATAGTGCCCCCCAACTACCTCAAAATATATCAAAAATTAGATTTATTTTTTTAATATGTAGAGAATTATGCCTAGTTTTGGCTAGTATAATTTTTTCTAAATTTCGATCACCCAAAAAAAAAGATACACCATGAAAGATAGACATATTCACACTTCAAAAAATAGCTATAAAAAGGCATAGTTAGAAAATAAATAATATGGAAACCTTATATTAGTCAAAAAAATTGAAAAATTATATTTTTAGAAAGAAGAGACTCTAATATATGTCGTGGTGTAATTTTTTTAAAATGGATCGATTGTTTTATTTTGATTTATCATAGAGGAAGTGGCATTTTTACATTTTCTTGTAAAAACACATTATTTTATGTGTTTATGCGAGGTCCATGCCTCAGGCTTGGGGATCCAAACCGGATCCCAAGCCTTGAGGCATGGCTTGGGAAAAGAGGAAACGCAAAACGCGTATGCGTTATAACACGTACGCATTACATAACGCATACGCGTTACGTGTAGTAAAAATTTAAAGTATAAGTTTTTCATTTATTATTATTTATATTTTATATTTTATATTTTATTATTTCTTATACTTTAAATTTATTTATGTAAATATAAGAAATTAGGGTCACTCTGCACCTTATGAAATTAGTCTCATAGCTCCATGAGTCATGGTTTAGGAGATAGTTTTTTAAAGTATAATTTGGTCAGTACATAGGTAATTTTTCAAGATTTCAACATTCAGCCTAAATATTTTAGTATTTAACTTCTACAATTGAAACCCTAAACCATAGGTCATAAACCTAAACACTAAATTGTAAACCTTGAGCCCTAAACCCTAAACCCTAAACCTTTAACCATGATCCCTAGACCCAAAACCTAAACCCTAAACCCTAAACCTTAAACATTTAGCCCTTACCCATGAGCCCTAAACCCTAAGCCTTAAGCCCTAAACCCTAAGCCATAAGCCCTAAACCCTAAACCCTAAACCCTAAACCATGAACCATGAGCCCTAAATGTTAAACCCTAAACCCTGAACCATAAAAACTAAATCCTAAACCCTAAACCCGACCCCTAAACCCTAAACCTTAAATAATGAATCCTAAACCCTAAACCCTAAGCCTTAAACCCTACACCCTTATCCCTGAGCCCTAAAATCTAAACCCTAAACCTTAGACCATATACCCTAAGCCCTAAACCCCGAGCCCTAAACCATAAACCCTAAACCTTAATCCCTAAACATTAAATCCTAAACCATAAACCCTAAACCTTAATCCCTAAACCATAAACCATAAACCATAAACCATAAACCATAAACCATAAACCATAAACCACAAACCATAAAACCTTAACCGTAAACCATAAACTCTTATCCCTAAACACTAAATCCTTACCCCTAAACCCTAAACCCTAAACCTTAAACCCTAAATCCTTAACATTGAACCATAAACCCTAACCATAAACACTAAACCCTAAACCCTAAACCCTAAACCTAAAACCTAAATCCACGAACCTTGAACCCCGAACCCTAAATCCTAAACCTTAAACCCTGAACCATGAGCCCTAAACCCCAAACCATATTTCATCAATATTTCCTAGTCTCGTGCCTAGAACCATCATTGAGTCTACTTATAGAACTACATTGTTTATGAGAGGTGGGACAAGTAACTAAATGGATATGACATCTACCTTGTACCTTGTAATGCATATATTACACATCTCTTCCAAACTTTTTTCTCCCCACATATACTTGAGCTCTTGAATGTAAATTTATTCACTCTTTGAAAGAAATTTCACATTTCTCATATTTCCATGTATGGTATTATGCAAGCCAGGATGACCCATTGGAAGTTGGAAAAAATAACCATCATAACAACAAAAATCTTAAAGGAAACAAAAGAAACATAGAGAATATATCAATGCAGAGGTGTAGGATCATAACTGAATTTCATGTAGTATCCACTCCTCTAGAGAAAGATAAAGTTCAAGTGTTCTACTGAAATGGATATTAAATTTGACAAAACTTCCTAAAGTGTTCAAAATAAGCATAAAAATAGGGAATGGCTAAGAAAACTAAGGGGTTATCAATCGCCTAGTAAATATTTCTTGTTTAGTTCTAAATGCGAGTTACCTAGCCTACGACTTAGTGACCTTCCATTCATTGATAATTCCTTATATGATAAAGCCATGGATGTTTTCAAAATACCCTAAACAAAAAGATAGGGGTTATCATCAATCCTAGTGAAGGGTGTGATGTGATTTCCAAGCAAATTGAAATTCATATAGATTTAGAGGTCATAACACGAATTTACAAATATCTCTATCATTATAAATGGAAGCCAAGTAATAAGTGTCTCCATGTACATCCAAGGATTGATGACTACTAGGGTCTTTAGAAGGATTGGAAAGTCAGGAATATGACATTTCCCTCCTTCAAAATATCAATAGATGAAAAACATCAAATTTTGATGACTCTCTTTGAATGTTCTACCTACAAATTCGATGAACCTTGAACTATGTGACCTAAACCCTTAACCCTCAACCATGAGACCTAAACCCTAAAACCAAAATCATAAATCCTAAACCCTAAAACCAAAATCATAAATCCTAAACCCTAAACACTAAATACTAAACCCTAAAACCTAATCCTTAAACCCATAACCCTAAACCCTTGACCCTAGACCCTAAACCCTGAGCCCTAAGCCCTAAACCCTAAATACTAAATCCAGAGCCTCAGGGCTCTAACCCCCAAACCTTAAACCAGTAACTCTGAACCTTGAACCTTAAGCCATAAACCATAAACCATGAACCCTAAACCCTAATCCCTAAACCATAAACCCTAAACATTAAGCCTTGAACCCTACACCCTAATCCTTGAGCCCTAAACCCTTAACCTTAAACCCTGAGCCCTAAACCCTAAATCTAGAGCCCTGATCTCTAACCCCTAAACCTTAAACCTATAACTCTAAACCCGAACCCTAAGTCATAAACCTTAAACCATGCACCCTAACCCCTAAACCCTAAACCCTGAGCCCTAAGCCCTAAACTATAAACCCTAAACCTTAAGGCCTAAATGTTAAATCCTAAAGGTCCCTAAACCCTAAACCCTAAAAAATAAATCATAAACCCTAAACCTTGACCCCTAAACCCTAAACTCTAAACCCCAAGCACTAAATCCTAAACCCTAAACCCTAAACCCTAAACCCTAAGCCCTAAGCCCTAAACACTAAACCCTAAACCTTGAACTCTGTAACCTAAACCCTTAACCCTAAAACCTAAACCCTAAACCTCGAACCTTAAACCCTAAAACCTGAACCCTTTACCCTAAACCCTAAACCCTGACCTTTAAACCTTAAACCCTAACTCCTAAACCATAAACCATAAACCCTAAACCTTAAACCATGATCCTTAAACCCTAAACCCTATACCATAAACCCTAAGCCCTAAACCCTAAAATCTAAGCCCTAAATCCTAAATCCTAAACCCTAAACCCTAAAACCTAAACCCTGACCCCTAAACCCTAAACCTTGAGCCCTAAACCCTAAACCCTAAGCCATGAACCCTAGGCCTTAAGCCATAATCCCTAAGCCAAAACCCTAAACCTTGAACCCTTAAACATAAACCCTAAACCCTAAACCCTAAAAACTAAACCCTGAGCCCTAAACCTTGAACCCTCAACTCTCAACCCTAAACCCTAAACCCTGAACCATAAACCCTGAACCCTGAACCCTTTACCCTAAACCCTAAACCCTAACCTTTAAACCTTAAACCCTAACTCCTAAACCCTAAACCATAAACCCTAAATCCTCAACCCTAAACCTTAAACCCTAACTCCTAAACCCTAAACCATAAACCCTAAATCCTCAACCCTAAACCCTAAAAACTAAACCCTGAACCCTAAACCTTGAACCTCAACTCTCAACCCTAAACCCTAAACCCTCAACCTTGATCCATAAACCCTAAACCCTAAACCTTGAGCCATAAACCCTAAACCCTCAACCTTGACCCCTAAACCCTAAACCTTGAACCTTGAGCCCTAAACCCTCAACCCTTAACCCTTAACCATAAACCCAAAACTCTAAACCCTAAACCATAAACCCTAAACCATGAACCCTAAGCCCTGAGCCCTAAACCCTAAAATCTAAACTATGAGCCTTAAACACTAAACCTTAAACCCTAAACTCTAAACCTTGAGTCCTAAACCCTTAGCCCTAAACCCTAAACCCTAAATCATAAACCCTCACCCAAAGGAAAGTCCTAAAAATATCATTCAACGTGTTTTAGTGTGTAGGGAATAGTGTTTAAGGTGATCGATCGACTCATTTAGTTTTTATGAGAAACTACTTCCTTTGAAGGCCTAAAAAGGCATTTTTGGCCATTTTGTAGTTAATTAAACACCCTTCAGAATAAGCTAAAATGAGCTAGTCATGTCACCGAGTTATCAAGGACCATTATTTGTGAAGTATTAAGGCATCGTTTGTCTCCATAAGAGACATATGAGAAAAAAAATGTATGATAATCATGAATTTGATTCATGAAATGATGATTTTAGAGTTAGGAAAGGTGAGGGGATGATCTTTATATGGAGCACCATGTTTCTAAGAATGAGCAATCATCTAAGTTCACTTGATGCAATTCACTTGGTACTATTCGTAACAACTCATTCAACACCTAGTAGTGTTATCACACCTTAAGGAGGAGGCACATTACAATCACCTCATTTTGGCCATAGGACAGGAATCCCATTCAGGGAAAAATCCTCTATCTACAAAGTGAGGATCTCTTTTTAGTAAGAAGTAGACAAACATCATAGAGTTAATTCATGGTCACTAAAGTGAATTATGGACCAAATTTAAAAATTAGTACCAATTCAAGTAGTGGTAGGGCCAAAATCCATTTTAGAAGGTCAAAAACCTTTTAAATGACTATATGCTTTCCCAAAACAAATACTCGACTACAATATATATGCCCTAAAAGTTTTAGGTCATTTGCTGAAATCCTAAAAATGAGTAAGTATTGACCAGATTAGATTTTGAAAAACTATCTTCTAGATTATAACTATTGGAGCTACGAGACCACTTCCATAAGGTGCAGAGTGACCCTAATTTCTTATATTTACTAAAATAAATTTAAAGTATAAGAAATAATAAAAGTATAAGAAATAATAAAATAAATCTTATACTTAAAAATGTGTTTTGCAGCGTTTTGACTTGTTTGAAATGTGTACGCGTTATAGGTTCGGTGATTCCCAAGCCAAACAAATTAAAACACGAGCATGTTTTAGCAAAATGCGTACATGTTTTAGCTTTTTCATATTCTTGTCCACTTTTTGGCCCCCTAACTTCGTGTACTCACCCCATGTACTTTTGTGTTTAATACCTACAAATTCCTTCCTCCTAGTTATTATTGAGTTTCCTTGAATGTTCTTGCTCTTTCTTCTACTCTCCCACTTTCCTTGTTTTCTCTTTGACCACCTAGATCCCATATCTTGCTCTTTATCCTTGCATGTGTTTCAAATTTACTTCTTTCTCTCTTGAGTTTCTTCTTCATCTTTATCATTTCCAAACTTCATCTTGTTGTACCTGTAAAAACAAATAACACAACAAAAAACACACATTGTTCTTCATGATTCATGATGCTCTTCATCTCCATATAGTTATTGCTCGTCTTGTTTTCATTATATTCCTTGCTCAAATGGACTGAAAACTTCCCATGTTCTTCATTTTTCCTCTTCTCACCAACTTCATCAACTAATTCTTCATCCAATAGACCTTTCTCTTGGTCCACAAGCACTTCATCATGTGCTTCTTCACTCTTACCTTCATCTCTCTCTTCTTTCACTAAACTAACTTCATCTTTATTGACCTCTTTTATCCTTTAGGCCTTCTCATTCTCTTCACAAACTTGATTCTCATCCTCAATTGTTGTTGCATGTTCTATTTCTCTCACCTCTTCCTTAAATATCTCTTGATCTTCTTTCTTTAGTGCCTTCTTGTGTAACATACCTCTCTTGTTGTCACTAATTGTAAAAACATATCTAAGGCCTCTTCATCTTTCTTCACATGTTTTACACCTCGACTTACCATTTCACTTTTCTTTTGCTCATCCTCTTTCACCTTCATACCTTCTTGTCTAGTTCTCATCAAGAATATCTTTATTGTTATCATCATAATCATATTTCCTAAACTAATTTCCTTATTTTCAACATGTGGTTTACACAAATCTTCATCATATACAATATTATCAAATCTACTTTCTTCTTCTTCTTGGGTATTTACAATCAAGAAACCTTCATTTTGCACATGAGTTTGTTTACATACATATTTAACAAGTTGATTTGTTGTTATTGCACCTTCTTTGTCTTCATTCAATCTCTAAGTTCCTTCATACACAACTTCTTTGACTACTTCTTTCTCTAATTTTCTTACATGCTTCCTCATTTGCCTTAGCTTCTTCTCCTCTTCCCTAATTACCTCTCTCATTTGTAAACTATGTTTCTTATTCACAAGTATCTCTATAGGACACTTAACCTTTCTTATTATCACAAATCCAACTTATTTGTCCTCTTTCATCATCAACTCTCCAATATTTTGCACATCTTCCCTCAAATTTCTTAACTCTTGCTCCACCCACTCTTCTTGTCTTCTTGCCTCTCTCTCTTCTTCTTGGAATTTTTCTCCTTTATTTCTCTCTTCTGGTGGCTTATGAACACCACTAATTCTTCTTTATCCATATTTCCTCTTTTCTTTCATAATCACATGTCACTTCACAAACAACTTTCACATTTTCTCATTTGGATAATCAAACTTATTTTCATGATCTATCTCTACTCTAATACCAAAATGATGCAGATATCATAAGAATTTTTCATGCATTCATCAATAAGAATACTTTCATTCAATTTATACCCTATTTTGAAGATATTGTACTTGGTTTCATATATGGTTCAACAAGAAAAACTTGATCATTAATGGATAAACAAACCTCCATTCCCAAATACCTTCTGTATACTTATGCTCAAAGTTATTTCCACTGCCCAATGGTTACATGCAAGATAAACCACTATTCCTTTATTTCTTTCCCAAAAATGTCCTTAGACTCCCAACTTGAATAAGTAACAACATGTAAATTTGACCCTTGATACTTAACTACACTACCTAACGATGTATCTTGTTTTAAAATTCACATTCCAATGAAATATCAATAACTAGTATGATTGAAAATGATCCAAAACTTCAATCTCACCTTCACTTCTCCAAATTGATCTCATTTAGCTCTCAAGAACCAACCTCCTGGTGGTTTCATATTTGGAGTGACATGTGCATGCCCAAAAAAAATTGAATACATTTTTAAATACCCTTTTCCCTTGTGATGGTGTGTGTTAAATTTCATTAGCTAGCTCCTTCAACTCCCTTCTCAACTTTCACTCTCACTTTTCTAGTTCACCTTGTCCTACTAACCTGTCTAAGTCCTTTTTCATGCATAAATTTTGATGAAGTGACTCATTACAAAAAAATTAACACTTTTTCCAATACCAATTTTTGTGTTTAATTGATATCCAAACTTTCTTGGTCTATTTCTATGTAAAACCCTTTTCTTCTTAAGGTATACCTTATAAATGAGGTCTTTTAATACGTTATAGTACCATATGCAACAAACCGCCGATTTTTCACAAATTTTATCCACTGAAACTCTCAATTTCCAGTAAAATATTTTTCAATTCCCTATCACCATTATATTTATCAATTTTCAACTCAAGATTCAATGATTAGGAGTTTCTTTCACACATTTGCTTTACCCTAACTATCCTCTGTCCTAGTCCGAGAGGAATGTAAAACTTATAACTTGCTTAATAATTTGTTTCAAGACTTAATATTTGAATCCCATATCTGAGTTAGATTCCTCCATGATATTTATTTGACAATGATGAATAATAACTAATGATACTTCAACAATAACCAAAAAAATTCCACATGCATGTTGGGGATAGTGTATATGAAACCTTCATCAACAACTAGATAAATTTGAAGCTCCTTTTCAAGGTAGTGACTTTACTTGTTTGAGATGATGATCCCATACTCTCTCATATGATTTCATGCAATTCACACATACTTTAAACAAAAAATCAAAAAAATCTTTAACTCTAAGCATAATAAACTATCTCGGTCCATATTTATTAAGGTTTCTAAGCATGCAATAAAAATAACAGAGGATTCAACCATAATACCATGCACTAGCAATTTAACCACCTCTACCACGTTATTTACACAAAATTTACTTCATAATAAGTCTATTATATGGTATTTAACCCTACAAAATCACGAGTTCACAATATCGATGACAGTCTTATGTAATCAATGGATGGATGATACACTATAACCACAATTATTTATTTAGACATTTGTTCACTTTCTACAATTGATCTAATTCATTACCTTAATGCTCATACCATATACTCATTTGTTCTTAAGCCACATATTCTTAAAAATTAGGGTTTTCATTCAAGAAGACAAGATAACTTACACAAAAACATAGCTCTTATATATATGAGACTATGTTTCTTACAAAATCATGTTTTCTTCTTCAGCTTTTCTTCCTCAAACCTTTGTTTTCCTCCTCTTCCTAGAGTAATGACTCTATAATTGACTCTTTCTCTAATTTTATCTCATTCCACTTACTATCAAACCCTAACTAACTAGCTCTCATGTCTCTTCACATGCCCATTACATACCATGAAAAACACATATTACATTATTTTGTAAACATTTTATCAACTCACTTCAACCTAGGACTCATTTTCACATGTTTAGACTCACCCATACACACTATAAGACCTTCAATACTTCTTCTCCCTCCTTTAAAACCAACATTTATCCCTTTTACATGCTTAGGAATTTAATTTTCAAAAAGGAGCGAAAATTACATATTTGAATATTCAAATTCTTGAACTCCACCTAACATTGTGAAATGAACCAATACCTTATCCATAACATCATAACATGATATGATTGAGAATTTAACATTATTTATGTTCTATTTTATGCCTCTGCATCAAAACTCAAGTAAAAAAACTTCTAACTCATTTATATGTAGGTTTCCTTAGTCAAAGAATTTTAAAATTGCTAAAATTCACTAAAAATTCTTAGGTATAATTTGATTTGTGCTTGTCAATTATGCATTCTTTTACTCATTTAAAGTTGGAAAGAACCTGCTTTTAATCACTTCATACATTGTATTTGCATGTAGTGACATGGATTTCATCACCACTTAGCTACACCAGTGACATGGACTTCACTACCACGCACCACTCATATTGCATTGCATTACACTTGAGACCTAGTCTCAAAACAACATTCGGCACTTTCCTTGCCTTTTTCCCTTGTTTATAGATCAAATTTTCATGATTGGGGTTACTATGAATATATGCCTAAAATAGTTGTAACAACGAATCTTCCTACAAAAATATTCAAAGAGTAATAAGGATACCTATTCACAATTAGTTCCCCTCATCACCCTACCACCTAGTCACAAAACCCATCATTAGAGTGGTGATTCACTCCTATAAGAGGGCTATTGATTAAGTGAGTCTCTTTCAATATTCTAAGGTCTCCATGTACCACTTCTCTCCCCATACAAATTTAGTATATCAGGACTAGGATATATCGAAAGATACATATTTTTGGAGTGATAAGATCTTTGCATTCACCCATTTCACAACATTCTTATTTTTACATTTTCATAAAAAAACATTACATTACCTTATGGATTCCAAGCCTTTAAAATCTAAAATGATCTAAAATAAATTCATACTTGTTGTTTGATGTTTGTAAACAAGAAAATTTACATCACATTACTATCTTAAAAAAATTGTATACAAACATCATTTTACATTCTAGTTGAAATTATAAGTTTTGTTCCACAAACACAAATCCAATCCCATTGAGATCAAAATTAGTCTTTCAAAATATGAATCCACTTGAAATTAGAACTTGTGTTCTACAAAATCAAATTCAACCCAATCCAAAAATCAAAGCTAAAAATATTATCCCTTGGATACTCACATCCCAATCTAGTCAAAATCAAAAGATCAAACCAATTATATCTTATAATTCGATCAAATTAACCAATTCAAAAACAATTCCTATCCTTTAGGTACATACTCTTTGATAAACAAACCAATTCAATCCAATCCAACCCAATCTAATCAATTTAAAATCAAAATTTATCCAAATATGAACTAGGTTCTTATTCATATGATAAACAAATCCAAATCCAATCAAAATTAGAAAATCCAATCTCAATCAAAGTCTTATATTTTGGATACCCACATCCAAATATAAGCATATCCAATCCAAATCGAGTCATATATTTTGGATACATACATCAAAATCTAAGAAAATCAAATCAAATCAAATCTAAATCCAAATCCAAATCAAACTAATCAAATTAGATTTATCAAAATCAAAAACCACCTCTCACTTTAGGTTCCTACCCTTTTAGTGTAAAATGGTAGAAAAACAAAACAAAGGTTATAACATCTTTGACAATTATGACAAAAATCCCCTTGGACAAGATAGTTCTAGGGAAGAGGAACAAGTTAAACAACCCAAAATTATAAAAGAAGAAAAAGATTAAATAGATGAACTTCTAAGACAAAATAAACATCAATATATTCTTCTTCTCTTAGAAATGGTATCTAAATTACCTTCATATTTTAGTGATAATAACTTGAAACATCTTTTAAACAAACCCAAATCTAGCAAAAATAATCAAAAATCTAGTGCTTCAATGAATATCGAATGAAGCCTTATTAGCCAAAATTCATGATATGACAAGTGAACTTTCTCATATGGGTTCTAAGGTTTCCAAAAAAAATGAAGAAAAGGCCCAACCTAATCACAAAACCGAACAACCATGGACATCCCTAAAAACAATCACTCCATTCACACAAGAATGGAAAAACATGGAAGAGATGATAATGGAAATAAAAAATCAAACAAAACAATTTAACTTTGAATAACTTTGTCCATATCCATTTGAAAAAGAAATGTTACGCATACCATTTCCTCAATCCTTTTAAACCCCTAAATTTGAAAAGTACAAAGGAAAACATGACCCAAGAGAACATGTTAAATAATTCTTCATGGCATGCCAAGAAGTAGCCTACAATGACATCTATCTCTTGCATCTTTTCCCAAAATTTTAGGAGGACAAGCCTTAGATTGGTTTTTACACCTTTAAAAGGCTCAATCACTACTTTTTTAATTCTCATAAAAATTTGTTAAGCACTTCTCTTTCAATCTAGATTCTAAAGTCACTATGATGGACCTTTGCAACACAAAGAAAAGGAATAATGAAACATTCACATCATTTCTTCAATGATGGAGAGGGATCGTAAGTTGATTTCCTTGTTCCATACCTAAAAATAATTGGTAAGCATTTTCATACCAAATCTCAATCCGGAATTATCATTCCAAATGAAAATGCATTTCCTAACAAACTTTGAGGAAATAATTAAAAAATACAAATATAAAGGGCTCTCATTGTTAAGGGCTTAATCAAAACTCCTTCAAAAGATCAATCCAATAAGGAAATCATAAAAATCATGATAAATCAAAACTAAAACATTTTAAATGACACGGTCACTCATATTCTCATGTTCAAAACATGCAAAATACTCAATCAAAACCAAACAAATCAAATAATCAACCAATCATCATCTCTAGTAAATAAACTACTCCACGTGAAGTCAAACAAAGATAATTCACACATCTTAGAGAAAGTCTTTCTAGTTTCCTTCATCAATTAGCAAGTATTAATATGGTAACTTATCCAATCACAAGACCCTTGAAAAAGGGAAACCAAAACCGACATGGTACAAAAAAATGAATACTATGAATACCATTGTATCATGGTCACCATATGGATCATTATGTGAAACTCCACCATTACATCTAAGATTTAATTGACCACGGAGATATTGAAATTGAAAACACATCTAGTATATAAATTCCAAATGAAAACTAAAAGTGTTTAAGGACCCATTTCCAAAACATGATATGAATGACAAAGCCAATGATAAAGTTCAATCCTCAACAATATTGAGTTCAATTCCATCATTTCACTCATAGAATAAACACCTAACTCTATGTCCATCATCAAAATTAATACTCCTAATTATGTGGTGACAACACGATAGAAAAAAATTTGGGTACTGTAGAAAATAACCCTCCACATCAACTATACCTCAAACACCTAATCCCCTACCTACCATGCTAATCCAAAAACATCCAATGCTAAATATTCATGATTCATATAGTATCATCAAAAATTATAGAATACGCCACACAAATATATCTCATATATTTGCTTAAGTCATCACATGGGGTTCAAGACATCCTTACTCATTTATTTCATGATGCACGTGTTCCTAAGGATATCAATAGTCAACAATTTTAAGCCTTGATTACAAATTTATCACCTAGTATTCCAATCCTTTCATTTGGTCCTCATTACCTTTTGAATCCAAATATCCAAAATAATAATTCATTATATATTGAATCATTCATAACCCATCATAAAATCAAAAGGGTTCTTATAGATAATGGAGCCATATTGAATATTTCTCCATGAAATTGTTAATATGCCTTGGTCATAATGAAAAAAGTCTAGGAACTAACATCATCACTATTTATGGTTATGATAATAGTGAAAGACAATCCTTGGGTACAATCACATTATCCATAAAGGTTGGGCCTCAAATTTTGGACATTTTTTTCATGTTGTGGATGTTGAAACATCCTATAACATTCTCCTTGGTTATCCATGGATTCATGTTATGCAAGTTGTACCTTCCACCTTCCATCAATGTGCATAAATTTCATTTATAAAGGTAAAGATTTTATCTTACTTAATGATACTAAACCATTTGAATATTTTAAGCTCCTAGAGGAGATATAATCTCACAAATTATTGACCTTATATGGATATATCTTCATCTCCTTGCATCATTCCTTTATAGATGAAAACCACATTGATCTAGAAAAATCCTTTTGAAACTTCAACCTTCTACATCCACTTCTCCACCCGAGATTAAAATCCTTGATAAAGGTATTGATGAATATGAATTCCAAAATACCTTTCATATTGGAAAAATACCTTTATCTCTATGCAATTATGGTAATCCCAATGCTCCCCACCTCAAAGATATAATCTTGGTATAACTCATTGGAAATGGTTTGGATATCTAGAGGATGAACACATTCAGGGTTCTATGGGATCTTGGTTGTATGATGATCGATTAGCTACATACTACAAAATCTTGACTACAGTAAAGAACATAAAATTATGAAAAACATGTTGTGGAAAGGTAAAGGACTTGGAAAAATGAACAAGGTATATCTTGATCCTATCATGTACATAGAAAATATTTATCGTTATGGCCTAGGTTAGAAAACTTTTGAAACAATGCCCATATTACTTGATATATCAACTAGTGATGAGAATATTTACTCATACATTGAAATAGGTTCCACACATAGCATCTATTTGATGACTTAGATGACACTATTTTATTTAATACATTTCATCCATACCATTGACTTAAACCTTATACATCCTCGTCTCATAAGTTAGGATCAAAAAAATCACATATTTATGGATCTCTTTCTAAAAATGGTGAGACCATCAAAGAGTTTTTCAAGACTCGAGATCCTATACCTATTTCAATCACAATAAGGGATTCAATATCGACCTAAATGCAAACACTTCTTTTGGTAAAGAAATCGAGAATACCCACCCAAAAAAACAATAAAAACTAAAAAAACAAAATCTTCCATAGTGAAAACCTCATTGAGGCACTATTTGAGAAAGAAAAAATGAAAAAAGGGAAAAAATAAAAATAAAAAGGGTGTATCTCCTAGTGAAAACCTTTCTGAGGTGCTAGAGAGAGGGGAATATAATTCAAATCAAACAGATGATCTACATCAGCCTACAACATATTTTCATGAAAAAGACACATCAAAAATGCTAGTAGAGGATATTATTAGCATCAAAATTGGTACAAGTGAGCATCCTAAGCTCTTACAACTTAGTGCAATCCTAAAAAAAGAATAAATATAAGCATTTACAACACTCCTTGTTGAATTCCAAGATGTATTTATATGGACATACAAGGATATTCTAGGGTTGGATCCTTCCCTTATGGTACACCATCTTGTGGTTCATCTAGGTGCGATGTCAAGCAGTCAAACAAAAATCATAAAAATGCATCCAAAAGTTGCATTATTGGTCAAAGAAGAACTTCAAAACTCTTAGAAGTAGGTTTTATTAGACTAATTGACTATTTAAGTGGATATCAAACATTATATTAGTTGCTAAGAAAACCCATGGAAACATAATTTGTATAGAATTATGTGATATAACAAAGCATGTCCAAAATATGACTTTCCACTACCAAATATTGATATGATTGTTGACTCTATGAAAGCCATGAAATGCTCTCCCTAATGGATGGATTTTTGGTTATAATCAAATACAAATTTTGAAAGAAGATCAACCCAAGACAACATTCACTACACCATGGGGCACATTTTGTTATAAGGTCATACCTTTTGGCCTTAAAAACATAGGTGCCACTTATTAGAGAGAAATGAAAATCATCTTCCACGACATGCTACATGACATTATGGAAGATTATGTAGATGATATATTGGAAAAATCAAAAACAATATTTGATCATCTAGTAGTTTTAAGGTGCATCTTTGAAAGGTTAAATGAATATAAGGTCAGACTCAATCCAAATAAATGTGTGTTTTGTGTAACTTTGAGAAAATCTTAGGTTCATTCTCTCACAAAGAGGTATAGAATTTAAACCCGCAAAGGTAAAATCTATCATGGAAATTCCTCCTCTACACAATTTAATATAGATAAGAAATCTTTAAGGAAAATATAATCCATCAGATGGTTCATCTCGTAACTAGTAGAAAAGTGCCATCACTTAATAGTTTCTCAAAAAGATGTACAATTCAATTGGAATCAAGAATGTCAAGAATATTTCTCTAAAGTAAAATAATATCTATCAAATCTTCTAGTGCTCATGCCACCTATTCCCAAAAAACCAATGCTTCTATATACATCTACCACATAATATAATAGGAGCATTACTTAACAACATAATAATAAAGGAAATAACATGTTGTTTACTATCTCAGTAGGACCTTGATTGATCATGAACTTAAATATTCCCAAGTTGGGAAAGTATGCTTGGTAGTTGGCTTTCACATTTCACAAGCTACGTCATTATTTTCTCAATCATACAAATAATATTATCACAAAATAGATCCACTCAAATATATATTATCCATACATGTTCTTAACAAGAGTAATGTCTATTTGGGTTGTTCTACTTAGTGAATTTGATATAGAATTTTCAATCAAAAATTCATCAAGGGACAATTCCTTATAGATCATCTTTTTGTACCACCATTACCAGGATTATAACCTCTTCACTTTGAATTTTTGGATGAATAACTCTTGTATGTTGATACAATTCCCTCTTGGACTCTATTTTTTTATGGATCTTGTAATATCCATGGGTAGGAGATGAATTATACTACTAACATCTAAATGGCGATGTCATTCTAAATATTTTCACATTGGCTTCCCCTACACTAAAATATCATGAGTACAAATCTCTCATAGTTGGATTAAATTTTCTATTTCATAAAATCTCAAGGAGTTGATTTTATGGTGATTTCTTCAAGTCATCAATCAAGTCACCGGTGAATATCAAGTTAAGGATGAAAATTGTCCCCTATAAGCTCATGGTTGATATCCTAAAAGGTTACTTTCAACTTATCACTTTGAACAAGTTCCTCATATACAAAACAAATTAGAGAATTTCATGATGACTATTGGAACCCTTCTTGAGTTTGGTCAAATCAAACACACAATGAGTTTCTCATAGAACATCTTATGATTTTCACCTACGATTTTCCTGAGTTACCATGATATGTGAAATAGTTGGTCCTAAAAACCCTTGGTATCATGATATTTACACCTTCATCCATGATAAAATTTCCCTAATAATATGATTCCCAACAAAAATGAGCCCTAACACAATGTCTTTCACGCTACACTATTCTCTTTAACACCTTATATCAAAGAGGATATGATGGAACTCTCTTAATATGTCTCAATCAAGATGAATCAAACCAAACACTAGTAAAGGTACATTCTAGTATATATGGCACACACACAGTGGCATGGTTCTAGATAAAAATATTTTATGTGTGGGTTATTATTGGCCCACTATGGAGTTAATGCCTAAAATTTTTCAAAAATGTTTGGCATGCCAACAACATGGAAATATCATTCATACCCCTTCATAATCTCTTCAACCCATCACCACACCTTTCCTTTCTCCCAATGGGGCCTTGACCTTATAGGAAAAATAAAAATCACATATTTTGTTAGTCATGCATTCATTATCAGTGCAATTGAATATTTTACAAATGGTATGGGTAGAGATCATGCTTCTCACTTATGTTACTAGTACTAATATTTCCAAGTTTATATTTAACCATATCATTTGTTGTTTTGGCATCCCTTCCTCCATTATTACAGATAATGGTACATCCTTAAAAAATAAAACCATTAAATAACTAGCCAAATGCAATTTCACATCCACTCAAATGGTCCACTCCATAATATCCATAGTGTAATGGCTAAGCTGAAGCATCCAATAAAATTTCAAATCCATCTTGAAAATATTGTTGAAAAACATGGTCGCAATTGGCATACACAATTTTATCTTTCCTCTGGGCCTATCACACATCTTACCGTACTCCAACAGAGCCACACCCTTTTCACTTGTATATGGAATTGAGGTGTGTTACCCATAGAGGTCAAGCTCCCATCACTCCATATATCCCTCAAATATTTTATCAATGAAGACAAATACAAATAGGCTCATCTTGCAAAACTTCACCTCCTGGATGAAAAGAGGCTTAATGTCTTGGATCATTTGAAAGTGTATCAAAATGACTTCATTGAAGCTACAAAAATGGATAAAACCAAGAAAGTTTGAAATTGGTGACCTTGTACTAAAGGAAAATAGAAAAACACAACAAAATATCAAGAAAAGCAAGGAAATTTTGAACCTAATTAGTTAGGTCCTTATGTTATCACTTGTAAAATATGGATATGGTGCATACAAGCTATCCATTAAAGATGGCAAAGAGCTTAAATATCCCATGAATGTGGTTCATATGAAGATATTATATTCTTGAATCATCCATGAGTACCCTTTGTGTTGGGGGAATTTTGGCACAACCACCTGTATTAGTCCTCCTTCATCTATTCCTCTTACCATATCATCCCAAACCACTTTGTCATTTTCTCCTTATAGTTAGGACATTTACCATTTTTTATACCATCCATATTTATTCATATACATTTTCATTCATTCCATTCATCTCATAGTTCTCTTATCATTTTGAATGCTGGATGGGTCTTTGATCATCTATAGTTTCTCATTGGCTACTAAACATTCAAAAAACACAAAATCCCTAAACATTCAAAAAAATAAAATCCCTAAAAATTCAATTATTTTAAAAATCATTAAAAACTACAAAACTTTTCCAAAAATACCAAAAACATATCAAATTAGTAAAAATCTACCCCAAAAATAAAAAAAAATTAAACACAAAACGTGTAAAAATCAAAAACATTGGCAACAAAAAAAATCCCAAAGTTAACACATTGAATCTTATCCTAGTGTAAGTTCCAATATATCAATCAAACAAAATAATCCAAATCCCTTACATGAATCCTCACTTAGGGAAATATTTTCTCTCATTTAATCCCATGCATGTATCCTTTCTAGGGAATGACCCAATCAATCCCAAATCATCTTACCCCTAGCATGCATCCTTGATATGGGAAAACCAAGTCAATAAATCTTCACTTTGGAAGACATTAGAGGCAAAATTAAGTGTATTTATAACATTTGTGTTGCATTGTTAATTTTTAGTTAATTGTTTGACCAATTACAAGTTTATTTTTGCCATCTTAGTTATATTTATAACCATGGTAAGACCATCTACTATGTATATTGGGTTTGTCTTTTACCTTTCTTAGTTAATTATTTGACCAATTATAAGTTTATTATTAATCATTTTGGTTCATATATATCCATGGTGCAAACATCTACTGTGTATATTGGGTTTGTTTTTATCTTTATATGTGATGCATGTGTATGTGTTTACGCAAATAATGGGTTGATCATCATGGTTCTTTAATAATCATGGTGCTAACTCTATTGTGTAATGGTAAAAAAGTCACGTTTCTCCAAAATACAAAATTGAATGGAAGCTCAAGCTACGAGCAGAATGTTAGTTATATCATGACTACATTCATTCATATATTTCATTTAAAACTATAAAAATAAACAAAATATCATCTCAACATAATTCATTAACATACATATATAACAATGTGCAAATGAATAAAACATACAAATCATCATCTATATACATCATCATACGTAATGTTCAATGTCTCAAAATTCCATATATATAATTTATAATATATCAAAAATATCATATACATATATACATCATCAATGTACCTTCATCATGAGCCTACAACTATGTCTCTTTGTTCTTGGGTTATGTGTAGCTTTATTTGATGGACTGGAGGTTATATTAGTGGTATCCGACTCCACACTTCATCCTCTCCCTATCTCCCAACAATAATTCCCATATTTATCCCCATCTCCCCATATTTCGTCCCCATCAACTCCTCCTCCTGGACCATGTACCCTCTATGAAGATACTTGTGTACCATGTAACTTTATAACTTGTCCCATGTGTGCTTGTGCACCCTATATTTGTCTTTATATAAGTTTATGTATATGTATATGTATTAGTATCTATACATGTACCTCCGTATGGCCCCGTAATCCTCCTCATCCTCCTTGTCCCTATTGTCCTCACCCTCTCCTCCCTCTTTGTGATAATGCTACCCTCACTATTTTTTATATCCATGCTACCATAGCTATCTGAGGTATACTCAAATGAATAGGTATTATAGCTACATACCATGTTAAATACCCTACTAATACATGTGGGTCCACGATATTTTCCTGTGCATCCTATACTTGTGTTAATACTCCTCCAAACCTCACCCTCACTAGGCTAGGTCTGATGCATGGCTCAAAACTTGTAGTCTCTTGTGTTACCTATGTGTACCACCAATCTCACTCTAGTATATCCTATATAACCCTAAGTTGTTACATGACCCTATCCAATCTATAACACCCAATGATATAATGATCTATCTCAATTGCCCCCAACTATGCCACAACTATATCCCACCTATATAAAGTGTATGGCCTCCATATAATAAGGCACAACTAAATATCATCTAAATCTCGCTTATAGAATGCCAAATATCCTGGTGACTTATCCGACCGTCACCTACAATATCCCATCCACACACTGAGGGCTCCTCTAGTTATCTATCTCTCAATATCTCCATCACGGTGACCCATCGCTTGTATGGTCCCATGCCCAAATCTATAATAGCATCATTGGGCCCAAACTCCTTTGACTTCTTTACACCACCATATGTATATCTTTGTATATATAGGCTAGTATACACGGTCCCCATGCAAAACTTGTCACTGACTCTAACAAATCTACAACCACGCCAATCAACCTAAGATAAAAGTGCCTCCTAGTCTTATCAGGTAGAAAGTAGTTGTTGATAAGAGTCATCAAGAAGATATGTAGTTGAGCTATCTCCTCTTTCTCCATGCACTTTGAAAGGTGTACCAACATACCCTTTCCATGAATCTCCTCTACTCGAATTGCAGTTTTGTCTCGTGCCTAAATTTTTTATGCTCTCCTCTCCCACTGAATCAACTCGACCTTACATAAACACCCTCAAGCATGTAGTACACATCCTATAATGTCACATACATCTCCCGATAGGCAATATGAATGTCTAAGACTTGTTGTTTCATTGCTCTACTAATGTAGTCAACAAGCAGTGATCCAATTTGATTTTTGGCATCCATGCTATGTGTGCCAACTCTACCGCCTCTAGTACTACACAGAGTTATCTGCTTCTGAACATGTTAGTTTTCTCTCAAGTGATAGAAATAATGAATGTCTCTCACACACATCCAAGGAATATAGTCTCTCCCGCACACATTTCACCAATTCATTAGTCCCTTCCAAACCCTTTTCCACTCTTCTCTCATTTCTACAACTTACCTATTCCCTTAACTCAAAATAGTGCACCTAGTGTTACGATAACACATATATTTTCATGTTAGCACACTTCTTATCACACTAGAGAACTCATTTTAACGGTAACACATTTATTAGCATTCTAGCGCATCCATTATTACACTAGTTCACTTCTTACACTAGCATGCATTTTTCTACACAAACACTCTTACATTCACACTAGCACAGTAAGCCTATGCTAGCATATTTTGTGGGATACGCTAGCATAGGTAATTCTTTGTGCTATTTTTTATTTTCCACTTTCTTATATCTATAAAATGTAATAAATACACAACCATTATAAAAAAATTGTGTATTGTTGTCTCCCGAAAACTACTCTGTGTTTTCATAGCCAAATTCAAATTTTCTTTTGAGCTCATGCCCTTCATTGGTGTCTAAGCCAAGTTAGAGGTTCATGAAGTTAGCAAAATCCATTCCCTAGTGTTGTTTAAATCTCTGTTTTGCTCGTTTTGAGAAATTCTCCATCTCCCGGTCTGTGCACATAATATCCTCTTTACAATCTCCTTTTTTAATCGAAATTGCTCACTTGTTCTATGGTATAGGTTTTCAAATCATTTTTTTCCTCCATGCCTCTCGGCTCACAAAGGAAATTCAAAAATTGGACTCAAAATGATGAAGTTCTCTTCTTCTATGTATTTTTCCCACAGTCGGGAACGATGGGCGTTTTCTTCCCCATCAAATTTTGGCCCCATAATCCATGGGTACGTGGACATACCTAATTAGCTATGGGTCAGTGGAGAATTTTTATTTTTTGAGCCTCTTTGTAAAAAAGGAGAAAAGTTAGAAAGTGACCCGCAACCCCGATCAGCTATAAAGGAAAAATCAAATTTCAAGCCCACAGGAAAAAGTCAAAGTTAAAGCCCACAGGGAAAAATTCAAAGGTGAAGCCCACCATTGAAAAGTCAAAGCGAATGAGTGGGTCAGTGGAAGAATTTGAGTTTTTGAGCCTTTTTGCCAAAAAAGGTTAAAATGTTGAGAAAAGGGCCGCGACCCCATTTCCAATGAAAACGTGCCACGTACCTAAGTTGAAAAGTCAAATTAGGTGAGCGGGTTGGCGGAAGAATTTGATTTTTGAGCCTTTTTCCAAAAAAGGTTTAAAATGTTGAGAAAAGGGTTGCGGCCTCATTTCCAATGAAAATGTGCCACGTGCCTAAGTTGAAAAGTCAAAGCGAGGGAGCGGATCGACGGAAGAATTTGAGTTTTTAAGCCTTTTTCCGTAAAAGGTTAAAATGTTGAGAAAAGGGCCATGACCTCATCTCTAATATCTTCCTACCACTGGACTGCCTGATTTCAAAGTTATAAGATAAAATCAAATGGTCTGTATTCAAACTGGCAAATCAAATGTAACGTTCGTGTTGTAAGATTTGGTTTTTAACCCGCCATGAGCATTTTCTTCGCAATGGAGGAATTTGAAGAGGCATAAATGATTTGTAAAGTTGTAACCATTTTGGAAAAAGATAAAATGGCTCCTCAGAGCCATTCCAAGGGCTAGTGATTGATTTCAAAAAGACCAGAGTGCTTTGTACCTGGAAAAGATGAAAACACCATACTTCTTCTATTTTTTCCCTTCTCCTTAGAATTTCCTCTATTCTCAAAGCTCTGTACAAACTCTACCTTAGCTTCAATAATAAAAGAAGGAATTTTCACCTCTTTGATTGAGAAATTCATTGGTACCTTACGACCAATGAATTTTATTTGGTCTTGTAGCTTCTCCTGCAAATTTGTTTTTCTTCTAACTATAAATGCATGTAAATGAAATTTCTAATTAATGTGTGTGGGCATATGATATTCTACTCACAACATTAGTTTTCTCCTACCTCCATTTCCACTCCCCTTCCCCTTTCCAAGACAAAGTTTCTTTTGTAGTGAGACATTTCTAGCTTTGCCACAGGGTTAGTGGAGTGCCCCTGTTGATCTCTAGTCAAAATGCCACCACCGAAATCCACCTTTTTTTGCATGCAAATATGGAAGGTGCACCGTTCAAGTAGAGGGACTTAGATTCCTATAGCATTGGCTTTAAACCCACCAATTTTTCCACAAGACAAATTTTCTCGCCAACGTGTTTTTGTGCCCACCCTCGGGTAGATTTTGCACTATTTTCACCTAGAACGACCTCGGGGTCATAAAATACAAAAAGATTGTAAAAAAAAGTTTCGGAGATTGAATAATCACACAAACTACATGGATGTAAATCATGGCTATTATGGGAAATCCTCCTATTAAGAGACCTGATTTACTCTTTCATGTCCAAGAAGACAATGCTTCTGATCTGAGAGAAGTTATTTGGCATAATAGACAAAGTGTAAACCAATACTTCATCGCCATAAGAATTATGTACTTCTAAGAGGAACATGCTGCTGAATTGGAAAGGCAGAGATAAATTCCAACACCCCAGAGAAGAGCATAAACTTTCAAGCTGGCTGATAGAAGATACACCGACAACTAAGGCAAGGAGGAAAAATTGATCCCACATTTGAAGAGCTTGAAAGAGAGGCAAGAGCTGAAGAGGAGATAAGGGCTCAACTTGAAGAAATAGAAAGACTCCAAATTGAAGTAGAAGAAAGAGCAGCAGCAAAAGCAGCCTTAGCAAGATTGGAGGCTAGAAATATGAATAGAATGGGTGATCATGAGAATGAAGTATACAGGCCTAATGTGTCATGGGAAGAAATATTGGTCCACTTTCTCTTCCACAACCACTTCATGAGCTCCCAAGAGGCTCAAGAAAGAACTTCCCAAAATTCAAAGGGGATGGTTCTCATCTCCTTGAAGAACATGTAGCAGCATTCATCACTACTTGTGGAGTGTTGGGAGTTGAAGATGAAGATGTTTCAGTCAGGCTCTTTATGGAGTCACTCCAAGAAAAAGTTGCTGAATGGTTCTACATGTTGCCCCCAAGATCTTTCACATGCTGGGAAGATATAAGAAGTGCATTTGAACATAGGTTCAAGAGCATCAGAAGATTGTCAGGATCTATTGGTCCAATTGGTTTAGATGAAGAAGGAGACCTCGAATCAATGAGAGATTTTGTAGCAAGGTATGATAGGTTGACAAGAAGGATCCCAAAAGATGTGGTACCTCCTAAAAAAACTTGAAAAGGTTCTTCATTAGTGTTTTGCCATCAAAAGTTGGTTTCTTCCTCAAAAGAGCCCAACCAAGAACATTGAGGGAAGTTCAAGAATTTTCAATTGAGACTGATGATGATCTAATTCTTTCTAGAAAAGTGAAAGGATCAAATGGGAAGAAAAAAGGTTAGAGTTCAAATTCAATCGCCACTGATCCAATGTTTTAAAAAATGGCAAATGACCTAGTTGCCTTGAAGAAGTAGTTGTCACAAATCACAATGAGAAATGCTCCAAGGAGACAAAATCCTCCTGATAGACCAAGAATTTCTCCACCTCCTCATAGGCTTGCTCTTGAAGCACCACCAGTTAATGCCATCTGTGACACTAGGGAATTAGAAGAAGGAGCAGACATTGAGGAAACTAAAGAAGAAAGCATGGATGACTATGAAAACTATCTTGAAATTGAAGAGGTTGGCATGCACAATGGCCGATTGAATATGTTGATGATGAGGAGGAAGGTGATGAAGAATCTCCAAGTTTTTCATGTGTTGTTTTCACTCGTGCACAATCCAAGAATGGTGTTTCAGCCTCAGCAACAACAGAATTGAGAGTAGGAATAACAAAGAAGATAGCTCTCTAAATCCTCCACTAAACAAGATCATTAGCAGGGGATCACCATTACCACCTTCCATGGAATTAACTAGAGAGAAATTAGATTCACCAGTTTTCAAGGATCACACTATTGTGCCAAGTAAGTTATTTGATTCTTCTCCCAACTCAAAAGTTTTTAAGAGCAATTCTCTTCTAAATGTTGGTTCTGTAAGAACATCTAAATTTCAATCAAAGGCTACACCCCCATCTCCTTCCAAGCCAATTGCTACATTTGAAAAGGAGAACCCAACACCAAAAGTAATGATGCATCTGCCATTTAAGTCCTCATCCACTGTTGGAACCTCTTCCTCATCTACCATAACTTCATTTGAATTTGTAGAGCATGCTAGCAAAACCAAATTCCAACTCTCTGAAATTTAATACCTACAAACACATCCTTCCCAATTTGCATGATTCATCAAGGCGATGCTGGGGTGGTAACTCTACATCCCCAATCTCTACTTTTAAACGCTTACTTCCCACACCATCTTCTCAAAACATGCTAGCCCTCAGTGCCTCCACCACCAACAGAGTTGAGCCTTTTACCTATCACTTCGATCAAATTTTTCTAGCAAAACAATTGCATTATAGATTTTGGAGCCTTAAATAATGTGATGCTAGCAAAAGTTGTGAATGCTCTTAGCCTCACTTTGACCCGAGTAAATGGAACATGCTACTCAATGGAATCCAAATAAGTTCCATTGGTAGGAAGGATTAAGGATGCTCAGGTTACACTAGCTAATTACCCTGACAAGAAGATACTCCTGACCATTTTAGTGGCAGACATCCCAACATCTTTTGATATGCTATTGAGTAGAATTTTTTACAAAGATCTAGCTGGAAAAATAAAAATGGATTGGTCATCTACAACTATCCCAATGAAAGGAGAAATGAAGAAGTTGCTGCCAGTCAGAAAAATGAAGTTCACAGTAAGGAAGTATGATGATCCAAGAGCTAATATCCTTTTTCAAGATTGTGGGCTTGGAAATTACCTCCTTACATCACATAAGGAAGATGAATTTCCACTTCTCATGGAGGAAGAAGAATACTGAATTTGGACAATGGATTTTGATGGCAGTCATTCCAAAGTAGGTTTAGGAGCTGGTGTAGTATTATACTCTCCCTCCAATGAGGTATATCCTTTTTCCTACAAGCTATAATTTGACAATACAAATAATACAACAGAGTATGAAGCATTACTCTTAGGCATGAATGTAGCAGAGGACATGGGAATCAAGAAGTTAAGATGTAAAGGTGATGCTTTGAGGTTGTGGTAAAGCAAGTCCGCTAAAAATATTAGGTGAAAATCACATACTCATGGACTATAGAAACAGAGTGTGGGACTGCATTGAATCCTTTGATGCATTCTCCATTGAAGCTATCCCCAGGGAGTAGAATGAAAAGGCTAGTTCTTTAGAGATGTCAGCTTATTTAGTGACACCCCATCCTTCTTAGCGCAAGGATAAAGTGATCATTGATATGGTGTTCGGACCTAGCGTACGGAGAATGCAAATCACTAGCATGTCTTCAATGATGAAAATCAGATCCTAGCCTTCTTAGAACAAAGGGATAACTTCAATAATATTTTCTTTGAAGGAAGTGAAAACCCACACCATGAATCAATCCCCAAAGAATAGAAGGAAGGAATTGAGGTAATTGATGAAGAGGGAGTAATCAAAGCGAAAGGAAACAAAATCCCCAAAGGCCTAGTTTCTTTGGAAGACCTCTTTACCAAGCATGTGAGTTCATCCAGAGAAAGAAAAATAGTCTTCTCGGTGTCCCTCTAATTTTGATCAAGAAAACATTAGCACTCCAAGGAATCAAGGATGGTTAACATTAGTAAATGTTACTCACCATAAGAGAAGAGAAAGTTTGTTGCTCTGCTAAAAAGTACTCATATGTCCTAGCCTATTCCTATGATGAACACAAATCTTTTCAACTAAAGGAAATTCATCACTCCATTCCTTTGAAGCAAGGAGCTAAGCCCTTCATGCAAAAACAAAGGCCCTACAATCCAAATATTGTCGATGTTATCAAAGAAGAGGTGATAAATATGCTCAATTCTAGAATCATTTTTCACATCCACCATTCAACATGGGTGACTAACATTGTGCCAATAAGGAATAAGAATGGGGAAATAAGGATTTGTGTAGACTTTCAAAATTTGAATTAGGCATCTCTCAAGGACAACTACCATCCTCCAATCATGGATCATATTTTGTAAGAAGTCACCTTTGGATCGAAATGCTCTCTTTGCTTGATGGATTCTTAGGATACAACTAAATCAAGGTAGCAGAAGAGGATTGCAACAAAACAACCTTCACAACACCTTGGGGTACTTTTGCCTACAGCAAAATTTCTTTTGGCTTGATCAATGCGGAGCCACTTTCCAGAGAGCAATGGACTTGACCTTCAAAGATTTAAAAACAAGTGCATTGTCATTTACCTTGATGATCTCATAGTTTTTTCAAAGAGGAGGGGAGATCATATCGTCATTTGAAACAAGTCCTCGCAAGGTGTAGGAAACATGGCATTTCTCTAAATCCAAAGAAGTGCATTTTTGGAGTCACGAAGGTAAGTTTTGGGACACCTTGTGAACAAACATGGAGCACACATTGATCCCGAGAGGATTAGAGCTATCCAAGCACTAGCCTTACTAACCAGAAGAAGGAGTTCATTCATTATTTGGAAAGGTAAGCCTCCTTCGTCATTTTGTTCCTAAGTTTTCTCGAATCGACTAAGCATATAACTTCCATGATGAATCCTCAAGTAGGTTTCAAGTGGAGTAAGGAAGGAAAATCAGCATGTGAGAAGATAAAGAAAGTCATTGCCAAAGCTCCAACTCTTTTATCTCCATATTTCAATAAGTATTTCATCATGTATTTCTATGCATCGATAATACACTCTCTTTTGTCCTCATTCGGAAAAATGATGAAGGTTTGGAAGAACCCATTTCTTTCATGAGCTGTCCTTTGAAAAATCATGAACTAAAATATAGCCAATTGGAGAAACATGCATATGTAGTGGTCAAAGCTGTTAAAAGTTTTAGATTCTACATTATTAATTCCCATATAGTGGTGATGGTCCCTAGAAGTGCAATCGATTCCATTTTGACTCAAAAATATCTTGGGGCTAAGAGAGGAAGCTAGATGGCAAAAACCCAAGAGTATGACTTGGAGATTAGACCCTCTAATATGGTAAGAGGAAATGATTTGTGCAATCTGATTTCTGAAGATGAAGTTCTCAAGGCTCAGTAGGGAGAAAAATATGGTGTTTTCTCAACCTATTCAGGATACAGTCCACAGATGCTCTTTGTCACCACTACTGATGATTTGTATGCTAACATTGCTTACTACCTCACTTATGGAGAATTCCCTCCTCATCTTGATTACAAACAAAGAAGGACACTCAACCTAAAGGTTGCCAAGTTTTTGATCTGAAATCATGCACTTTACAAGAGAGGCCTAGATGGTTGTTTCCTCAAGTGTGTAGATAAGGAGTACTAAGAAAAGTTTCTCTAGGCATATCATGATCAAGCTTGAGGTGGATATTTCTCAACAATGGTCACCACACATAAGATCCTCAGAGGAAGATATTATTAGCCCTTCATATTTGCAAACACTCAAGTTTGGGTTTCCAAATGCAAAGCATGCCAACAATTTGTTGGAAAGCCATAACTAGTTGCATTTCCACTCAGGCCTGTGGTGATTGAAGAACCATTTCAGCAATGGGGGCTAGATTTTATTGGTGTTTTGAATCCTCATTCTAGTGCAAGGCATACTTATGTACTCACTGTAACTAATTACTTCACTAAATGGGTGGAAGCCATCCCAACCAAACAAGCCAGCTTTGAAACAATCTACAACTTCATCAAGGAGAATATCATTGTTCGTTTTGGAATACCACAGAAAATTGTTGTAGACAATGCCACCTATTTCTCTTCCAAGGAGCTCACAGATTTTTGTTATGGCTTTGGAATCTCCCTATCTCACTCTTCTGACTACTACCCATAGGGAAATGGGCAAGCTGAGTCAAGCAACAAGAACATTGTGACCATTGTTCACAAGATGGTAGATGAGAATCAAAGGAACTGGCACAAGAAGTTATATGATGCATTGTGGGCTGATAGGATCACTCCTAAGAAGGAAATAGGTATGTCACCTTTCCAAATGTTGTATGGAGTTGAGGCTAAGATTCCCTTCACAATTGAGATGGCATCTCTTAAGTTCTTTGTAAGAAATAGAAGATGGTCAATACAAAGACTCCATTGACAAGAGGGTCCTCTTCCTGGATAAGCTGGAGGAAAGCAGATGCCAAGTGGTGGATAGAATTAAAGAACACCAATTAAAAGTGAATAATATCTTTGACAAGAGGGCAAAGGCAAGAGAATTCAAGGTTGGAGACTTTTTCCTGCTATGGGACAATAGAAGAGAACCAAAGGGAAGCCATGGAAAGTTTGATTCATTATGGCTTGGCCCATTCCAAATTCATGGAGCTTTTGGTGAGAATTTTTTTCTCCTCTCGTACTTGGATGGAATGCGATTAGAATTGCCTCGAAGCGGGAAATACTTGAAATTGTATCACACAAGAACTCTCCACTCGAACATGTCAGTTTTCTCTCAAATGATAGCAATCATGAACGTCTCTTGCACACATTCAAGGAATATAGTCTCTCATGCACACATTGCACTAATTCATTAGTCCCTTCCAAACCATTTTTCACTCTTCTCTCATTTCTATAGCTTACCTATTCCCCTAACTCAAAATAGAGGACCTAGTGTTACACTAGCACATATATTTTCATGCTAGCACACTTCTTATCACACTAGAGAACTCATTTTAATGCTAACACTTTGATTATCATGCTAGGGCACCCATTACTACACTAGTCCACTTTTTACGCTAGTACGCATTTTTCTACATAAATGCTCTTACATTCATGCTAGTGCAAGCAATCCTATGCTAGCACATTTTTGGGATACGCTAGTATAGCTAATTCGTTGCGCTAGTTTTTATTTTCAACTTTCTTATATCTATAAAATACAATAAATACACAACCATTATAAAAAAAATTATGTACTCACCGGACCATCATCGTAGAGACCCTACCAAAACTCTTGAACCAAGTCTGCGCAATGTAGTGCCCACCTTTTTGTGCTCTCATTTTGGTCACATACAACTCATTCTATATATACTATTGTGATGAGAGGGAAATTATTACTAGATTTTTATTTTGACTGGACGTTATCACATGACATTATTTATTGATGGGGATTTTACCACTTTAATACATTGTTATGATATGACATTATTCATGATATCATATTGATAGCATTAGGATGCTAACACTTGATCACAGGTTGACTATGAGGCACATGATGCCACTATGCATTTACAGACACTATGTTGTGATGATGATATAATTTGTTATTATTGACATATTTTGGTATTGAGATTTGATCCATATTTGAGTATATGATGATGATTATATTGTTTCATTCGGTAGATGATTCATTTTTTCAATATACTTCTAGCTTAGGATGGCTTGTATGGATGTTGATTTCAATGCATATTATCATATCATAGTTTTTATCATATTGGGTAGATATGAGGTTTTCATGGATTTGTGCAGGTGATAAAAAATAAATCATGAGGAAACCGTGAAACTAATGGAACACACATTGCTTAGCACAAAAGGCATAAAGGACAAACCTCTTCATATTTTTATCGATTACAATGCCCCCTTTTCTCTTATTGTGGTTTATCATGTTGGTTTCTTGGATATGATATTGTGAACCTTATATTTTCCTCCATCTTGGTGATGAAATATCATGTTCCTTATCTTCTTGCTCATTGTTATGGCTCCTTGGGTTATTTATTTCTAGTGTTTAATTCTTATAGTTCTAGCATTTTTATTTTTGTGGGATGATGTGCATAGGTTAGGTGAATTAGACCACTTAATCATGGATTAGGTGAGCCTAATTACCCTCCTAAATGCCACATTTTTTCCAAACTCGGATTTGGGAAAAAAATTCCATTTAGGAAGGGTAAATGGAAAGTAAGGGACCTCATTTGCATAGATAAGATACCCTAACCCCCAATCTCTATGGGTGGGGGGATCTCGTCCAATGAAAATGAGGCCCATTGGCTCATTTTTCCTCCCCACACACTTCATAATTTATGGGCTCTTTAAATTTGGGGATTATATGGGATTTGGAAAACTCCCTCATCATTGTTTGGGCTATTTTTTTTTTAATTTCCTTTAATCCTTTTTGGGTGGAAAATTTGTGGAATCTCCATTGGTTGGGATTTTTCTGGAAGGTGACATTTGTCACCTTCACATTTTTTTCTTTGGTTTACTACTTCTATTTTTCAACCATCAATTCCATGGGAACCGGGTTCTCTTACTTTAGGAACTTTGGGAGAAGGACCTTGGACAATGGAAACATGGTAGATGATTGGCTACTTGAAGGACATATTTGGAATTTGGCTTTGGAAATACAAGGTAGGTCCTTATATCTCTTTGTTTTCTTACTCTTTTTTACCTTGCATGTGTGTGTTATATTAATGGTGGAAATGTACATTTTGTGTTGCTCTTTTTGCTCCACCCACCCTTGAGGGGTGTGGGTTTTGGGAGCTTGTATGGGAAGAGGGAGGAATTTTCCTCCACTCTATTTGGGAAACCTCCTACGTTTGGTTTGTAAGTAGGGATGGATTTCCACTTGGGTTGGAAATTCATCCCTACCCTTAAGAAGGAAACACTATTTTTTGAAATCCTTCTTGGGGAGTTTGGAGGGATGAGGGGAGTTGTTTTGGAGTGATAAAGAAATTGTCAAAATATGGAGAGATAGGGGGATTTTTTATGGCTATTTTGTATGGTTTATAAAACATGAAATTAGGGACTCACATCCCCTCTTCCCACAGAGAAAAAATCTTGGGGATTCTTAGCGTGTTTACTTGGTTGTAATTTTATTTTTCAATGGATTCAAAATGTGGTCCTAGATTGTTATGTGCATTCAAATTAACCCTTTGTGCTAAGTGTGTGAGTTTACTCTTTCTCATGGGCTTCTATGGAGGCTTGGATGACACCTTGGACCCCTTGGTGGCATGTAATTATGCCATTTGGCTGGGTGTTCAACCAAGAACCTTCTTGTGATTTTGGAGTTGCTTTTCATGTTGGTTTTGGAACTAGGTGGAGTGGATTTGAAGTTGCACAGTTTCAGATTTAAAGTGCATTTCACTATGTTTTGAGCCAAAATTTTGGCATGTTATCTCCTCTTGAGAGGAGGGCTTGTATACTTATATTTTACTTTATTTCTCAATTTTGTAATAAATGTGATAATTTGTTATGAGAGATTAAATTATGTGATTTGGATGTTTGGAAATATGATTTTAACAATGTTGTTGCAAATGTTTTGTTACTTGGAATTCAAGTTGTAAAATTCTCTCTTGAAATAATTGTTGATATCTTCATTTTAAAATAAGATAAATTTTAATTGAGGAAAGGAATAAATATGCATATTAACTGTTGGTTATCCTTATGGAAAGTTTATGTAAAGAAATGAAGGGGTTGTAGAGTATGTCAAAATTGTTAACACAAATTGGAATTTTCCTTCTTGTCCAAAGATTATTTATGGATAATTTACTACAAACCTGATTTAAAATCTATGAGATACATTTTCTTGGAAACTTGAAAATTAGACTCCTCTTAGTGCAAGTAAATGTGTAGTGTTTTTTATTAAAATAAATCATCAAATTGTTAGATTCTTGATTCTCATCATGTGGTTTGATTTGTGTGGGAAATAAATATCTTTGCTTTCAAATTAAATGCTTACTACAAAACAAGTTAGAAAAGAAAATAATTTTTGGAGTAAGAAGTAAATATATTTAGATTTTATACCAATGCTTTACACACACATGCGCGTGCGCGTGCGCACTTATATACATCAAGTAGAAAAAGAGAGAGTAAATATTCATGTATCTAGATCTCTACATATATATATATATATATATATATATATATATATATATATATATATATATATATATATATAATATATATCTATATATATATATATATATATATATATATATATATATATATATGCATAGTTTGATAAATATCCATCTCTCTACAAATCATATATATATATATATATATATATATTTATATATATATATCTATACAAATCATATATATATATATATATATATATCCATGTGTCCTGCCATGGATGGAATGAGAAGAAGCATGGCCTTGATACTCTATGCATGAGCTCTCCACAATCCTCCATACTTGCAAATCAAAAAAAAACTAAATGGAGAGCCGAATGAACCTGGAAAGTGGAGAAGAAATAAAAATGAAAAATACTTAGGTTTTGAAAGATATATCCTCACTTTTGATTTTAGGGAAAACTTAATCCTACAATGGAGATGTAATTGATCCAATGGCTGTGATTTAGTGTGCACAACTTGAGGGATGTGGGTGTTTTATTTTATTATGATGTTTTTAAGGTTGTTTTAATTAAGTGACCTTAGAATATTCCCACGTGAGATTAAATTATTGGGTAAAATAAATTTAAATGGTTAAATTTATTTATTTAACTTAGTTAGGTTGTGGGATTCCCTTAGTAGGATAATTAAAATAATTAAATTAAATTTAGTTATTTTTGGGTAAGTTAACGTAACGAGTTAATTAAATTTAAATGGTTTAAATTTATATAATTAACCTAACCCATGTTGTGGAATTCCCTTAGTAGGATAATTAAATTAATTAAAATTGTTTTAACTGCGTTTTCATTTTCGAGAGCATGTGGTCATTCTAGAGGCAACATGAGACCCATGACCACCATGGTGATAATTTGACTTCCCGCAAACATTTTTGTCCTCACCTCACCATCCTTTATGCTCAATGTGTTAATATCGCAAGTGAAGTGTTTAAGTATCGCCGTTATAATAGTAATCGTTAATGGATTTAAAAATAATCATAATCCATGTAACTAGAGAAAGCGATGTCAAGCCGACCTCATTTCCCTCATGTCATTATCGCAACATTGTAATAGCGGCGTGTAAATTATCCTTTTTGTTCGCAACTATGGGTTGGATCCGCTTCGGATAACTTTACGACTTAGTCATGTTACCCTCGTAATGAGTAATATTAACCGTCATAATTTTATTTATCTTTAAAAAAATCTCCACCTTATTACCTTTCTCATCTTCAATTAGGATATTTGGTTATCTTTTAACGTGTTTAAAACTTGCATTGAGTGAGGTGTGACATTTGGTATAAGATCTTAGTTTCAACATTGGACGCTCTAGGGATTAGTTAACTAACTTTTGGTAGCTAAATTTAATAAAACCACCTTGCTTTAAATCATTTCCAAAAAATTATAATGTACCAGTTTTCCCTCATGCGGGATGATAGGGCGTGGTACCGGATGAGGTGCAATAATGACTCGGGGTCATGGGCGGCCACCACTCGAGGCACCTAGTATTGATTTTGGGCTGCAAATCTTAGATGCATTGCATCAGATAAAAGGGGTCCTTCAGGGTCAAGTTATTACACACTCGGATCTAGCGGGAGAGGATATTCCACCTGACATGGAGTTACACTTAGATGAGTACTCACTCTCTAGTACCCACATATAGGTTTCTTCATGGCGACGGAGGTCACATAGCCATTTATTTGAGCTTACATCCCGACAAGAGAGGTCTCGTATTCTTTCATTACATGTTCAGAGAGTGGTTGAGACATGCCCACATGAATAGGAAATAGGCGGTGCCATTCGCAATCTCCTTCGACTACACCCACCTACATATGGAGGAATGATAGATGGATTTGGGGCTGAGTCATGGATTTTAAGCTTAGACAATTGATTTGGCTTGCATCCTTATTAGAGAAATTTCAAAGCCCACCTAGTGATACACATCCTCTGTAATGCAGCATGGATTTGGTGGAGGAATGAGGAGCAGAATCTCTATTTGACCCGTGAGAATGTTACCTTTAAGCTATTTGATGAGTGCTTCAAATATCAATACATGTCAAAGAACTTTATTTAGAAGAGGATCGATGAGTTTCACGATCTTTGACAGGTTGATTCAAAGTGGCCCAATATGATTATAAATTTTAGACCTTCTTCAAGATGTCGACTATCTCCAAGATGAGAATTTACAGGTGAGTAGGTTCATCGGGGCCTAAAAGTAGACTTGGCATGAGTAGTGGGCATCATGGCCACATTTTAGGTAGAGACAAGAGGTCGTGGAGCCAAAAACCTAATCGAGACTCATTCATAGCACTCAGCCATAGTGGGATGTATAGGGTTAGTACATCGAGCACAAGATGGTCTCGGTCACACAATGATGCACCAAGTTGTTTCATTTATAGGGCCCTCAACCATTATGCACAATTTTATCCACATAGACTAGATTTTTTTGAGAGGCAAAAATACACCAGATTCAAAGCAGACTTTTGGTGATGGAGGATGCACTCATCAAGTCTACACTTTGTGGTGGAGAACCTTCACGTCGAGTGTTAGAACATGGTCATTGAGACGACATGTATGATTAGAAGTACACTGTTACTATACTATTTGATTCAAGAGATTCTGACTCCTTTATATCACCCTCTTTAGTGGATATGTGTGGATTGGTGGCTTCTAGGAAGGTAGATAGGTGGCAGGTTGAGTTGGCCATTGTGGCCAAGCTCGCCGTAGACTCATATGTGGAGAGTTACATTTTGGACCTAGGTGTATTCTCCGCTACTTTAGACCTTGATTTTTACCATTTGGATCTTATGAGGTCACTCTTGGCATGGATTTGTGGTGTACTAATATTAGCTTAGCTATGAACACACCATATTCATATTTATCCTTTCTATTAACCCACATTCCTTCCTTATGTTTGTTTAAGACTTCATTCAAATATTCTAGATCCCTGCATATCATATTAAGATCAAGTAGATGAATTTATACCATAATATGAGGGAATTCAATGTTCACCCTTAACTCCACCTTTAATAATTATCCACCTCACTAGATCATAGATAAAATTTGTTTAGAGATATTCAAATTATGTATCACATGTATTAGATCAATAAGATTATATATACTTTGTCTTACACCCTTTCATGGAGTTTACATGCACTACCAAGGTGTCTAGATGCTCAATAATTTAAGTAATCAATATGCTTGTTCTCATGGTCACCACACCAATAGCTTCATTACCTGAAACAGGGGTCTTGAAAGTCCACTTACCTTGCAAATGATCCATTCAATATATCTAGTAAGATCTACATCTCAGTACTCTGTCATGATGTCATGAAAATAAGAACTTGTCTAGGCTTTGTAGAAGTTATACCTTGAAGGAACAAAAGGGATTCCACATTGATATCAACTAGTCAATGAGAAATTACATTCAATACATCCTGACATACCTACTCCATATGCATACTAATAAGGATCAATACTTGAAACCATACCTTCACTCCCTGTTCTAGAACATGCACCCAAAGTTGTCTTCTTAAGAACATACCATATTTTCACTTGGTGTGGGAAGGATAATGGGAATAATTGAATTGAATTCTAACACCTTGGAAACACTTGATTCACTTCCCTATAAGTATCTAACCCTTCTAGCTACACATTCACAGATGATTCCTTACACCAAGATCTATTTATGCTAGTTCTAGTCCTTTGTTCCATGCATTTGACCACCAATGAAAGCATATTAAACATAGAGGTTATAAGACCATGCATACCTGTCTCATCATGGTAATGGCATCATTTTAGAGGTATTTGATCCAACATTGGTTATCATACACTTGTTTTGCTTCTATTTCCTTATTACTTTGTCCTAGGTTCCTTTTCACCCTTCTTGAGCCCAAATCAAGTACCAAAACACTGCCCAGGGGTTTCAAGACACAAAATTCTTAAGTTTAGATTCCCTTTATCCTATTTGAGATGTTTCCCCAACTTTTATGCACTGATCCTTGACAAATTATGCCCAGTTCTCTTTTTCTCAGTCATATTAGTGACCTACTTAGGTATCTTTCATTCCTAACAAGTATAGTTTTCATGGGACAGTGGTATTTTCTTCATCAAATCCTCCTAATTCTCATTTCAACACCTTAAATATACCTCATGTCACTTTAAGAACAAGTATATAAAGAGGAACAAGAAGTATTTTTGAAAATTCTACCATTTTGCACTCATTATTTTATCCACGATTACATCCCTTTCTCAGTCATAAAACTACTATCGTGGATAAATTTTGATGGATAAATCCATTCACCATAAAATTTTGGGGTATTATTATTCAACCTATGACATATCCTTTCACAAATTTTTAGGTGTTTTCAATAGTGGAGTCAAAATATACATGATGCCCTAAATATGGCTCGAGAGCAAGGATTTAGCTATAAATTCCTTAATATGCATCTTCAAGAACCTAGAAAAATATATTTGGAATCCTTATCACCTGGGAAAACATTTTATCTTAATATTCAAGAGATTTTAAACATTTGAATGACATTGGGGGTTTCTTCATTACTTCCCTGTCATATTCTCTCAACACTAGTCAATAAGAACACTCATAGCCTATCATTTACGCTCACTAAATTGATATGCATACATCATTCAAGATCATAAATCATTCATGCAAGTAAGATTGAAGGTCTAGACATCATCATGCATTCATAATACTCACATATATCTTTATTATGGCCTAAAAATACAAGTTTCTCTATACATCATTCATGGTATTCAAAGCATTCTTCCACTTTTCTTTGCTTCTTCATGCTAGAATTCCATCTCCTAGTCTTTCTCAAACTCTCATTTGACCTCTTGCTCCCCTTGGTTGATCTCTTTTCATCTATATCTCCCCTTATCTTGAGCTAGAATCCCATTTTTAGTGTAATTTGTTGGTATATGCTTAAGAATAGGAGCTAACACCCCATCTTTGACCTTTTACAATTATAACACTTGATCATAAAAGATCTCAACCTCCATCTATGTGGCTAAGACAACTCATAATCACCCAAAAAATTAACAATTCACTTTTTCACACTTAAATCATGGTAAACCCCATTACAACTCACATATTCAAACTTATAATTTTGGAGGGAGGACTAAAATAACCCCTAGTACATATTTACATGCCTTTCAAGGCTTATTCAACCTTATTTATGCTCTCCAAGCATCATGAAGGATTCTCCTACATCAATTGGCTTGATTTTCATCAGGCCAAAGTATACTGTAGATACAAGTTTGTTGAGTGTGTGGACAACATAGGTAGTTTTGTAGTTATATCCGGGGTTCAGAGACTCGTGTCCTTGTATATGATTTTCGTTATGCAACTCAAGCGGAGCATGTGCAAGGGGTGTCAAATGTTTGTTATCACGATCAGTGATAGATCAAAGGAGATTCCAATGAGTTCTCCTTTAGATGAGCACCCTATTTTGAGAGATTTTGTAGATGTTTTCCCTAGTGAGCTCCTAGGTATGCCCCATGACGAGAGGTGGACTTTTCTATTGATCTTGTTTTGGGTTCTCGCATTTGTGTCCCATACTGCATGACACGGGATAACCACACCTAAGCTCTATGAGCTCAAGATTTAGTTAGAGGAGATTTTAGAGAAGGGCCTTGTCTCGACCTAGTGTGTCTCCTTGGGGTGCACCAGTGATTTTTATGAAGAAGAAGGATGGGTCCCTTTATTTGTGTGTCAACTTTTGACAACTGAACAAGCTAATGGTGAAGAAATGCTATCATTTTCCCCATATTTATGATTTATTTGATCAGATGAGGGGAGCTAGAGTATTCTCCAAGATAGATCTTAAGTCAAGATACCATCACCACGCATCACAGAAGTAGACATCCACAAGGAAACTTTCTAGACTTGGTATGGGCATTACGAGTTCATAGTAGTTCCTTTCGGTGACCAATGCACATATAGTTTTCATGACCCTCGTGAATGGAGTTTTCAATAACTTTGGTTAGATTTTTCATTGTGTTTATAGAAAACATCTTGATATATTCTCACTTGATTGAGGAGAACCATGAGTACTTAAGGGTGTATTAAGATTTTTGAGAGAGCATCATTTGTTTAGGGATTCGAGAAGTGTCCTTCTTTGATCGAGATTTACTACTTTGGGCACATTATCACAAGCAAGGGTATCTCAGTAGATCCTTGAAGATTTGTGTTATTATTTATTGGCCAACCCCCACCATAGTGACAGAGGTCAGGAGTTTTATGGGGTTAGCTGGGTACTACCATCATTTTGTTCAAGAATTTTCTAGGATTACAATCTATTACTTCCCTTTAGTGCAAAGGGAAGAAGTTTTGTTGGTCAGAGAAGTGTGAGTAGGATTTTCAGCTACTCAAGGAGTGTTTGACTACTACACCCATCCTCGCAGTTCAGATCCTTTGGTTGACTTTGTGGTTAATGCATCTATTGAGGGACTTGGAGTGGTGCTCATGCAGGAGCATCACATTATTACTTTGAGTCTCACAAGATCAAGGACTACGAGCTTAATTACCCCACCCATGATCTTGAGCTTGTAGTAGTGGTTCACATATTGGTTTGCTAGAGGCATTTCCTTCAGAAATCCCTTTTTAGGAAAGATCATTTGAGCCTTCAGCATATCTTTTCACGGCTCAATCTCAATGCTCAATATGAGTTGGATGGAGTTCCTCTTTGATTACAACATGGACATCCATTACATCAAGGGGAAGTATAATATTGTCATTGATGCTTTAAGTAGGAGGTAACATGATATTTCTACCTTGACATTACGATCAAATCTCAGGGGTAGGATTCTTCAATAGCTTCTAGGTGATAGATTTTATGAGGGAGCTAGGTAAATGGTTGAGTCTCAAGGGCCCTTAACGGGAAATTATACAAGGTTAACTTTGTATTATGATGGTCTTCTCCAGCTTCGAGAGGCATATCTATGTACCTAGAGTAGGTGATTTATGTAGATTGGTTCTTTTTGAGGCACATTGGGCACCTAACTCTGGCCATCCTAAGGTAAAGAAGATGCACACAAACTTGAGGCATATTTACTTTTGGCTAAGGTTACACCGTGATATTTCATATTTCAAAGGTCGTTATCTTGAGTGCCATTGGGTGACAGATGATAATTCTCATCCTGTCAATCTTCTATACTCTCATGATATTCCACAGTGGAAGTGGGACATGGTGTCTATGGACTTTATTGTTGGTCTTCCCACTACATCATTTCATCATGATGCCATCATGGTGATGGTGGATAATTCAAACAAGGTTGCTCACTTCTATTCAACAAAGTTATTGTATAATGTGGTTCTCATTGCATGAGTAATTATGGATGACGTATTGAGATTGTATGGTATACCTAGGATGATCATTATTTATCATGGATCAGTCTACACTTTTGAGGTTTGGACCTATTTTCAAGAAGCTTTGGGGACTCGGATTAACTTTAGTTAGCGTTTCACTCTCAAAAAATGGGAAAAGAGAGAGGGTAAACTAGGTACTTGAGGACATGTTTTGGATGTATGTTATGGATCAATTGAGACGAAGTGGGATCATTACCTTTATCTAGTCGAGTTTGTTTATAACAACAGTTTTCACATGTTAGTCAGTGTGGCGCCTTATTAGGCCTTGTATGGGAGACCTTCACTGGACACTATTGAGTTAGGGAAAGTTAGATTACGGGATTGTTCTTGTTCCCACTTATCTTCAAGATATGGAGTAGTAGGTTGTTCTCATTCAGTAACATTTAGAGCAGGCTCATGCATGCTAGAAGTCGTATGCTAACACAAATAGGGTAGAGTGTTACTTCCTTAAGAGTGACAAGGTGTTTTTAAGAGTGCGTCTATAGAATATTCGATCCATTATTGGAAGGTCTCTAAGTTATCCCCTCATTTTGTTGGGCTTTCAATATCTTGGATACTATTGATCCAATTTCCTATCACCTATCTTTTCCACCACACCTATCCCAATCAAATGGCAAGTTTCACACCTCAAGTGTTGCAGAAGTATGTTCTTGATATAGCTCATGTTTTGGGTGGTCACCTTGCAAGTGGAGGTTTAAGGTTAGTGGAATTTGGAGTTGATGGGTCATTGTAACTTCCAATCATTTAATCAACTTATTCAAATGTTGATGTCATTATAGACCAGGGTTGTGTTCAAGGATGTATGTAGAGAAGTTGATATGCAGCTCAATCACTATGGTAGTTCTTTCTTTGGGGTGTTTTTGGGTATCGGTTTTCTTTTTCTACACTACTTAACTACGGAAAGCGAGTAAATGTCTAAACTACTGAAAAAAAAGTATATCAAATGCATTTATGCTATTGAAACAAAGTTACTAAATGAAATGCTTGTTAAAGGAAATACTTTTGCTGAAATGGAATGCTTGTTTAATGGAAATGACAAGTAAAGGAAATTTTCGAAATAAAGAGATACAAGATTGCATTCAGATAATCACCAAACCAAGATATTAAAACTAGAACTTATTAAATGTAAATATTTTACATGAAGTACCAGTCCTTCAATCTCCTCAATCGAGTGGGCCCTTACTCTACTTCAGGATTGAGGCTCTTAACACAAATGTATCCTCATAATATCATATATTGTATTGATCAAAAATAATTCTATCACATAGTTCAGAGAGAAACTAAAAATAACTTATGTCTATTAACTATTTAAAACTAGAAAAAAACTAACTAAGAAACAATTCAAGGAGGTGTCTTATAGACATGGTTGATTACAAAACATGCCTCAACTATAGGCAACAGATTAACCAATAACATTTTCATAAAATTTCCATGATGCCCCATAACTCTACTTGAAATAGGGGTCCTGTTTTGTATCTTGTTAAGGTTCAACCTCTAAAATGGCGTAGTGGCTATGGACTCAGTCTCCTTTGACTGTGACTGCAAAAAATGGCAGAAAATGCACCTCAACATCCTACATATGTCACTAAATCACTCAACAAATTAGTTAGTGGAAGTTCCATTGGACATTAGTTCACATAAGACAAAATAAGGGAAATGTGTCACTTTTTACTTTAGATATAACTATTTAGAACATTCTCACGAGTGATTAATGTTTTTAAGAGTAAATTTTATAGTTATATAGTTGTTATGATGAGTCCTTTTATGGACTCATCAGGGATCTCATGCGTATGTTGGAGCATAAGAAGTTGGCCCTTTAGGGTGCAACTTGGACTAGGTTAGAGTTCATTGGGACATATACGATGAGACTATAGCTACTTAGAAGGATGTAACACCATTGCAGGCTTGATATCCATACCTTTTCCGGTGACTTCCCGGAGGAAGTATGTTTCTAGGGAGGGCATGTAGTGCCCACCTTTTTTAGTGCTCTCATTTTGGTCGCATGCGACTCATTGTATCTATACTATTGTGATGACATGGACATTATTACTTGTTTTTTATTTTGATGGGACATTATCACATGACATTGTTGCTTGATAGGTATTTTTACTGCTTTGGTACACTATTATGATATGACATTATTTATGATATTGTATTGATAGCATTAGGATGCTAACACTTGATCACATGTTGACTATGAGGCACACGATGCCACTATGCATTTACAGATATTATGTTGTGATGATGATATCATGTGTTATTATTGACATATTTTGGTATTGATATTTGATCCATATTTGATGTATGATGATGATTATATTGTTTCATTTGGTAGATGATTCATGTTGTCGATATAATTCTAGCTTAGCACGGCTTGTATGGATGTTGATTTCAATGCATATTATCATATCGTATTTTGTTATCATATTGGGAAGATATGAGTCTTGAATTGAGTTGTGTAGGTGATGGTAAATAAATCATGTGGAAAACATGGGACTCGCGAACACATGTCGCTTAGCAGCACAAAAGGCCTACAAGCCAAACCTCTTCTTATTTTTATCGATTTTGACACCCCTCTTTTTCTTTTTTTGGTTTTTTGTGTTGGTTGTTTGGATTTGATATTGTGAACCTTTTTATTCCTCCATCTTGGTGATGAAATATCATGTTATTTATCTTCTTGCTCATTGGTATGTCTCCTTGGTTTATTGCTTACTAATGTTTAATGTATCCCCTTTTCATGTGGTTCTAGATTTTTTTTTGGGATGATGTGTAGAGGTTAGGTGGATTAGGCCACCTAATCATGGATTAAGTGATCCTAATCACCCCTCCTAAATGTCACATTTTTCCCAAACTCGGATTTGGGAAAATGTGCCATTTAGGAAGGGTAAATGGCAAGTAAGGGACCTCATTTGCATGGAAAAGAGGCCCTAACCCCCATCCCTATGGGTGGGTGGGATCTTTCCAATGTAAATGAGGCCCTCCCCACACACTTCATAATTTATGGGCTCTTTGATTTTGGGGATTGTATGGGATTTGGGAAATTCCCTCATCATTGCTTGGGCTATTTATTTTTAATTTCCTTTAATCCTTTTTTGAATTTTGTGGATTCTCCATTGGTTGGGGTTTTGGTGGAAGGTGACATTTTTCACCTTCCCATTGTTTGCTTTGGTTTGCTACTTCTCTTTTTAAACCCTCACTTCCATGGGAAGGGGGTTCTTTTGCTTTGGGAATTTTGGAGAAGGAGCTTGGAAACTTGGTAGAGGATTGGGCTACTTGAAGGACATATTTGGAATTTGGATTTGGAAATACAAGGTAGGTCCTTGTATCTCTTTATTTTCTTACTCCTTTTTACCTTGCATGTGTGTGTTAGATTAATTGTGAAATGTACATTTTGTGTTGCTCTTTTTGCTCCACCCACCCTTGAGGGGTGTGGGTTTTGGGAGCTTGTATGGGAAGAGGGAGGAATTTTCCTCCACTCTATTTGGGAACCCTCCTACATTTGGTTTGTAGGTAGGGATGGATTTCCATTTGGGTTGGAAATTCATCCCTACCCTCAAGAAGGAAACATTCTTGTTTGAAAATCCTTCTTGGGGAGTTTGGAGGGATAAGGGGAGTTTTTTTGGAGTGATAAGGAGATGGTGAAAATATGGAGAGATAAGGGGGATTTTTATGGCTATTTGGTATGGTTTATGAAACATGAAATTAGGGATTCCCATCCCCTCTTCCCATAGTTATAATCTTGGGGATTCTTAGCATGTTTACTTGGTTGTAATTTTGTTTTTCAATGGCTTCAAAATGTGGTCCTAAATTGTTATGTGCATTCAAATTATCCCTTTGTGCTAAGTGTGTGAGTTTCCTCTTTCCCATGGGCTTAGGGGAGGCTAGCATGCCACCTTGGACCCCTTGGTGGCATGTAATGATGCCATTTGGTTGGGTGGTCAACCAAGCACCTTCTTGTGATTTTGGAGTTGCTTTGCATGTTGGTTTTGGAGCTAGGTGGAGTGGATTTGAAGTTGCACAGTTTCAGATTTAAAGTGCATTTCACTATGTTTTAAGCCAAAATTTTGGCATGTTATCTCCTCTTGAGAGGAGGGCTTGTATACTTGTATTTTACTTTATTTCTCATTTGTGTAATGAATGTGATAATTTGTTATGAGAGATTGAATAATGTGATTTGGATGGCTGGAAATATTATTTTAACAATGTTGTTGCAAATGTTTTGTCACTTGGAATTCAAGTTGTAAAATTGTCTCTTGAAATAATTGTTGATATCTTCATTTTAAAATAAGAGAAATTTTAATTGAGGAAAGGAAGAAATGTGCATATTAACTGTTGGTTATCCTTATGGAAATTTTACGTAAAGAAATGAAGGGGTTATAGAGTATGTCAAAATTGTTAACACATGTTGGAATTTTCCCTTCTTGTCCAAATATTATTTATGGATAATTTACTACAAACCTGATTTAAAATATATGAGATACATTTGCTTGGAAACTTGAAAATTAGACTCCTCTTAGTGCAAGTAAATGTGTAGTGTTTTTTATTAAAATAAATCATCAAATTGTTAGATTCTTGATTCTCATCATGTGATTTGACTGTGTGGGAAATAAATATCTTTCCTTTCAGATTAAATGCTTACTACAAAACAAATTAGAAAAGAAAATAAGTTTTGGAGCAAGAAGTAAATATATTTGGATTTTATACCAATGCTTTACACACACACACACACACACACACACACACACACACACACACACACACACACACACACACACACACACACACACACACACACACACACTTACGTATATACATCGGGTAGAAAAAGAGAGATTAAATATGTCTATATCTAGATCTTTGCATGTAAAACAAAATATATAAATGCATAGTTTGATAAATATCCATCTCTCTACAAATCAAAAATATATATCCATGTGTCCTTCCATGGATGGAATGAGAAGAAACATGGTCTTAATACTCTATGCATGAGCTCTCCACAATCCTCCATACCTGCAAATCAAAAAAACTAAATGGAGAGTCGAATGAACCTAGAAAGTGGAGAAGAAATAAAAATGATAAATATTTAGGTTTTTAAAGATATACCCTCACTTTTGATCTTAGGAAAACTTAATCCTACAATGGAGATGTAAGCGATCAATGGTGAGATTTAGTGTGCACAATTTGAGGGATGTGGGTGTTTTATTTTATTATGATGTTTTTTAAGGTTATTTAAATTAAGTAACCTTAGAATATTCCCAAGTGAGATTAAATTGTTGGGTAATATAAATTTAAATGGTTAAATTTATTTATTGGAGTTAGTTAGGTGGTGGGATTCCCTTAGTGGGATAATTAAAATAATTAAATTAAATTTAGTTATTTTTGGGTAAGTTAGCGTAACGAGTTAATTAAATTTAAATGGTTTAAATTTATATAATTAACCTAACCCATGTTGTGGAATTCCCTTAGCAGGATAATTAAAATAATTAAATTAATTAAAATTGTTTTAATCCACATTTTCATTTTTGAGGGAATGGGCTCATTTTGGAGGCAACATGAGACCCATGACCACCATAGTGATAATTTGACTTCACATAAACATTTTTATTCTCGTCTCACCATCCTTTCTGCATGATGTGTTAATATCGCAAGTGAAGTGTTTATGTACTGTCTTTACGATAGTAATCGGTGATGCATTTAAAAATAATTGTAATTTGTTTAACTGGTGAAAGTGATGTCAAGTCAACCTCGTGTCCCTCATGTCATTATCGCAATGTTGTAATAGTGACAAGTAAATTGTTTTAAACATCCTTGTTGTTCGTGATTGTGTGTTGGATATGCTTCATAAATCTTTGTTACTTAGTCGTGTTACCCTCATAATGAGTAAACTTAACCATCGTAGTTTTATTTAACTTAAAAAAAATCTCCACCTTATTACATTTCCCATTTTCGATTGGGATATTTGGTTATCTTTTAATGTGTTTGGAAACTCTCATTGAGTGAGGTGTGACATGCGATGAACATGTGCTAGATATTGTGTCATCTATCTCACAAATCGAGCACAAAAATCAATGAAAAATAAGAAATACTTAATAGTACAAATGACCAATTATTTTTTTATCCTCCATTTTCCTTCTATTTAAACCTTCTTAAAACCCTAATTAGGTCGATAACCCCTAATTTTGACCATTTAACCCCGTATCTCATTTTTTTAGCCCATTTTATTTGTCACTTCGATGTTCTCTTATTCATCTTATCAAGTGTCTATCCACCACTTTATTTTGTCACCCATCGCTCAAGGGGTACTCCCTTAGCACGATCTCGACTTCTTGGGCATATGAATGTTTCACTATGGAAAATCAAGTAGTCCATCACACTTATTTATCATTTGTTCATTGTTTTACACACAGTTAATATATTTAAAGTGTTATTACTTTGTAATAAGACTTTAAAGAGGGTGAAATGTAGACACCCTACAATATTGCATTACTCGGTATAAACCTCTAAAATCACTTTGCAATTACTTCATGATACATTATGACCATTTTTGACCACTTTTTATTTATTCCACTATTTTACGACCTTTAATGACATTTTATGACATCAGCCCAAATAAAATGCTATCATTCCTATCACTCACATTGGTCTCAAATTATTAATAGTCATATTATAAACCTTATTACACTTATATCTCATTCCTAGGATTAATTAATTAATCATATCACTATTATTATTCATCCACTATCTCATTAGCTAATTTTATTTTCTAAGTTTATATTAAAATAATTAAATAAATCATAAACATATTCATTTCCAACTCACCTCTTATCCACTTTCACTTCACTAATTAACATCTCAAGTTACCCATATCACAACAAATCAATTAAAGATAAAATCATTAAATATATGCAAGAGGAAAATTTTAGATTAAATAAAATCATACATTTGAGCTAACTAAATATATCTCATAAAGCATGGCATTCCAAAAGTAAAACAACTCTCCCCAAAGCTAAAACTCATGTCACGTTTTTGGGTGAATAAAATAAAATACGTGAATTCAATACAAAAGCTAAAAATATTCGAAAGACATGCCACCTTTGCCAACTCAATGATAACCCACTCAATCAAGCTCAAAACAACAGTTTATCTTGCCAATCAAGTTGGAAACTCAAACAAATATCTCCAATCATGCTTTAGTTAGCTTCAGATTAGAAAAATCAATCACACAAATCAAGGATTTGGGATTCTCTTCCCTCATCTATAAATAAACACTCATTCCTCTCCATTTTTCATCTTTGGAAGCTTGAGAATATATGTTGTTATTGTGTTGAATTTCCATTCAATTCTACACATTGTTACATTGTCCATTTGATCACGAATTCAATAATAAATTCAATCATCAATCATGTGCATTATCCGTAGCTGAAATCCACTTCCATTCAAAACATTTCCTAGAGCATCCACATTCAATTGGTCTAGAGATTCAACAAGATTAGTTCTTCATTCCAAGCTTCAAGAAATCTCATCTGAGGATGCAAAGAGGTGCGAAGGAAGGATCAGGTTTGCATTGTGTTTTTTTATTTCCCTTATTTCACATTTTTTTTGAAAACATGTGCACTGTCATTACATATGATGTATAATTTTGATTACAAACATATAAATTAGCATAAGAAGATATATAAATACATTATAGAAAAATATTAAGATACATACATTATATCTAAATGCTCAAATTGTGTTATAAGCATGATATTTACTATTTCCACTACATTAGATGTATTAAAAAAATTGTGCTCTGTGGGGTTTTTGAAATGTATGTATTCAAATAGTGTGCTCAAATTTAGTAAGAAGTGGTATAACACGCATGCGCTTGACACACACACACACACACACACACACACACACACACACACACACACACACACACACACACACACACATTAATTTTTTCATCAATTATAATAATTTGTATATGGATAAGATCACAAATTACCAAATTCATCATAAACATATTAGCATACTTGAAAAATACATGGAGAGTGGACTTCCCTAGCAATGCCTTCATGGAAATAATATCCCTCAAAAGGAAAAGGTGCCCACAACCACTTGGAAGGAATTATAAGCCCACTAGAGGAAATTTGGAATAATATATATCCTCGGGACCATGGCGTTTGTTGGGCCCCTAAAATATTAACTAAGTGCAAGAGGTGCGAAGGCGCGCGAGGAAAAGCGCGCAGGAAGTGTTTTGGAGAAGGGTTTAAGGAAGTCCGCGGCGTGTGCGGCGCGCATATAGAACCAAGGGTTCGGGACTTAGCCAATTTGGTCATTTGGGGTAGAACATGTGAAAAGCATGACTGGCCACGCACGGATAAGATGACATCTTGGCGATAGGTTGGCCCAGGAAGGAGCATGCTAGAAGCTTCTAGAAGCACGTCATGGTATATAGTGGAAATCTCAGGCCTGGAGAAGCATGCTCGCATGGAGGACCACATTCTGACACTTAGCATCAAATTTGAGGGTGTTGGAGGATGAGTTGGTAGTCTAGAAAGGTTATAAATATAAGTTCTGTAGAGTAAACAAGAAAGAGAACTAGAGAGTGGGCGGAGCTCTGTAAAAATACCTGCAAGGATTACATTGGTAGTGACTATTTGCAATTGGGAAGGGATGTATGGTCATGGGGATTGCAAAATTTCTTTTAATAGTATGGCTCCATTAGTCCAGTTGTAATGCATGACCGTGGTCTACTTCTCTATGACATTCGTAAATGGCTCCATGGATGTAATGAGGTTACTGGTTATATGAATATGAATATCAATGATTCTGATACATCTTCTTCATAGATTCTCTTCCATTTATGTTTATGCTAAGTATGGATATTTGTAAACTCCTTTCTGTTATAGCACAAGTTAGATAATCTATTAAGTATGCTATCTGACATGACTACAAGGATCTAGAGGTTGTTCTGAGCTCTATGGTTCTTGTATGTCTTAAGTCCTATTTTTAAAAACTCTTAAACATAATTCATAGATGATGTTTCCCACTTAACTCACATAAAAGAGAGACTCGACACCCGCACGTGCCTCGGTGAGCACCCAACATCCACTAGGTGATAAGCTGGCATGTATGGGGTTCCTTTCTTTTGTGATAGGAGTAAAAATGACTACATCTTGGTTCACATTGCGAACCTCTTTTGAAGTTGTAATGGGAGTTAGCATGCATCATGATCTATGTATTGAGTGATGATAGAGTGGTTAGCTTTGAAAGTGTTGAATCATGGTTCAAGAGCATGGAGGATGAGTTTTCTCAGAGATTAAGCACTAGACCTGAGTTTGATGCACGTAGATGTGTAGAAGAGAACCTCTACCATGTTGTATGAGACTTTTTTCTGCTGCTTCCCGGTAGAATTGTATGAATGGCTTTTAGCCTACGCATCTAGATCAATTTGGCATTATGGATTGCATGTGTGGGCCCAAGAATACTACCAAACGCTGCAGGATGCAGATCCGACGTGGACCCGTGTTATAGATCATTGGTGGAAAGGAGTACTAGCTAGCTACACTGGAGTATGCCATTTCCACATATTCTTATCTCGAAGGTTGTTGAGTTTAAGTTTCGCAGAATCCCGGAGGATTGTTTCTATGTGTTGTCCCTCCGGCTATGAAAATCTTGATGGTTACCATGAGTTTAGAGGTATTTCTAATGGCCGGCTAAGCCATTCTAAGCATTGGGTGAGGAAGTTTGGGTGGAGGAAGATGCTAGATATTACAACAAAAGAAAGAGAGGGAGGAGAGATGACTCAAGTTTAGTGAAGCACATGAAAGGGAGATTTCTAGATGACGCGAGACTACAAGTGTGATGGATCTATGGAGATAGATGTTACGGGAAGAAGTTAAGGTTCACGTGGAGGACATGGAACCTAAGCAATCGTGTTACCCCATCTTGGCAAGTGCGTAAGAGAGACCCCTTCAGCTTCTACCGAGAGTTCATCGCGTAGAGAAAGGAGAGTCATTAGTACATATCTAAAGCCACCCGGTGACCAAACCACGGTGCTTGGTTTTCTAGAACTATGAAGGAATGTTATTGACCCATTGATATTGATGGAAGTGACAGATCCTCACCTAGGAGATATAATTTTTAGATCCCCTTCTATGGCTGCACATATTCTAGTAATCGGAGAATTTTTTGGACAAGGAGCAAGTGTACAAACTTTTGGTCTCGCATCCTGGGAGTGGCGTGGGGGCAGTAGTGGTGGTAGCAAGGAGTTATCACAAACCATTGACACATGATTCGGTGGAACCGTGGGGGTGCTTGGAACAACTACTAAAGGACACGGTGGGTCGGGGGCACAGGACTTGGTGGACTTGTTAGACCCAGTGGTGGCTCGGGAGGTACAAGACCTAGTGGACTGGTGGATCAAAGCGGTGAAGGAAACACTGGAGGAAACCAAGGATCTGGCTTAGGAGGACAGGGGCCCTAGCCACCACCTCAAGTATTCTTTGAGATGTCATTACACTTTCAAGATTACAAAGGCATTGAGGATGTTATGGAACATGTTCACAAGTGTGAACTGCTATGGTGCACAAAGGGGATCACAACCACGGAGCGAAGGCTAGCCATGTTGCGCAGGGGTGCGTGCATAGCTAGTATAGAAAGTATGACGCCCATCAAACAAAGTAGTGGATTATACTACTTTAAAGAATGTATTCTTGGAAAAATTCCACATTCTAGAGTTTGAACAAAAGAGCATCAGTGCTTTGAAGGAGATTCAACAAGGAATGGCAGAGAGTGTGTGGGAGTATGATGCATGCTTTAAGACTCTCTTGTCTAAATTGTCATATGATATTCACCCTTCACAACATTCTCAATGGTTTTTCGGAGGATAGATCACCCAATTTAGGAGGGCCTTATCTCATAAAACTTTTACTGAGACCCACACGAGGCATTAGAAGCTACTCATGTGCACCGAATTTGTTGGTAGTATTGATACTAGTGTTAGCCCATTCCTAGAAGCTCAAATTGCTGCTATGGCTAAGAAACGGTGGAGAAGTTATCTATAAACTCAACCCCTAAGGCTCGTAGTGGTTTATGGTGCACAAATTGTGAAGTAGAGGGCATATTAAGGATAATTTTCCCGAGGATGGTACGTGCCGTAGTAGTGGACTATGAAATTTGTCATAGGGACCATGATACAAGTAGAATGCCCCTTGTTACAAAGTGTGTAATCTGAAAGAATATGTCCTCGCTTTCTGCAAGATATGCACCTCTACAACCCATGATACAAAGGACTATAGGCTCATTGATTAGACCAAAGCATTACTAGTAGTTCAAAGGGTGATGATCTTCGTTACAAGGAGCACACAGATGGAGGTGCGCGTGGAAGGGGTTTTCGAGGAGGATTTTGTGGTCATGGTAACCATGGAGGAGGAAGGAGTGAGTTCCCACGTGGAACCTGTTTCAATTATGGATCTATAGAGCATTATAAATAAGAGTTCCCAGACCTGTTGTAGTGCTCATGGTGCAGAAAGAAGCATAAGTATGAGGAGTGCCTGGAATTGTTTGAGCACAAAGAACACCGAAAAGACAAGGGTGCTACAATGGTCAGTATTAAGAAGGCAGACACACAGTGGATGCCTCAAGTAACACGGGATGAAGGTTTGGATCCTGTTTTGGTAACCACAAGGGTAGAAGCCACGTGCGCAAAAGAGATACCAAGGCGAGAGGACCTTGGTTTCAAGGGAGGAAGTAGTTTATGAAAATTACCCAAACCCCATGCGTAAAAGGAAGTTTATCAAGACACTATAGATGTCTTTGAAGCTTACAATGGGAAATCCGATTGTCAAAAAGGAGTAGTCCAGGAATGAATAACAAGGAAGGAGAATCGAGGTGCAAAAGGATGACCTAGATGAGGTCAAAGAGGTGTGTAAACTACTAAGGCAAGAAAATATCATTCCCTTGTATTAGGGTCATGGTTGAGAGAGAAGGTACCACGCATCGGAGAGTAGCGCGAGAGGTGGATATTTCTAGAAAACCTTCCCCCTCAAATCCTTGACTATGACAAGGAGATCACATTAAATGCGATTTGTAGATGAATGGCTCTTAGCAACATCCTCATTGACACAGTGCGAAGGTTAATGTTCTAACTGGATGCATGGCATCGAGATGGGAAGACCTGCATTACATCCATCTTTGAATGTGTTGTATATGGAAAACAAGACTAAGGAAGTGCCCATCGGTGTCTTGAAGGATGCGGCTATCACTATCCGTGGTGTTAAGTTTCTTGGGGACTTTGAATTCTTGGTGCTTCTTTGAGGAAGACAATTTCCAAAGCACTACTTGGGCATCCATGGTGTTACAAGAGCAATGCGGAACTTCGGTTCAACAAAGGGTACATCAATTTTGAAAATAAGGAAGAACAGTCATTATACCATTGGCTAATGGGAAGTTAACACCCCATATTGAACCTTTGGGGAAGAAGTTATGGACAAGATATATGTGCACTCAATCAGGGACCCAGAGATAATACATCCTACCGACGGGGTTATCCAGTTTGAGGAAAGTGATACCACTAGTCTAGCATGTGACAATTGGGTGCATGGAACTTATGAATTAATGGGATGGCATTTTAGAGGTTTGGTGACCAAAGTAAAGAAGGCGCGCATAGTTCAACAAAGCTAGGAGGAAAAGAGCTACCTACATATTTAGGAGGTTCCTTCCGGAGATCTTCTTACAAAAGATGGAAGCTTGGTGGAAGAAGGAGAAGGAACAGAGAGGGATGCTAAGTTATGTCCTACTCTAAGACAAAGGGCACGGTGGCACGGTGGTGGGCTACCCATCGGGAGAGCCTTTTAGAATGGCGCAAGGTAATAATTTCTCTCTGTTAGATTTTCTAAGAGTAACATACCCACCACCATCAAGGACTACCATGGGAAGGAGACCACCTATTTCCATATCTAGGAGTGCAAGAGGGTCTAGAGAGAAGGCACGGAATCTTGGCCACCATCCCTTTAGGTGCACAAGTTGTATTCTACACTACAAGGTTGTGCATGTGCATGGTACATTCATTCAAAGTGACACGCCGTCGAGACGAGGAATTAGCAAGAGCTTGCGGTGACTTCATTCAAACTTTTGAGTATAGGAGTACCAAGCCATTAGTTGATAAGGCCTTGCAGGGTATCAAGTGCCTTACCATGAGGGATAGTGCCATGGTGGAGGATAGGTTGTTAGAGTTACTATGTGGACCAGGTTCGAAGGTGCACTTTGAAGAAGTAGTAGAGGAGACGGAAGAGTTCTGACTTGAGCACGTGTGTTTGGAGAAGGAGAAAGGGAAGTTGGTGTATGTGATTGATGGAGAGGAAGTGGAGAGTTTGGATGTTATCCATTCTGTAGGAACATGTGAGGTAGTGGATAGTGCTGATACTCATGTGCGCGCCTACCATGAGCCCTTAAAAACAAATAAGGTTAACATCGGTTCAGGAGAAGAACCTAAGGAAGCTATTATTGGAGATTACTGGTCAGAGAAGGAAGTCTCTAAGATCATTGATCTTTTGCATGAATTTGAGGATTTATTCTCGTGCGGGTACCATGAGCTCAAAGGCATTCACCATTCCTTGGGGGAGATGAAGATAAAGTTGAAGGATGGTGTGTGCCCGGTCAGGAAGAGACCCTAGGATGAATCCCAATTTACACGTAAAGGTTAAGGAGGAGATAGAAAAAATGATAGCTTCTGGGATCATTGAAGTAGTGGAAGAATTGGAATGGATAAGTCGATGGTAATCAAGCATCAAGAAGGATGGGCAGATTAGGATCTGCATGGATTATAGGGAGCTGAACATAGTTTGTGTCATTGATCCTTTTCCAACCCCCTTCACTAAAGAAATTTTAGAAGGATTCGTTGGGCACAAAATATATTCCTTTACAGATGGATTTTCAGGGTACCACCAAGTCCGGATTGCAAAGGAAGACCAGGAGAAGACAACTTTTGCCACTAAGTGGGGAAGTTTTGCATATATGGTCATGCCCTTTGGGTTGAAGAATGTGCTGTTGTTTTTCACACATAGTGGTGCAAGCATTCCAGGACTTCATCCATAAGTTTCTTCAAGTCTATCTAGATGATTGGATAGTGTATGGTCTAGTAAAATACCATTGTGACAATTTGAGGTTAATGTTTGAGAGGTGTAGACAATTGAGGATATCCCTCAATATTAAGAAATGTGTATTTGCTACACCCTTTGGCACTTTGTTGGGGAATATCATATGCAAGGAGGGCTTACTTTGGTAGATCTGCTAAATTTTCGAGTTATTGTTGGGTTAGGGGAGCCTACCAACCGAGAGTGCCATGTGTGGATTCCTTAGGCATATGGGTTATTACAAGAAATTCATCAAAGGGTATGCCAAGATCTCCACGCCTTTGGAGGAGCTGCTTAGACATAAAAGTCCCTTCTATTGGGGAGAAGCGCAGCAGAGGGAGTTTGATACATTAAATGATAGGCTTGTCACCTCACCTATATTATGTTTCCCCCTCTTGGGACAAGCCCTTCCATGTCCATGTAGATGCCTTAGGAACTGCTATTGGAGCAATGCTTGCACAACTAGGTGAAGGGATTGTTGATCATCCTCTATGTTTTACAAGCGGGAAGTTGACACCAACAGAGTAGAATTACGCCACGACCGAGCATGAGGAATTTTTGATGATCTATGCACTTTTCAAATTGAGATAGTATCTACTAGCAACGCCCTTTTTGTTTTACACTAAAGTATTTGGAAAACATGCTAGTTCCGCAAGGGCGCATATGTCGGTGGCTATTGTTATTTCAAGAGTTTGAGTTCACTGTAGTAGTGAAGCTTGGAAAGAGAAATTGTGGACCTGATCATCTGTCAAGAATTGATTTAGGGGAGGACACGCAGAGTATTGAGGAGAAAATTCTAGATGTGTAACTATTTAGGTTGTGGCGCGTGCCCTCAGATTTAGAGGAAATCATGATATTTTTAAAGGAAGGTGGGGCATTGGAAGGAATGAAGGCATTAGAGAAGAAATAGCTAGCCATATACGTCGCGCCCTACATGTTGATCAATGGAGACTTGTATAAATTGGGATGTGATGAGGTGTTTTGGATGTGTGTATTAGAACATGATTGCCTCTCCATCATGGAGGAAGCACAGGTGGGCATTATACAGGTGATGCCACCGCACATAAGATATTAATGGTATTTTTATGGTGGGAAACCCTGCACAAGGATCAGAGACTATTGTAAGGCATGTGACCATTGTCGGTGCATGGGCAAGCCTTGCAAAGAGAGATGAGATGCCTTTGCACCCGATACCTAGCATGGAACCTTTTGAGAAGTGGGCAATAGAATTTGTAGGCCCTATTGCCCAGGTGGTGCATAGGATTGGATCATGTTATGTCATCACTTGCACGGACTATTTAACAAGGTGGGTAAAGGTAGTCCCAACTAAGGACTACACAAGCAGCCACAGTGGTAAGATTCTTATGGGAGAACATTATCATGAGGTATGGATGTCCTTTGATTTTAACCAATGATAGGGGTACACATTTCTTGAATGAGACCGTGAGGATCCTATTAGCAGAGTTCATGGTGGCTCATCACAAGACTACACCCTATCACCCATAAGCAAATGGAACTGCAGAAGCATTCAACAAAATACTGAGTCATACCTTGACCAAAATTTGTGATGTCGACAGAAAATATTGGGATGACAAGGTATCAGCAGTATTATGGGCTTACAGGACAACTTATAAAAGGTTGAACAAAGCCACACCATTTCAATTGGTGTTTGGTGCGGAAGCTATTTTTCCAGTTGAATTCATGTTACCTTCTCTATGAATAGTGTGCACAGGAGGGTTGGCTGATGAGCAAGTGCTAGAAGAAAGAATTGATGAGTTAATGAAGTTGGATGAGAGACGATCACTTGTCAGGTGGAGCCAAATAATAGAGAAACTAAAGTAGAAAGCGTGGCATGATCACCACATTAGGAATAAGAAGTTTGAGGTTGGGCAGATGGTCTTACTATATGATTCTAAGTTTCTGTGCCATCCTAGGAAATTGAAGGTCCATTGGTTAGGTCCTTACACAATCTCGCACATTCTTGAGTCGAGCATGTGTCAATTACAAGCACTGGATGGAACAAATTTTCTGGACACTTCAATGGGAGTAGACTAGAGCCCTACTATAAATAAGCCTTCTTGGTGTTTGTAAATAAGGCGATCTTACCAATTAGTCTAGAATTTTCTTTATGCATTTCTTTTCTTGTGTTTCCCTTTTGCATTGTTGTTTTGTTTTGTTTTGCGCCTTGGCGCCGGTAACCTTATTACTACTTTTGAGAATTTTTGAATGCACAGAGGACCGTGCATCATTTTAGTGTGGGGTGGAGTAATGTGAAGAAGCGCGTGTATTTTGTATAAAATTCCAAGGAAATTTGTGAAGGGGCACATGGTTAGAGTACTAGGGAAAATTGTGTTGAAAATCCTAGTTGAATGGCCCGGTTAAAAGAGGTAGATTGAGAGAAAAGATGTAAAAAGGATGGTTGTTGCTAAGATAAAGCTACGTTCGGAACCCATGTACATAGGAGGAGAAAGCACATTAAAAATATGAGGTAGGTGAGAGAAAAAATCAAGACAGAAGAAGTGCCTTCGATGTTGGGTACGCACGCGTAAGAGTCTCCTATCAAGTTGGATTGATTACACGCGGAAGGTTAGAGGGTAGGTGATAGGTAAAGACAAAATTTGTTTGAAAAGTTACATTAAATGTAAAAGGTATGGTGGAAGGTGAAGTAGTAATTAATGCTTAAAAGGGGAAGAACTATAAATAAAGGGGTCAAGGGACTCATTTTTCACTTTGCATATAAGAAGAATGAAGTGATTTTTACACCATTGCAAACTAGGGCTTCCACAAACTGATCTGTGTGAGCAAAAATTTGGAGAAATTGAAGCATCGGTAACTAGTTTAGGTTTGTGAGCCATTAAGAAGGGATTTCACGGGCATAGGAGAAGTTGTGAGAAGACGTCATCTATGAAGGAGTATCCCAATTAGGGTTTGAAGAACTAGGGCATGTGTTTAGGTAATTTTCCTCACAAGTTCGAGATCCAAGGTTAGAAAGACTATAAGAATAGAGCAATGTGAAGTGATTGAAGTGGGAAAAGACCTAAATAATGGCACCCAAGAAACCAACTAGTACACCCAAGAAGGGCAAGGGAAAGGGCAAGGGCAAGTAGTAAGAGACTAAAGCACAGAAATGAGGAGTGGTATGTAGAAATGCAGTACCTAGATGGAGTGTTGTTTGGGAAGCAAAGTGGGAGTCCCATGCTAGGAACATGTTCGTAAATGATTATAATCATCGGAAAAGTACAATCGAGAAGGATTTTACACTAGAGTTGGTGTGCCCAACAATGAAGGATGCCAGGAAGGTTTGCCCATTTATGATGATAATGTGAAGGTCAAATTAGAGAAGTCGGGGTTATTACAACTCGTTTGAGTTTCCCTATTTTGAGAAACCTAAGTGCTTATATCAATGGTTGATGTCGTGCATACATGAAGACTATTTCCACTTCAGAGGGCACAAGATGAGCATAACTCCTCAGCTCATTTCACATTTCACAGGCCTCATTTATGAGGGAGATAGCTTGGAGGATGATTTGATTGACAAAGAAGTGATTAAGGAAAAAATCACCACCTTCACGTGCAAGAAAGGGTCAACATATTATGATGTTTCGGACATCAAGGATCTAGCGATGAAGATGGCCACGCACCGGGTGTCAAATCTAAATGGCCAGGAGAGATGGACCCAAGTGAACAAGCCCTAGTTGAATGTCTACCGAAATATTTTAGATGGCACCATCTACAATCTTTCCACATTCATCGTGGATGAGATTATCAACTACTCAAAGGAAGGAGACAGAATCCTTTTTGGAAATATACTACTAACCATTGTGTTTTTAGAGATAGGGTACCATGGGATGCATCGATAAATTTGTATGGGAGTACCTTGTCAAGACCCTCACCCACCAAAAGTTTTGAGAAATACGCTTGTGACACTTTGACAATAGTGCACAAGGTGTGCTTAGAGAATTTGTATCTGCACTTAAGGAATGTGTTTGGGGCAAAATGGAGAATTCCTAAATAATTGCCAAGAGACACTAAGGGAGAACCAGAATTTGTTGTGTACCAACATTTCTACCTAGGCAGATTCAAGTTGATAGATGAGATGTGGAGCCCATGGTACAAGCTCCCCTTCGCCTTCACATCTCAAGACTTTCAAGCAAGAGTAAACAAGTTCAAGGAGTCCAAAATTTTAAGTTGGACCTTGGCAGCTTGAGCAAAGAACACAGGATATGCACAAAGGGTTGGTCTACCCTGCAAGCATGTGTACATAGAACGATTCGTATCACAAGAAGTACAAATGAAAAGGCCAATGACTCTGCTCATTGCGAGAAGGATCTGCAGCACGCATCTACATCCACATAAGACCCAAGTTAGACAAGGGCACATATCTAGGAAACGAGGTGTCCATACCTCGAGACCTAGCTGGTAGGAAGAGGCCCACGCCTAGATGGGAGGAAAAGGAACCAAAAATAAAAATCCGAGTGTGGTAGGCACACGGGTGATAGGTTCCCTAGGACAAGCACTAGAACCAAGACGTATGCATGCAAGAAGAAACCTTTAATGAAAGAGAAGACTCCAAAACCAACAGAGCCATCGGAGGAGGAGGAGTCCTCGGGAGAGGAAGAAATAGAATCACCTACACCGGAATCCTTGGTTAGGAAAAAGCAGAGAGTAGAGGAGGAGACCACCTCAGATGAAATTGGAAACTTAGAAAAATACATAGGGGAGAAGGATGATAGTGAAGAAGAAGTAAGTGAGGAGGAGGACCTGGGAAAATCAAGGACCTCCTATTGTCAATGTGCATGATTCGAGAGGAGGAAGGCGAAGAAGAGGAACAAGGATTCCTTTTTGTGTGACATAAGGATAGACAGATAGGAGGAAGCACCCAGGACATGGGAAAAGATGGAGAGGCTAGCGCACGAGACACATAAGGTTCCAAGCTCTACAGGGAGTAGACATCTAAGGGGGTAGAAGGAGAGACAAGGAGTGTTGAGCCCCGGTAAAAGACAAAGTGGAACCTAGCTCGAACCAATTTTAAAAAGGAAGAGAAGAGTGCAAGAGAGGAATTCGGCAACACTAAAGGCCCTAGTTTAATCGTAAGTATACCCAAGGGTACACGCACGGGAGGAAGGTGCGCAAAGGGGAGGCCAGAGATGAGTTTTATTGATGACCCCAAGAAATTTTTTTGTACACGGTTCCAGTACCATTCCATCGAGAGGAGCTTGTAGGCATGTCATATTTTGACAAGGAGGTTACATATCCATACACTAGGAAGATGATCTCATGGGAAATTGAGTCCCACCTTGATGAGTTGATGTTTGAGGTAAGCCACGGGCAAAGTAATAACATTTCTAATACCTATAGAAGATAACCTAGTGGTGGACACCTAGCAGCTCTCGGATGAACAACTATGCAATGCGCTCAATAAGATCTCAATTGAGATAGAGGCTAGGCTCTTCAGCATAATGATAGGATCGGGGATCTAGAAGGGGAATTAAGGAGAAAGAGGAAGAGCTAGCTACATTAACCAAGGAGTTAGGCTAGGAGAATTGTATTAGCACCGTGTGGGCTATGAGAATTGAAGGAGGAAAAGGCCAAGGTGAGCATTGTGTATAGAAAAGTGGACTCCATTAACGAGGCCATAATTTTAAAGCATCTATACCTAGCACCGTCCACGCAGAAGTTTGGATCTTCCCTAGGATGCCTAGAGTATTTAACAAGGGTCCTCACCATAGAAAGGCAGCCACCTGGCATTGGAGTCTGCAGAGGAAGTGGCCGCATGCCTAGAAAAGGAAGATAGGTTAAATATCATAGCGCTTGTCATGGAATACAGGAAAGTGCTTATTGATGTAAGGGGCTGCTTCTGGACCGCTAAGGCCATGTATGACAATTGTATAGACAGAGATAAGGTGGCGTGCACCTTAGTCACCACACATGAAGTAGAACTCAAGGATTTCAGGAGAAAAACAAGGGGATTAGGGTAAAAAGAGAAAATCCTTTCCGAGGTTGAGAAAAGTCCGAGGCTATTGAGACATTAAGGGGTTCAATCAAAAACCAGTTGAAGGAGCTATATCCACGCATTACACGAAGAATGGACACACTAGAGGATATGTGCATGGAATTAGAGAATATCACTAATACCATGAGTACGAAGGATATGGGTTAAATTTTGATGAGGTCAAGCACTGCAGTTAGTGACCTCTGTTAGAGGGCGCAAGGCGAAGTCTATTCTGGAATAAATTGGAGGCCGACTTACAAAAGGATTTTCCGCTTTGTTGCTGCAATGATTCCTTCACTCTCCCATTCTTTCATTCCCTTATTCTTTTCCTAGGCACAAGCCCATTGTATTCTTTCTCTTGCTAAGATATGTGTTCCCACGGATGGAAAACAAGCATAGTGTGGGGTGATGATGGGCCTCTAAAATATTAACTAAGTGTAAGAGGCGTGAAGGCGCGTAAGGTCCTAGTTAAGGAAAGGAACGCAAGGGAAAATCACATAGGGAAGGGTTTTAGAGAATGGTTTAAGGAAGCCCGTAGAGTGTGCGGTGTGCACGACGCGCGCATATAAAACCAAGGGTTTGGGACTTAGTCAATTTGGGTGTTCTGTAGGAGAACATGTGAAAAGAATGACCAAACCGTGCGCGAGATAAGGTGTCAACTCAGCGATAGGTTGTCCTAGGAAGGAGCATGCTAGAAGCTTCTAGAAGCACATCATGGTATATAGTGGAAATCTCAGGCCTGGAGAAGCATGCTCACATGGAGGACCACACTTCGACACTTGGCATCAGAACTAAGGCGCTAGAGGATGATTTAGCGAGTCTATAAAGGCTATAAATACAAGTTCTGTAGAGTAAACAAGAAAGAGAGCTAGAGAGTGGCGTGAGCTCTGCAGAAATACTGCAAGGATTCTGTTAGTGACTATTTGCAATTGGCAAGGGATGTATGGTCATGAGGATTGAAAAGTTTCTTTTAATAGTATGGCTCCATTAGTCCGGTTGTAATGCATGACTACGGTCTACTTCTCTCGTGATATTCGTAAATGGCTCCATGGATGTAATGAGGTTATCGGTTATATGAATATGAATATCAATGATTCTCGATACCTCTTGTTCATAAATTCTCTTCCATTTATGTTTATGCAAAGTATGGATATTTGCAAAATCCTTTCATTATAGCACAAGTTAGATAATTTGTTAAGTACGCTATCCGACATGACTACAAGGATCTAGAGGTCATTCTGAGCTCTATGGTTCTTGTATGTCTTAATTCCTATTTTTAAAAACTCTTAAACACAAGTCATAGATAATGTTTCCCACTTAACTCACATAAAAGAGAGACTCGGTACCCGCGCATGCCTCGGGTGAGCGCCAAAGATCCGGCCGGGTGATCGGTCAGCATGCATGAGGTTCCTTTCTTTTGTGATAGGAGTAAAAATGACTACAACATTAATCCAATAAACCAAATGAAAGAAAAATGGAACTAACCTACCTAATAACCTCTAAACATAAGGCATGGGGTTTTCTATTTGATATAACCTTCTCAAAAAATAACTCCTAATCTTCCACATTCACAATCCTTCCCAATATACTAGCACACTCAACAGATACATGAAGAGTGGGTCTCCTAACGAGGCCTTAATGGAAATATTATCCCTAAAAAATGAAAAGGTGACCACAACCATCTAGAATGAATTATAGGCCCATCAGAGGAAATTTTAAGGAATAGATATCCCTACGGCCATGACACTAAGCCAAAAAAACAATGAAGGGAAAAATATAACTAAACTACCTAAAGCAACCTCGAACACAGCCGCATGAGATTTTTCTATTAGATATAACCTTCTTAAAAATCACTCCTAATACTACACAAGTAAAACATTTCCAATATAATGGTTCGCTTTGACATGGACATAGAGAATGGGGTTCCCTAGTGAGGCCTTCATGGAAATATTATCCCTCAAAAGGAAAAAGATCCCCTTACTTCTTAGATGGAATTATAATCATGTTAGAGGAAATTGAGAATAATATATATCCCTAGAACCATGTCACTAAGACAATAAACTAATGAAAGGAAACATAGAATTTACCTTCCTACATTTGATTGTGAATGGAATCCAAGTTGAAGAGGACAACAACCTTGTCAAAATGTTTGTTGTGTTGGAATTCCTTTTTCTTCTTGAAAGCATCATACTAGTTAAAGGATATTGTGTGGAAAAGATCATTTTCCACTCTAATGGGAATCTCCTTCAAGAAGGATATGGAAAGGATGTGATCCTCATTGATTATGGAAATAGTATACCCCAACAATGAAAAGGTACCCAGAACCACATGGAATGAGTTACAAGATTTCTAGAGGTGATTTGGAAGAACATATATCCTTAGGACTTTGGAACTAAACTAATAAACTAAATAAAAGGAAAAACATATCCAAACTATGTAGAAACCTTAGAACACATGGGTATTTTCAATGGATATAACCTTCTAGAAAAATCACTCCTAATCCTACACAAACATAATCCTTCCCATTATACTAGCACACTCGACAAAGACATCGAGAGTGGAGTGCCCTATCAAGGTCTTCAGGGAAATATTATCCCTCAAAAATTAAAAGTTCTCACAACCACATAGAAATAATTACAAGTTCACTAGAGGCCATTGGTAGAGGATTAATCCACAAAAATCATGATTTGGATATGAATGGTATCCAATTTGAGGATGAAAATGGCCTTGTCAAAGTTGATGTTGTTCTAGAACACCTTCTTGTTTCACTTGAAAGCATCATATCAGGTGAACAAGATTATGTGGATGTGTTCCTTTTCCACTCTAATGGAAAGCACCTTTAAGAATGAGATGGTGTGGATGTGCTCCTTATTAGTACCATGCCTAGTTTTCCCACATATGATATGTGAAAATCACCCAATCTACACCCAATTCTATTTCATTCCTCCAACGAAACAATCAACACAACAAATACAATGTGAGAAGAGTCTCTTCTTCCTTATACATTAAGTTCTCTCATTTTTGGCCTCAAATACGGTGTGAGAAAAGTTATTATACATAAATTTATTAATTATATGTTATCCCATGTTATAATATAAGAGGAGGATGTAAAATTAATTGAAATGGAATTGATTTTTTTAACAATAGCATAAAAGTTTCTAATTTATGTTCAAGTGTTAACAAAAATGTGGGAGACGAGGAAACCCTTTAAAAATTAACGTTGGATATGCTCCTACCTAGTTAGCTTCCTTACCAAGCACCTTGACTTGGTATTTTGGTGTACATACATTTACATGTTAATTGATCTAAGTTCAATTATCATTTTTCATCAATGTTGAAGGGAATTGCACTGAAAATCCTATTCCACCTCTTTTTCAACTTGTAAAAATATTTTCTTTAGTTTTTCCCACTTATATTTAAACTTGTGAGACTCATTATTTATCACATATTTTCCTTGTATATCATTTGAGATAGAAACCAAATACTTTTATGATTGAAACTTAATGAATTTCTTTAATTCTGTTGCAATATTTTCAATTTGAGTCTAACATGCATAACCAAAACAAGTATTATGAATTCACTATTGTTGTAGACACCTAAAATCCACTTGCGTAGTTTGATTACTTAAATTACTCTAACGATCTACTTATCTACTTGGGATTATTAATTAATACTAAAGAGATTAATTAACTTCTAATCTTAATCAAAAAGTGCATTGACTTGTAAAAGTCTATTTTTTTCTTTACCTTTTGTCCCACATTCATAAAGATTCTAAAATTTCCCAAATGGAAACCTATAAATACAACCTAGTACATCACTTTAAATTTTACACCTTGGTATTCATATCACACCTCATTTGTATTAGCAAAAGCTATAGACATTTGATCTTGAGCCATTCTCCATTGTAAATAGCTTCTCCATCTTGCATCCATTTCTTCAAGCTTGGTTAGTAAGAGAAGATATAAACATGGCCTTGTAGCCATTTTAGAGAGATCTCTTCACCATATTGAAGCAAACAACACAAATCTGATTGCTATATGATCTAGCTAGGTTCATGTTTAGTTAGCAATCTAAAGAGTAAAAATAACTTAGTATGTTAGTTTGATTCATTCAAAGTTTCATGCATTTGAAGAAGTTAGTTTTATAAGCTCTTATCTTGATGTTCTTGTTTAGTTAACTTTTTTTTGAAACTATTAGGTGTTAGTTTCAATTCATAAGGCATAAGTTATCTTTTCATGCATACATTTGGCATGCCCGATGGGACGGATCCTTAGTCCTTTGTCTTTATTTCAAGCTTTGTTTCAAAGTTGTTTAAACTAACCCTTTTGCATTTTTGGTTAAACATAGGCTTTTTTAACTAGTTTAGTTATAATTTTTGGGTTTTATGCTCTTTTAGGATCAAAAGGAGGTGAGGTGTTGTCGAATTTGAATCAAATGGACAAATTTTGATTTTTTTGACATTTTTTGTCAAAAATCTCGTATTTTAGTGATCTAGAAGAGGGCGGAAACATATATGTGCTTAGGCATTTTTAGGCATGCATATGATATAAGAAGCACTATGCTTTCTTAGCTAGGTGCACATGCATCAGCTCTCTTTTAATGTAGCCATGCATCATACGTCATGCATTAAGGCCCACACATATGTTATTTCCACTCTATGCTTTATTTTCTACTAGAGGTGCACACATACGCTATTGGTCATGTACATGGGGTGCATATGCTTTTGTATTAGGGGGGCATGCATATGTATTTTATTGCTTTTAATGCATACATATACGTCACTTTACTTCCTCTCTCTATGTCTATGTTTTTTCCAGAGGTGCATGTATTTTTAGGGGGCATGTGCATATGCCATTAGGGGTGCGTTGGTATTTTTAAGGGTGCGTATATGTTGTTAGGGTGCGTGTAGGTGATCTATTAAAATTTGGCTCTATTTTTAAAGTTTGCATGATTTGATCTTGAATATTTTAACATCTTTTCATGTTTTATGCTAACCTCTATTTACGGTGTTTTTAATCATGTCTTTACTTACTTGTTTGATGAATGTTAATGAAGATGTGTTTTCACTTGTTAGACTAAGGTTACGTATGCTCTTCCCTCGCACCTTTTTGGGTGATCTTGGGAATCAAAAATAGCTCTAAGTCTTGTTTCAATTTACTTTAAAAACACTTCATTAAAATTCTTGGTCAAAGGAATAAACAAATTGATCAAATGCTTGCTTAAACTTTAATTTTAAGTTTTCCTTTATGTTTATCTAGTTGAACCAAATCATTTGTGTATGCTCTTCTCTTGCATCCTTGGATGATCTTGAGAATCAAAAGCAACTTTATCTTTTCATGATTTGATCTATTGGAGAACTACTAAAATCATTTCACGTGCGGGACCAAAAATTGTTTTCAAAGAATCGGGATCAAAACTCTAACTACATGTGTGTTACAGTTTTCTAATGGTGTTTCAAACCTCATTTCTTAATCCAAAAGATAAAAAACACACCACTTTTATTCAACACATTGTATGTGCAGGTTTCGGTTAAGAGCTATGGCTCGTTCACTTTAAACTAGGAGAAGTTCCTTGGCATAAGCCTTAAAATCAAAAAGGATGCTCCTAGGAACCCCAAAGTAGTCCACGTAAGAGGGAACCTTGTGGATGAAATGGGAAGTGCTCCACTACCCAATTGACTAGTACACATTTTTGTGAGATTAGAGTCAAAATTATCTTCATCGACCCCAGTGAAAATACAACTAAACACAATTTATTGCTCATTGTATTGAAGGGGGTAAAGTAAATCTGAGGATACTCCAAGATTTATTCATTGTGACTTTCTTGGAAAACCACACTCACAGAGATAGTTTGTGACACCTAGAGTGAACCAATAGGAAGCTTGTGGCTTGGAGCCAACTAGAATTTATCCATCACATTCTACAAAACTCTCATGAAGCAAGAACTTATTTTGGAGTCAAAACCTTGTTATTTTGAACAAGGGAGAGTCCATCAAAGTTTGAGCCTAGTGTTATTCATCAAGAAATTTATGAAGTATTACTTTGTTTTAGTTTTTCACTTGTCTTAAGACAAGGCAAAGCTTTTCCAAAGTAATGCCAAGTATTTTTCACCCCCATTTGATCTACTCCTTTGTTTTTTGTTGCCCTTTTGGGACAAAATAAAGCATACATATGTAGTGTTATTGATTGATTGTGTCCACCACTTTTTCACCCATTTACATTCATCCTTGCTTGAGACTAGATGGTAAATGTTGAAAGTGTGTTGGTACATCTTCTTATCTTGATAACCATTGATCTTGATACCCATATCAAGATATTTCATCATAGTTAGGCTTGCTTCATCATCGATCTTCCTAGAGGTGTTACTTTTCTCACATTGTCTTGATACAATTTTGATACTTACGTATTGTTTCTCATAAACTTGATCTAAGTATCTAGATTGTGCCATTATGTTACCCACATTTTAACAACTCCTTGGTATACTTTGACTTTGTTTTCTTCCAAACATTACCTTGACTTTGAAAAGTGTTGTTGTTACTTTTTTCATCATTGTATCAATACTTTTTATACTAATATCTTACTTTTTCACAAAGCTTGATTAACATATCTAAGTGGTGTTGTTGCATTGCTGCATTGGTAACTTCCACTTTTTGGGATTTAGGCCTTGTTTGTATCTAGACTAGTTATAGTATACTTTGAGTGGAAGTCAATTCAACCCCTTGTTAATACTTACACCTTGTTTATCTTAAACTTGACTTAAGTATTGACATTGTGTTGATCATCTTGCATCAAACTACTATTGAGATACATTTTACATAGGGAGTAGTTTCTTGTAGATTTGGTTTTTGCGTGATTGTTCCTTGTGATCTTTCATCTTGAAGACTTGTTTCCTAGGACAATCCTATTTGATCCTTTGATTCTTTACCATTCGTTATTCTTTGACCATTGTTTGACATTATTTTGAGACATTTACGGTCACATTCTATAGGTTCTTACCTAGGTTTATTGTATCCTTGATCACATTTTAACAAAAACCTTTGTAAACAATTTCCTCCATGCCCCTATCACAAGGATGGCATCTAAGAGATTGGGGTCTAATCCTTTCATTGGTCATGATTTAGGACCCCTTTTCTCCACATGGTAAAAAAAAAATATGACTTAATTGATCATAGTGGTGATGAAGAAGACTCACCTCGGGATGATTTTGAGTTTGATCCCACACACTTAGATGACTTCCTTTATCTTAATAAGGATAGGGTGCTCACATGAGTGGTAGAATTAGGTTCCAAGATGCCACCCGAATATGAATTTGTTCCACCTACCTATATCACCCATGAAGAATAAAAATGCAACGTCCTCTTATTAACTTTGATGATGAATTAAAACAAGGACATGCCTCTACTTCATATCACCAAAACAACAACATTGAAACCGAGGTACCCAAACACACGAGTGGTTATGAATTACCACCTCTTAAGATACCTCACAAAGTTAGGGTGGAACGTGAAGCACAAAAACCACCTCCTATGCATGAAAATCAAGAAGGACCTAAAGATGATGAAGTCACTATACAACAACAAATACAAACCCTTAGTAGAAAAATAGCTAGTTTGGCTTCCCATGTGCAAAAATATACAGATAAAGATGCACATCAAGAAAACCTAAGGTTAAAAATAGTGAACTTCATACCAAGACAAAGAGGGTGAAACATCAAAGTATAATAAAGGGTGTACATGCCAGCTTCCCCTACCAAAGATCAAACTCCTCACACAAGAGTTATAATCCATGAAAATGATACTCACAAGCCTTCAGAAAGTAATGTTGGACATAGAAAAAAGTATCAATTCAAAGAACTATGTCCTTATCCCTTTGACAAGGCTATGTTACGCACACCATTCCCTAAGAATTTTGATTTCCAAAATTTGATAAGTACAAAGGGAAAGGTGACCCATGAGATCATGTCAAGGACTTCTACATGGCATGTTAGGAAGTGGCTTATAGTGATAACTACCTTATATGCTTATTCCCATGAAGTTTAGGGGTCAAGAGCTTTGGAGTGGTTTCTTCACATACCTAAGGGTCTATCTTCACATGGCTCTGAATTAGTGGAAATATTTGTATGTCATTTCTCATTCAATGTAGAAAGTGACATCACCATGTTGGACTTATGTAGCAAAAAAAAAGACCTAATGAGACATTTTCTAGTTTCTTGCAATGATGGCGGGGGTTAGCTAGCTACTTCCCTTGTTCAATTCTAGAAAATAAATTGGTTAGAATTTTCATACCCAATCTAAACCGGACATTTATTTCCATTTACAAATGCATTGTCAGTAAACTTTGAAGAAGTCATAGAAAAGGGTATCCAAATGAAAAGGATTTGATAGCAAAAGGGACATTGAAACCCTTTTCAAAAGACAATCAAACATCCAAACCTATGGACAAACCAAAGTTCTTTAAAAAAATAAAAATGTTGTAGGAGATGGTATAACAAATTCTAAGCATATACAAGTGGTTCAAATTGGTCCTCCTTTCAAACTTACTCAAGGACCTATTCAACCATAGTCAAACGTCAAGTGTTCACTCCTCTCACGGACTCCTTGTCCATGATTTTGAAATAGTTGGATGTAGTGAACATGGTCCAGTACCCTACAACAATACCCTATATCGATGATGCACCTAAACCATCATGGTATAAAGACCATGAATATTGTGAGTATCATCATGTCAAAGGTCACAAAACAGACAAGTGTCTCAAACTAAAACACTTTTTCCAAGACCTTATCGATAGTGGAGAGATAGAGGTTGATTCACCTGAACCTCATCAAACACCCAATCAAAAAATGGGGATATTCAAGGAACCTTTCCTAAGCATGATAAACAAGTGGAGAAGAATTGGATAAGGGTAGTCTTCCAAAAACTATAAAGCTACTAATTATGTTTACTCCCAATCTAGCAATCCATTTGACTCACTTATTGGTTGTGTTCATTCTTCTAACGAGCATGTGAATACTATAAGAATCAAGAATAGAGATTATTGTGAGTGGTAACACGAGTGCGCTCATCTCATGATTCCAAAACCTCCTCTACCTACCCCTCAGGATAATCAATATGACCTTTTAGAGAAACTTGAGAAGACTACTGCTAAGATCTTGATCTTAGATCTTCTCAAGATATCAAATGTACATAAAGACATCCTTTACAAAACACTTCAAGGGTTAGGAGTGTCAATGGATATAGATCCTTCCCACCTTCAAGTTGTGGTGGAAAATATTGCATCAAGTGAACACATCACCTTTAACCATAATGAGATCCAAATAATGATCACACACATAACTTGCCTCTTTACATTGAAGTATTTGTTACCCAAAAGAAGATAAAGAGGGTGCTTGTGGACAACGGGTCTAGGTTGAACATATGTACATTAAAGCTAATCAAATATTTGGGATGAATAGAAGTAGATCTAGAATCCCACATCATCACAATCACAACATATGACAATGCAGAGCGTGAATCGGCTGGCACCATAACATTTCGATGGAAGTAGGACCTACTTATCATAACACCAAGTTCCATGTCCTAGACTTGGAGCTTCCATATAACATGCTTCTTGGCCACCCATGGATTCATGCCATGTGCAGCCATACCATCAACCTTCCATCAGTGCATTAAACTAAATCATGAGGGACACACCATCACCATTCAAGGAGATTTGAGAGCCCTTTGCTCACTATAGAGCTTTGAATAGATTTTCACGCTCAGTGCTTATGAATTTCCCTCTACTGACATTGTTATACCTCTTCAATATGAAGCTCTCACCTCATGTGGATTAGAGACACTACATTCTTGTGATGATGATGCTTCTACATCTATTTCTCCCTTTGCTTCATGGGAGATGAAGGTTCTTGAATATGGTTGTGAGAGAGTATGATCTCCAACATGCCCTCTTGGTTTCAAATCTATCCTTGTCACCCAAGACAAGAGGAAAGCCCAATTATCGATACAAATGACCTAGAGAGATGATCAAACTATTAGGAAGTTCCTACCTGGTGGCCTATTAGTAGAAGAAAAAATTGTTGGACCCTCCACAATTTGGGTCCCCAAAGACACTATGGCTTCCTGCTACCAAACTCCAAAGTATGCCACACCTAGAAAAATGATGTACACCATGGGCTATAATGGGTATGGGTGTGGTCCAGATGAACAAGGCATATGAGAGCCCATTCCCACTCCCATTTCAAATCAAATAAATATGGTATAGGTATAGACCTTATGGGATCATCCCCTCGGATGTTGATTTACCTCTTTGAACATGAGGATAGCTCTTCTCATTCAGATAGTGACACAGATTCCAGTCATAGCCAATATGAGGATCTTGCCTCAATGAACCTATTCCTAGACATTTTGTCTTTACCATAACCCCCTCTAAACCCAAGTTAACCTTGTTTATCCTACTCTGGTTGATTGGGACCAAAACTTCACGCACCTATAGACCTCTTTGAAAATGATGAGGAAATTGTAGAATTCATGGGTATTCGTGACACATTCCTATCGGGGACCATAAAAAAGGCTTCTTCATTGACCTTGATACCTGTGCATACTTTGGGGAGGAGGCTGAGTTATGTGGTCAAAAAAATTTAAGAAAAAGTGAGGAAAAAGTTCCTCCAAGAAGCCTTGGAAAAAAAAATTCCAAGTCACACAGTGAAAACCTCTTTGAGGCGTTGGTTGACAAACAAATTGAAAAACTAAGGACATAAAAAGTGACCACACCAAGGGTGAAAATATCATTGAGACCCTTGGAAGAATATCTCAACCTCCCCCCGATCCTATGCATATGGAGGAGGCATCCAAGATGTTAGTAGAAGAAACCATTGATGTCAACATTGGCATAAGAAGAGCAACCTAAAATAGTTAAGCTGGGAGCTTCACTTTCAACACAAGAACAAAAGACTTTTGTAATGCTTCTCAAAGAATTTTAGATATATTTTCTTGGTCCTACATGGACATGTCAGTCTAGACCCATCATTAGTGGTGCATAACCTTGTTGTGCATGAAGATGCAAAACCTATCAAACAAAATCTTAGAAAAATGCATCCGTGGGTGGCCCTTCTAGTCAAAGAAGAGCTTGAAAAGCTCCTGGAAGTTGGATTTATCAAACCAATTGATTATTTAGAATGGATATCTAATATAGTTCTAGTATCAGAAGAATCCCATAGGTATCAAAGAATTGTATGTTGACTTTAGAGACATCAACAAGGCATGTCAAAAGATGACTTCCCTCTTCCCAACATCGACATGATTGTCGATTCAACCATTGGCTACGAAATTTTATCTCTCATGGATGGATTTTCTGGCTACAATCAGATTAATATCATGGAAGAGGACCAACATAAGACTACCTTCACCCCTTGGGGGAATTTCTGCTATCAAGTCATGCCCTTTGGCCTTAAAAATGTTGGTGTAACATATCAACAGGCTATGAATGATCTTCCATGACATGATTAATGACATCATGGAAGATTATGTTGATGATATCCTAGGTAAATCAAGAACAAGAGAAGAACACCCTGAGGTCTTGAGGCACATCTTTAAATGCCTAGAGAGTATAAAGTTAGGTTGAATCCAAGAAATGTGTCTTTAGAGTGCTATCAGGTAAACTATTGGGTTTCATTATATCTAGAAGAGGGATTGAGGTTGATCCTGCTAAAGTGACTGCAATTACTAAAATGCCTCCTCCTAAAAACCTCAAAAAGTACGTAGCTTGCAAGGAAAAATCCAAGCCATTTGCCACTTTATATCACAGCTCGCAGAAAAATGCCATCCATTTACCCATCTACTAAAAAAGGATGTTAACTTATTTTGGGGACCTGAACAACAACAAGCCTTTTCCTTACTCAAAAGTAGTATTTGGCCAATCCTCCAATCCTCATGCCGCCAACCCTAGGTGAACCACTATTGTTATACATATCCATGACCCAATTTTCCATTGGCCTTACTCACTCAATATGATCTTAGTCAGAAAGAGAAAGCAGTGTATTATCTCATCCACACTTGATCGCTTATGAGCTCAACTACCCCCAAATTGAAAAATATTTTCTGGTTTTCATCTTTACCTTTCAAAAGCTTCGCCATTACCTATTGAACAATAAAACCAAGCTTATATCTAAAGTTGACCCTCTGAAATACCTATTGTCAAAGCCAACACTTATTGGTAGGATGGCTAATTGGATCATCCTACTCAAGTGAGTTTGATATTGAATATGTGCATCAAAAGTCAATTAAGGGCAAGTGCTTGTAGACCAACTAGTTGAAGCACCTTTACCTAGAACAAAGCCATTGTGTCTGGATCTACAGATGCATCATTAATGTATATCAAAGAATCCATCACATGGAAAGTACACTTTGATGGATCATTCACTTTCCATGGTTAGGAGCAAGAGTAGTGCTCGTCACTCCTTCTAGGGACTTTATACCTCAGGATTTTCCACCTCATATTTCCATGTACAAACAACATAGAAGAATATGAAGTGCTCATCGTTGGGATGAAGCTAGCTATCAAATGGAACATCCAAAACTTAAGGTCATTGGAGACTCGTAGTTGATCATCAAACAAGTCAATGATGAATATAAGGTCAAGGATGAGAAGCTCATCCCATATAAAAAGTTAGTAGAGACTCTCAAAGAGTATTTTGTGCATATCACTTTTGAGCAGATCCCAAGAGCACAAAATCGATCTATGGATGCTATGGCTATAATAGGTTCCTTGCTGTGGATTCCACCAGAAAATAATAACATGCCATTCTTTGTTGAAAACTTACAACAACCTACATATGACATGCGGAATCATGCCTGGCTTGTGAAGTTGTTGGTCCTTTATCCCCTTGGTATGATCCTATCTTTAACTACCTACAAGATGGTATGTTTCCCTAAATATAACCCACTCTAAAAAGTGGAGCCTTATCAAAAGATAGCTCATTATACCCTCCTCGGAGGCACCCTCTATCATCATGGCTATGATGGGAATCTGTTACATTGTCTAGATGTAGCGGAGTTAGTCCAAGTGATTAAGGAAGTACATAAAGGTATTTGTGGAGCCCATACCAGTGGAATGGTCTTGGTGAAAAGAAATTATTGAGAGTAGGCTACTATTGGCCTACCATGGAAACCGATTACTGCAAGTATGTCAAGAAGTGTGCATTGTGCCAGAAATACGGGAACCTTATTCATGCATCAGCACACAAGTCTTTACAACCGATCACAACACCATGGCCGTTCTCTAAGTGGGGACTAGATCTCATAGGGAAGCTCACTCCTACCTCCTCAGATGGCCATACCCATATCATAACTACCACATAATACTTCACCAAATGGGTGGAAGTTGTTCCTCTCATGTATGTCATTGGTGCCCAAATCTCCAAGTTCATCATGAATCATCTTATTTCGTTATGACATCCCTTCCGCCATTATAGTAATGACAATGGTAAATCCTTTAAGAACAAGACCATGAAGGCATTATGCCAATGCTTCCAGATTCATCTAAAGTGGTCTACTCCCTATTACCCTCAAGGTAATGGACAAGCAAAGGCCTCAACAAAACCCTTGTTTGGATTATGGAAAAGATGGTAAGTAAGATTGGTCATAATTGGCATTTACAGATCCATCCCACCCTTTGGGCTTATAGAACTTCCATTCACACTCCTACTAGTGCAACACCCTACTCCCTAGTCTTTAGGCACTAAGGCCATCATCCCATTGGAAATTGAGCTTCCCTCCTAAGAATATCTCTCAGAGACTATCTAGATAAAGATGAAGACTACTGTGTGGCTAGACTGGTAGAGCTAGAACTGTTAGATGAAAGATGCCTCCACACACTCAATCACTTAAAAGTGTATCAAAATTGAGTGTCCATGGCTATAAAAAAGTGTATCATACCTCATCAATTTGAGGTAGGAGATATTGTGCTAAAGAAAACTAGTTCAACACCATGAAAGAAAGAGAAAAGAAGGGTAAGTTTGAACCTAATTGGTTAGGACCTTATGTGTGTGGTCATGAAAGTATGGTTTAGGGAGAGCATAACTTTCCTATCTGATGGAGATGAGCTAAAGGAACCTATGAATGCCATACATCTCAAGTGGTTTTATGCTTGAGTATGGAGTCCCTCAAAAATCAAAAAAATAAAAAAAATAAAAATCAAGAAAAAGTAAAGAGAAAACAAGTCATCCAAATGTGAAAACCACACAATTGTGGCACCTTGGATAGGTCCCTTGGTGAAAATAGTTTTGGCACCTTGGGAGGATTCATTGTTCACAAGCATTCTCACATCTATAGGGAACATTTGCTTTATCCTAAGCTAGTTTGCATATGTTTGAGTTTCATTTGAACCTATCCCCTTTAGCCTTGATCCATATTGATCATCCTCTCTTATATATCTGTGAAGAGTTTGCCTTTTATATTCCCATCTAACGTTGGGGGCATCTTCACATCTTCACTATCTTATACATACGTGTGGCATTCTACCCTTGTACATCCCATCTATCGTTGGGGGCATCCATGTTTTTCTTTTCCGTACATGGTTTAGTAAAACTTTCAAAAGTACCAAAAGTATTCAAATATCTTTAGAAAATCACAAAAACATTCATATAACTTTCAAAAATACCCAAACATTTGCAAAATTCACAAAAATCCAAAAAATTGTAAAATTCAAAATTTGTTTAAAAAATTGGTAAATGGCATGCACGTAGCTAAAGCCTATATCAAATGCATTACTCAAACATAGAAAATTGTCCTACAAAACATATTTCTTGATTCTCACATGTTCTTGTGTGTGCATGACTCATGGATCATTTGGATCTACCCTCCATTAACAAAAGTTGGTTTACTTTTGTTATTTTGTCTTCCCTTGCACAAAAACGTTCTTGCTTGGGCAGTTTCATAGTGCACGATTGCTTTTTCATGGGACTTCTATGTCCTTCATTTATTCACCTCATATGTATCCTTGCTTGGGGTGTCATTCTTAACCCTTTTGTTAATTCACACAGGTCGAAATTGAAGTTTGATAAAAAACATTGTGCAACTATCTTGAATGTTGTTTGTTTGAGTATGTGTGTTTGTACTTGTTTTCCTGTTAGGTTAGCTTGTTTACTTTCTCATATTGCATTGCATTTATGTATGTTGCATTGAGTTAGTGTTTTTGGAAATGAAAAATGTTCGTATATGGATTTTCATGTCATCTTACACTTTTTTTGTATGCATTCATTTTAATAAGGACGATGATGTATCATGAGCAATATGATGCAATAAAGTTTTTTTACATCAACTGGATGAAATCTATTTCCATTCTCTTCATCTTCATTTTTCTTCCATATCATTTTCTTCTATCAACACTATTCTTCCAAATCACTTGGGGTAATAGGATCACCTTTTATCCCCCCTCCCCTTCACTTTCTTCTATTTGTTTCCTTCATCTTTTTGATCATCGATCAACCTCTTCCATCACCCCATCGACACTGAGGGGGCATCCTTCATTCTACTAATTTTCTTTCCCTTAAAATTTTTACTTGTTTATACTTGTCTACTATCTTTGAAGTGGCATCACTTATGCCACCCCAAAGAGGGGAAAATGTAGACACCTAAAATCCACTTAAATAGTTTTGATTACTTAAATTGCACTAACGATCTTCTTATCCTCTCATTAGGTCAAATAATGACACTTCGTTATCTAACTATGCTTCTATTCACTCAAGATGCCAATTAACGACACTTTGTTAGTTGTAATCCTCTTAATTAGCTATTATATGTTAATTAAGCCTCTTATCTTGCATTTAACCAATAAACCTTCTTATTGGCTAAATCTCACTTCCAAAATCTCCAAAATCTATCAAAACCCCTTTTAGATGCTCCCGAAAGCTTCCTAAGCCTACTTGGGATTATTAATTAATCCTAAAAGATTAATTAACTTCTAATTCTAATCAAAAAGTGCATTCACTTGTCAAATCTATTTTGGGCTTACCTTTTGTCCCACATTCACTAGGATTCTAAACTTTCCCAAATGGAAACCTATAAATACAAGCCTAGTGCATCCCTTTCAATTTTACACCTTACACCTCATATCACACCTCATTTGTATTAGCAAAAGCTATAGACATTTGATCTTGAGCCATTCTCCATTGTAATAGCTTCTCCATCTTGCATCCATTTCTTCAAGCTTGGTTAGTAAGAGAAGATCTAAACATGGCCTTGTAGCCATTTTAGAGAGATCTCTTCACCATATTGAAGCAAACAACACAAATATTATTGTTATATGATCTAGCTAGGTTCATGTTTGGTTAGTAATCTAAAGAGTAAAAATAGGTTAGTATGTTAGTTTGATTAATTCAAAGTTCCATGCATTTGAAATGTATTTGTATATTCTCTCATATTACATTCTATTACATTAAAATCAAAGTGTTTATCTCGATAATATATTAAAATTTTGCAACATTTGTTTAAAAAGAGAAAATGAAAACAAAATATTCACAACATTTGTAAAATTCTTGTCAAAAAAATGCATTTCAATGTTTCCAGATAAATCTCAATGTATTAGTATTGAAGTGAATTGATCTATTGAATCAGTTTCCACAAACAATGAAACTAGACACTAGAATAAATGAAAATATGTAATCATGATGAAAAGTGGAAATCAAAATCAAAGCCATGAAATTAAAAATAAGAATTTCCATTACATTGGCATTTAATATTTTTTAATCAAACCGTTAATTTTTAATTACATTTGCATTTGATATTTAAACATTTCTAGCAATACAATTACTTAACCTAAAAAAATTCAAATATTAAATATTCATGATCTATATACACACATTGAATAAATAGGAAAATGTTTACAATCTCAAATGAGTAGGAAAACTATTTAAAATCTTGAATAAGTACGAATATATATGTTATCAAAAGAGTACAACTAATAATCATCTCAAATGACTACAAAAACTAATAATTAATAAACATGTTCTCAAATGAATATAATAATTAATAAAATCTCCAAAAAGTTAAATAAAGTCAACATCATATGAATATAACAGATAAACATATCAATGTCTAGTTGTGGAACACTGTTACTATTTATATAATGACGTCCAAATCCTACATGACTCTAACCAAGAGTTACTCTACCACTAAAAATGGAACCTTTCTCATCATGGGGAGTTGATAAAACCTATAAAACCAAAAATCATGTATCGTGATAAAATTTATATAAAAAATAATTGTATTCAAGGTACTATAATTATTTACTTACCACATCTACCTCTGGGGTATGTATATACGGATCATATCCAATGGAGTATCCCTCATGTGTTTGGTTTACCAAGGTATCTAATAATCTCATGTCCATGCCGCCTAACTCACCCTAATAGAAACATTCAAAAAAATTATTAAACAAAAAAATGTAAATTCCTCTAAATGATTAAAATTTTAAATAAATGAACTATTACATATGAACTTACAAGATACATTATGGTCAAACCACCGCCAATAAAATCACCTCCACTCAACCCACCCCTCACCAAATCACCATGAAATAGACTCATGTCTTGGCTAAGTAACAAGGTGGTCAAAGTAAATTATGTCTTCCCAAATGGTACACGCAAAATACACATTAATACTTATAATTTTATATTTTTTTTACATAATGTATAGTTTTTACATTTATAATTAATTTAAAACATACTTTCAATCCTAAATATCCAAAATTAGGAGGATTTCCAACGCATATATGAATAAAATATGTTAATGAACCTCGCATGTGAATGTGTATCAATGCCAAGCCTCCCCCCACAGCCATGGATCCCCACAATATTATGATATACAAATTGTGGTACATTAGGGATAGGGACATTAAAATCTCTACTAAAAAATAAATGTGTCCTCAAAATGGTTTCAAGTGACTAGTGGGATATATCTTGAAGAACTAAAATATCGGTAATATAATCTAAATCAAATGGGAGTTAGGAGCCATAATCTGAAATTTTCTACATCAAACTATCATCAATCATTGAAAATCCATGTAAAGTAGATTGTAGCCTAGTGTAATAGAACTCCAAAAAAGACTCAATACAATCAAAAGAAATATTCTCAACCTGAGTGGCCACATGGGCCACACTCTCCAACAAATCAATATTCCTAGAGAATAAAATATGTCTCCTCAAACCCTATGGTAAAAACCTCTAAATTTCCCCCAACCCTATGCCTCTTATTAGTGTGAGGAGGCATATTTTCTGCTCTAAATCGATCACGTAGTTGGCCCTTGCCAAGACCCAAAAAATAGGAATGCTTATGTAGTCTACATCAATTCTCAAATAGATCTCAACATATAATTGTTTTTAAAAATATAAAGGAATTGCATCCTTCACAAGACACCTCTTATGTGTACCTATATACCAAGGGTATATAATCTAGGTGTCAACAACTCATCCTCACATGAAGTCACATAATAATATTTTACTCTTTATTAATTACTTTAAGGATTGAAAATAATGGTTTGACTTTATTTGTATCAACTAATTATGAAACCCTTTCCGAAGTCTTGTGCCTTTCTCACCAAGTAGATAATGAAGCATACAAAAAATTCAAATTAACTTTGTCATATGGATTATGAGATTTAATGTGATTGATCATTTGTTCCAACACCTTTTAATATTCAAAAATTTGACAATGAGGTATCAGAGTAGAATATGTCAATGTGTTTTCTAACTTCACAATGGCATCTTCAAAAACAATTCATCAAAACCTATCTAGAACTTCTATCATCCATTGCCGATCTAATAAACTAAAAAAACTGAAAATTAAATATTCATTATAGTTAAAATTTATACTATGTAATTTATATTTTTAAAATGTCAAAAATAATAACTAATATGTAATTAAATTAATCCTTAAAAATCAATTAATTTAACCTAATATTTTTAAATATTCCTCAACAAAATAATAAATTTACAAAAACAATTTATTCATTGCAAAAAAATGTAATACATTGATATCAAAATATATATTTACACTACACAAAAATATTTTTTAGCATCCTCATTAAATTATATAATTTAAATCTTCCAAATGCCACCACAACCACTTCCCAACCACAACCGAATAAACTCTAAATTAGCCAATAGGATTTTTGGATTTTGGAAGGGAAGTGGTCATGGATTCTAATCCGAGAACAATTTAAATAACCATACCTACAAAATATGAATGTAAAAATTTAGAAATTATATTGATAAATTTGAAGTAAAATTAAATTCATAAATTATGATTGTAAATTTAATGTAAACATAATTTTTAATAAATCAAATTCTACAATTAAAATTGCAATACCAAAAATGAATTACACACTAACTAAAATTTGGTTTATTAACAATTTCATTTACATTAATTATATCATTAAATTTTCTATTTTCGTATTATATTGAGTTGTGTTATAGTACTTACATTTTGTTTTTTTGTTTACCCATAGATATGTATATAGGCATATAGGTGTATGCATATAATATATATATATTGAGTTCATAAGAAAGATGTATATATTATAATGTTATAGTTTCTACATTCTAGTATATATGTGTGTATGCACATACATGCATGCATATATGTGTATATATTTATGCATATGTATGTGTGTGTATACATATGTATATACATACACACACATACACACACATATGTGTGTGTATTATATGTGTATATATGTGTTTTTATATGTATATATACATATGTATACATGTGTATGTGCATGTGTGTGATCGCTCACCAAACAAGTGTGAAATAAAGCTCGTGATTGGCAAAGGCTAAAAATGATATGGTCCACTATTAAAAATAATAATTGTACTCAATATTTTTTTAAAATCAATTTCCAAGCCAATTTTAAAAATCCCATTTCACCCTTCATATGATTTGGCTCATTATTTGTTATAATTTTTCCATAGCTGATATATTGTTTTGTTGCACAAGAATATATATTTAATGTATTGTTTTGTTGTACTTAAGCTTTAAATTTAATAGTCACCTATGTCTATAAAAAAAAATCAATGAGTTCAAATCTTACATTTAATACAAGACCTATAAGGTTTTCCATAAGCAACGCGCCCACGGTCATTCAAGACTACCATGGTAAAGAGATCGCTTCATTCCACATTCAAGCTTGTGAGAAGGCCTAGGTGGGAGGCACAGAAGCCTTTCCACCATCATTATGGGTACATAAGTTGTATTACACACTACAAGGTTGTGTGGGTGTGTGGTATATCCATTCAGAAACCCACCGGTAGATAGTAAAATGGTAGGAGCTGACAACCGATCTCATCCAAGATTTTGAATATCGGAGCGCAAAGCCATCAGTGGATAAGGCATTACAAGTGATCAAGTTCCTTATGATGGGTGATAGTTCCATGGCGAAGAGAGGCTACTATATTTTCTAGGTGATCCCGGTTTAGAGGCATGTTTCGATGAGGAAGAGTCGAGGAGATGCAGCTTTGAGAAAGTATGCATAGAAAAGGAAAAAGGAAAGATGGTTTATGTCATAGATGGGCGGGAGATGGGGAGTCTAGATGTTAACCACTCTGTAGGAACACATGATGTTATAGATAGCACTGATGAAAGGATGTGCACTTACCATGAGCCCTTAAAAACAAATAAGGTTAACATTGGGTCAGAGATAGAACCTAAGGAAGAAATCATTGGAGACTATTGGTTGGAAAAGGAGGTCTCAAAGATCATTGATCTGCTACGTGAATTTTCGGGATTTATTCCCTCACGGGTATCATGAACTCAAGGGCATCCACCATTCCTTGGGGGAGATGAAGATAAAACTGAAGGAAGGTGCGTGCCCAACCCGGAAGAGGCCATACTGGATGAATCCAAATTTACGCGACGGGTCAAGGAGGAGATAGAAAAATTACAGAGTTAGGTATCATCGAGGTCGTAGAAGAATCATAATGGATAAGCCCAATGGTCATCAGCATCAAAAAGGACAGGAGGATAAGGATTTGTGTTGACTACAAGGACCTGAGTGCAGTATGTGTCATTGATCTCTTCCCTACGCCGTTTACTAAAGAAATCTTAGAGGGAGTGGCTCGCCGCGAAGTCTAATCTTTCACGGATAGGTTCTTAGGGTACCACCAGTGTAGATTACAAATGAAGACTAGAGAAAGACAACTTTCCCCATTGAATGGGGAAGTTTTTTCTATACAGTCATGCCTTTTGGATTGAAGAATGTGCCTATGGTGTTCTCGTGCATTGTGGTGCAAGACTTTCGGGACTTCATCCATAAATTTCTTCAAATCTATTTGGATGATTAGACTATGTACGGTGCCTAGTCAAGGACCATTGTGATAACTTAAGACTTATGTTTGAAAGTTGTCGACAATTGAGGATATCCCTCAACATCAAAAAGTGTGTCTTTGCTACCCCATTTGGAACCTTTTTGGGACATATCATATGTAGGGAGGGCCTACTAGTAGATCCCACCAAATTTTTGTCATTGTGAGGTTGAGGGAGCCTACTAGCCAAAGCACGATACATGGGTTCCTTGGGCATACAGGGTATTATAGGAAGTTCATCAAGGGATATTCCAGGATAGCCGCACCCTTAGAAGAGTTTCTTAAACACAAGAGTGCCTTCCTTTGGGGAGAGGTGCTGTACAAGGCATTTAATACTTTAAAGGATAAGCTTATCACCACGCCCATACTATGATTCCCTTCTTGGGATAAGCCTATCCATGTTCATGTCAATGCCTCGGTATAGCCATTGGAGCAAGATCTTCAGCACAACTTGGTGAAGGGATTATTGATCATCCCTTGTATTTTTCCAACATAAATTTAACACCAGTAGAGAAAAATTACACAACTACTAAGCGTGAAGCGTTATCCATGATCTACGAGCACATAAGTTTAGACAAAGATTCATTTGACAACACCCTTTATATTATACATGGACCACATGGCATCAAAATACTTAGTCAATAAGCTTGTTCTTCAAGGGTGCATATGTTGGTGGGTCATGTTATTTCAAGAATTTGAGTCCACCATGGTTATGAAGCTAGGAAAGAATAATTCTGGACCCGATCATTTTTCTAGGATTGACTCGGGGAGGAGGACGCGCAGAGTATTGAGGAGACTATGTCGATGCACAACTATTTAGGTTGTGGTGTGTGCCCTCAAATTTGGAGGACATTGTATTATTTATTAATACTGGTGTGGCACCGAAGGAATGAATGCCTTGGAGATGAAACAATTAGCCATACCCGTTGCACCTTACATGCCGATTAGCGAAGATCTATACAAATTGAGTCATAATGAGGTTCTCGCGCCGATGCGTGTTAGAACATGAGTGCATTGAAATTTTGGAAGAAGTGCATGGTGGGATCGCAGGAGGACACTATGTGGGAAATGCAACCGCATAGAAGATTTTGCTCACAGGGCTTTGGTGGGAAACCATTTACCAAGATTTTATTGAGTTTTTTGCAAGTCCTGTGACCATTTCCAATGCCTTGGCAAACCTAGAAAGAGGGATGAAATTCCCTTACAACCAATAACGAGCATGGAACCATTCGAGAAATGGGTTATCGACTTTTTAGGACCAATCTCGTGAATGGCACAAAGGATCTGGTTTGCATGGTATATCATCACTTGCACTGATTATTTGACATGGTGGGAAGACGTAGTACCTACAAAGGATTGTACAGTGGATATAGATTTTTATGGGAAAATATAATCAGCATGTATGGATGCCCATTGAGTTTGACAAGTGATAGAGGTACGCACTTTCTCAATAATATGGTCAAGCTTCTATTATTATAATTTATGGTGGCCCATCACAAGACTACGATGAGGCATTTAACAAAATACTTAGTCACATGTTGACTAAGATATGTGATGTTGGTAGACAAGATTGGGATGACAAAGTATCAGCCATTATTTGGGCATACAGGACAACCTATAAGAGGTTAAATAAGGCCACACCATTTCAATTGGTGTTTGGCATAGAGGATGTCCTACCAATTGAATTCAAGTTACCTTCATTGTGTATAGTGTGTACAGGAGGATTAGCTGATGAGCAAGCGTTGGAAGAAAGGATTGACAAAATAATGCAATTGGACGAAAGACGATCACTCGCCAGTGGAGCCGAGAGAAGACTAAAAAAGAAAAAAAAAAGCATGGCATGATCACCAAATCAAAAACAAGAAGTTTGAGGTTAGGAAGATGGTTTTTCTATATGATTCCAAGTTTATGCACCATCCTAAGAAGCTAAAAGTCCATTGGTTGGGACTTTACATCATCTCGTACATCCTTCATTCAAAGCGCGTGCAGTTACAAGCATTGGATGGGACGAGATTACCAAGACACTTCAATGGGAGTAGGTTGAAGCGCTACGATAAATAATTCTTCTTGGTGTTTGTAAATAAGGCGGTGTTGCCAATTAGATTAGACTTTCCTTCAATGCATTTTCTTTTCTTGTGTTTCCCTTTCTCGTTGTTCATTCCTTTTTTGTTTTGTTTTACATCATGTGTGTCCAGTAACCACATTACATTTGGGAGATTGTGTATGCACAGAGGAACATGCATCGGTTTAGTGTGGGATGGAGTGAAATGAAGTATAGGCTTGTAATATAAGTGTGCGTTGGTAGTAGAAGTTGCGGTGAATGGCCCGGTTAAAGGACTAAATGCACGGAAGGTTAATAGGTGTGTAGAGAAGAGATGGACATGAATGTTTGGTGTCAAGAAATCCTTAAAGAAACCATGTACAAGAAAAAGGAAGAGCGTAGGAACAACATGAGGTAGGTGAGGGCAAAAATAGAGAAAAGGAAGGAAGAAGTGCCTTCGGCGCTATGAACATGCACGCGTAGTCTTCTACGGGTTGGATTTTTTTGTGTGAGAAGGTTGTAAAGGGGTTTTTGCACAAGATGTGGTGTGTGGGAAAAGGCGCTTAAGACTAGATTAGTGGAAAAATCCACATTTAAGGTTGAAGTATGGTGGTAGGTGAGAGAGCATTTAATGCTAGGAAAAGGGAAAAACTATAAATAAGAGGTCGAGCACTTCATTATTTGCATTGTGATTACAAAGGGAAGAAAGCTCTTGCAAACTAGGGCATCTAAAGCAAGATCTTTGCAATGAAGGAAGCATTTGAGAGATCTGAAGTGCATAGCTAGGGTAAATTCGCAAACTAGTAGGAAAGGAGTACATGGGCGTGGAGAAGTTAAGTAAGCAAGTGTCGTCTTGTGGAAGGGTTTTTCCAGTTAGGTTTTGCAACTAGGGCACGAGTTAGAAGGATTTTTCCATGAAGATCGAGCTTGGGGTTGGATAGAGTGGTAAAGAAGAGCAAGAGGGAGAAGTTATAAGTACTAAAACTAGTCAGAAAGATGGCACCTAAAAACCAACCATCTCACCAAAGAAGTAGAAACAAAAGGGCAAGGGAAAAAAACAACAAGCTTGTCGATAGCAAAAATGAAGAATGGTACATAGAGATGCAGTACCCAAATGGGGTGTTACTAGGAAAAGAATGGGAATCACACCTAAGGAATATGACAGTGAGCGATTATAACCATCACACAACTACAACAGAGAAGGAGATGGCCTTGGAGTTGGTGCGCCAACCAACAAGAGAACGTCAGAAGGCATGCCCATTTACAAGTGATGAGGTAAAGGTTAAGATGGAGAAGGTAGGGTTACTATAACTTTATGAACTACCATACTTGGAAATCTTGAGTACCTCTACCAAGTGGCTGATGTAGTGCATGCATGAGGATCATTTCTATTTTGTAGGATGCAAGATGTGCATAACTCCCCAGTTAATTTCAAAATTCACAGGCCTTACCTGTGAGGGAGAGAGTCTAGATGATGACTTGAGTGACAAAGAGGCCATCAAGGAGACAGTAGCCATGTATGCCTATAAGAAAGGGTCATGATACTTTGACATCATTGAGATCCTAGACCCCGTGATGAGGATGAGCACACACCTGGTTACAAAGCTTAATGATTAGGAGAGATGGATGCAGGTGAACAAGGCATGGCTTAATGTATGCCAAAAATAATTGTGAGGGACCATCTACAATTTATCCGCTTTTATCGCGGATGAAATCATAAGCAGTGCACAGGAGGGTGACAAAATATTATTTGGCAACATCCTCCTCACTATTGTCTTCTCAGAAATCGGAGTGCCCAATGGACCAGATAAGTCTATTTGGGAATATCCAGGGGAAGACCTGTCACCCGCTAAAAGGTTCACAAAATATACTTGTGACAGCATGATGACCACTCACAAGGCACATCTAGAGAAGTGGTACAAGTGCATGTGGGATGCATTTGGGGTGGAGTGGAGAATTCTAGAGCAACTACCAGCGCTCTTAGATGAAGAAGTAGAGTTTGTAGTATACCAACACTTATACATTGGAAGATTCAAATTGGTAGATGAAACTATGAGCCCCTGGTGCAAACTCCCCTTCTCCTTCACCGCGCAATATTTTCAAGCAGGGGTGAATAGGTTTAAAGAGGCCAAGAGACTAAGGTTTGACCTTAGTGAAGTAGATCAAGACCACAGAGATCTACATAGACAACTTGTCTACCCCAAGAAGCACACATACATGGAGAAGTATGTCTCCCACGAGGTCCAAATGAAAATTCCCGACTTTACCAATTGTAGGAAGGACCATGGCAAGGGTGTATCTACGCATAAGGCTAAAGTTTGAAAAGGGCGCATACCTAGAATGTGATGTCTCCATTCCTGAAGACCCTATGGGAAGAAGGAATCTTGTGCCAATGAAGAGAGAAAGAGAAGAGGTGCAAGGGAAAAAGGCACCAAGTGTCCAAAGTGTACCAACAGTGGGTGCTCTAGAGACAAGTGGTAAGCCTAGCACTTACGTGTGTAGGAAGAAGTCCCCAGTCAGAGAAAAGACACCAGAACAGGAAAACCTATCACAAAGGAGAAGTCACTAGACAAGGAAGAAGAGAGAGCAACATCTCCCATACTGGAGTCCCCAGTTAGGAAGAAACAGAAGGTGATGGAGAAAGTTGATTCAGAGGATACGGAGAGCTTGGAGGCCTACAGAGGAAAAAGGGATGATGATGAAGATGATGAACCTAAGGGAGCTCAAGGCCCAATAGTTTTTGAGGTGCATGATTCAGAGGAAGAGGGAGAGGAAGAGAAGAATGACTACCTCTTTATTCGGAGGAAGGTGCTCAAGACAAAGGAGGGAACGAGGAAGTAACTATAAGGAATTAGAGGACCCCAAGCCTCACAAAGGAGCAGATAAACAATGCCATAGAAAAGGAAGTAGAAAAGATAATTAAAACCTTGGTAGAATAAGAGTTGGAGCGAAGCATTGAGATAGTGTGAAGGAGGTTGGAAAAGATCACGATAGCATAGTAGGAGGCCCCACGGTTTGATGAGATTCCCAAAGGGCACATGCGTAGGAGGAAGGTGCATGATATCCAAAAGCAAAAGATGGATTATGTTGATGATACAAACAAGGTGTTGTGTGTGCTCTTCCAAAGCACTATTTTGACGGAGCAACTCATAGCTATGGCATCATTTGATGTGAAAGGCGCATACCCTCAGACGAGGAAAATGCTTTCATGGGAATTTGAGTCTCAGCTCGATGAGCCCAATTTTTAAGTGAGCCAAGAAGAATTGATGCAAGTTCCAGGATCAAAAGGACCAACCCTTGGTGATCACTCAATAGTTATCCAACGAACAAATTTACAATGCATTGAACAAAGTCTCGGTCAAGGTTGAAGCTAGACTCTTCAAGAGGAATGACAAGAGTGAAGATTCTAGAGGCAGAACTCGGAGGAGAAGGAATAAGATATCCTAGAAAGGACTAAGGAGTTAAAACATGAGGAACTAGTCAGTACTCAGCTAAGGCATGAATTAAACGAAGAGAAGGCAAGGGTACGCGAAGTCTCCAAGAAGGTGGATATGATCATAAGTGTCGTTATCTTGAACCATCTAGAATTGACACCACCCACATAGAAATATGAATCAAGCCTACAATACCTAGAAGACTTAACTCATGTTCTCACCATAGAGAGGCAACCACTAGCATTAGAGTCTGTGGAAGAAGTGTTGGCGCGCCAGGAAAAGGAGGATAAGAAGAATGTGGTGGAGATTTTTGCTCAATACAATAAGATCCTCGCCAATGTAAAGGTTGTTGTGCTTGATAGCAAAGGTTGCCTATGATAAGCATGATACGGATTCTTGGTCACCACCCATGAGGCGAGCTCAAGGAGTTTCAAGAAAAGAACAAGGGAATAGGGTTAAAAGAGACAGAATTATGACCGAGGTGAAAAATAAATTAGATGTTATTGAGACCTTGTGAGGCTCGATTAAGTATCATATTAAAGAATTATATCCCCAGATCACTCGTAGGATGGGCGCACTTGAGGATTTGGGCAAGCAATTGGAAGAGGTTGTGGAAACCATGAGTGCCAAGGGAGAAGAACTGAATTTTGAGGAGGTGAGCACCCTAGTCGGTGACCTTTTCCAATAAGCACAAGATGAGGTCGATACTTGGGATAAGTTGGAAGCAGACTTAAGGAAATATTTCCCTCTCCTTTTGCAGTAGTAGTCATAGTCTCCCCATTCTTTCATTCTTCCCGATTCTTCATTCCTTCATTCTTTCCATTCTCATTCTTTATTCTTTGGGAAAATGTTCCGCATATGGAGAACAGTGTAGTGTGGGGTGATGTTGGGCCCCTAATTTATTGGCTAAGTATAGAGAAGCGTGTGGGCACACATGACCTAATTAAAGAAGGTAGCGTAAGGAGAAAGCACGTAGGGCATGGTTCTAGGAGGGTTTAGTATAACAAGTGGCATGTGCGTAAGGTAGAGAACAGGTTTTGGGACTTATCCATATTTGGTGTATCAAATGAGAACACGAGAAAAGTGTGACCTGACTGTGCATGTGGAGTGGATAAGGTGTCAGCCTTGCAACAGGTGACCTAGGAAGGAATATACCTTGTGATGGAAGATTCTAGAAGGCCATCATTGCAAAGAGTGGAGAGCTCGAGCTTGAAGAAGCATGCTCTCACGGAGGACCACCTTGGACACTTGGCAATAGATCTGCAACTCCCATGAAGGCTTGAAGGTGTTGAAAAAGGCTATAAATACAAGCACTGGTAAAGGAAAAGGGAGATATTAGAGAGAGCAGATGAGAGGAAAAGCTATGTAGAAATACATGGAGAGATTTGTGGGTTGGGCTAGGAGATCTATAGGAAGAATGATGTATCAAGGGATGGGTACATGTTTTTCTTTTACATTGTAAGGGACGAAAGTCTAGTCTTGCTACATGGTTCTAATCTACACTATCATTTTGGTTTGTAATGACCCTGATAAATGTAATGTGATTACTGGACATGTTCAAATATGAATATATGTGGTTCATATCTCATACATATCTCGTTTTGTTATGTTCAATGGGTTTCGTATGAATGAGCATAATCATTATGCATCCTCTTTCCCTCATGTTTCAGATCTATCTTTTGTCAATGTGCTTATTATGTCGAATGGATACATTAGTGTAGCATTTGCTCGATGTTCTCGTTTAATAAGGAGTTTCTTTTGTATTTCTATTACATATCTATGCTACATTATTACACAACTCACATAAAAGAGGGGCTCAACACCCACACGTGCCTCGTGTGAGCACCCGCGCCCACCGGTGATAGGCCGGCGCACATGGGATTTCCTTGTTCTTTGAGAGGGCATAAAATGACTACATCTTTCTCTTCCTTGGCCTTATTCATATTCTTCACCATGCATTGAATTCATTTTTTCTCCCCGATAAAATGCATTTAGAGTATACTCACATGACAAAACTCGATATTTGAGTGAAATCATCCTTCTATCTCATGGATATGCATGTCCGAACTTAGAAAAATTAATTTTATACTTAATTCCTCCATATGCTCATTGTAGGAAAATCTAGGATCGAGTTCTGTTGACCATTTTTGGTCAATCATCGAAAGGGGGTACCCAAAAATTTGAACTCGGTTGGAAGGAAATATTTTCTTGATTCAACCCAACATGAGTATTTTATAGAAAATAAAATTGTCAAGACGAGAATAATATTATGATCAAGAACAGTTCCTAAGAATGAATTATATAAATGGATTCATGAGCCGAGGACTATAATGGTGGAGGTCATGTTATCCAAAATTACCCCCGGGTTATTTTGGCTCTAAAAGATTAAAAATGGAATTATCCATTTTTATGGGTCTGAAACATTTAAATGACTATTAATTCCCCTTTCTCAATAACATTGGCCATTGGCATTTAAAACCTTGTGGGAGACTTATTCATTTTATCGCAGAGAGCACGGACTTAGTGGTATGCGGGTTCTTCTAACCCGTGAAACAAAGGAGCATTGATTGGAATTATGCGAGGTTTTAATTAAATCTATGGGAAATAAGTAAAAGATGCAATATAAAGGGTTAAAGTTGTAATGTTGTATGAAAAATTGGAAATCCACGAGACAAAGACAATTCAAAATCCACGCGACATTCATTTGGCCATCAAATTCAACGCCAAATATCAAGCAGAACCATGTGGTGCCGGATCGATAGTCAAAGAATGGATATGTGTCACCATTTTAGAGAATTTCAAGACAGATCCATTATGTGGACCTCAAGTTTGTAGAATAAACTGGTTTCATAATTTTTGGGTCTAGGAAAGACAACGAGGTCAACAAAGCTACGTGGAGGAAATTTTATAAATCCAACAAGGTTCTAAGTCCACCGAGAAGAAATATTACGATGTAAAGCCATCAAAATACTGAAATTTTTGAAACCCAAATATATGTGGAGCTTCTCTATTGGTCAATACTTCATAGTGGTCGAGGAGTAAAAGAAAATATCGACACTACAAAGAGCATGGAGCTTTCCTATTGGCTCGTGCTTCACGGTTGTCATCGAGAGATAAATAAATTATGACAACCGTGAATCATGGAATATTATTTTTGGTTCACTCTTTGCACTTTGATAGGGTTATTTTAAATAAAATTACAATGTGAATGGGCATGGGGCTTCCTCATTTGTTCTTGTTTCTCAAGGACAGAAAAGCTAATTAAATGGGTGACATTCCAAAGCGTGGAGCTTTTTCAATGGCCCACATGTCACAAGTGGTCATCAAGTACTATCGAAAACAAAATACAAAGATGCATGGATCCTTCCCATTGGCTTATGCTTCACAATATACAATCCAAGTTCAAGAAAGTCCGACAACGCCAAGGAATGTAAGTTTTCTAGTGGCTCGTATTTCCTAATACGACAGACCTTCATAAAGCCAAAGGCAAAAAGAAAGAAAAGAAAGGAAGTAAAGCTCGATACCACAAGCCAACCAAAGTTAGACACATGGAAAAAGGTCAGAGAGGAAAAAACTAGAGCTAATTAGAGGCCACCATGTGTCACATTCATGTGCTCCCGACAGAAAATTTTCAAATGGCCATATCTTTTGATCTACAACTCCAAATTTAATAAAATTAGTCTTGTTGGAAAGATGTTGTCTGATCTTCATGATGGAATCTTTCAAATCAAAAATTGATGGTGTTTGATAGGAGAAAAAGGAGAAAAAATATCAGCCCCGTATTCAAAATTTAGCTAACTTAGAATCATGCCAAATTCGATGGTGAAGGCCAAAAATAAACAATTTTGCATGGAAAAACAAAGAGTGCACAAGGAAAAATATTGTTTTATTCTTTTGCAAGGATAAATATAAAATTGGATAATTTTTAATCAAATATATGCAAAAGAGGTCAGCACAAACTATTAGTGTTCTTTTCTACATGAGTGGTTATTTTTGGATTTGTTTCCAAACAACTAGTTAGGCTAATTTTAGCATAGGCTATTTTTTAGAGCTTGGGTGGTGATCTCTTGTATTTAAACCATGCTTATGCACAGGTTTAGGGGGCTTATTTTTCTGTAAACTTGTATGCAGAACTTTATACTTACACACCTTGTGAATGAATAAAAGATTGTTTTTCCTCCAATTTCAAGCTTTGTGAAGTGTGTCATAGCAGATGAGAGGCATGTTTCAGTGAGTAATATTATTCCTTTACATGCTAATAATCTTACAACACCTCCATTAAGTTGTTTTGAATGTTTTGCAAGTCATATAAGTGTATGTCAATGCCTTTGTGAGTGTAAGATCTATCAAACAAGCAATTGTAGTGAAGTCCATCAGTTCTTTTACCAGTCATTAAGTGTGCTTCCATATAAGTTAAGTCCCAAAATATTTGGTGTATCAGCAATTTTGTAACATCCCCATTTAAGAACATTAGAACAAGTAAATTTTTTTTTTTTTGATAAATGCTTCCTAGTTCTAAATACATAATTTAGAACTCACAAATCAAAACCACCATTCTTATAACAGATAACCATATGCAGTGTAATGACTTAGAGTACCTCCGATCTATTCATTCCATGACTAATCTACCGATAATTCATTCCATGATCTATTCATTTCATGACTCGGTAATCTACCGATCTATTCATGAGTATCAAAGAGTTGGAATTTTTATTTTAACACATCACTCTTGTGGTTCTCTTCCCTAATCTAGGATTGAGAATGCTCATGTCAAGGAACCTATCCGAATAATTGTTACCATTATTCATCGGCATCTCGTCCCTTAGACTAGGTGACTTAGGACAACGCAATCGCAGCTTGTGATACTTTGGCCAAAGATTTGAAACATATCGCTTATGTCTCGTATCCCTTGACAAACATACTCATCAATCGGAATACGTCCTTCACCCCATTCCTATGTTATGTAGAATGTCTTAGATCGACTTCGCTGGCCTCTCTCCTGCCCAAGTTATTCACTCAGGAACGGATTAGTAATATGACAACGTTATAGGGATGCTCCCGAGGACTAGGGATACGCTGACATACTGGGTCAACCCTAGTTAACCCAGTGTGTCAAGATACCCCGAGTCTCTTGGGGCAGCCTTATAACATGACCACGTTCCTAATCAGTCCCAGAGTAAAACTTGTTCGAGTTTAAGGTGTAAATCTTAACGATCAATGCAAAGGGTGTTGCCATAAGTCACCTGTATTGTTGTATCTTCGAGAAGATCCTAATCTTCTCGAAGGTACAACCATGCAGTTGACTTGTGCCATCAACCTTCAAATCGCCTCGAAAAGATCTACTCATTTATAAGGTGTTACATACGATGAGTTAAAGTTAAACTTTAAGACACTCCTTTTAGGGTAGTCTTTTCCCAACCCCTGGGTTCCTCACCTTAGGATTACCTTTCTCAATAAAACCCATTACATAAAGAGAAGTTATTAAGAATCATGGTCTCATCAAGGAGTTCATCAAAAAATAGTAATCTAAATCAACGAAACTGGGCAATATCCCTAAATCTTCACATAAGGTTGCTAACCATACCCTTTTAGGTTTATATCAGTTCTCATAACTGAAATATATCTTACTTATTAGAATTGAGATGTAGTGGTTAAAAATCTAATTAAACGTTGTCTTGACTTAGATCAAGACTAGGAAGTAATAATTTATTCACTGTTTAGCTTCTGTTGAGGTTTATTTTAACCTTAGCTTCTCGAAAGACAGTGATCTAATTTCCAATTTAGCTTTAGATAGAACATAACAGATCTACTAAACATTCACAAATATTCAGTCACATAATCTTTTCAAAGCTTACTTAGAGAATCCCAAATGTCTCCAAGGTATACAATAATAACAATGCTCTTTAAAATCATTCGAACCGAAGAAGTTCAATCCATCAAGATACGAATGCAAACACATAAGTAACAAATACCTCATTTCATTCATTTCTAAGCTAATCAAATACATTTTATGCATTCAGATATTGGATACAATACTCAACAGCAAAAGAACATCTTTCTTTAAGTAGTACATTTAGAGAATCAAATTGGAATTCATCATAAAACCAAATTAAATGATCTGAACATCATATCAGATCTGTGTGTCTTTACCACTTACGGCAACCATCTGCAAAAATTGTCAACACGGGTCAGTTCGGTGAACTGAGCATGATAAGCACTAATTCTTAAAACAATTGCAATCCACCAATTGTTCTCATCAAACAACCTGTTTAAATGAAATCATTTATTCACATACCAAACTTAAATCAGGCTAATCATCCTATATGTTAGAGACTAAGAACATATGAATACAATCATTCTAAAGACAGCAAAACTCCTTTAAGATTATTTCTAACAATTTCTCAAAGGTAGTTAAAACATTCAACAAGTTCATTGTCTTAATTCTTTTATCATCATAACACATTTCAATGGTATTGACAAGTATACCCATTTATACAGCAACACACATTTTATACCAGCTCTCCATACAATACCACAGTTTATTCTTGTTATGCCCATATCGTAGAGATCGCAAAGGATGCAAAGCAGAAAGCACACAAGTTTTCCTATCTAGAGAGAGAGGATTTTCCTATTCCACTTACTATATACATCAACATATAAATTACGGTCAAGAAGAAAGAAAAGAGTCCATCGAATCCTAAATCAATAACATTCTCGGGATGCACTCGACTCCTTTAGTTTAATACATATATATTTACACTGCGACTAAACATTGTGATTACGTAAGAACTACAGTTCCATCTAAATCCAAATATAAAAGTCACATGTAGCTACTTAAGCGATTCAAGAGCTTTCACGCCAACCCAGAAAATAATCCAACCATGAAAGACTCAACAAATCTTTTCTCTATCATTTATCAACATGAGAATACCCAACGCCATCGCCGACATGGTAGCCTAAGAGCTCTTTGTTTCAGTCAAACTTGAGACAAGATAACATTAAAACAAATAACATTTCCATATGCAAATATAGTGACATTCATGCAGAGTCAAAACACAATATGCACAGCTTCATTCAACTAATCAAATCCCTACGATTATACAACAAGGGTGTAAATTAGAAGCCGTTTTCAAGAAGAATAATCACAACCAGGTCTTCACAGGAGCCGAATTCCATACCAATAAATTTCCTCAAAGTTTCATCTGAAGTCAAGTTACTACAAAATATAACAGGGTATCAACAAAGTCGAGTTGATAAAGAAACCCCATCCCTTAATTCCTCAGAATCAAACTGAACATAACACAACAATATTAAGAAAGAGTCAAAATGATATGCATGCTCAGCGAGGGCTCAAATCGAGAAACGAGCCAACACGCAGCATATCATGGACTCCAACAGTGCCAAATCCAACCAATACTTATAACCAAGGTTTCAATTGAAGTTGAATTCATATGACAACAATTCAAGAATCCTAAAAGTACTCACAGCAAAACTTCTACAGAAGTTAAAACATAAATTACCTTTCAATGACTCCATCGAAGTCAATAACATTTAGTATTCTTAACAAAACAACAACATTCATAACCAAGCTTAGACAGAAGTTTGAAATACTAGATACATTTCAAGGACTCTCACTGAGTCAATACCAACCGTATTCACAACTGAGCTTACACAGAAGTAGAAACACCAGTTACATTTCAAGGACTTCAACAGACTCAGAATCAATGAGTATCCACAACAAGCTTCCGCAGAAGTCATAACATACCACCCATTTCAAGGATTCCAACAAAATTCACAATAAAACTTCTTACCGAAGTCGAAACATTAATTACGTTTCAAGGACTCAAAAGGAGTCGAACCCATATAGTATTCTCAATTAAACTTCTACAGAAGTCAAAAATACTATCTATTCAAGGATTCCAACAATATCAATTTCAACAAGTGTAAACAACAAGGCTTCGACTGAAGTCGATATCAAACAAGAAAACATTTCATGGACTCCAACAGAGTCTGTTTCATACGTTATCCTTGCAAGCATTTCTTCAAAATCTACCAAAATGCAAAACACAGCATGATAATTCAACAACATGAAACCAAATGTACACCCAGCAAGGAATCAATTGAATAGTCGAGCCAGCATGAAAACACAGCAAGATACTCTATACATTGCTACCATAAAAACCAACTGAGCTAAAAATCATCTGAACAGAGTTGTTCTAATGAAATCATTTGAAGGAAAGCAAGATTTTTAAAAGTTAGGGCCTAACATGCCTGGTAATGTTGCTTAAAAATCCGAAGAAGACCTCTGAATGTGCTTGAGCCTTCTTCTCCTCTTCCACGATAGATTCAACAACAATAATTTGTTACTATCATGTCTTATAAACTTTCCCCGATAGAGAAAAGAGCTAGATAATCTCATAGTTGCCATGCAACACATAGTAGACTGGTTCGAAGAACCAGTGATCAAACAGAGAGAAAAACGGAGTGAATGGAAAACCAAAATACCAACAAATTTTCCATTTGCATGCCTTCCCAAGCAATCCACGCTTGGGAACCGAAGTTCATCAATGACATTAACTCCAAAATTCCCACCTAACCTCCATTGCCACCGACCGCCATAGTTGGCGATGGAAAAAAGCAAACCAAAGACCATTTCCAGATTTGGCAACTCTGTCACATCGGTCTCGATGGCCATTTGAAATCTCCACTAAATCCCTTGTCCTTCATGCTTATCCCTTCATTTAATTCCATATAAACTACCACCCATGGCTCGCACCCCTTCATAGGTCCCCCTTCATCCATGGTCATTAGTTAGGTTAGAAACATAGGTTAGATCTTAAGGTGATGCTTAGTCTAACTTCCTTAGTGCTAGGTCACTAACCTTAGAAACATTTAGCTTATAGTTTAGGGCTAGGTTAGATTAGCACTAATCCAACCCATAGGTTATAGTTTAGGTTTAGGTTATTAACCTTAATAAATCCAGTCTAGGTCTAACAAATAGAATCATTCAGTATAAGAACCAACAGATATACATTCCCGAAATGGATTCAATCCAGCATTGATAATAAGCTAGTAGTATATATACCAAAATTTATTACCTGGCTCAAGGTCTAGACCTTCCTGATATTACGATATTGGGAACCAATTCATTTAACAAGATCAGCCTGAGTTAACTCCTGAATTGCTCATTCAACACATTCAGACCTTGCAACCTTCGTAAGGTCTATAATTTTTGTTCATCCAGAATAAACTTAAAACATCTCTTGGATCAATGCAACTGATCCAAGGCTGAGTCATAAAGATGGGTAAATCCACAATTCACCCCGAAATCAGATTAAACTCAGGTGCTAAAAATGAAAGAAATAAAAGAGTCCAAGCATATCCTGACTCAGTCAAAGATCTTCAAGAGCAAAGAAGATACAATCCATATCAAGCATGACTTCACAATCAAAGGAACACATCCTTTTACAGAAGAAATCATATATCAACACTTGAATGCTCAGGAGGAAGTAACAATACTTCAGGGTGTTACAAATTTTCCATTTTCAGTTATTTTCAGTTTACTTATATCCCTCAACCCCATCAATTTAAGTAGTTTAGGTGATCCATCAAGGAAACCGCCCAATTTGGAGGTTCTCCTCTATCCGAGGCACCCACAACTCAAAGGAGATCTCGGTGTATAATCTGAATTTGAGTCGATATCCTATCCAAATCAAAGGTACACTTCAAACCGATAACAGTTCCCTAAAGAAAATTTTTAGTGTATTTTGGTCAGTCTTTATCATGTTCTAGCACCTTATATACTACATGAATCTTATCTTTATACCTCCCTCCGAGGTGATACCATATAACTCTATCTTCCTATGTCAAGCTTTTGCATGATATCTTGTCTTTAAGTCAACTAGGTGAGTCTTCAACTTTACCTCTACCCTAAATTATATTTGAAAAGTTTAGAGTCTTCTTAGTGTGCAACACTTACTTGCTTGATTATGGGCCTTTCTCCCCGTCAAGGTATTTTCCAAGATTATTTATCCCTCTTGTTTAACCTTATTGACATTTATCACCTAATTTTGAGTCACCATTAGTTCTCTTTGCTCCACATAGACCATTATGGGTTGTAGGTCACCATTTCAGACTTGTAGAGTCCTTCTTTATGTGGAATGAAAGCTTATTTTATCATAACACTCACTTATTTATGAGTGTTTCTACAATTTAGATGTCAATCTACCTTGAAGGATATTCTTTTTCACACCAACCACTTGCTTGAGGGTAATTACTTCCATTGCTTCACATGTTGTTCTCATACCTACTATAGACATCTCAAATGTTGACATGGTTAATTACGATTAACATGTCCCACAAATATCCCAACATCACCCATATAATAATTAATCACAAGATTAATTATTATTTTTAATCCATTTTATCTTATTTGCCATACATTATTTATCCTATCATTTCATTAATCCTTTAAATTCATCATTTTATCTATCATTAAATTCCTTGTTATATCCTATTTTAATCCTTATTAATGTTTTTTAGGAATTTAATATTCCTATCTATCACCTACCACGTAGCCTTTCCATGTAATCTCACTCCTAATCACATTTATCTAACCTAATCTAATTCTAATCCTAATCACATCCTCACACCTCTAAATCTAGAGGCTTATATTTCTAGAAGCCTCTCTAAACTTCCCTCCATTTAAAAATTCAAATAAACCTTCAACTATTATCTCAAATTATAGAATTATCCATTCTTCTCATCAATTCTAGACACTTGATCCAAATCCAACATGGCTTCATCCTATTGATTGAATACTCCACTCAACTATAAATTGAACTCTCATCCTCCATGAGAGCATACCTTAAGAATCCATAACCAACCTCTACTATTTTATCCAATCATTCATTCAATCAATCTATTATATCATCATCTAATCAATCCATCATCATTTTTATCAAGAAATCATCCAATGCAAGTAAAGGGGAGGTGTTGCCCAAGTGTCTCCAAAATCTGATGCAATCCAAGAACCATCAACATTCCATCCAAGAGCACATCTAAGCTATTAAAGAAGGAATATTTTTCACCCATAGGTAAGTGAAAGTATATGATCGTCTCTCTTTTTTTGTTTAGCTCAATATAAGGTAGGTAGATAGTTGTGTTAGTTTAGGGTTTGAATAAATTTATTTCCTAGTTTACAAGTTTAACACTAAAACCTCTTTTTTTCTACACCCACAATACCCTTTGTCGAACCCGTAGGTTGCAACAACCTAGGACAAAGCATTGTTCTCAACCTTGTAACTTGGTAAGTGCTCTTTCTAGACCTCATGATTTCTCTATCTTCCATTAATATTTTGTTTAACATTACTTCATCAGAACCTCTTCATCCTCGGACTATGACAATAGACTCATGCTCTTATTCTACTTGTACTTTTTCAAGAACAAACTCAAATTTATACCTCAAAGAAAATGATGACACATCATAGGCTTTTGATTCTCCATCTATCTCAGGTCCAAACTTAAGCTTCTTTCATTTTAGAATGTGTCAACCTTCTCTATCCCTTGTTCCCGTGTCATATGAAATGAAAATTGAGTTCTCAAGACAACTTATTCCCTTCTTAACATAATTTCCATCTTTTTCTTCAAATAAATCAGCTTTTAAAGCTTGCATTGATTTTTTTTTATCAAGAACTATGCTTCATAATCTTATAGTAGTGCAAAACCTTCAATCATTGTGAAGAAAAAAGCTCAACCGTTCAAATTTCTCTTAGCTTTCCCAAGACTAGTTTCTTGTGTGCTTAAGGGCATTATGCTAGGTGAGTTCATGGTTGAACTGATATGAAAGCATATGAGATAAGGTGAAACCATTTCTAAGCACCTTTTTCCTTCATACAAGTGTGTGAGAAATTATTTGGCTCAACTCTCTAGGCAATTGTGCTTTCTTCATTACTACCTTTCGGGCTTTCTTGTTCCTTACCTTTGCCCTTTCCAAGGTCAAATTCAAGTGAAAATTTTGATGAAAGGATTCAAATTACAAGCCAATTACCAATTTGAGTACCCATTAGGGCCTTCATTATTTTTACTAAAAATTTCCATGGGTTACTTTGTTGAATATGCTTCAAAATCACAGTTCTAAGCTCCAAATTAGGTATTCCAAGGCAAGTTGCATGGTTTCAAGAAGATTGTAAGAGATTCCTGAAGATTGAGAGTTTTGTCAAACAAGATTGTTCTTGATTCTTATGTAAGGTCTCATAGAGATATATTTTTATCACTAAATAACATAACCCCGAATATCCCTGGTTGAGATGGGGCATTCGATGTAATTTGTGTAACATTGGGTTATCTCTCAAGTCTGTGGGACTTACGGGCTTGAGATAACCCTCCAGAGAAAGATAGTTCTTACTCCTAAACTACCTACCACAAACTACTCCTAATATAGGAAAAAAAAACTATCTAATCCTATTCTAACATTCCAAGGACATGAGGGTAGGGATGCATGAAAGTAAACCTACACTAAGAGCGGTGATACACAAGAAAAGGAGGTTGTTAATCACTATCCAACTTCCTAAAATGGAGAGAGGTGAGCAATGGAGAGGGTGGACAAGATGCACCACCTGAACAAAGATAAATTCACACAGAACACCATTTGTTTCCCATTAAAAACATCTCTCAAAACCTATAGTAAACATCAAGAATATGCACATTATACCGTAATAAAAAGAGGGTAGTAGAGACAATAAAACATGTAAAGGATGGACAGATGCATCACAAAACACAGTCTATTGCTCCATTAAGTTTTCACAAAGTACAACATTAGTGGGAAAGAGGCAAGAAAATTCCATTACAAAGCTTGGAAATGAGGCTTAAACTCCACATTCAACCCAATAGAGAAGAAAGAGAGAGGGGGCAAGAGAGAAAATGACTAACTCCTTTTACAAATGAACCCATATTACAATTTATAGAATTGCAAGTGATAATAAATGAGTGAAAATGATGATATTTTACTTGCAAAAGGATCCCCATGCTATCCCATGACTTGCAGCAGAGAAATAATAATGTCCATACTCGTTTAATGCTTTCTCACCACCACCTAGTAATTGCAAAGCTTACTCGGGCTCATTTTCTAGAAAATTCACCCTCAAATCTATGTCAATTTCTAATTTTCTTGATTTTTGTACGTATGTATTGGAATCACAATTCCAACAACACCAATTTTGTGAAATTCCATTGAGAAACACTCAAGTTATGAGCTTCGAGTGACTCGCAACTCCTTTGAGATTTTTCAAGCTTGCTTGTATTTCACGGGACTATGAAATTAATTCCTTATTGGAAATTTCATTTAAATTATTTTCTCTCTTCCTAAAGTTTCTTGAATCATTTAAATGATTTGGGAATTTAAAATTTCCAGGCCCATTTTTCTATCTCCCTTTGATTTTCACACTTTTATATTACAAATGGGGTGGGTAGATGTATTTAAACATTCAAATAATTTTTACTCAGCCAACTCGATCGAGTTGGCTGGCTACCTATGCACCTCCAAATTGCCACGTTGAAAATTCTGGATACCTCCCCCACTACTAAGATTTTGGTTTACGTTAGACTTGTTTTGCATTACACTCGATGACCTTTATTGCATCCACCAACCAGTCTTACTTGTCGATTCGGCGTTGTGCATTGCAGCCACATTGTATTGCTTAGACCCTACCCAATGCGTGTTTTGCCTCAAATTTTTGCATCACCTATAACATGGGCCTCATTCACTCTTGCGGCTCCACGCTCATCCCCGAGCCCTTTGACCCTACCATGGGCCTTTGACCGACAATCCTCCTACAACCCATTCCATGCGGTCATTTGTGCATTTTTGGGCCCGCATGTCCCAAGTGCCACTCGTGCATTGAGTAAAAGAGTTTGCCACGCTACCTTTCATCCCACACTCTATTTCATTCTACATGGAAATCTTGACTCCACCTCCTTCGCATAACATAGTCGTGTGGTATTTTTGAGTTTTCACGTTCCACATGTCATGTGCCTTAAGGACCGCGTAGGCTCTTTTCCTCCACAAATCCCGCATTCCCCTTCCCGTGGAGATTTCTAGCTTCGATGCACTCACATCCCAACTCACCCAAGCCATTTAGACCATCTCACTCCACCTTCACTACATTGGTCTACGTCGAGGCCCTCATGAGTCATTGAGCCGAAAACTTCTCCTCGCCAAATTTGCTAAGTGCTTGACATGCAACCCTCGTTTAAGTAATACTCCATTTTCTTGGGCTTGCATCCATCTTGCAATGCTTTATCTTCCCTATCTTTATGCAATTCCATTCTAACCCGACGGGCTCTAGAGGTAACTCGGCCATGTTTGGTAACGACTCACTTTTCCCACGCATCAAGTTGTCCTTAGTGCAAAATGACTCAGTCATTACATCGAGATGAGCTCATCCCTCCGAGATGGGCTTGATAAGATTGGGGAGCTTGATTCTTGCTCTTAGTTCCACTATGTTGAAATGAACCTCTTTGCACACCCGAATGGCACCTTTGAGTTCTCCCTACATTTGCTAGGTTCTTCCAACCCCATCATTTTCTTGGTTCCTCACGTTGCACTGAGTCAACCAAACTCCAATGTAACTCAACCTCCCAATGAAGGATTATCGATCATTTTCTAGGCCATGGCAAGTTCATTACCATTATAAACCAATTCGGCCCCAAAGCTTGGAATCGACTCAAGGCTCATCTTATTATCGAAAATGAGCTCAATGAGCTTCAGATTAGAGCTCGACACTATCTTGGTCAATTCTCATTCATCCAATGAGTTCTCCACTCCTAGCAGCAACATGGTCTCGCATACAAATAGCTTGGCTCAATTAAAAGGAAGAACTCGTATCTCAATAATGTACCGAATTCATGAGTCTAGATTTTTCGGTGGTTTTGAGCTCGATGTCCTTTGATGAGTGTGGTACATCCCTTTATTCTAAGTCACCCATATGTTTTATGGGACTTATCCCACTTGATTTTCCAATCCATCCTAGTAGAAATGTTCCATTAGGTCGGTAAGTGAACAACCAACTCTTGGTAGACAATTCGATCTACAAACAACTCGCCAAAGGTTCAACTAGCTCGGCCTCCATAATCAATGACTCGGATCTATTATAGCTCGATTCCAATAAAAACACCTAGGGAGCTTAGTTGTATTCAGAAAATAGCTTGGATTTACATAAAAAAACTCACCATCAACAAAATTCTCGGTGAGCATATCTAGCAATCGGGATCGTAGCTCGTGCACCTTTCAAAACAATTCTCCATTCTTTTAGAGCTCAATCCTTTGAAAGTAGCTCGGTCCACATAAGGATGGGCTCGGTCTCCTCTATTTATGAACTTGGTGTCTCTCTTTTCCACATATATCAGTGCATAATTATACATAGCTTGGTGAGCCAAGGAGTAGCTCGATCGAACACGAGTGTTCATCAAGGTCACCTTTATATTTGAAACAACTCATTCCATGACTCACCAACTCATAAAGGCCAAAATACAAATCCTCAACTCTTCTAACTCCCTTTAGATTTCATGAACTCGTTGGATCTACCGGAGGGATGTATGAAGATGTGTGAAGGCACTCCACTAGATCTTACCATTTAGTGTTGCAAATGGACCCTACTATTAGCCTTTCAACTGAATAAAACTTTGAAACTCAAATGAAGACCAAGAAGAGGAAAATTCCTCTTGTAACTTTCAACTCTCTCAAAGGCCCTAATTATGCCTTGATACTGAAATCTTCATGTGAGCTTCGAATGGCTATGTAAGCATTTTCGGTTATTCAACTTCACCTGGGGGTGAAATTGGATAATAATTTGGCAACTAGTAAGGCCATCTGCATGTTAGATGGACTATGACTAGCTGCTTGTAATTATCCATTAGGCATTGAGTTTGCATGATCATCATGAGCTAACCTACTTTGAAACTTTAACCCCAGAATTAGTTTGCGATGCCACCAAGGCTGCCACTGCTTCTTGAATCCTTCAACTCTTGTAAGAAAATATTGAAATTCATTTTGTGAGAGTAGAAAATTGTGTTAAAAATTAAATTCCATCTTTCCTTACAACTACAATCCATGAGGCTAAATGATGACACATGTAATCGCTACCTTAAAACTAATCCTTGCCAAAACACCGCTAATTTGGACATTATGCAACTCTATTAAACTTTGATTTTTCTCCTAAAAGTTCTGCTTACAACATGTTGCTAAGGGTTGTAGCTGTTGACTTTATGACCTTGCGGGGACACCTAGAAGTTCACCTATGATTGACCTTGAAGGACTTGGAGAGTGAAAACTTACTAAAACTTGTCCTTAATCCTACTTTTAGTTACTCTGCATTTGTTTTATTTTGAAATCTATAAATTTTTCCCACCAATATGAACTTCTTCTACATGTGGGAGGTCTACTGAAACACCATGTACTCTTTGTCTCTGGAGAAAACATGAACAAGACTATATACAAAAGAACAAACCATACATTCCTCAAGTAAGGCATGTAGAATGTGCACAAACACTTCTTTTTCTAAAAACAAACCTACTCTTACCCTACACTAACTAAAGAAATGGAAAACTTCAAACAAAACCAGCCATTATTGATGAGAAATAGATGCCCATTATCACAATTTTCAGCCATGTAGATGATTTGGAATTAGGCACATCTGATATTCAAAGTGAAATATTGGCTATAAATTGGTTTTTTACTCCTTGCATCAAGGTATCAACAAAAAACAAGACAATACCTCTTCTGACTACTTCTCACTTGGTTCCAAAAGGCATTTTGGTTGATCTTTAACACGTAGTGGTTCACCCTCTTGTGTAGAAGCAAGCATGACCTGCTGTGGCTTCTCCCTTGACTCCAAAGAAACCAAGTACTGATTGGGCAAGGTTTGGTCCTTTGAATTTGCCTGACACTCTGAATTCCAACTTCAATAAGAAACTCTTCATGTAGAATTTCCTGGAAAATGTGACTATCTATAACTTGATTTTCTTCGTTGTGCATATTTACTGAGACAACTAATTTCCCTTTGGGTGAATGGTATGAAAGAGGTGAGATCTTCTTGCTCTTTGCCTTTCATGGCAACATGGAACTTCTCTTGAAATGCAACTCACTGTTATTGATTGTAGTGTCTAATGGGATCACTTTTGTATCATTGTAATATGGTGATATTTGTTGTTCACTCAAGAGATCTTCCTTTATTAGTCGAAGACAAAATTTCTCTTGAATAACTTCTTCCTCTAGCATGAAGTTTGAAAAATCAAACTCTTCAAGTATGCTTCTTTTGAGGAATTATTTGGGCAGCAAGGTCTTCTTAAAATATCTCCTCCACCATTGACTCATCAACTAAATCAGATCTTCCAAATGAAATCAAGAAGATTTTGATGATTTCATCCTCATTAAGTGCTCCTAAATCTAATTATGTCTCCTCTAGTTGCTCCTCTTCATTAGAACTTGAGCTAATTCTTTCTCCTCCTCTATGAATGATTTTGCAGCCTAAATTAGATCGGCGACCTATGAAAATATGGTGCCATCATGGACACCATTCTTGCATTGAGCATACAGGTGATGGTCTTCTTCTTGTTTTGTTGCTACTACAAAATCAACCTTAGTCACCACTGGCACATCAACTTTTTCCTCCTCTTTTGGGTTCATCATCAAGAGGAGTTTTCAATTTGAAACCTTTGAGCCCATCTTTTTCAGATTCTCTATCATTTCTTCTTTGTTGGAATCTTCTTCTTGTTTCCCTTGTTTGATTTTTTTATTGTTTTCTTCCCAAGATGAACTTGAGACAATAAGAGGAGGGTTGGGTTGGGTTACAATAAGCTTCACTATCATTTTTGGTGGGGAAGGGATAAAAATTCTTGTTTATTTGGAGGGGATGATTGTTTGGAAGGAAAAAGGACAAAAGAATTGAGATGGGATCGTAGATTAGAATATGGAGAAGGGAACTCAACACTAGGGGAAACCTACGATAGGCTCAAATCTTGATCTCTGCTGAAATGATAAAGCTTGGGGAGGAGAAATAAGAACAAAGAATTAGTGCTTGACTTACCCATTGACAAGTTTATCCTACAATTTTCTCATAGGATTCTATCTCCTCAGTCCATTATGCAAGTTGGGGAAGCATTTCAACCATGAAATAGAGCTTCTATTGTGAACTATAGTCTCTTGGAAAAGGACCTTCCCATGGACAAGGTGCCCTATAGCCAATTTTGAATGATTTTATCTCGAGCCATTTCTCGAGAATGCACCATGTTAGCCTCCACTCTTTGTATCTTCTCCAACAAATCAGTGTTCTCCATGTAATTGTTGTCACTACATGCATACCCTTGTTCTTGATAAGCTCCATAGCCAAACTAGTTTTGACATTGCTCATATGGGTAAGCATAGTGGTTCTGAATTTGATCATAGCACTAATATGAAGGAGTTGTGAAGCTCATTAGAGGCTGATTGCACTATTGCAAGTGTGAATTCCATTGCAGGAATGAAGTCATGATTGCACAACTTCATAGAATGGAAGAAAATGAAAGATGTGGAAAGAAAGATGAATGAAAATGGATGGAAATGGATGAATAAAGGTCTGTAATTTTAGATATTGGGTTGTTTTGACCAAATGGAGTCGCCATATGTGTTTGTAAATGCTTCCAAAAGCTAAAATTCCAACAAGAACACACCAACCTATTGAAATGAAGTCTTCTCCAAATGTTTTAACCTGCACTCCAAATAATGATCTCGACTTCCTTTTGTTGTTCCACTAGGCATGCTAGAATTGTTATCACCAAATTACAACACCCCTCGAATAGCTTGGTTTGAGATGGGGCATTCGGTGTAATTTGTGTAACATTGGGTTATCTCTCAAGTTGTGGGACTTGCGGGCTTGAGATAACCCTCTAGAGAAATTTGGTTCTTGCTCTTAAACTACCTGCCACAAACTACTCCTAATGTAAGCAAGAAAACTATCTAATCCTATTTTAACATTCCAAGGAGATATGGAGAGAGATGCATGAAAGTAAAACTACACTAAGAGTGATGATACACTAGAAAAGGAGGTTGTTAATCACTATCCAACCGCTGAAATGGAGAGAGGTGAGCAATGGAGATGGTGGAAAAGATGCACCACATACCAAAGATAAATTCACATAGAACATCATTCTTTTCCCATTAAACACATCTCTCAAAACCTGTAATAAACATCCAGGATATGCACAATATACCCTGCAATGAAGAGAGGAAAGTAGAGACAACAAAATATGCAAAGGATGGAAAGATGCATCACAAAACACATTCTATTGCTCCATTAAGTTTACACAAAGACAACATTAGTGGGAAAGAGGCAAGAAAATGCCATTACAGAGCTTGGAAAGGAGGCTTAAACTCCACATTCAACCTAATAGAGAAGAAAAGAGAGAGAGGACGGGAGAGAAAATGACTAACTCCTTTTACAAATGAACCCATATTACAATTTATAGAATTGAGAAGAGAGAGAGAATGTAATCCCGAAATTTGTTTTCCAACCACTTGCAAGTGATAATAAATGAGTGAAAATGATGATATTTTACTTGTAAAATACTCCCCATGTTGTCCCATGACTTGCACAAGATAAAGAATGATGCCCATACTCATTTAATGCTTTCTCAACCACCTAGTAATTACTAAGCTTAACTTGGCTCTTTTTTTCGTAAACTTTTCCATTAAATCTACGTCAATTTCTAAATTTCTTGATCTATTTGTATAAGTCTTGGAACCACAATTCCATCGACACCGATTTTGTGAAATTGCGTTCGAAACGATCAAGTTATGAGTTTCGAGTGACTTCACTCCTTTGAGTTTTTCCAGATTGTTTATATTTCACTTGTTTGTGAAATTAACTCCTTGCTTGGAAATTTCATTTAAATTATTTTCTCTCTTCCTAAAGTTTCTTTCATCATTTAAATTATTTTTGAATTTAAAATTGGTGGGCCCATTGTTCTATGTCCTTTTGATTTTCACACTTTTATAGTGCAAAGAGGGGTGGGTAGATGTATTTAAACATTCAAATAATTAGCCATCTCGGCCAACTCGGTCAAGCTAGCTACCTATATGCATCACTTGTTGAACCTTGGTCATTGTCACATTTATTGTCATTGATGTCAAAACTACATAATTTGGAAGAAGTGGCATTGATGGAAAAAATGGTTAATTGGTAAAGTGAGCAAGAAATGAAGATGAAGGTTGATTAGTAGTGTCATCTCACGAGAAAATAGATCACGAAAGCATGCGGAGAATATTGAAGGTTGAACCAGGTGATTTCACCAAAATAATAGCCTTAGGAAAGTGATATCTACATTCTCAAGTAGATAAGGCCTCAGGATGATCAAGGACAAGTTCTAAGGGACTTTGTCAGCTTTTAGGAAAGCCACAGAGATGAGGAGATAACCGCGAGAAGTATCAAGAAAGTCACAAAGGCTAAAGACAACCGTTAAAGCCTAGAGTAGTTGTTAAATTCTAAGGATATCCGCAAAGGTCTAGAAGAGGCCAAGGAGAAGGGTTGAAAGCAGCAAGAAAACTTCGTCAAGTCAGAAGCCACAAGTGAAAAGAATGATGTCGTAGGAGAGAAAGGTGAATTCATTGATCAAGGGAGGACTAGAGACAAAGTTGCAAGTACTTGGAGATAGTTGTAAGCAAAGTCATAAGAAAAAGGACAAGATGTCAAGTAAAGGAAGCAAGAGAAATGATTTCACTAAAGCAGAAGGATCTAAAGGAAAAGTCGCCAAAAGTGATTGATAAGGCCCCGAACATGAAGGAAGAGCCGAACAAGTAAGGATCATATGAAAGCAGAACTGCAGAGGCAAGAAGAGTCTGAATGTAAAGCCATGAAAGATAGAAAGTTATAAGGAGAAGCCACAGAGTAAGGAAGTTTGAAATGAAGCCACACATAGAAGGAAAGACATGAAGAATCAAAAAATCCACCAAGGAAACTAAGGATTGGAGAAAGTTATGGAAGACTATAAAGGTCACAAGTAATAGATATTAAGCCACTAAGCTTGAAAAGCGTGGAAAGGCAAAGCAGATAAGAAGAAAAGTTATGTGATAGTGTAAAACCGTAGGAAGAAAATAAAATCCACAAGAAGTAACAGGAGCCATGGATAACTAAAAAGACTCGAGAAAGAAGAAAAGTCACAAAGACAGAAGAATCCGCGACATAAAGCAAACGTCAAAGAACCTAAGGGAAGTTGTGGATCGAGAAAATATGAACTAGAGACTGCTCGAGGATAATCAAATTAATTCAGATTGGAAGAAGTAAGAGTTTTCATGTAAATCAATGGTGATTCAATGTCTGAAGATTGTGGTTGCGTGTACAACTAGAACTCCACAAATAGAAATGAAGTCCACTGCTCCACCAATTGCAAAATTTAATGCTTGTTGACTTCAAAGTAATTTAGTTACACTCTCCCTGAAGATTCCTGATTCCAAGGTGTAAATTAAATATTGGAGAAGAAAGGGGCTCGTTTATTCCTCGATCACGAGGAAATCCTAAAAATACAAGAAATCTATTTTTAGGATTCGAATCATAAATATTTTTGGTAGATGCATAGAAGAAGGTGTAATCAAGCCTAATATGGGTGTAAAATCTACAGAGTGAGTGACATGCATTTAATAGTCCATATTTTTAGGTGACAGAGTAGGAGAGATTGCATGAAACAAAAGATGAAGTGGTGGATTGGGTTGATTATTTATATAGAGAAAAATAGATGCATTTGTAGAATTTCTCGAGTGGGAAAATGATGCACCAGAACTGAAGGAGCGATAAGAGAGAAGAGGCTCAAGAGAAAAATGATGCATTCAAGCTAAAGGAACAAAAAGAAGAAAAGAGGCTAAAGGAGTAATGCAGGTATGAGGGAAGAGTCTAAGATTTGATCGATGCATTACACATTGATGGAATCAGCAAGAGCACTCTCATGAGCTAAAGAGATGAAGAATTGAAGATCTGAAGAGTAGAGAGAAGAGAGTAAGTGCAGTCGAGCCAAGGATCTTTTCAGAGAAATAAAATGACTCATAACCATTGTTGAACATCTAATGCTAATGAAGATGATACGAGCATAGAGCTATGTAAGGAAATAAGAGGTAGTTGCATGACACGGATATCTTAAAGAGAATAACAAGGAGAAGCTAAGGATAAATTCATTACAGAGAGGAAGAAAGGAGATGTGGTAGAATAATAGAGATCCACCGAGAGAAAAAGAAAAGAGTTATGTGCGAGTATGAGACAACATTATCAAAGCAGAGAAAAGCAAAAAGTTTGATAAGTTGAATGAGAAGAGAGACTAGAAAGAGGTAAAGAAAACATTACATATCTAATTGTGAAGAGTGATTGTAAATGAATGAAAAAGCAAGGTGATCATAATCTGTTGTATGTGCAACATGGAAACTAGATTATCAAAATTTGTGTAAACAACAAGTCTAAGTTGAATCTTAGCATTTTCAGGGGTTTTCTACCTCCTTATGGGGAGTTTCCTCAGTAAGATCAATTTTAGCTGATTAAATTAGGGGTTTGTGCTCCTTTTGGGGTTGGTGCCTCACTAAACAAATCTCTTGTGATGTGTTGTATTCACTTGAGTTATTTGTTGTGTGTAATATCAAAGCAAAGGTGTATGGGTTGGTGCTCCTTGTGGGGTTGATACCTCACTAAAAAAATCTTGTAGGATGTGTAATATTCTTGCAAGTCCTTACTTTGAGTAATATAAGCAACGGTTTCAATGGGTTTTTGTCTCGAAAGGGTTTCCCACATTATATTTGGTCTACTCATGAGAATGTGTGTGTATGCTTCTTATTCTTATAGTCTCATGATTAATATTACATGCTTATAACAATCAATAATAGTTAACAAAGCAATAGATACATAAAAGAAAGAAGAAATTGATTGTAATTTTTATCAACACTGATTCACCCCCTCTCAATTCCTGAAATCTCTAATAATTGGTATCAGAGCGGTAGTTCGCCTGTGTAAAGCTTAACAACTTGGAGTTTATTCTAGAGAAAGATAGGCATGGAAAAATCTACTTATAGAAAGTATCAGGATAATAAGCTCACAAAGAAAGGTTGATGATGGCAATGGAAAGTTGTAGCAACTCCAGAAATGATTCAAATGATGAAGAAGCTAATCTAGAAGCTGAGTTAGAATGTTCTCTAGAGGAATTAGAGAAATCAAGGAAGAAAAATAAGAAATTGAAAGCCTACATCAGTTCTCAAGAACAAGAGGATGCTCAAGAATGTGCAAAAGATGATTCTCAATCGATAAAGTATTGAACTCTCTCAAACTCAAAGATGAAGAAATCACCAAGCTGAAAACATTTGTGATGGAAAAAGGAGAGAAAATTAGACATCATGAAGTGGTGGTGATCCAAATGGAAAAAGAACATGAAGAAAAGATTGAGGAACTTGAGGAAAAAGTCAATTTGATTTCTAAAGCTCTCAGGGAAAAAATTGAAGAATATGAAAAACTCAACTCAGCCATGAAAATATTTGAGAAAGATTTAGACCAGAAAAGCAAGAAAATGTGAAGATCAAGAATGATAAATATGTCTGCCATAAGCTCAAAGCTAAACTAAAGAATCTGAAGACAGAAATGGAACAAATGCAGAATAACATAATAAAACATGAGACTCTCAGAAAATAATTAGAAAAATAAAGGCAAAGGGAGTTGAAAGTTGAATCAAGACAAACATGTTGTCAAAAATGCTTAGAAAATAAGGAGGATGAAAAGGCTAGTTCCAGTATGCAACCAGACAAGAAGCAGACCAAGGTGACCAACAATAGATGATTCAAGTCAATTAGATAACCCAACACATCTAGGTATGAAAGAAAATTTAGTGGATATTGTTATTCATGCTATGGTTTTGGTCATAAGGCCACATAGTGTAAAAGACACAAGGTAGACAAAGAACATCCATAGAGGGATAGTAGATATAAGTCGAGAAGAGTATGATGTGTTTCAATTTTCATGAAAAAGGCACATTGCTAGGTATTGCTTAGAAAAATCCTTAAGATAGTTTAGCATTGATCACTCACATTCAGATAAAAGGATAAATCATGTAATGTGTTATACATGTCATGAATTTGGGCATTATTCAAAGCACTACTGTCAAAATGAACAACCTAAATGCAGTAGTAGACTTCATACCTTCAGATGGAAAGAAAAGAAGGATTCTACCATGAAAATGATTCCTAAGAATCATACAAAAACCACCAAGACTCAAACAGCTCTTGAAGAGAAGAAGATGAGATGGGTATATAGGATCAAGGAAGCAAAACCAGAAGTCAAAGAAGAAAAGAAGGAAAAGAAAATAATATGGGTAGATAATGTAGAGAATCAGATATCCAGCACAAATCAGGCAACAACAAATGATGACAAAGGCAAGAAGAAGGAAGATAAACTAAGTGCAAGTAATGAAGAATTTCTTCCTCAAGCGGTGATAGAGGAAATGCAATATATGTGTCTCACCAACATACAAGTTGAAAAAGATGTCAAGTGATATGACAATCACACCAAGAGATGTAGTCAAGAAGAGTGATAAAAAAAAGACCAGAAAGATAGAACTAAGTCATCATGTTGTTTTGATGACTTCCTGTTGTTCTAACCACGCCTAAGAAGAACATGATATACCTTCTCTAAGATTCTATAAGGTATACCAAATCAAGGAAGCATAGTTCAAAATTCATCATAATGAATTTGAACAAGAAAGTAAAGAATGCTGGTTGGTGCCTGTAGTAGCTATGTAATGTCTCGAGCAAGATGTCAAGGTATGTCATATGTGATTTCTCCATGTTATATAGTGTTGTATGTGTTGAAGTCCTTGTGTATTCCCTTAGCCAACATAGGAAAAGAAAGTTGTCAATTTTTTCCTATTCATGTATGTGTCTCCTTAACCTTTTCATTGGTATAAGTCAAGTGAGAAGTGGTTCCATGAGAGAAATCTTGAATCAATGAACAAGATGGGTGGTATGGTAACAATAAAAGTAGAACAGTCCGATACTCTTTGTGTATGTGTGGATGTGATTGTTTATGTCATAGTGAACCAGATCAATTGGTTGGTTGTTATTAGCAGCACATATCCATGGTGGAAAATGAGTCATGTATAAAATCCTCATGCTTTGAGTGTTGAAATAAGAGCCTATTCAAGTGTCAAAATCAGATTTAGTGTGTTTTGGTCACATGTGAATCTTGATGCTTGAAAATTCCAATCATAAGTGCCTTGCATCAAGTATGTTCTAACGATCCCTCCATGTAGAATGTGTAAAGTACACATGTGTATCCTTGGTATAACTGCATGTTCCAGAATTGACTCTGTCACATAGCCTATTGATCTAAATAAGGTAATGCAAGATCCTAATAATCCGTGAGTTGAGAAAAAGTGACAGAATGTGTATGATGATCTAGATGGTGCAACAATTGGTATCTCCAAACTGAATTGGTCTAGAAAATTAGTTGGGAGTCCTTATGCATACCGCATGATCAGAAATATGTTTTTGAGTAGATTCGGGATGAGTTAATGACTATCTATGGATGAGATTGTGGATAAATCGAGATAGTTTTTTTAAAAATGAGAAAATAAATGCAAGCCGAAAGTGGAAATAAGACACCAAGTAGTGAATAAGTGTCAGGAAGATGAAGACCAAGAAATGAAAAGAGGACATTCATACTACGAGGAAAGTATCTGAGACAGAAATTTGCAACATACAAGATGAAATATAGCCTCAGGAAGAGCATATGGACAAGGAGAGATTAGTGCCAATTCAAGACAATTGGAGTGAAACACAATAAATATCGGAGAGAGAATTTCCAAAAACTAAAAGAACAACATTATCCAAGGGGGAGCTACTAGTGATCAAATGGATCAGTTTTTCTATGAATAGGAAATAGAAAAGATGGGACACGCTCCTAGGGGGAACTAGTTTACTAGTTTATGATTAAAAATTGGAATCATCAGCTCAAATGAAGCATTGTCTCAGAGACATACAAAATCAAGTGAATCAAAAGCATGAGCCAAGAGAGAACCTCTTAAGGTAAGAACACAATAAATCTATCTTACAAGTATATTCATCCTTACACGGCATAGTTGGTCCTTTGCATTATTGTCAAAGGGGAGAGAAAATGAAGTCAGAAACCAACTAATCATATGTCAAAGAGGGGAGAACAAAAACCATGATTGCAGTGTTTTTTCCATCAACGGTTATAGGTTTCTGGGTGTGTTGCCATCAATGATAAAGGGGGGTGATTGTTGTACCTTTTTCATTATCACATGTGTTGTCATTGATGTCAAAGCTACAGAAGTTGGAAGAAGTGGCATTGATGGTAAAAAAGGGTTAATTGGTAAAGTGAGCAAGAAATGAAGATGAAGGTTGATTGGTAGTGTTAGCTCATAGAGAAAGCAACTCAGGAAAGCATGTAAAGAAGATTGAAGGTTAAATAAAGTGATTTCATGGAAATAATGCCCTCAAGAAAGTGATAATGACATGCTTAAGTAGATAATTCCTTAGGATGATCAAGGACAAGTTATAAGGGACTTTGTCAGCTTTTAGGAAAGCCACGTAGATGAGGAGATAGTTGTCAAAGTATTGAAGAAAGATGTCAAAGGCTAAAGGCAACCGCCAAAGCCTAGAGTAGCCTCTTGAAGTCTAAGGATATCCGCAAAGGTCTAGAAGAGGCCAAGGAGAAGGGTTGAAAGTAGCAGCAAAGCCACATGAATCCAGAGAAGCCACAAGTGAAAAGAATAGAGTTGTAGGAGAGAAAGGTGAAGCCACAGATTAAGGGAGGTCTAGAGACAAAGTTGCAAAGCACTGGAGATAGTTGCAAGCAAAGTCACAAGAAAAAGGACAAGCTGCAAAGTAAACAAAACAAGAGGAATGATATCACTAAAAGGTATGATCTAGAGGAAAATTCATCAAGTGTGAATGATAAGGCCGCGAACATGAAGGAAGAGCCACATAAATAAAGATGATATGAAAGCAAAGAAACGAAGGTAAGAAGATTTTGAACGTAAAGTTGTGAAAGGTAGAATGTTATACAGAGAATTTTTGGAGTAAGGAAGTTCGAAAGGAAGCTGCACATAGAAGGAAATTTGTGAAGAATCAGAAAATCCACCAAGGAAACTAAGGACTGGAGAAAGTTGTGGAAGACTATAAAGGTCACAAGTAAAAGATATATAGCCGCAGAAGCTTGAAAAGCCACAAAAAGTCAATGGACAAGAAGAAAATATGGGTGATAGTGTAAAAGATGCAAGAAACAAATAAAATCTGCAAGAAGTAACAGGAGCTACGGAATACTAAAAAGCCTCCGAGAAAGGAGAAAAGTTGCTAAAGAATGGAACAAGCCATGACACAAAGAAAACATAAAGAAGCTAAGGGAAGCCACAGATCGAGAAAATATGAACTGGAGACTGCTCGAGGACAATCAAATTAATTTAGATTGGAAGAAGTAAGAGTTTTCATGTAAATCAATGGTGATTCAATTGTCTAAAGATTGTGGTTGTGTGTACAATGGGAACTTCATAAAGAGCATTGAAATCCACTATTCTAGCTACCAAAATTTAATGCTTGTTGACTTCAAATTAATTCAATTACACTCTCCATGAAGATTCCTGATTCCAAGGTGCAAATTAAATATTGGAGAAGAAAGGGGCTTGTTTATTCCTAATCATGAGGAAATCCTAAAAATACAAGAAATCTATTTTTAGGAGTTGGATCATAAATAATTTCTGGTAGATGCATAGAAGAAGGTGTAATCAAGCCGAATATAGAAGGAGAAAAATCTAGAGTGAGCGGCATGCATTTAATAGTCCATATTTTCAGGCGACAAAGTAGGAGAGATTGCACGACACACAAGATGAAGTGGCAGATTGGGTCGATTGTTTATATAGAGAAAATGGATGCATTTGTAGAGTTTCTCGAGTGGGAAAACAATGCACAGAACTGAAGGATTGATAGGAGAGAAGAGGCTCAAGATAAAAATGATGCATTCAAGTGAAGGAGAAAAAATAAGAAAAGAGGTCGAAGGAGTAATGCAGGTATGAGTGTAGAGTCTGAGATTTGATCAGATGCATTACAAATTGATGGAATCAACAAGAGCACTCTCATGAGATGAAGAGATGAATAGTTGAAGATTTGAAGAGTAGAGAGAGAGAGAAGAGAGTAAGTGCGGTCGATCTAAGAAGCTTTTCAGAGAAAGAAAATGACTCAGAACCATTGTTGAACATCCAATGCTAATGAAGATGAGATGAGCAAAGAGTTGTGCAAGGAAAGAAGAGGTAGCTGCATGATGTGGATATGTTGAAGAGAAGAGCAAGGAGAAGCTAAGGAAAAGTCATTGAGAGAGGAAGAAAGGAGACGTGGAAGAATAATAGAGATCCTACAGTAGAGAAAAAGAAAAGAGTTGTGTGCAGAAGGAGACAACATTATCAGATGAAGAACTAATGTGCAAAGAAAAGTAGAAAGTTTGATAAGTCGAATGAGAAGAGAGACTAGAAAGAGGTAAATAAAAATTGCATATCTAACTATGAAGAGTGATTGTAAATGAATGAAAAATCAAGGTGATCATAATTTGTTGTATGTGCAACATGGAAACTAGATGATCAAAATTTGTGTAAACAATAAGTCTAAGTTGTAGGTTAGAATTTTAAGGGGTCAGTAACCTCATTGTGGGTAGGTTCTTACAGAAGATTAGTTGTAGCTAATTAAATTATGGGTTGGTGCTCCTTGTGGGGTTGGTGCCTCACTAAACAAATCTCTTGTGATGCATTATATTCACTTGAGTTCTTTGTTATGTGTAATATCAACAAAGGTGTAAGGGGTTGGTGCTCCTTGTGGGATTGATGCCTCACTAAAAAAATCTTGTAGGATGTGTAATATTCTTACAAGTCCTTTATTTTATTAATATAAGTAACGGTTTCAAAGGGGTTTTTTTCCCAAAAGGGTTTTCCCCTATTATATATGGTCTACTCATGAGAATGTGTGTGTATGCTTCTTATTCCTATAGTCTCATGATTAATATTGCATGCTTATACAAATAATTAATAGTTAACAACAACATATATAAAGAATAAAGAGGAAATTTATTATAATTTTTATCGCACCGATTCACCCCCTCTCAAAGTGCTCGAAATATTTAACACTACCGACTTGCCACGTTAAAAATCTGCATACCTTCCCCACCGCTGAGATTTTGGTTTACATTTGGCTTGTTTTGCATTGCCAACTCGGGGCCTTTTATTGCATCCAATGACCACTATTATTTTCTAGCTTGACTTTGTGCATTTTGGCCACATTATATTTCTCGAGACCCTACCCAATGTGTTTTGTGCCTCGAATTTCCACATCTCCCGCAACACGGGCCTCATACACTCCCATGGCTCGCACTCACCCCTAATCCCTTTGACCCCTCCATGGGACATTAACTGCATCCGCCCACACCCCATTCCATGCGGTCATTTCGGCCTTTTTGGGCCCACATGTCTTAAGTGTCACTCATGCATTGAGTGACTAAGTTCGTTGTACTACCTTTCCTCCCACACTCCACCCGTGCCACGTGGACCGCTCAACTCCACCTCCTCCACATAACATAGTCCCGCGGCATTTTCATGTTTTTGAGTCCCGCATGTCCCATGCCTGAGGGCCTCCTTGGCTCTTTTCCTCCGTAACTCCTACATTCCTCTTCTCGTGGAGATTTGAGACTTGATGAACTCACGTCCCAACTCACCCGGGCCATTTCGGCTATCTCCCTCCACCTTTTCCGCATTGGTCTACACTGAGTTCCTTATGAACTCATCGAGCTAACAACTTCTCCCTCACCAAATTTTCTAATTTCCTCAGCTTGTAGAACCCCTTGCTCAAGCAATACTCCATTTTTTCGGGCTTGCATCCATCTTGCTTTGTTCAATCTTCTCTTTTCTGATATAATTCCATTCCAACCCGATGAGATCTAGAGGTAACTTAGCCATGTTTGGTAACGAATCACTTTTTCCATGCATCAAGACATCCTTAGTGCAAAATGACTTAGTCACATCGAGATGAGATCATCCCTCTGGGATGGGCTCGATAAGCTTGGGGAACTCAATTCTCTCTCTTAGTTCCACTATTTTAAATGACCCTCTCTTCGAACCCGAATGACACTTCGAGTTCTCCCGCGTTTGTTAGGTGCTTCCAACCCCATCATTTTGCTTGGTTCTTCATGTTACACCAGGTCAATCAAACTCCAATGTAACTCGGCCTCCCAATGAAGGATTCTCTTTTTTTTTTACTAGGCCATTGTGAGTTCATTGCCACTATAAACTAATTTGGCCCCAAAGCTTGGATTCCAATTTGAGGCTCATCTTATTATTAGAAAATGAGCTTCATGAGCTTCAGATTATATCTCAATACTATCTTGTTCAATTCTCATTCATCCAATGAGTTTTGCACTCCTAAAGCAACAACCTAGTCTCGCATACGAATAACTCGGCTCAATTAAAAGGAATAAATCATATCTCAAGAATGTACCCAAATTCATGAGTCAAGATTTCGGTGGCTTTGAGCTCAATGTCCTTTGATGAGCATGGTACATCCCTTTATTCTAAGCCACCCATATGTTTCGTGGGACTTCTCCCACTTGATTGTCAATCCATCCTGGTAGAAATGTTCCATTAGGTTGGTAAGTGAATGACCAACTCTTGGTAGACAGATTCGATCTATAAATAGCTCACCAAGGGTTCAACTAGCTCGGCCTCCACAATGAATGACTCGGCTCTATTATAGCTCAATTCCAATAAAAACACCTAGGTAATTTTGTTGTATTTAGCAAACAACTCATCTTTACATAAACAACTCACCATCAAAGAAATGCTCAAAGAACATATCTAACAATTGGGCTCATAGCTTATGCACCTTTCAAAATAGTTGGCCATTCTTTTAGATCTCGATCCTTTGAAAGTAGCTTGGTACACATAAGAATGGGCATGGTATCCTCTCGTTTATGAACTCGATGTTTCTCTTTTCTTCATAACTTGGAGAACAATTGTACACAACTCGCTGATCCAAGGAGTAGCTCAATCGAACACGGTGTTCATCCAGCTCACCTTTATATATGGAACAGCTTGGTCCATGACTTGGTCAACTAATAAAGGAAAAATGCAAATCCTCAACTATTCTAACTCCCTTTAGATTTCATGAACTCACTAGATCTACCAGAGGGATGTATGAAATTGTTTGAAGGCACTCCACTAGATATTACCATTTAGTGTTCAGTAAGCGGACCCTACTTGTCGGCCTTCCAACTAAATAAAACTTTTAATATCAAATGAAGACAAAGAAGAGGAAAAATTCCTCTTGCTACTTTCAACTCTCTCAAATCCCCTGATTCTACCCTCGACACCGAAATCGCTCGTGAGCTTCGAATGGCTATGTAATCATGTTCAATCATTCAACTTCACCGGGGTGAAATTAGATAACAATATTCTTGAGGTTTATTGCTATTGTGCTTCAATTGAAGTTCGTCAATTTTTGTTTTTCAACTAAACCCTAGGAGGGTTTAACATAGTTCCCGAGAAGAGTCTACTTTTTATGAAAACCTCTAACTCCACTTTCGAGGTCCGAGATCATTCATTAAGGTCTTTCCTAACCTTCTTAAGGAAAATATACTACCAACATTACTTACCTATGTCCACAATTTATGAAATGGCTCAGATTTCTCTTCTTTTGACTAAAATGGCAAGGTTCAGTCATCATTGGCATCCATTTCATAGTGTTTTAGCCTTAAATACTCTTAAATACATAGAGAAATCTTGATCATGAATATTGTTTTTATTCTTCATTCTATTAATTTATTTCAATAGAAATATATTATTTTTCTTGTTTCATTCTATTATTTTCTTGCATATTAGACAAGAAGAAAAACTACCTAAAATTACTAATATCTAACAAAATCCTCATCAAAGATGTCACTTTCTTAAAAACCCCAAATATATATTCAATGTATTTTTCCGGGAAGGGTTAAGTAAGAGGAAAAATGGTAATTGTATATCAAGCTTTGATCCAAATTGAAAAAGGTATCCACATACTTAGATCATCCCTTAGACCTACAATCAAATAGTTATCAAGGTTAGTGAGTCACCAAAAATGAACATAGATAATCTTTAAAAGAGGGGAACCGTTGGCCCAACAAGATTTACAAATTCTAAAGGACATTCAAATATTGTTCAATATTTTTCATTGATCGTTTGTTTGCCTCTCAAGTTTGGCATGTAATAGCATATCTATTTGGGATCAACAAACCCTAACTAAAATCTACCAAATAACTCCTTCAAAAATAGATGTTTTATCCCGTGGAAATACAAAATTTCCAGCTCTTTGAATTATTCTAGGAAGATGTGGATAGAATGAAATAATAGAATGTTTACTTAAAAGTAAAATGTTGGCTCAAAGAATTCTCATATTTAAAGCAAATATTAGAGAAATCGTAATAACTTGTATCTCCAAAACCTTTCAAGACTCGACTCACCCAACATAGTTAATCGTCAAATGGCCAAAGGATGAAATATACCTTTTGTTATAAAATGAAATGGATTCCAAAGCAAAATGGGTAACACCTCAAAATAATTGGCACAAATATAAATTTTGATGGAGCTTGAAGATTGAAAAATTTTACTATTTGGATCAAAGTTTAAGTTTTAACTTTGACATTTGCCAAATTTAAACAAATTTGTTAAGACCATGTTTGATTCTTACACAGTTCAAGAGAAATATATTGTTTTTTATTCTTTTCATTAGTTTTGAATATGCCATCAGTTATGAATATGTAATCAATCATTATTATTGTTATGGGATGATTTATATCTTCCCATAAATTAACATGTTCAATTGGTTTTGATACCAACTCAACATTATATCCAGTTATTACAAGCTTCAAAATAATTATATTGTTTTTATTCTTCCATTCTTTTCTTTTCATAGGAAAAAATTCTAAAATATATTGGATAGGAACCAAAATTATCAAATCATAGCTTTAAAACTCATAATCAAATTTCAAAATCACCCTTCAAATTCACAAAATAATTTAACTTCAAATTTTAAAATGTAATTTCTAATCTTTACATGTCAATACTCATCATTGTCAAACCGTCCACCATCAAAAATTTAAAAAAATAATTTAAATTTAAATTTAAAATTTAATTTCTAATCTTTACCGCCAACACTTACCTTGTTACGGTCATAATACCAAATGGGCCCCAAATTTTGGGATTATAAATGTCGGTCTTAGTAATACTGAGTCATAAGGGTTATGTTTGTAAGTTTTAAATGCCACTTAGGACCACATCATATTACCAAGTTTATAGTTGTAACCTACATTGTTTCCACTAACCATCATGAATCTCCTATGGATATCACTAGGTGGGCCACAACTCTGTACACCCCTTATATCATGGCTTTTAATTTTTCTTTTGGATTTTAATGTTTATCATTTGTATATATTCTAAAGGTTAATCAAATGGGTATGAAATATGACTAACATAAGATGTCTTATAGTTAAATTTTATAGAGGAAAACCTAAGAACTATGATTCTTAGGTACCTTTAAACCTATCCTAAGGAAAGAGTGTGATCTCACCTACATCCTAAGTGTGCATCAAGTAAGAGGAGTAGAAAAAAGTGAAGATGTAAAGATGAAAGAGTGATACGATGAAGGATAAAGCTAATATTTGACCATAAGGATATATTTTATTCATATTGAATGGAGGCTAATAAGAGAGATGAATTAAGAAGTATAGGAATTGTAGATCACTATACCTATGGTAGATTCATCTCAATAACAAAGAGTGGTAGTATAAACCCACAATAGCTCCATCTCAAGAACAAATATTATAGTACCGAAATGGTGAAACAATGTACCAAAATATCCATGGAAGAAACAAATGGAAGAACAACCCTAAGTTGTAAATATATCAATAGGAGGGTGTAAATAAGAACTATAAAGTAAATTACCAAAGTATACCACACAAAAGGACATTTGTTGTATAACTCTAAGGGGGATAATATGTCATAAGAAGGATGTAAAAATAATATTAACACAAAATACCAAAGTAACTCAAATAAAAGGAAAAATTATGTATAAACCCAATCAAGATAGTTGTTACAAGGATGAAAAATTAGATCTAGGATGGGAGGTGTTAGTTGGGAATTTTAATACTCTAAACTAACACTTGTCTATTTAAAAATGTAGATATAAAGGACGTAATGTGTTACCAAAAATATGTACTAATTGACTTGTATATATAATAAGATGAAAGGGGTTAGCCAAAAATTACACTAAGTAACCTATAGATGCAATAGGATGTAAGGGGTTAGCCAAATTTTTACACTAAGTGAAATACGAGATATAATAGGATGTATTTGGTTAGCCAAAAATATATATGAACAATCCTATAGATATAATATGATGTAAGAAATTATAAAAAAACTTTGTACTAACTAACCTAAAAATTTAATAGGACACAATTGGTTAGCCAAAAATATACATTAACCATATTGTATATATGATAGGATGTAAGGGGTTAGCCAAAAACTACTCTAACTAGATTTCATATATAATAGGATGTAAGGGTTTATCCAAAAATATGAATTTACTTGCTTATATAAATAATAGGATGCATGGGTTGTAGATATAGTAAAGTATGGTAAAATGCATATATAGAAAATTCATAGAGGTTGTGTGATGAAAATAAAAACATCCTCTATAACATCACGGGCCTTCTACTAAATTTTGTATTATGTGTGAATTATGGTGTCCTCAATGTATTTAAATACCTTTGAGATCTTATGGCATATCACATATTGTGTTGTCACCATGGTTTCCTCCACCCTTATGGAGGTCAGTAATAGGAGTTCATAGTACATGTCCATCATAGAGAGAAAGAGATGGGATAAAAAGAGGATGGAATTTTACCTAAAAAGAAAAGGGAAATGGTACCTCAAGTGGCCTAAGGTGAGTATAAATAGGTGTATCATCTATAGGATGGAGGACTACAGCAAAAAAGGTAGCGGTAACCAAATCCTTGACTCTAGGTGGAGGAGAGTATAACTTCTACATAGGATTTTTCGGGGTACCTAATAGGTTGTTGATGAATGAAAAAACTCCATGATGAAAGGAAAAAAATTGAGGAAAAGTGGGAGGATGGGATATTTGTTGACTATGTTCCTCATGAACTTCAACTTCAATCTTCTTCATGTGTTTCTTATAGGCTTGATAATCCTTAACACCATGCATCAATGCCTCATGCCAAGTGAAAATCCTACAAGTTCATTGAAGGAAGATGAATTCATCATGGTAGGAGGTACAGGTGAAGATTTCAAATAAGGTGAGAAAATGTATATGATATGATATCTAACCAAAGGATATAACCCTGGTTTTGGCTCATGAATTGTGTAAAAGGAGGATCAACAATAAGAAACCTAATCAAAGGAACTATCAAGGATTTTGGTTAAATATTTTATTTTCTCATTAGTCATGGGACAAGATAATTACCTAGAGGATCCATGGTGAGGTTTGAGATTATCTTTGAAAACTAAAAAGCATCCCCTATAACATCATGGACCTTCTACTAAATTTTGTATCGTGTGTGAATTATGGTGTCCTCAATGTATTTAAATACCTTTGAGATCTTATGGTATATCTCATATTGTGTTGTCACCATGGTTTCCTCCACCCTTATGGAGGTCAGTAATAGGAGTTCATAGTACATATCCATCATAGAGAGAGAGTGATGGGATAAAAGAGGATGGAATTTTACCTAAAAAGAAAAGGGAAATGGTACCTCAAGTGGCCTAAGGTGAGTATAAATAGGTGTATCATCTATAGGATGGAGGACTACGAGAAAAAAGGTAGCAGAACCAAATCCTTGACTCTAGGTGGAGGAGATTATAACTTCTACATAGGATTTTTTCGGGGTACCTAATAGGTTGTTGATGAATGAGAAAAAACTCCATGATGAAAGGAAAAAAATTGAGGAAAAGTGGGAGGATGGGATATTTGTTGACTATGTTCCTCATGAACTTCAAATTCAATCTTTTCATGTGTTTCTTATAGGCTTGATAATCCTTAACACCATGCATCAATGCCTCATGCCAAGTGAAAATCCTACAAGTTCATTGAAGGAAGATGAATTCATCATGGTAGGAGGTACGGTGAATATTTCAAATAAGGTGAGAAAATGTATATGATATGATATCTAGCCAAAGGAGACAACCTTGGTTTTGGCTCATGAATTGTGTAAAAAGGAGGATCAACAATAAGAAACCTAATCAAAGGAACTATCAAGGATTTTGGTTAAATATTTTATTTTCTCATTAGTCATGGGACAAGATAATTACCTAGAGGATCCATGGTGACGTTTGGGATTATGTTTGAAAAATAAAAAGCATCCCCTATAACGTCATGGACCTTCTACTAAATTTTGTATCATGTGTGAATTATGGTGTCCTCAATGTATTTAAATACCTTTGACATTTTATGGCATATCTCATATTGTGTTGTCACCATGGTTTCCTCCACCCTTATGGAGGTCGAGTAATAGGAGTTCATAGTACATGTCCATCATAGAGAGAGAGTGATGGGATAAAAAGAGGATGGAATTTTACCTAAAAGAAAAGGGAAATGGTACCTCGAGTGGCCTAAGGTGAGTATAAATAGGTGTATCATCTATAGGATGGAGGACTATAGAAAAAAGGTAGCAAATAACCAAATCCTTGACTCTAGGTGGAGGAGAGTATAACTTCTACATAGGATTTTTTCGGGGTACCTAATAGGTTGTTGATGAATGAGAAAAACTCCATGATGAAAGGAAAAAAATTGAGGAAAAGTGGGAGGATGGGATATTTGTTGACTATGTTCCTCATGAACTTCGACTTCAATCTTCTTCATGTGTTTCTTATAGGCTTGACAATCCTTAACACCATGCATCAATGCCTCATGCCAAGTGAAAATCCTACAAGTTCATTGAAGGAAGATGAATTCATCATGGTAGGAGGTACAAGTGAAGATTTCAAATAAGGTGAGAAAATGTATATGATATGATATCTAACCAAAGGAGACAACCTTGGTTTTGGCTCATGAATTGTGTAAAAGAAGGATCAACAATAAGAAACCTAATCAAAGGAACTATAAAGGATTTTGGTTCAATATTTTATTTTCTCATTAGTCATGGGACAAGATAATTACCTAGAGGATCCATGGTGAGTTTTGGGATTATCTTTGAAAAATAAAAACATCCTCTATAACATCATGGACCTTCCACTAAATTTTGTATTATGTGTGAATTATGGTGTTCATAATGTATTTAAATACCTTTGAGATATTATGGTATATCTCATATTATGTTGTCACCATGGTTTCCTCCACTCTTATGGACATCAGTAATAGGACTTCATAGTACATGTCCATCATAGAGAGAGAGTGATGGGATAAAACAAGGAGGGAATTTTATTTGAAAGGAAAAGAGAAATCGTACCTCGAGTGGCCTAAGGTGAGTATAAATAGGTGTATCATCTATAGGATGGAGGACTACAGCAAAAAAGGTAGTGGTAACCAAATCCATAACTCTAGGTGGAGGAGAGGATAACTTCTACATAGGATTTTTGGGGGTACCAATAGGTTGTTGATGAATGAGAAAAAACTCCATGATGAAAGGAAAAATGTTGAGGAAAAGTGGGAGGATGGGATAGTTGTTGACTATGTTCCTCATGAACTTCAACTTCAAGCTTCTTCATGTGTTTCTTATAGCCTTGGCAATCCTTAACACCATGCATCAATGCCTCATGCCAAGTGAAAATGGTACATGTTCATTGATGGAAGATGAATTCATCATGGAAGAGGTACAGGTGAAGATTTCAAATAAGGTGAGAAAATGTATATGATATGATATCTAACCAAAGGATACAACCTTGTTTTTGGCTCATGAATTGTGTAAAAGGAGGATCAACAATAAGAAACCTAATCAAAGGAACTATCAAGGATTTTAGTTCAATATTTTATTTTCTCATTAATCATGGGACAAGATAATTACCTAGAGGATCCATTGTGAGGTTTGGGATTATCTTTGAAAAATAAAAACATCCTCTATAACATCATGGACCTTATACTAAATTTTGTATCATGTGTGAATTATGGTGTCCTCAATGTATTTAAATGCCTTTGAGATCTTATGGTATATCTCATATTGTGTTGTCACCATGGTTTCCTCCACCCTTATGGAGGTCGAGTAATAGGAGTTCATAGTACATGTCCATCATAGAGAGAGAGTGATGGGATAAAAAGAGGAGGGAATTTTACTGAAAAGAAAATGGAAATGGTACCTCGAGTGGCCTAAGGTGAGTATAAATAGGTGTATCATCTATAGGATGGAGGACTACAGCAAAAAGGTAGCGGTAACCAAATCCTTAACTCTAGGTGGAGGAGAGTATAACTTCTACATAGGGTTTTTTCAGGGATATCTAATAGGTTGTTGATGAATGAGAACAAAATCCATCATCAAAGGAAAAATGTTGATGAAAAGTGGGAGGATGGGATAGTTGATGACTATGTTCTTCATGAACTTCAACTTCAAGCTTCTTCATGTGTTGCTTATAGGCTTGATAATCCTTAACACCATGCATCAATGCCTCATGCCAAGTGAAAATCCTACAAGTTCATTAAAGGAAGATGAATTCATCATGGTAGGAGGTACAGGTGAAGATTTAAAATAAGGTGAGAAAATGTATATGATATGATATATAACCAAAGGAGACAACCTTGGTTTTGACTCATGAATTGTGTAAAAAGGAGGATCAACAATAAGAAACCTAATCAAAGGATTTTGGTTCAATATTTTATTTTCTCATTAGTCATGGGACAAGATAATTACCTAGAGGATCCATGGTGAGGTTTGGGATTATATTTGAAAAATAAAAAACATCCTCTATAACATCATGGACCTTCTACTAAATTTTGTATCGTGTGTGAATTATGGTGTCATCAATGTATTTAAATACCTTTGAGATCTTATGGTATATCTCATATTCTTTTGTCACCATGGTTTCCTCCACCCTTATGGAGGTCAATAATAGGATGTTATCCAAAATGTGCCCCTTGCTCATTTTTGTGGCTAACTCCTTTCATTCTTCCCTCTCTTGTGCCTCAGTCATAATTTTTTTCTTTTTAGGCACTCAAAGCTTTCTGGAAATGGCACCATTGGATAGAGCTCTCTCTCAGCTTTCTAGAAAGGTAAAGTTTTCCTCCTAACTCCATGTATTTTTGAAGTTATGGCTCAGCGGAGTTTTGTGGGAAATTTTCCCCTGAAAGGCCCGCAACCAATGAGATGCTGCCACGTGTCCAAGGAAGTGGCGAGGTTCGGAGGAAAACTTGGTTTTTTACCAAGTGTTTTGGTGAAATTTCAAACGGAAGATTTTTCCCCGCAGCCCGCCCGATGAATCGAGATGATGCCACATGTCCAGGGAAGAAATTTGAAAAAATTGGCTAAGTGCTGCGCATGGAAAATTTTGAACTAAAGGTCTGCACATCATATGATGCCACGTGTCCTATGGCGTGGGAGTTGCGGAGGGCAGAGGAGAAGTTGGAATTTTAGCGAAGTGTTTTGCCAAAGTTCAAAAGGTGAGTTTTAGCCCGCTGCCCCCGTCAATCAATCATGTTTCGACACGTGTCACCGAAGCCCGGAAAGGCAGAGCGCAGGAGGAAATTGGGATTTTTCCCAAAGTTTGCGCACAAAGGTAAAAAATTTTGTGGATGGCCTATAACCAATGAAATGCCGCCACGTGCCTTGGGATGGCGAAGGGCGGGGAGAATTTGGGAAATTTTCCCAAAGGAAAAACAAAGGAAATTTTAAAAGGTAAGAGCCCGCCCCCAAAATGCGAGCCAATGGAATCTCACCACGTGTCCAGGTGGCACCAAAAAACTTCAAAAATACCACATGAGAAATTAGAAGGGGCAAGCTCTCACCCAATGGGATTATACCACGTGTCCAAGTCAAAAATGGTCAAAATGGCCCATGGAAGATTCAGGAAGGAAAGGGCCGCACCCAATCAATGTGTGACATGTGTTCTCGACTCGTCGGCCCTACGGGGAAGATTTGGAAAATTTTCCAAGGGAAAAAACAAAGAAAAATGAGGCAGGATAGGCCTAAGCCAATCAAAGCATGCCACGTGGCACCTGGAAAGGTGGAGCATGGAGATTTTTTGGGAAATTTTCCCAAATGCAAAAAAAGTGGAAAAATTCAAATTTTCGCCTGCCAATCCGATTTGGCCTTGTTTTGCCCTAAAATTTCAAATGGCCATATCTTTCAATCCAGAGCTTAGTTTTTCACGTTCTTGATATCAATAGAAAGTGGTGAAATTATCTACAAGATTCCAGGGTCTTTTTGAATTTTGATGGAGTTTGAGAGAGAAAATCAAAAAATTCCTCTAGCACATGGTCATGGATAGAAATGACATTTCAACCCCATTTTTAATGAAGAATGGCTCACATTCTCTCCCAAAGCATGGCTAAAAATTTTAGGGCATGGGCTTGTAAGGATGTCCATGTTGTTTTGATTGCATTTTGGTCAATGGTTGAATCTCTTCCACGTTTTCCGTGTTTCTCTCTCCTGGGCTCGTCCCTTGCACTGTAAAAGCCAGATTTGGCTCATTTTCGAAGGAGGAACATTTTTGTGTATAGCAGATCCTTTTTTCACCTTAGAAGTGACTTGGTGGAATATTTGACCTTTTCTAAGAACTGTAACCTATTTTCTACCTCTCAGGTGTTGTAATGCATGTATTTTGATATTAAAATGACAATGCAAGCTTTATGAATGAGTTTCAATCCTCTGCTTATGTTGTTTGCTTCCTTTCTTATCTTTCATTACATGTCATCAGTTTGTGTATGATTTTTGTTACATTTCCATGATTTGTGTCAATCTGCAGAAGTAAAAAATGTTCACCACTCCTTTGGTGTATCACCTTATTAGCACTAGTTTCAAGTTTTTGCATTCTCTATCTCTGTCCACTTTGGAATTTAGAGTAGGATTTTGAGCTTGAAACCTTTGTGTATCTTACAAGTGATATACCTTATCAAAGGAGTTGAGGAACCAACCTCTAATCTGGAGATTCCTTTCCCATTTTACAAGTCCCACACTTGGGGAAAGGATTCAATGTTGTGTAATCACATTGGATGCTTAGGATGATCAAACTAGAAATCTGATCAACATCCAAGGGTGCTACTGATTTGCAACAACAATTTTGGCATGCCCAGTGGGACCTTAGAGGTCTTCATCTTCATTACAACAAATTGATGTGCATTTGTTGCAAGTTTCTTGCTTAAAAGAGCCCTAAATTACACATCTGGTGACTCCAAGGAAGAAGAATCAGCTGGTTTTAGCAGTACAGACCTAAAAACTCATGAGAAGAATCACCACAAGGTCAAGAGTTGGAGAAGAAGAAGTGTTGTTTGAGTATCTGCAGTTATCTCCAAGAAGAAGGCAAAGAGGGAGGAGGATTCAAAGGTCTCCATCTCCACCAAACAGAACTCTCTCAACTCCTCCACCTAGTAGGCCTTTCATTCAATCAACAAGGGTTTTGAGGCCAATCAGAATGGCACAAAACAACCCCTATGTCAATTTCACTGGCAGCAGCCCACTTTCTCTCAATGCATAAAATCCAATTCCAGTTGCAGCATTGAAGAACATCCCATACTTTACTGGAGAGAATCAGACTACTCCTGGTGATCATGTCAAGGATATTGCTAACATTTGTGCAATCCATGAGATCAATGAGATGCAAGTTGTTGTCAAACTACTGGCATCTTCATTCAAAGGGAAAGCTTTGCAATGGTTTAGGAGTCTTGCCTCAGGTTCTATTCAAAATTGGAATCAGCTATGTATAGCCCTCCATGAGCAGTTTGGAGAAAAGGGAGACAACTTGTCCCTTTTGGAGCAGTTGACAACCATCAAGGATCTCCTAATGAGTATCCGATTGACTTCAACTTCAGATTTCAAAGGACTTGGGAGAGAATTCCAGTGGCAGTCAAGCCAATAGTAGAAGGTGCTTTTCTTTATTACCTCAAAGCTTTAAATTCGATATTTGTATGTTAATTTAGTCCATAAGAGGCACAACTATTCCTATTACTTATAGCATTGCCATTAGAGCTGAAAAAATTTTGATTCAAGCCGTGGCAAGCTAGCTCCTAGGCCTCCAATGCCACTGTTTCCAAGTTTAGAGAGCCCAAACACTAATCAAGTGCCTAATTTAGCTCCTACTCCCATTCCTAGAAATCAAAATTCAAGTGAAGCTTCTACTTCATCTTCTAGTGCCTCGAATGAACTTCAAGAAGTCATGAAGCAATTGCAAAATTTAGGTAATGAGTTGGTTACACTCAAGAGGCAGCAAGCCCAAGGTTTTAGACCTCCCTTCCAGCCTCAAGCTTAGCCTAACAGGCAGCCATATCAACCCCAAAGACCACCCAATCCAGCTGCAAATCTAAATCAAGCAAGGCCTCCCCGCCAAGACCATTTCAGCCCTATAATCCCAATGCTACATCTGCATCTAAAGCATTAGTGCCAGTACAAAACAATATAGCTCAAGAGTATGATTGGTGTTTCCCATGCAATGAACCTCATAACCAATCCATGTGCTTCAACGGTGCCTTAAATCAAGCATTAATGGTGATAACAACTGGTGTGGAAGGTGAAGGTATTCAAGAAATGTTTCAGTAGCAGTCAGCTCCAAATGATACCACACTGGTAAACTGGCAGGCAGAATATTTTTGTGGCATGAATCAAACAGTTACCCAAAGTGTTGCATCCAACACAAGATCAAAAAGAAGAAATTTGGGTGAAGAACAGCCATTAGCTCCAAGTAATCCACAACCTTCTATCACTCCACAAATCATTGGCAAACAAAACTTTGTTCCAGACACAAAGGCTGCCTAAAAACAGCTCCTAAGCCAACTCAAATACCAGCTTGTTTCTACCCATGTGCAAGGAATGAATGTGCAGGCCAAGGGACACCAAAAGGATACTTCATCTCCATTCAATATCATTGACCAGATGAAGAAGACAAATGTAAACATATCAATGTTGAAATCACTATATATCCCAAGCCAAAGAGATTTGCTACAAGCTGCCATGAAGGACTAGTCAACTTCAAATCAACAGTCCAAATGCAAGAGAAGGTGCTCACAAATGCTAACTAGCCTGAGGGGAATCATGGAGGATAGAAAGGTAAGATGTTAAAGCCCCCTCCATTCTATGTTTCATTGATCATTGGGAACCAATTAGTACACAATTTCATGATAGATTTTGGGCAAGTAGTTCAAGAATGCCCAAGAAAATAGTTGATCAGTTGGGAATTCAGTATGAGGTCATATCCAAAGGGGTAGTGCAATTGGATGGGACAGTAGTAACAATAGTTGGAGTGATAAAAAACTTGAGTCTTACCTTGCATGCCTACCCCAACGTTGTTGTTTTGCAAGATGTCTCAGTAATAGACCTTCCACCACTCTTTGCCCTATGTTTGTCAAGGGATTTCACAGCCAAGATTGGAGGTTACTTATCTGCTGATTGGTCACACATGTTGTTCAGAACGAGATATGGAACCAAGGCCACAATCAGATCTGAACCTATTGTAAACTTTCACATTGAGCCTTACACTCCAAGTCAAATCAATACCAATTGTTGAGCGTTTGATCGAGAGGATTACCCAAGCACCGATGAAGGCGACACCAAGGTAGAAAGCATCCCAGATCTAATTCTTGATGAGTGGGAAAACAAGGTGCATGCTTTTGATCCTTATCAAGAAATAGAAGAATCTAAGTTAGGAGTCTATTGCATGCATGAAGAAAATCAGCCTATTCCTAGCATCACCAAGCCAGACCACAAGGATGAAAATGAGGTATGGCAATTTTTTTTTGATGGATCAAGGAGTAGACAATGTGGAAGATTTGGAGTATCCTTGAATCCTAAAAAGTGTATTTTTCTAGCCCATGAAGGAAAACTCCTTGGCCACATTATCTCCAAAGAAGGATTAGCAATTGATCCAGAAAGAGTTGAAGCCATAAGAGCCCTACCATTGCCAAGCCACAAGAAGGCCCTTCAAAGTTTCTTGGGGAGAATTAATTTTGTTCGAGAGGTTTGTCCCAAGTTTTGCAACCCTAGTCAAGCCTATCACCAAGATGTTAAAGAAAAGCATGGATTTCAAATGGAAAGTAGAAGGCAAGGAAAGTTTTGAAGCAATCAAAGAAGCCATCTCTCAAGCCCCAACTCTCATCAACCCGGATTTCTCCAAGGATTTCATCCTCTATGCATTTGGGGGTGATGATACTATTTCTGCAATTTTGGTACAGCAGAACAAAGACAATGATGAGCAGCCAATTTATTTCTTCAGCCAAATCCTAGAGGACTATGAGGTGAAGTATTCCTTCATTGAAAAGCATGTTCTTGCAGTAATCAAAAGCTTGAAGAAATTCAAGCATCTAGTTTCAAACAACAAGGTCCAATTGCTGGTTTCTCATGTGGGAGTTAAAGACTTCCTCCTCAACAAAGACTTGAATGAAAAAAGGGCAGGTTGGATTACTCGTGTCATGGAGTATGACATTGAGATCAAAGTCACCAAGCTGGTCAAAGGAAAAGGATTGTGTGAGCAGCTAATTTTGAGCAGACAAAAGGAAGCATGCAATGAGAAGGAGGTTGTTTTGGTGTTGCAAGACAACCATGAGAGAGGAAGCACTCAAGAGGAGAATGATGATGCCCTCACTCCTTGCTGGACCCAAGATATAATGCACTTCCTAAGCACAGGCCTATGCCCTCCAGAGATGAACAAGACCCAAAGAAGACACTTCAGATTGTAGGTTGTCCCATATGCCCTTGTTGATGGTGTTTTGTTCAAAAGGGATGTGAATGGAGTACTGCTGAGATGCATTGGTACAAATCAGATTCATAGGGTGTTGGAAGAGTTCCATGGTGGACTAGCTGGTGGTCATTTTGCACCAAGAGTGACAGCCCTAAAGATCATGAGGGCTGGCTATTATTGGCCCAAGATTTTTAGTGATTGTTATGCATGGATCAAGAGGTGCAAGAATTGTGCATTCTTCATAGGTAAAGAGAGGCTAGCTTCCCTTCCATTGCATCCAATTTCAGTTGACCAGTCATTCATGCAATGGGTTTTAGACTTCATTGGAGTCATTAATCCCAATTCAAGCCAAGGGCACAAATGGATTCTAACAGCAACAGATTATTTCACCAAATGGACTGAAGCAGTAGCACTCAAGGAAGTAAATGAATCTAGCATCCTAGACTTCTATGAGGGAATAGCAACAGATTTGGCATACCTGCTACAATAAAATCAGATAATGCATTGGCATTCATTGGGTCCAAGGTGACTCAATGGGTTGTCAAGAATGGGATCTACCTAAGTACTTCATTGAACTATTACCCTCAGGGTAATGGCCAGGCTGAGTTTATAAACAAGAACTTGTTGATGATCATTAGGAGGACTCTTGATGAAAATCAGAGGTCTTGGCATACTAAATTGAAATCAGCCTTATGGGCTGATAGGATAACTCCCAAGAGATCTACAGGTAACTCTCCATTCAAGCTTGTTTATGGAAGAGAGGCAATATTTCCCATGTCACTTGAGTTGCCAACATTGGAACTCATGAAACAGTTGGAGTTGTTGGAGTTTGAACCCATGGAAGTTAGATATGTAGAATTGATGGAGCTCCAAGAAACCGTAAATCGGGCATCCCAAGCAATGGAGAAAGATCAAGCTTTGATAAAGAGACCTTTGATAGAAAGGCCAATAATAGATCCTTCCAAGTTGGAGATCTAGTGTTAAAATGAGATGCAGATAGAGAAAAACCGGGAAGGCATTCAAAATTTGATGCCATTTGGAGTGGCCCATACATGGTCACAAAGTGTAAGGACAAGCAATGCTTTCGGTTGTCTTCATTGGATTGCAAAGAACTGTAAATTCCAGTCAATGGAATCCATCTAAAGCATTGCTATTGAAGGGAACTCTCCACCTTGTACATATTAGCTTAGGTTTTCATTCCTCCAAGTGCTTGTGCACATTGTTTTGTTATAGGTTAGTTTGTCTTCCCTAAGTGCTTTGGCACAAGCTTGTTGTTCCTGGGATGTGTTTGCAGGCCTTGCTCCATCAGGTGATATTCCATCTTCCTCCTTACAAGTGTTCTAGTCAGTTGGGGTATCAAACAGAGAATTCGATGACTCCATGCCCAATGGATTGCTTTAGGCAACTAGTAACTTCATCCAGCAGGTAGATGACCCCTCTGAGTCACCAAAATTGTTATCCAAAATGTGCCCCTTGCTCATTTTTGTGGCTAACTCCTTTCATTCTTCCCTCTCTTGTGCCTCAGTCATAATTTTTGCTTTTTAGGGACTTAAAGCTTTCTGGAAATGGCACCATTGGATAGAGCTCTCTCTCATCTTTCCAGAAAGGTAAAGTTTTCCTCCTAACTCCATGTATTTTTGAAGTTATGGCTCATGGAGTTTTTGTGGGAAATTTTCCCCTGAAAGGCCCACAGCCAATGAGATGCCGCCACGTGTCCAAGGAAGTGGTGGGGGTCGGAGGAAAACTTGGTTTTTTACCAAGTGTTTTGGTGAAATTTCAAAAGGAAGATTTTTCCCCACAGGCCCACCGACGAATCAAATGATGCCACGTGTCAAGGGAAGAAATTTGAAAATTTTGGCTAAGTGCTGCATATGGAAAATTTTGAACTAAAGGTCTGCACCCATCAGATGATGCCACATGTCCTATGGCATGGGATTTGTTGAGGGTGGAGGAGAAGTTGGAATTTTGGCAAAGTGTTTTGCCAAAATTCAAAAGGTGAGTTTTGACCCACTGCCCCGCTAATCAATCATGTTTCAACACGTGTTGCCGGAGCCCGGAAAGGTGGAGCGCGGGAGGAAATTGGGATTTTTCCCAAAGTTTGCACACAAAGGTAAAAATGTTTGTGGATGGCCCGCAACCAATGAAATTCCACCACTTGTCTCAGACCGGTGGAGGGTGGGGAGAATTTGGGAAATTTTCCCAAAGGAAAAAACAAAGGAAATTTTAAAAGGTAAGAGCCTGCCCCCAAAATGCAAGCCAATGGAATCTCACCACGTGTCCAGGTGGTGCCAAAAACTTAAGAAAAGCCCACATGAGAAATTAAAAGGGGAAATCCCACACCCAATGGGATTGTGCCACGTGTCTAGGTCAAAAATGGTCAAAACGGCCCATGGAAGATTCAGAAGGAAATGGCCGCACCCAATCAATGCGTGACATGTGTTCTCAACTCGTCGACCAATGGGAAAATTTGGAAAATTTTCCAAGGGAAAACAAAGGAAAATGGGAAGGGATAGGCCCAAGCCAATCAAAGCATGCCATGTGGCACTTGGAAAGGTGGAGCGTGGAGATTTTTGGGAAATTTTCCCAAATGAAAAAAAGGTGGAAAAAATTCAAATTTTCTCCCGCCTAATCGGATTTGGCCCTGTTTTGCCATAAAATTTCAAATAGCCATAGCTTTCGATCCGAGCTTGGATTTTCATGTTCTTGATATCAATGGAAAGATGGTGAAATTATATACAAGATTCAGGGGTCATTTTTGAATTTTGATGGAGTTTGGAGAGAGAAAATTGAAAAACACCTCTGGCACATGGTCATGGACAGAAATGACATTTCAACCACCATTTTTAATGAAGAATGGCTCGCATTCTCTCCTAGCATGGATAAAAATGTCAGGGCATGGGCTTGTAAGGATGCCCATGCTGTTTTGATTGCATTTTGGTCAATGGTTGAATCCCTTCCATGTTTTCCCATGTTTCTCTCTCCTGGGCTCGTCCCTTGCACTGTAAAAGCCATATTTGGCTCATTTTCGAGAGGAGGAACATTTTTTGTGTATAGCAGATCCTTTTTTTCACCTTAGAAGTGACTTGGTGGAATATTTGACCTTTCTAAGAAATGAACCTATTTTCTACCTCTCGGGTGTTGTAATGCATGTATTTTGATATAAAAATGACAATGTAAGCTTTATGAATGAGTTTCAATCCTCTACTTATGTTGTTTGCTTCCTTTCTGATCTTTCATTACATGTCATCAGTTTGTGCATGATGTTTTGTTACATTTCCATGATTTGTGTCAATCTGCAGAAGTAAAAAATGTTCACCACTCCTTTGGTGTATCACCTTATTAGCACTAGTTTCATTTTTGCATTCTCTATCCCTGTCCACTTTGGAATTTAGAGTAGGATTTTGAGCTTGAAACCTCTGTGTATCTTACAAGTGATATACCTTATCAGAGGAGTTGAGGAACCAACCTCTAATCTGGAGATTCCTTTCCCATTTTACAAGTCCCACACTTGGGAAAGGATTCAATGTTGTGCAATCACACTTTGGATGCTTAGGACAATCAAATTAGAAATCTAATCAACATCTAGGGTGCTGCTGATTTGCAACAACAAGGACTTCATAGTACATGTCCATCATAGAGAGATAGTGATGGGATAAAAAGAGGAGGGAATTTTACTTGAAAAGAAAAGGGAAATGGTACCTCGTGTGGCCTAAGGTGAGTATAAATAGGTGTATTATCTATAGGATTTGGTTACGAAAAAAAAGGTAGCAGAACCAAATCCTTGACTCTATGTGGAGGAGAGTATAACTTCTACATAGGATTTTTTTGGGGTACCTTATAGGTTGTTGATGAATGAGAAAAAACTCCATGATGAAAGGAAAAATGTTGAGGAAAAGAGGGAGGATGGGATAGTTGTTGACTATATTCCTCGTGAACTTCAACTTCAAGCTTCTTCATGTGTTGCTTATAGGCTTGATAATCCTTAACACCATGCATCAATGCCTCATGCCAAGTGAAAATCCTAAAAGTTCATTGAAGGAAGATGAATTCATCATGGTAGGAGGTACAAGTGAAAATTTAAAATAAGGTGAGAGAATGTATATGGTATGATATCGACCAAAGGAGACAACCTTGTTTTTGGCTCATGAATTGTGTAAAAAGGAGGATCAATAAAAAGAAACCTAATCAAAGGAACTATCAATGATTTTGGTTCAATATTTTATTTTCTCATTAGTCATGGGACAAGATAATTACCTAGAGGATCCATGGTGATGTTTTGGCTTATCTTTGAAACGGTTAGTAAGTCAGTTCCTAGTATTCCATTAAGTAATCATCCTTGAATTTTAAGTTATGATTCTTAGAATCTAAAGGAAAGGTAAGATGGATGTTGTTAATACTATGGTTAAAAAAATATCGCAATGATCTTGAGGAATATATGATAATGAATGGTCCCCACTCATTAGAATTAGTAAGGTCGATAAAGTATTGTAATGACTATTGGTATCGTAAGACCTTCGCATTCTTATCATGGGCATAACCAAACAAGAAGGGGTTGTGAAGCAAATATTTGTTGTCATACTAGGGAGTATAAATCTAGATGTAAATGGATTCGATTATGGTTTCACTAGGAGATGAAAAAAAGCTTCTTCAAAGTGGGGAAGTGAGGTAGAAGAGATAGTAATAGGTATTTCCTCGTATGCCTTATTTTAAGAACAAGATCATAGAGAAGGGGGAAAAGGATGGAATCAATAATATTGAAAGTTTTAATCTTAAGGTTAATTTCATCGGGATTTTCATCATATAATCATATAAGTAAACCAAGTTAGGTGGGATGTTCCCAAAAATCTTAGTATGTATAGTATATCTTTGAAGGGAATTAATAGGGTAGTTAAAGCATTGGTAGTCTCAAAAGGGGACATAATGAAGCTTCTTAAGAGGGGATTTTAAAGACACTACATTGAGTAAAGTGTTCAAAGTTCCATGGATTGGTATCACCTTAAATATTATACATTGAACCCAAGTAAGGGAACTTGATGCGTAAACATGTAGATGAGGTGATTGTGCTCATTTGATGTATCTATGGTCTTCCCAAAAGGATTTTAAAAGAGAGAGGAAATTTAAATATCATGAATTTCACTCTAACATTACGATAGTAGCTAGTAATGGATACCCAAATACATCTCATGGGGGATTTTCCTTTGGTTATAACCTTGACACATGTTATGGATTGATTTTAGGTTATCATTGGAATAACCTAAGGATTTTATAAATTCCAAAGTGATATATGTGCTCCAAAACCCTTATCGATGAGATCTTTCTTGACTTGTATATTGTTTATCTTAATAGTTATGAAAAGTGGAGGATTGTTCTGCTTGAAAAATAAGTCTTGGGATCATAGTGTTGATAGGAAATTATAGTGATAAAGATTGATTTATGGTTAGATCTATTTGAATATAAGTCTCTTTACATTGTTAAAGTATACTCTCATACGAATGTAAGAGGAAATCTTGCCCCAAAGTTGGAGTTGAGGGAATATTCATTTCAAAGAGGGTTCACATAAGATAATTATGATGTTTGGGACAGGTAAAAATAAGTTATAAGAAATTTATTTTTCTTGGAAGGTTATAAAGTTCCATAATAAGATCTCATTCCTTTAAGATAGACTGTGAAATATTGGGTGAACCTAGGATTCTCAGTAATAATTAGGTTTGAAGAAGTTAAGAGATTAGGGTGATCTAAATTTTATTTTTTCTCGAATGTATGGCACCAGTCATGTAATATGACTAAGGAATCCTAAACAATGTTATTGGCCCTATGGGAATAGAATGGCTGATGTTGTTGGATTTGATAGGTTTTAAAATAGATGATATCAACCGTATAGCTTTAGTATGGAAAATGGCATTGATTTGGATAGATTTTTTTAGAAATTGATGTTTTGTAATGTTATTTTAGGAAAATTTTACCTATATGGTAGGATTGAATAGTCATGCAGGTCGATATTGATAAGAGGGATATGTGGCATCGATGGTGGAAATCACTCATTTCATTCTTTGCATACTAACCACATTTTGTGCTAGTTTGATATCATGATTGTAAGCGGTTTCAAAAAAAATTAGTAAAAGAAGTTGATTTTTGCTTCTTGTTGTTGGGATAGGTGATTCCTTAGCTTTAAAATTATTAGGAAAGGGATATTTATAAACATTAATATTGGTAATAGTCTTATGTACGGAATCACGAAAAATGCATTTTTGTTCATTATCTTGCACTTTAATAGCCTCATTATGGCATGTCATGATATAAATTACATCCAAGAAATAAATCATAAGAGAGGGTTGTAAGTACTTAATGTTTGTCATGGATTGGCCTAATTGGAATGAATCTAGCGAGACTAGATTTTCATCATACCATGGACGAAGGGTTGAGAAGTGTCAATAGGCTATATAAGTGACCTAGGTAGATGCCTTTGCAACTCCTCCATGGTGAGAGGATAGTGTCAATACTTATGGGAGGGTGATGGGTGAGTAAATTACTTACTTTAGGTTGAGGAGGGGTTGAATTGGTTTTATGGATAGTCTTATGGAAAACATTGTTAGGTTTAAGTGTGTTTATGACTTCGTCATTTGTAGCATTATGATTCGAGGTCTCAAGTACTTGGAGTTTATTTTGAGATTGATGTTTAGGTTAATATTTTTCAAATTCATGCATAAGGTAGTTTGAAGGATTATGTATTTTCATTCTCAAATTGCTTACAATTAAAAAGATGTTAATGTTTTTGGGCAAGTCTTGAGAGTGAAATTCCCCATCCAAGGCATTGACTAACCCCTCAATTTCAGAAATGGAATTAGAAGGAAGGGTATGGTACCAATCTAAAGAGTCGTTATGAGGCTCTTAGCTAAATCTTGGTAGTAGCATAAGAGTTACTTTTATCTAGCCTTTTAAGAAATTTTCAAAGGTCTTGATGTGAAGAGTATGGTCAATTACCCCATTATAAGAGAGAGATGGGGGATACCACCAATATCCATAGCAATTATATAAGGAGACAAAAGTTATATTTGAATGGATTGGAGGACCTTGTCAATTAGAGGAGGTTGAAGAAGAGGATTCCCATGTGGTGGCTAAGGACATTAGTTTGTTGCTTCCTACTAGATATGTTTAGGTCAATTATTCATGCAAAACTAGGTTAGCTTGTATTTGAAGGAAATGATTATTAACTTAATGGTTTGTTGTTGATTAGTTTGGTTGATGATTTTTAGGATTGGTTCATTTGGATCTACATGGGGATTTATTTGATTGGTATCAATAGTTTTTAGGCATATTTAGTAGATTAGATTGAGAAAATGCATTATTCTCAGTAAGTGTCATGGTTGAAGAAGATGGGTGAGTATGAGTTGCAACGGTGGGGAAATATATGTTATGGTTTATCACACCGATTAAAGGATAGAACCAAGATGAAGTGTATTCTTCTATTCATTGTTGGATAAACTCATGAGGTTCTTTAGAAAACTTTAGGAAATATTAGAAGAATTATTGCATGGCAAGTGTGTGTAATCGGCATAGACGCTTTATGGGCTCACTATGTTGCTTGAAGTCTTATTCTTGAAGGGGATAGTTTAAATGAGATATAGTGGCATTTTTAGATGCATTAAGTGCAATCTTCCTAGTATGAGTACCTATCATATTGCAATCCATATAAAAAGGTGTCACTTTATATAGATATTCCTAATGGGTATCTTGGGATTTACAAATATGATTCATGGTAAGAAAAGGGTTGAGCTAAGGTAGATAGAGAAATATTGAAATTATTGAAATTACTTGAGTTAATTTTGAGTTGATTCTAAAGGATAAAGTATAAACGTGAATATGAAACAATCAACACTAGAGTAAGATTCATGTCAGTTTACGAGAATGTATATGGGCTGATAAAGTCTATAGGTTATTCTATTTCTCTTCTCAACAATATAAATTAGGATATAAAGAGGAAAATTCTAGGGCCTAATCACGAACCAATATTGTTAACCAAGATTTACGAGAGCCATGGATATAAAAGACAATAATCCACTCTCTAATAAAGGCATAGGGTTCTAAAACCTAAGACTAGAATAGGGGAAAGATTCAAAGTGGTATCTTGATTGTATGATGATCAATAAGATAGAATGTGCATATAGAGAGATATAAACTATGATTACAAATAATTTTTGTAAGAAATAGTGTAGACACCCTAAAAATACATACCTACTCTTAGTCATCCATATTACCGAAAAATGTGTTAAATCGGTCTTAGTAAGTAGTATAGACCACTACCCTCTCACATTCCATTAGAATTCACCCACATCCCTTTATAATTAATTTAATTAATTATATCATGCTTAAAGCATACACTCATACCCCTTGGCTAATTTAATTAGCTATTTAAATAAATAAATAGCTAATTATCCACTCATCTCCACTTCACCATCTAACTCACTCAAGTTGAACTAGCTCACTCCACTCAAGTTCTATAACCCTAAAAAGGTGGAAGCAAAATATTCACATACAACCACCTTCTCGAATAAAATAAAAATCCAACTAAATATTCATTTCCCCTTAAATGAATATTCAAACCATCCAACTACACAGACCAAATCAACTTGTTAATTCAGGGAAATTGTATTCATTTCCTGCAACTCATTCAAACCTTGATCCACAATCCATGGCCTCTCCTTCAACTATAAATATGAGGCTCAATCCTTCACAATTCATCCTTGGAAGCTTTAAGCATTTGCAGCAATAATCTACTAAATTTCTGCTAGAATTTATATACCAAAATGCTATCCATTTGATCACTCGTTGCTCATTATTGGTTGTAGAATTTGATCTTTTGAAAAAAGCAATAGTCAAGGACAAAGTGGTCCGTCCTCTTTATGGGAGAGGTTCCCTTATTGAAAGCCAAAAACCTTATTTACAGTATAAACATATGTAAGATATTTTGGTGAGGATTTTGATATCTTTAGATGCATTTATTAAAGGTTTTCAATACATAAGAGAATAGGAAAATTCAGGACTGATATTCAAGAGATTGGAGATAGAAGGGAACTTTCAGATATATAGATTGCATAATGATATCTTAATGATGCTCCAATAAAATAATAGGATTTAGACTATGCATATAAAACATAGGACATGCATGTATTAGACACAAAGTTCTAGATACATTTATCAACTGAAAGACACAAAGTTCTTTCTTTTAAGCACACATAGCCTTATATGAATCAGACAAAGAAAAGAAAAAGAAGAAGCATGAGAGAGGGTGAAATTTCTCCGTATTGAGTATTTCAATGTTCTCTTTTACATCTGGATATCAAAATCTCGATCCCCTACAATGATAAGAAAAGTTCTTTAAATAACCCACAAAATGGTTACAAAAGAGACTTTCAGTTTCCTTTCTTTTAATCTCCAAAGCTAATATCTAATTAAATATTACAATCTTGGCTTATCCCTTGCTTTTATAACACATGACTTAAAGGGGATAAAGTCACCTTAATTAGATATTTTTACAATAAGAAAGGAAAATATTGAACTAGGAAGTTGAGACACTAGTAGAAGCACTTGTAGGCCCCTTTTCCTTTAGCACTTGATTTTTGAATCGTTTCAATGTTGCCGCTATATCCATTCCTCGAGGAATTGTTGTATTGGCAGTGGCATGAGTCCAACTACCCAAACACTTCTCCATGTCTTTCTCGAATTCTGCATTTTCCAAGAACTCTTTGTTGGCATCGTGATGGCATCCTGTAGTGTGCAAATCTCTTTCATTTTCTCCTTGGACATGGTATCTTGTTTAAACAAGTCTTCTCTGACAAAAGTCTTGAATTGAGATTTGATCTCTTGAATAGTGAATTTATCACTTGAACTTTCTTTGAAGATTCAAAAGTGTATATCTGAGAAGGCAGAAGAGACACAAGCTTTAAAAGCTTCTCCTTTTTGCAACATATTTCTAAGTTCACCAATGGCTTCTTCCAGAACCTTTATTTTCCAGTCAATGCTAAAAACCCATTGTTTGGACAAATTTTGTTTAACATCATCAAAAACCTTATTAGCCAAGAGGATCTGCACATCGGTCTCGCTCATCAATTTGAGGTCTTGAATGCATTCACTCCATAACTTCAATTCTCTATCCAGCCCACTGAGTGTAGTAGAAAACTTCAGTTGAATCTTGGAAATTTTCTCATATGCCTTGAATGCCTCTTCAATAAAATTTAGGCCTGTGATTATTAAATCATCAACCATAGCTTCCATTGCTTTACCATAAGTAGCATGCTTATGGATGTCTTTAATGGCTTGAACTTCATCAGTGGACAAGATAGCAGGAGGTGGGATGGAAGCTAGGGGAGTGGGATCAAGAACCTTATCTTCTACCAATAAGGATTTGATGAAACTAGATAAAATTTGGTTCTTCTCCTCCAACTACTCTTGTGTTTGCTTCCCCTTCTCAACTCTTTCAATCACCCTAGACACAGTCTCCCTTAGATTATGTACTTCACTTTCTAGGGTTGATTCTCCAAGGGGAATTCTAGTCAACTCCAGATCACCCATTGATAGGTCCTTTTCATCTTTATCAGACTTGGGTTTTGTAATTTCCATGAATTGTTGACCTTGAGAGTCTGAGACCAACCTTGATGTGATTTTGGCCTTTTTAGCCGGAGGGGGAGGAGTAGTACCTAGAAGAGCTGCCACTGCATCAAACTTGGGAACAACAACACTTGAAGTAGCCTTTCTCTTCTTGCTTTCCAGTAATGGTTGTACCCAGGTGAATGAGGAACTAGAAGTGGAAGGGGAAATGGGTCCAAGTGTAGAAGCACTCATAGCACTCAGAGTCTACACAATAGCCACCTCTAACATAGAGGTATCAGTTTGAGTAGAGTCAGGAGCTTCCTTGGCAGATATTTCTATAGACTTTGAAACCATTTCCTTTGATTGATCTTCCATCATACTTATCTACTTTAGGTGTATTATCTTCAGGATTTTCTTGTTCTTTTCCCTGACTGTCATCATCATCAACCAGGTCCACAATTGTTTCCTTTGCTTCAACTTTCCTAGGAGAGGATTCACTTTCTTGGATAACATCAGCTGCCTTATCTTCTTTCTTGATTTTTCCTTTTTAGTATACACTAGAGTTGAGGATTAGGAGGAGAGGGAACAGATTGTTCAATTATCTCAGGAGCTGACACAGGTATTTCCTTTTGAGGGGTAGGGGTATCATGTGAAGTAGACCTATATTTCCTTTCCTTGAATCCCTTCATCTTCCTATCAAACCAAATTCTAGTTCTTACTAGGACATGATTATTTAGCTCCTTCAGATCATCTCTCTCCTTAACAAACCAATCAATGGTTTCAATAGGAGAATGTTTGATTGATCTTTCATACTCAAGAGACTATAGCTCCTCATCATCATCTTCCAATCCTTTAGGGACATCAAATATACTAAAATCAATAATCTTTTGTAGAGATAGCCTTCCATAGTATCTCCTCCTGGCTTCATAATCATTAGAACAATCTGCCAAGTAGTCTTCAATATCAAGAAGATGTTGATAACCCATTCTGAAATTAGAGGAAATGAACTCCTTAATGTCAAAGAAAGTTTTGGGCTTATAGTAATGAAGAGTGAGAGGAGAAATTGTTCTATCCACATTCTAAGCATCTAGGGCAGTCCTGCAGTGTAATTACCCAGTGTGATTGGGAATTGAATACCTACAATCTTCTTGTCCCTACAAGTTCTATGCAACTTTTCTAATTGTCTGCATATTTCTACCAAGGCCATCTTATCACTATAATACATGGGAAGTTTCAGGGGTTGTCCCTCAAATCCAACCAATCTTATGTATGAAAACTTCTTGAATTGGGTGAAGAAACTGCCATAAACACTAATCAATTGTTTTGCCTCATCTGAAAATCTTTTAGCAAAGTATCCCCTTCCAGAACCTAACAATATACATAGTGAATGCATCATTCACCCTCCTAAAGTGATGATTATTGATCTTCAGGGTCAATTGTGGATGATACATATAAATGGGGCATCCTTCTTGTCATCCACAGGGGAGAAACCCAACCACTCTCTATAAGCTGCAATAGAGTACATTAGATAGGAGGTCATGTAGAAGGTTTGGGTTCTCTAAACATTTGATAATTTCTCAGTCAAGGCTATCACAAATGATTCCTACCTAGTTTAAATTCTGCTTACCCTCACATATGATATTGATGTAGGGGCACATCCAAAAGTGAAACTCATTAGTGGTGGGAATTCCTACTATCTTAGCCAACAGAGTGATGACGTCTAACAATTATTCATGGAAATCAACTCTGAACATTGTCTTAGGTAGCCTTGAGGCTCCTTTCTTAGGGTTCTTGAACCAAGACTTGGCAATTCTGCTCTTGTATTTTTCACTATCTTGATCAAAAAGAGTTTGGGCTTGATCCTTAGTGAGAGTATTTGAATTTTTGACCATAGGAATTCTAAGGGTAGTACGAATGCAATCTTCATCAAGTTGTGCCACCACTTGACCTTGAGGATCAATGATTTATTTTGTATCAGGATCAAAACAAGAGCTACAAGCAAGAATTGTATCAACACACTGGACTGAAATGGGAAAACCCCCTGCCTCTGTGATCCCACTATCTTTAATCAATTAAGCCATAGGAGTAGGGTTCTGAAAATTGATTTGTGTCTAGAATTATTCCAAGTCCAGGTGTTGCACTTCACTATCACCAATGTTTGGTACAACCATCTCCAAGGAAGACATGTGTTCATGACCTTTAAAACTGATCTTCATCTTGTGGCTAGAGCAGAAGATTACTTGTGAGAAAGGATTCCTCAGTTCCTTGATCAGCACCTTGACGTTTCACAACTTCTTTTGCACCTACAAATTTTAAAAACAATGGAATAGGACTTGAACATGGCTAGAAATGGCAGAGGAGAGAGAGCATGAATGGTCAATAGTAATTTACAAGTGAGGTGATGCAAAATGACCAATTACCCAAATATTTATAAGCATTTTAAACCCAAGTAGGTCGGCGGTGTAATAAATGGGGTAATTAATACTTGTGTTACCTTGAAACAGTGAAAATTGGGTAAGGCAGATCAAAAGAGCACAATTTTCCCATGGGACATCGGGATGTCAGGGACGCACAAAGCCAAAAAAACGATTTGCGGCAAAAGCGGAAAAATCTTGCACAACTGTCTCAAGGGACATTCGACAGATGGGAGGTATACCCACAATGAATGGAAATCGGAAAAGGTGAGTTTGCGGGAAATGGCGGTCAAGCGGCACTTGGGACAAATGGGACACAAAAATTTGAAACAAGTGTAATACATTGAAATCGAATAAGTCGAAAAAATTGACACAAACTGGACTTGGGACATCGAGACAGTCCAGACATGCAAAGCCAAAAATATGATAACAAAGGAAAAGGAAGAACAATCAAGCAAAAGTGAAAAATTAGGGAACAGACAACCTAGATGAACTTGGGACATGAGGGACAGAAAAATCTGAAATACTGCATGAAAAAAAGAAAAAAATGTCAAAACTCAAAATTTCAAAAAATGACTAACTGTTTAGAACTAGTATTTTTCTTAGGAGACTTCTACAAGGGTATTTAGCAATCACCAAACCTGAAAAACTTCAAGAATAGAGAAGAAAATTTACAACTCATGAAGAGGTGACAACACTCATAGCATTTCTATTCCATTTGGAACCATGTTTGGAGCATCCACAACTAAACCATCCAAAGAGATCTAACAAGTGTGGTAATCCATTCCACACTTGAGTTATCTCATTGGAAGTATAAGAACTTGGGATGAGTTAGGTGAGAAAATGTTGAAACAATTTCAAGATCATTCAGATCATTTATCCCTTATAGAGCAACTATCTATGATTAAGAGATCCCCTCATGAATTTATGGCCAACTTTAATATCCGTTTTGCTAGAACTTGGGAAAGAATTCCAACAAGTGTTAAGCCTCAAGCAGATCATGCTTTTTATACTATCTTAGAGCCTTGAATAGTGATATTTCAACAATGATTCAATCCATGGGAGGGAATACTCTTCCAGTTGCTTATGATATTGTCATTAGAGATGAAAACAACCTTATTCAGGCTGGTAAATTGGCACCAAGGCCTTCAATGCCCCTTATAGCAGATTCTCTACCTATTCCTCAGCCTATTACCATTGTAGAGCCTACTATTCTAGCTCCATCAGATGATGTTTTCAAAACACTGCAAACTATGGGTAATAAATTGACCTCAATTGAAAATAAGTTGGCACAACCTAGCAGGCCTTATCAAGCCCGTTATCAAGCAAAACCAGCAAAATAGGTAGCCTTACCAATAGAATCAAAATTATAGGAGTCTTATCAAAGAAAGGTAGTTTGACCCCAACGATCCTAGTTCATCTAATGCTTTAGTCCCAGTCAATATGATTCCAGAGGAATGGTGTCACCTTGTAATCAACCTCATTCAACTGTAAATTGCCCAAATGCATTCCTGAATATAAGCCTTGTTGCACAACCTCAACTTGAAGCATTATTCATGCCTCAAATGGAGGGTGGGAAGTAAGAAGCTCATACTTAAAAACCACCAGAACAAAATTTGGTCAGCTTCGGAGAGGAAGATTTTATTACAGTTACGACTAGAGCCCAAGAAAAGGCGGGAGAGTAGAAAATAGCAAAATAGGTGTATTCTTCCCACAGTCACCGATAAGAAAGTACAAAGCCAAAAATCAGCTAATGATTCTACTGAGTTCCATAAAAATAGTAGGTATTCTAGTTGGTAAAGAGCGGCAAAAAAAGCTACAGCCTGATCCAGAATATTATGTATACCTCGAGATATCAAAAGCAGCTGAAGCGAGAATCGGTTTTCGCTAAAGCCCGTGCTAAAACAATAGAGTTTGTTTCTAAAAGCTGTTGCTTCTTTTAACATTGTCGATGTAATGAAAAAAACATAATGTTAGCATCTCAATGTAGGATGCTTTAACTATCCCAAGACAACAGGAGTTGTTTTCTCATGAACTTGCTAAGATGCAAATTTCTTCAAAAACAATAGAAAAGGAGGTTCAAAAAATAGATATGGTCCTTGGAACAATGGGCTGGACCACATTAAGGAGGTTAAATGGATGGTTCAAAAGGTTCTGAATGCACAAGACATCAAGAAACCACCACCATTTTATTTGTCACTGATTATTGGAGAGTATCTTGTTCACAACTGCATGGTTGATAGTGGTGCAAGTAACACAGTTATGCCTAAAGAAATTACAGAAAAGTTGGGTTTTCAATACGAACCTACAAAAAATAGTGTGCTACAGCTTGATGGGACTGCAACTAACATTATTGGTGTTATTAGAAATCTGGAGGTAACATTACACGCTTGCCCAAATGCTTCCATTTTGCAAGATGTTATTGTTATAGATTTACCTCCTTATTTTGCTTTATGTTTATTAAGAGATTTTACAGCAAAACTAGGAGGTTATCTCTCTTCAGATTGGTCCTTTTTATTTTTCACTACATGTTATGGAACCAAAGTTACTATCAATTCTGAACCATTGGTCAAATTTCACATCGAGCCTCACGTTTCTAATGTATTAGCTAATTATGCATCCTTAAACCAGATCTGATTTTGATAATATAGCTCATGTTTCAGCACTATATGGTGTTTCTAATCTGTTTATGGATGAAAAGACACATGAAGAACATGCTCATGATCCTTTCAAAGAAGTTGAAGAACATTTGTTTGGTGTGTATTGCTGCATGAGGAAAACACACCAATTCCCTTGTTGTCCAAAACAGAAAATGCAAGCAAAAGGGATTTGGAAGCTTCATTTTGATGGAGCTAAGAACAAGAAAGGATAAGGAGCAGGTTTGATGCTCACTTCCCCCACAAACGAAAGTTATTTCTCAGCTTTGAGTCTCCAATTTTCATGCACTTGTAATGTAGCTGAATATAAAGCGTTAATTCATGGCTTACTTTGGGCCAGAAAGAAAGGTATTAGTGTCTTACAGATTTTTGGTGATTCTGAGTTGGTTATCAATCAAGTAAGAAATTCCAATGTTTGCAATAACCCATTAATAAAGTCTTATAGACATAGAGTTTCAAACTTAATGGAAGATTTCAACGCTATTAATATTTAGTCCATTCCTAGAACAGAAAATAAGCATGCAGATAGACTTGTAGCAATTGGTGCTAGTTTTGAAGAGCTATAATAGATTAAAGACAATGAGATTTAACCTCACGTGAAGTTGATTGTCAAGCCTTATATACCGATAATGATTTGAATTGTGAGTTTTTGAAAATGATGAATAGATTTGTAGGTTTTTACAAAGAAGAACTCCGAATTTTCGTAGTAAATCAAGAGAAATTGCAGCACTTATATGGTGACCATATTGTTCAATTAAAGACGAATAAATTACCTTAAGGCTTGGTCACATTAGAAGAAAACTTTACTAATGATGATCAATTAAGGAAAGACAAAACAAAGATGTCAACACATGTTGACAATTATGAAGAGATCTCAGTAGATGAAGGAAAAAAATTATTTCTTGGAAAGGTATGTTCCTAGCTGAGAAACTTTCTTTTATTAATCTTTGTAAGGAATCTAAGGATGTTTTCTCTTTGAAATATCAAGACACGAAAGGGTTTGATCTCAGTTTGGCACGGCATACTATTGAACTACAGCCAAATTCCAAGCCAGTTAGGCAAAAACAGAGGCCTGTAAATCCCAAGATAGAGCCTCTAATGAGAAAAGAGTTATCTAAGTTGATTGAATCAGGTATTATCTTTCCAATTAAGCATTCAAGTTGGGTAGCCAATCTTGTTCTTGTTCGGAAAAATAATGGAGAAATCAGATTATGTGTAGATTTAAGATATATTAATAAAGCTTCACTAAAAGACCATTACCCACTGCCAAATATGGATCAGATTTTAAGAACAGTTTTTGGTTCAGACAAACTATCTCTTTTGGATGGTTATAGTGGATACAATCAGATTCTAGTCCGAGAAGAAGATAGGTACAAACAATTTTTACCACCAAGTGGGGTACTTATGCTTACAAAAGAATGCCTTTTGGCCTTTCAAATGTTGGTGCAATGTTTTAACGTGCAATGGATATGGCTTTTCGTAGCTTGTTAAATAAATGCATCCTGGTTTATTTAGATGATGTTACTGTATTTTCAAAAAAATTAGATGAACATCTAATACATCTAAGGCAGAATTTTTAGTTATGCAGACAGTTTGGAATATCTTTGAATCCCAAAAAAAGTCTATCTTTTCAATACGTCAAGGTAAATTGCTTGGTCATATTGTTTCTAAGTAAGGTTTAGCAATTGACCCATTCAGAATTGAAGCCATATCACAGCTATCATTGTCTCATCATAAGAAGGCATTACAGAGTTTTTGGGAAAAATCAACTTTGTTAGAAGATTTGTTCTAGATTTTGTAGCATTGGTTAAACCATTGATAGTTATGTTGAAGAAAGAGAAGACTTTCTCTTGGACTAGTGAAGGAGAGAAGGGTTTGAAGCAATTAAAATAACCATCTCTCAAGCTCCTACTCTTGAAAATCTAAATTTTGATAAATATTTTACAATGTATGCACTTGCAGGAGTTGAAACAATCTCAGCCATATTAACTTAGGTTAATGATGAAAATATTGAGCAGCCAATTGCTTTCTTTAGACAAAGCTTGCATGATTACGAAACAAGGTACACATTTCTTAAAAAAAAATACTTTCAGTAGTCAGAGGACTAAAAAAATTTAAGTACATGCTTTCAAACAACAAGATACATGTTCTTGTTTCTCATCCAAGTGTAAAAGTATTCTTGTTAAATAAAGAATTAAATGAGAAGAGAGCGGTGGATAACGAAAGTAATGGAATATGATGTTGATATCCATGTTGCAAAGACGATTCGACGTAAAGGTGCATGTGAGCGTCTAATTTCTTATATGGAAAAATAGCAGTGTAGAATTGGAAGATCTAAAATAGCATGCTGAAGTTACATATCAGCAATTAGATGTCATGGTGCAGCTAGAAAATCAGCAACTTGAGCTTGTTCAAGAAGTTTAGGAATCAAGATGGATGACTGATTTAGTTAACTATCTACAACATGGCACTTATCTAGAAGGTATGGACAAGAATAAACGAAGGTATTTCAGGTTACAAGTTGTACCTTATGTTTTTATTGATGGTGTGTTATTCAAAAAGATATAAACAGAATAATGTTACAATGTGTTGATTATGATAGAATTCAGCAATTATTATCCGAATTCCATGAAGGACACGGAGAAGTCACTTTTCAGCCAAAGACAAATGACCTTAAAATTTATGAAACACAGTTACTATTATTGGCCCAAAGATATTCAAAGATTGTTTCGAATGGATCAAAAATTGTAATAAATGTGCTTTCTTTGTTGGAAAAGAACATTTAGCTTTGCTGCCCTTACCTATTTCAGTTGATCAACCTTTCATGCAGTGGGGTCTTGACTTTATTAGCATGATAAACCCACCCTCGTCACAAGGACACAAGTGGATTTTGACTACTACATATTACTTTACACCTTTGGACTAAAGAAATAGCCTTGAAAGATGCTAATGAAACTTTGATACTATCTTTTTATGAAGGTATAGTTTGCAGATTTGGTATTCCAGTGACTATCATCTCGAGATAATGCATTAGTATTTCTTGGTGCAAAGGTAACAGATTGGGCTGTCAACCATAGAATTTATTTAAGTTTATCATCTAATTATTACCCACAAGGTAATGGGTTAGCTGAAAGTACTAACAAGAATCTTTTAAGGATCATCAAAAGAACACTCAAATATAACTAGAGAGCTTGGCATCTAATGTTGAATTCAGCACTTTGGGCTAACAAAGTGACTCCTAAAAGATCAGTTAGCAATTCACCATACAAGATTGTTTATGGAAGAGAAGCAAGAATTCCTATTTCAGTTGAGTTACCTACACTAGATTTGCTACATCAAATGGAGTTGCTTGAGAATGAACCATTGCAAGTTCATTATGCAGAATTAATGGAATTACAAGAGCTAAGAGATCAATCTCATGTGAACATGGAAAAGAATCGAAACAAATGAAGAAAACTTTTGATAAGAAAGCTAAGTTTAGAATCTTCAATGAAGGAGATAGTGTGTTGAATTGGGATGTTGATCGTACAAAACTAGGAAATCACATAAAGTTTGATACAATCTAGAGTGGGCCTTACATTATTTCAGCTTGCAAAGAACACAATGCTTTTCGGCTCTCGAGGCTAAAAGGAGAGGAACTTCCCATTCTGTGAATGGTATGTTTCTCAAACACTATTTTTTAAAATACAAAGTGTCCATTTAGAGTAGGATTTCACTTTCAATAAATGCGGTTCGCACATTGTAATGTTTTTCAATTCAATAAGTGCATTCGTGCACGTGACCTAGTTTACCAGATCCTTTCCAGGTTTATTTCATTTTGGAAGGGTTAGACCTTCAAGAAAGTATATTTTGGTTACATACTTTGGACTCCATGCCCAATGAAAAAGAGTAAGGCACCTGGTTTACAAGCTATGAGATAGCTTTCCCCAGATCGCCAGAAATGTTGACAATTTTTACACTTGTGTAAAAATGGGCAACTTGAAACTTCATTATGATGGATAGCATTAGTGAAGTGAACCTAAGCTAGGGGATTTTCTTTTAGTTCAATATTGTTTCTGTTGAATTAATTAATGATTACATGAAATTTGTAGCTATGTGTGATGTTACAAAACGTAACAGATCACATAGTCTGCAATTTCATAATTATCTTTAGCAAAGGAACACAAAGCCCCAAAGGACATATGTGTTATCTTGATGAAGACATGAAGTGCAGAATATATGAAGTGTTAAGTTTTGGAATGTTAGTCATAATTACATATTGCAGCAGTCAGAGTTCATTGCTAAATGTTATAGGTATCTTTAAGGTTCTTTCCTTCATGATTAAGACATTCAATTATATTATTGAGTTGTTTAATTCATCATACAATCCATTTAGAAAGTTGAAATGCAGAAAGAAATACACAACTCAGTTTCAGAATTCAATGTTTTATTCATAAGGAATTTCAAATGTTCCCACACAAGTCGTGGGATGTAACTCAAGAGTAAATTACAACTACTGAAGTAAAAGGTACATATGCATGAAAAATAAAATAGAGGAGTATGAATGAACCCATCATTACCTTAAGGTTTCTTTCATTTTGGTTGATGCATCTCCAGCTCCAGCTTTGTTCCATCTTCATCTTCGTTGCTTGGCAAAGGCACTGTACCTAAAAATAAAAAAGGAAAACTGTCAGTTTTTGAGCTCAGGGTTAATCCATATTCCTATACAATCCAAATTCATGTAGGTGGATCTCTTAAAAATAGGTATAACTTACATGAGGATCAAAGGCACAACTGATATAAGCACTATTCTACAAACATCATACATGACTCATTCATTCGAGAAAGAAGAAAGAGCAAAACTATGGAATAAAGAGAGGCCAAAAAGCCTAATTTTTTCTAACTAGTTTGTCTAGATGTGCAGGTACATGTTGCAACAAAGGAAGAAATTAATCATGTCAAGCAAGGACAAGAAAAGAAACTTCAGTACAGAAAAGAAATGAACAAGAGATATGGAAGGTTTTTGGATATAATGCATGCTAAAAGGGAACATCTTTTTAGGACAACAGCTTATACAGAAAGGAAGCTATGTCATTCATCAAATGTAGAATTAATTGAAGGTCTAAAAGCTGAAACAATCATGTTCAGGAGAGATTACATCACCGGTGTCATACCTTATCAAACAGCTGAAACATAATGGAAGGGAAATCTGAGAAAAATTGATAGGGCTTCGCCATGTAAAATGTACATTTTACATCTTTCCATCATGTTATTTCACAACTAATACATGCTTGAAAGCTATGAAAAAGATAAACTACTATACTAATCAAATAATATGCAAGAAAAGGTCATTCAAGAGTTGCAATCATCTAAGTGCTACAAAAGTATTTTAGCCATCATGATCTACTAGCACAATTTGAGCATCCTAAGAACTGTCAACTTGTAGCATCAACATGAACAGATGCCATTATAGGTGACCAAAATAGGGTACAATGTATTTCTATCTCATTATGCCTTTAAGGTAAACACAGGAATAAAGAATAAAGAAAATGACATCTTCACCGACAGGATAGGATCAGAATAATGAAATAATATTGATATTCGTTCTCAAAATACATACACACAATACATGGCTAATAAATAGCCAAGCAAATAGCAAAACAACCTCCTAAAATTTAGGAGTGGTTGTAAACAACAAGCTAAATACGTGAAGTTGTTTACAACAACTTCACATATAATACCAGGTAATAATTTGTTGTTCCACAACAAATAACAATATAATGTTTACACTATAATATTCCCAACATACACCCCCTTAGTGTGAACATGGGGTGAAGTGTAGTTGAAACCAGAATCATATGCCTACGCATATTTTTAGGTCTGCATACTGCTCCTCTCCTCTGGACACCAGCTGCCCTCCTATATAATTGTTTCATTGACTGACACCTTCCACGCCACATCACAACACTTCAAGAGAACATATAGGAATACTTGCATGTACCAAGCAACCACACACAAACTGTTGCTCTTTATTCTGCACACTAGATAAAATAAACACACAACTGGAAATAAATATGTCACCACCACAAAATACAACCTCGTCGTTGGCGACTAACGAGAGGTGTTGAGTAGCCTCCATCCTCCATTTCCTCCTACCTCCAGTTTGGTTATTTTCAGAAGAGATAATCTTCATCGCTAGGGCAAGAAAGTTCTTCATCAGTTGCATAATCTTCCCAGTCAGTTTCTTCTTCAACAATATAAGCCTTTTGATCAATCTTATCATCCAGTAGATCTTGTGCCCGCTTTTTACAATTTAAAATCACATGTCCCACTTCTTTACAATAGTAACATTTAATTTGTCCCTTTGTAGGAATGTGCTTTGAATTGTACTTACCCTTCTTTGATGATGTACTAGCTTTATTGTGTACATATAAAACCTCTTCTTAGTTACGAAGGTTCATTCGATCAAGAAGAGTAGAAATGACTCCTTCTAAACCAATGTTTAGCTTACTCAAAGTGAAAACCATATTAGATAATTTTTTAGGCATACTATTCAAAAGTATTGCTTTTGCATCATCATCTTTTACCTTCTCGTTAATACTGCAAGGTGATTGAGAAGAGAGCGGAACTTGCTGATGTGTTCTGCCATTTTTATATTGTCATCCATTTTTAACCCATATAATTTTTGCTTCAGTGTTGTCTTTGCACTTTCTGCTTCAGATCCAAACAGTTTATTTAATGTCTCCCAGATTTCCTTTGCAGACTTTGTGAAGTCTACGTGGTGCAGGTACGCTTTAGACAAACCGAGACCAATAGTTCCCAAGGCCTTTTGATCCTTGATATTCCACTTCGCGAGATCTGTTGGATTTGTTGGTGTTGTCACATTTGGTTTGACCACATCCCACAAATCTTTTTCAATCAAAGTCAGTTGCATTTGGATTCGCCAAGTGTGAAAATCACGTCCTTCGAATTTCTCAACGAGACTCAATTTCTCCATTTTTTTTAATATTTTCCCTCACGTTGACGAGTGTCGGTTTCAACCGAAAATGCACCCTCTTATAAACACAATAATATGACGATACTGAAGACAACTTAGACAATTTAAAAAGTAATAAAAGAAAATTACTTTTTAAATATTATAAACAACATGACGTTTAACATAATAAATCTTGACCCAACATTTAATGACACTCAATGAAATAAACCATATACAATCAAAACCTTCTGAAGATGGATGCGCAGACTGTTAATAAAGTGTCAGATCTGGTAGGGACGTGTGCAAAATAGAAGAAATAACCTGAGACGTTTTTGTGCTGACAGGGCCGTGAATACTCCAAAAACAATTTCCAAATTCTTTATCACGCATTGGCTGCAGGCTTGGACATTTTATCTTCACCTTCATGGCTTTCTAAACTGCTCCAACTGCACTCCAATCTTCGTTGACTGCTCCAGCGATGCGCAGTAAGACTCAACAGTGTGGCATAGATATTCCTTAATTCACATTGGTTACTGGACTGTTCCTTAATTCACATTGGCTTTATAAACTGAGTCGACTGTTCCTTAGTGCACAATTATGTTATATTCTCCAAGCTGCGTGGGCACGGCACTCCACTGCACGGCCGGTGTTCTCCAAGGACCCGACACCTCCACACTTTGTACGAGAAACGCATTCTCTCAAACATGCATTGCCGTGTGTTGCCTCCCCTGCACTGCCTCTACGATAGATCAACTCGGCTCGATAGCATATGACGGGATAGGATCGAATAATGAAATAATATTGATATTCGTTCTCAAAATACATACACACAATACATGGCTAATAAATAGCCAAGCAAATAGCAAAACAACCTCCTATAATTTAGGAGTGGTTGTAAACAACAAGCTAAATACGTGAAGTTGTTAACAACAACTTCACATATAATACCGTGTAATAATTTGTTGTTCCACAACAAATAACAATATAATGTTTACACTATAATATTCCCAACATTCACGTCATCAAATGACAAAGATTCATCAATAAAAGATCAAGTATTGTCAAAACTGCAAAGTTTCAAGGTGCAAAAAGTAAGACATCGGGTTAAATCAAAAAAACCTTCAAATCTGAGACTAAAGCGAAGGTTCATTCATGATAGTTCACATTAATCAAGATACAAAAGGTACATGTCAATAATGCTCTGGAAGTACAAATATCAAAATGAATTTTTCAAGCAAATATCTTTAAATACGAGTATGAAGTCACTATCATGCACATTACAATTATCAAGAACTTGAATACAGATGTGGCAGCCATGCAAGAAAAAGAGATCAGTTTTCATCACATTACGTCGATTACAAAATATCTGAAGGAAGATAGAGCTCAAGTTCTACAAATGAGATCTTTTGAAGAAATTACAACAATGAGAAGCAAGGTACACAATCATCCTTAAATACATCATGTACATTACATCACAGAGAAGATGAAGACTAAGTGACATGATTATATCTCAAAAAGTAGATTGTATTGAATGCTTACAATGGAGCAAAGAGTAGATTGTAAACTCTTATCAACACCTGAGCAAGCAAAGAGATGAAAGTAAACATGTATAGTTTTCAGTCCCAGAACAATGTAATTTACACTATTCCTAGAATGGAGCCTTGGATTTGAACAAAAAGAGCAAAATACAGTTGCAAAATGGACAAAGTAAAGTATTCATTTGCAAAGGAACAAAGTAAAAGTATGCTACAGGAAGAATGATCGATATCGAGCAATGGAATCAAACCAGAAAAACTAATGAGCTATAAGCCATGTTACCATGCAAGCCCAAATTTGGGTATTATCAAAATAACTCAGAAAATTGATAGTTTCCATGGCCATAAAGAATCTCGAAATATTTTACAAAATGTAAGCCAGACTCAAGAACTTACTTGAGTTTTCAAGTTAAATCAATCGAAATCCTTGAGATCAGTGTCGAAGGAGTGAAGACCCATAAGTGTTTTCAAGCTCACAGAAAGTTTCACAAAGCAAAAACAAGAACCCACAAAGGGTATTCATTTTATCAGAAAATGCAGAGGTAAAGACTTAAGGAAAAATCATTTACAAATGAAAGAACTAGAAAACTCACCTATTCAACAATGGTGGCCACCTTGGGGAAAATAGAATAGAAAAACATGCTTATGAGCACCATTTAGTTCGCAGATCTCATCAAAGACAACGATCACTTCTGCTAAGGGAATCTATAGTGAAGCTCCAAATAGAGCCACCAAAAACAAAAGAAATGATATATACATGAGGAAGCATGGTCAGAAGTAGAGAACTTAAAGATCATCAATGGTGGCCACTTTAGAAAGATCACAAGTGAAACTCAAACATCGATAATGGCCGAGAGAGGCTAAACACATGCATGCACGAGAGCTTCAAAAGACCAATTCGTAGAGGAAATGAAACAAATTATCAAGCTCCTAGATCAACAATGGTAGCCTCATAATCACACAGAGCTCGAAAGCAGATTGAAATTCATGCAAATACATGCGTTCGGATGGCAAAACCAGGCTTAAGAAAGCTTCAACAATGGCAATGAATGAAAAATTTGCTAGGATTTGCCCAAAAAATGGAAATGCAAATGAATTGATTGATTATGGTCAATATGTATTGTACTCACCGAACTAAACACCATAAAAACCTAACTCAACTCGAGTTAACAAATCAACATTCCAAGGTCAACCAACACACAAAATCTCTGCATACAACCACATAGACCAAATGGAAGCCGAGCTCGAGGATTTACACAGGCCATTAATGATTTCAACCTTGCCTTAGAGAAATTTTAAAAAAACATAGTAACAGATTATACAAATTTCAAGTGTTTTAAGGTATGGAGGGATGAGCCCCAGAAGACTTATGCAATTACACACAAACCAAAGCTCCAAGTTGTAGGCTCATCAACATTTTTATACAACAAAGTGAAGGGAAAAGATAGAGGAAATCACTTACTCAGGAAAAATGATGACCTTATAGCCAAGAATAATCCATGCATGCTCGTTATCGAGCTAAATGTCAAGTTCAGAATGCACAACCAAGCTCAAAGGAAACATTCATGGTGGATATTTCAGTAGAAATACTCAAGAAAATGACAGTGAGCTCCTCATAAAAATGGTGACCTCTCGCAATGAGGGAAACTTTTATCCGAGCCGTCGTGGAATGATCATTCATTCGAGTCTCAGTAACGGGATAACCAATGTCACAAGGAGCTCGGTGACTCAAAGAAACCGAGTTTGAAAATGACAGAGTAGCATTGACTACCATTAAAAGAGCCTTGTGCACAACTCAACAGAGGCCTCGAGAATGGTTCCATGAGATCAACCAACTCACTCGGAAGCTCTAATAAAGAAAAAGAAAATGAAGATGCAGATACACGAGGGCTCGAGAAGACTAGAAAATGAACTGAATCAAGCTTGTAAAGATCAACAATGGCGTTGAGAAAAAAATTTTCCAGTGGCTTTGCCACAAGCCGAAATATGAAATGAAATAATCATTAGGGTTCAAATGAGCTTTACTACACGAGCTCGAGAAGGGAGTTAATGAAACTCAACCACAGTCAAAGGATCAATGGTGCAAGATTAGGTCATGCTCAAGATAAATGATCAAAACGTTAACCATTGCCAACTACCTCCTTAACCACGGTTCAAAACAAGCGCCACATTAAATCTTAGGTTGAAACCCTAACTGAGGGTACACGGATCGATGTTTCACATAAATCCAAAAATAGAAGATCGGTGGATGAGAAGGCCCAAGCCTTCAAGATAAGTGTTAATGCACTTTAAACAAATCACAAGCCATCACATGATCCCACGTAAGATCAACACCGAGGAGAATCCTTGAGAAATCAACGGACGTGGCCAAATCATAATGGCCAAGGTATTAAATGCAAATTTTCAGCATAGAGAGTTAAGGGTCGAGCTATTGTGGGGAGGGGCCCCTTTTGCGGTAAACCAATGATTTTGACCTTACCTTAGACTATACCATAATCTATGTCATAAAATAATCAAAGGTGGCCGACAACTAAAGTACAATGCAATGATAATCGGCAAGGTGGCCGAGTATTATAATATGACCCATGTATTAAGTCAAGATGCTGAATCAAACCAAGGGTGATAGCCAATCAAATAAAATTCTCAATGATTTTTAAATCATATTACGTACACGATTAAAGAAGACAAATGCATGGAAAGAGGTGAACATCAGTATAGGACAAGGATCATGAAAGAGATACTTTTGGATCTTACCTTAATGACCTTATTATCTACAGAAAGGAGGAATTATTATGCACATGCCTATAGGTGGTCCCCATATTGAAGATGATTTATGTTACTAAGTGTTGAGAGATCAAAGGAATTCTTCTACACAGAGATATTATTTTGCATGTGCATCCAAGGAGGCGAGTCGATCCGAATCTGTAGATGTCACATCAACAAAGAAGAAGAAAAATTTGCATGCATTGGAGAAGACTTGCTCATCAAACAAAGATTTATTATTAGCAATATTATTCACCCATGATTTATTAAAAATAGAACAGCCAACTGTAGTTGGATTGAATGGTATTTTGTAACCAAAGGCTATTAATGCCTCCTTGTATTGACTTCCTTATTTTATTCCCTTATTTATTAATAAATAGAGGGTAAAAATAGGATGCGTGGGAAACTGATTTTAGTCTATTTTTAGGAAGGGTGGGAGGAATAATTTTTTGCTATATATTGTGTGCCTTGGCAAAGCAAAAGAGGGGGAAACTTTTAGACACATGAGGGCTGAAACAAATTTTGTCAGTTTTGCCCTCTGAATGAGAAGTATATTTTGCCCTTCCAATTATTTGTAGTCTTGTGTATGTTTTATTAATCCTTGTGAATGTTGAATTCCCTATTAATCATCCTACCCTATTGCAAATTTAGTAATTTCTGCGTGATATTAATGTGCATGTGTAACTTAACAATATTGTTTTGATACTTTCCCTCAATACATCAAAGTGTTTGCCCTAATATTCTGCATAAACCTATTGGTTTATGCATCTAGAATTCATTCTCATATCAATTGTGCATGTGCTCAGTCAAATACCTCACATAAATTTGGTGTATCACCCCAGTTTTGAAATCCATTTTCAATCATTTTTTACCCTCAAACCCAAAAAATTAGTTTAGGATACATCAAGAAGGAATTGGCCTTGATATCAGAGACTCACCTCAACAATAGGTATACCCACAGACCTGAGGTGTTTCCATTGTATCTACAAAAGAGAGAGATCATTTTTGCAAGCCTAGAACACCTACAAACCATCTCTACATGGTGCACTTTCAAGAGATAATAGTAACACTACACACACTAGTGTATCACCTGTTTGTGCTAGCATTCAATTGTCTATTAACTCGGTCTTTGTGCACATGTTAGCATAGGACTACACGCACTAGTGTTCTCTTTTTCACACTAGCACACTTACATTACATGTACTACCATAACCATTCGCGCTAGCTCACTACATTACACTCACTACTCGTAACCCTTCACACTAACCTACTTTAAATTATGTGCACTATTGTAACCCTTCACGCCATCACACTTTACATTACATGTACTACGTAACTCCTCACATTACCACACTTTACATTACATGCATTACCGTAACCCTTCACTCTAGTGCACTTTACATTACACACACTATCATAACCCTTCACACTAACACATTTTACATTACATGCACACTACCGCAACCCTTCACACAAGCACACTTTACATTATGTTCACTATTGTAACATTCACGCTAGTGCACTTTACATTATGCACACTACCATAACCCTTCACGCTAATGCACCTAATTGTAATTCAGCTCATTTATAATTACTATTTTAGCACTATTTTTCAACCTTTTTCTCGCAAGTTTTCATAAATCAAGCATCTAATGCTTTTTTTGCTTTTAATATTTATCTAATATAATCTAATAAAACCATTTATGTTTTTCTCTCACACCCTCTTGGGTGATTTTGAGAATCAAACAGTGAAGTTTTTTTCATTGTTTTACATCATGTTTTCTTTGCAAGAAAACTACTAATTCATTGTGTGCAGGACCACATCATTTAAATAATACCTTGAAAAATCAAGAAAACTTTTAACATCTTGTATGCAAGTTGCCTTGGTTGAAGACAACAAAACCATTACTAAAGTTTAATAAACTATATAAAAAATTTGCATTGCAGGTTCGGATAAGGGTTTATTCCCATCTATTTAATTGTGGGAAGAATGTTGACATAGTCCTATAAGTTATTACGAGGAGTACCACAGGAACCCCAAAGTAGTTGGCACCTTGAGGAATCAGCAACGAAATGGGTACCCCAACCCACTTGACTAGTGATACCCGTGAGGAAACCATAAGTATCTCATGGTGATGGCCCCATTCTTAATTGATTATGGGGTATAGTCCGTAGCTAGGAAAGCAATTTCCTAGCACGAGTACTGCTCAAGAACTTTGGTGAGTGAAATTTCTCCCTAACCCCTAGGAAGCTTGAAAAACAAAGTTAATAACAATGTTGTTATCCAAATTACTTGAGTCGATTAGTTTTTGTTCCACATTCTTCTCTCAAATCACATCATATTCCATTCCCATCAAAATCAAACTCTCTTCAAAATTTGTAAACTCTTCTCTTTTGAATACCCATTCCAAATTGAATTGAATCAAGTCTAAGCCTTACTCTTTGGATTCACTTTCCAAGTTTAAGCATATCGTTCAATCCAATATCAAGTCCAAGCCTTACTCTTTGGATTCACTTTCCAATTTTAAGCACATCGTTCAATCCAATATCAAGTCCAAGCCTTACTCTTTGGATTCACTTTCCAAGTTTAAGCACATCATTCAATCCAAATCAATTCTAAGTCTTACACTTTGATATTCACCTTATCAAGTCTAAGCACAATCAAAATTCAATCACAAGTCTTTGTTTTGGGTATTCACTTTATCCAAGCTAAGAAAATCCGCAAGTCAAGTGTCAAAGTCTTAAATTTGGGGTACCCATATCTGAAGTTTAAGCAATAAATTCCAACCTAAATCTTATACTTTTATATTCCCTTTATCAAGTTTAAGTGCAATCAACTCTTATTTAAGTCTTGTACTTTTATATTCACATTATCAAGTTTCAAAAAAATCAAAGCATCTCAAGATTTAAGTCTTCCTCATTGGATATTCACTTTATCCATTGTTTAAGCACATAGGATCTAATCAAACCTCTTTATACGTTGAGTACTCACTTTATTCACGTATTAAACTACACCAAATCAAATCAAATCAAGAGCCTCATATATTGAATATTCACTTTATTCAATTTTAGGCAATTCATAAGCAATCAAATCACGAATCCATCCAAAACCTTATACGTTGAATATTCACTTTATTCACGTATTAAGAAAATAAAAAATCAAATCAAAAATCTTATACGTTGGATATTCACTTTATTCACGTATTAAGTACATTTCAAATCCAAAAAAATCAAGAGTCTTATCATTTGGGTATTCACTTTATCCAACCTTAAGCAAATATTTCATCAAATTAGTCCTAACAAACTTTAAAATCAATCCCAAATCAAATCAAAAGTAGAATATCCATCGATTTGATCTAAAACAAAATTTTAACCTTTGATCAAATCAAACATTGGTTTCACTAAACAATGACAACCACACACGCAACATATCAAATGGAGATTTTCTATACAAACTTCATGATATGTCAAAAAAATCACCATAATGGACCTTTGCAACACAAAGCAAAGAAACAATGAACCTTTCACCTCCTTCCTTCATGATGGTGAGGAATCACAAACCAATTTCATTTCTCAATACCTAAAAAAATGTTGATAGCGTTTTCATAACAAATCTTAATTTGGAACTCTCTTTCCAAATGCAAATGCATTATCTAAACAACTTTGAAGAATTAATCAAAAGGAACTAAACTTGAAATATATATTATTTTAAATGTCTCATCACAACTCCTTCAAACCATCAATCAAGTGAACCAATTAAACAAATAATCATACTCCCTAGCCAAGAGACTACTCCGTGTAAAATCAAAAGATAACAATTTACAACTCTTGAAGAAAGTCTCTCTAAGCATATTTCATCAATTAGTAGATGCTAAAATGCTAACCTATCCACTCACAAGACCCTTTGCAAAAGGGAAACCAAAACCTATGTGGTATAACGAATCAGAATATTGTGAATATCATTGCATCAGCGGTCATCCTATGGATCATTGTTCAAAACTCCATCATTACATCCAAGATTTACTTGACAATGGAGACATTGAAGTCGAAGACACTTCTACTACAACCACGCCAAGTGAAGAATTAGAAGTAATTCGGGACTCCTTTTCAACTCATGGTGCAAACAAAAAATATAAAGATAATGACCAATCATTGAATGATGTTGAGCTTGATCCTATAATTTCATCGCTAGATCCTATGCCTAACCCTCCTAAACTGACATTGTTATATCACAATGCTACAAAAATAGGTTTGGACATCATCCACAATACCTCAAGCGTCCACTCCTAAGTCTATTGTTGTTCCACAACAGTCATCCAATATGCAATCTTTGTCTAATTCCTATGACATTATCAAACCATTAGAGAAGACATATGCACAAATCCTCCATGGATTTGACCAAAACATCACCTATGTTTCAAAACATCCTTACACATGCACTCCATAATGTGTGTATTCCTAAAGGTATCAACATAAACCAATTTCAATATTTAATCAAAATCTAACATCAAATAGTCCAATCCTCTCATTTGGTCATCATGACCTTTTGAAACCAAACATCATGAATAATAAATCCTTATATATTGAAAATATTTCTATCTACTCCATTGACTTGGACCTCATCCGCCCAAGTCTCGTAAATCAGGACAAATCAAATCCTTAATTTATTACAAATATTTTTATTTACTCTATTGACTTGGACCTTTTCCATCCAAGTCTTGTAAATCATGACCCATCAAATCATAGATTCATTGAAAATGTCTCTATTTATTCCATTGACTTGGACTTTTTCCACCCAAGTCTCGTAAATCAAGACCAATTAAATCATAATTTCATTGAAAAACGTATCTATCTTCTTCATTGACTTAGACCTCATCCGCCCAAATCTCGTAATTCCGCCCAATTCAACTCACATAACCATGGACCTCTTCCAAAACAATAAGTCCATTGTTAACCCTAATCATGATTCCTAATCCTAAAAAATCAAAAAAATTACAAAGCGTAAAAAGAAATGAAAAATATCCCATACCCATCATTTCATCAAATTATTATATATGAAAATCAAAAAGGTAGAAGCAAAAACTACTTATCCACATGTACTGTCCACACTAGGGAGGTCATTTGTCATACTCATCAACTCATCTAAAAATAGTTTTAAACTTTTCATCCATTGGAAATATCTCAATCATAACATCATCATATCTCCCACTCTTTCCCTATAAGACACGGGTTAATCTTGTTCCTATTAGGAATTGTGTACCTCATCCTTGTTAAAATTTCTACCATTTCATATATTTTTACCTATGGTCTTGTCTAGAAGCTTACTGATGGAAAATCCTCCTTTAAACAAGTTCTCTCTTTAACAAAAAGCACTAAACTTCTTTACTTAGATCTTTTGACCATCCATCTCAGTATAAGGTGTTGAACCCTTAAGTCTACTAGTCACAGATATTGAGATTGGGGACAAATGGTCCTTCCCAACAAGCACAATATCAACAAACAAGGCAAAATCAATCAAAAATACAAAAAAACTTCACAAATCATTACACCTTTTGTCCTTCACAAGTCTTTGGTGTTGAGCCCACACTTCTTACTAGTAGTGTGAGACTGGGAAAGGAGGAAGGTATCCTTACTGCCTATATTTTTCTTGGTGTTGAGCCCTTGCCTCTTACTGGTGGCATGGGGCAAGATGTAGGGGGTCATTTCAAAATATCAAACAAAAAAAAGTATTCAAATAATTTAAATCACAAGTTCTTAATCATATACATCCAACAAGTAATTTAGTTGCTCATGTTAAGAGAGACAACAAGTCCTTTAACCAAATCTTGCCAATCAATTAGTAGGCCATCAATGGATCTAAGTCTAGTAAAAATTTATAAAGTGAAATCATCTTGGAATTGGTCAAATAATATTGATTGGAGATGAGTCACACTTTCCCAAATGGACCATTATTACACCTTGTGTCTTTGCTTCCATCATCTTCATTCACATATCATTATCTCACTTGTCTCATGTCCTTCTTGGCTCTTGGTGGTGAGCCCTCGCATCTTACTACTTTTGTGGAGTCTAGAATGGAGTCAGATATCTTATCACTCTATTATCTACAATCCATTATGCCAATGGAATGAAATCTTTAAAAATTGTTTGAACATGAGTTTAGAAAGTACACCCTTTTACCAAGTCAAAATTCAATAATCAACAAAATCTATCAAAAACATATAAAATCACAAAAAAATCTACAAACATTCAAAATTCAAAAAAATCAAATAATCAAAACCACAAAAAGCATTCAAATAATCACAAAATCCTAAAAATTTACAAAACCATCAAAAATCCCAACAAATCAACACAACTCAATAAAATCAAACTTTTAACTCATATCCTAGTGATCATTCCAACCATCCTACGACTATCAAAAACAAATCATCAAACCCTTGCATGTATCCTTGCTTAGGGAAAAGTCAAATCAATCATCTCCCTTGCATGTATCCTCGTTTGGGGCAATCTCGGCTCTCATTTTCTCCCTTGCTTGGGGGAAATGACCCATTCAATTTCATATTAATCTTCAATTGGATCCAACAAAAAGTGTCACTTGACCCCACTCTTTCAGTTTGATCCAATCCCCTTGCATGAATCCTTGCTTGGGGGTATCCAAATCTACTTAATCATCACTATGGAACACATTAAGGGCATAGTTAAGTGTCTTTATTTACAATTGTGTTGCATTGTTGTCATTATTTCCTAGCCAATTACATGTATTTCATTATCAACTTGGTTCATTTATATCCATAGTGCATATTTTTACTATGTATATCAAGTTTGATTTACTTTTTATCTTTTGTTTTGCTTTAGACTAATTACAAATATTTTGTTATCATCTTGGTTCATTTATAGCCTTGGTGCATACATCTACTATGTTTATTGGTTTTTTTCACTTTTTATCTTTTATTTTCTATGTGTGTGTGTTTGTTTACGCACATAATGGGTTAAACATCATGATTATTTAATAATCATGGTGCCAACTCTATTGTGCAACATCAAAAATAAGGTTTCTCTAACTTTCACTATCTGAATGGAAGCTCATTCTATGAGCAAAATCCCTCCCATCATCCTTCTACTCCCTCTTGAATCATTTACCTTTTCCTTCCTCCTATCAAGTGGTTGTCCACCGCTTTGTTGCATCACCCATCCACTTGAGGGGGAAATCCCTTAGCATAATCCATACTCATTGAGGCATCTAAATGCTTCATCAAGGAAAGTCAAGCATACATACTCATTGGGGCATCTAAATGCGTCGTCAAGGCAAATCAAGTAGGCCCATTGAATTTCCTTATCATCTGCTCATTGATCTACATGTGTCTACTATCTTTAAAATGATATTACTTTGTAATAATAATTTAAAGAGGGGAAAATGTAGACACCCTAAAAACACATACATATTCTTAGTCATCCTTATTACCTGTACAATGTGCTAAATCAATCCTAGAAGCAAGCATTATAGACCACTACCCTCTCACATTCCATTAGAATTCACCCACATCCCTTTAGAATTAATTTAATTAATTCTATCATGCTTAAAGCATACACTCACACCCCTTGGCTAATTTAATTAGCTATTTAAATAAATAAATAGCTAATTATCCACTCATCTCCACTTCACCATCCAACTCACTCAAGTTGAACTAGCTCACTCCACTCAAGTTCTAGAACCCTACAAAGGTGGAAGCAAAATATTCATGTACAACCACCTTCTCGAATAAAATCAAAAGCCAACTAAATATTCATTGCCCCTTAAATGAATATTCAAACCATCCAACTGCACAGACCAAATCAACTTGCTAATTCAAGAAAATGCATTCATTTACCTGCAACTCATTCAAACCTTGATCCACAATCCATGGCCTCTCCTTCACTATAAATATGAGGCTCAATCCTTCACAATTCATCCTTGGAAGCTTTAAGCATTTGTAGCAATACTATGCTAAATTGCCACTAGAATTTGCATACGAAAGGTTGTCCATTTGATCACCCATTCTCAGTAGCATTCTTCTTCCATTTGGAACCACGTTTGGAGCATCCACAATCAAACCATCCAAAGAGATCCAACAAGTGTGGTACTCCATTCCACACTTCAACTATCTCATTTGAGGTTGCAAGAGAACTCAAAGGAAGGTTTTCATTTGTTTGTCATTGTTTATTTCTTCATTGCTTTCAGTTTTCCTTGTATACAAATATATAGGTTGTAAATATTAATAAGATTGTAGAGCTTAAAGGGCGTTTGTAAGGAAAAGTTGGTATAGAATAATGTAATATACAAGAATATGCTACTCTATCCTACTCTAAATACATGCTACATCAATTAGTCAATAAAATCATAAGTAACAACATAAAGTAAAATGAAGGTTAGAGATACTTGTAGACACCAAATTTGTGTCTTACGACCCCCCGTGCCCCGCATCTCATTTCGCAACCTAGCCTCATCACCTAAACCTTACACAATTATTTATTAATTACCTTATAATTAATAAATCCACATCTCCAAACCTGCCACCTCATTTTTCCACCTCATCATGACCTAGTCCTAACCCTAAACTAACCTAATTAAAACCGATAACTTGGTCTACATCCACACCCATGACTAATTACTCCTCACCCGCACCAAAATCAACCTAATAATGACTTGACCAAGCCCACAACTAATTCCTCGAGAGAAAAGGAGGGAAATTTGGCTATTTTACTAAAAATAGCTCACTTTGACTTAACCGATATTGGTTCCTACTCGACCGCCGTCGGTTATGTAGCCACCATCGGTTCCCTGTAAATGACCTCCCCCAACCAAAAACAAAGGATCTGGAACCTGGGAATTCATTGGGAGGATCGGGAATTCACTTGGCCGAGCAGAGACAAGTGAAGGAAAGAGAGGAGTTTATAGAGAAGGACATCAAGCCCAAGACTGCAACTGAGTAACCAGAGCCCAGTGACACTCATCCAAGCATTGGGAGTGAAGATAGCTCATCTTAGATTGTCAGATCATCCTACCTGAATCCTTCCTTCATCATCACAGTCCTGGGACCTGTATCTTCATCAGGAACTAGTAAGTAGTGTCTTATACGTTCTTTTAATAACATTTCTTGGATTTCTGAATCACAGTAATTACAAGTCTATTCCTAGATCTACTACCCGGTAACACCCTCCATCTAACTATCATTCCTCTACCCCTACATTGCCCCAAGAATAGCTCTCATACCCTCTGAGCCGTCTCCCTAACCCCATTACCTATCCCCAATCATTTACTAGCCTTATAAACACCATAGCCACCTTATAGCCAACCTTCACTAAAAAGCCCCTAAACCACTGCCCCTACCGATATCGGTTAGTAGAAACCAGTACCGGTGACAGTGACCGGCATCGGTCACTGTGATTCAAAACCAAAACTAGCCCTTTCCTCTATTGTTTTAACAAGGTAATTAAATTGTAATTTGCAATAATTTGTGTTAATTCATATTAGCAGGGGAACTGACCACCTTCGAAAGGAAGTTTAATACTTCCTGGGCCCAAGGCAGTTCCCTCATTTATTATCTAATTAGAATCTAGTGGTCTTGTATTCTTACTGCGAGGCAGTAGTCCTTCCCAGGACAAAGGATAAAAAGGAGTTCTTCGCAATCAATCTGATCTCTCTTTCTTTTTTTCTTGCTTTCATATAGGAGCACACTTGCTATTTTCTTCTTCTAAAATATTCACAAGATATTCTGTTATTTGGTAAAATAATTTGTCTTGCTTTCACATCTTTGCATTAGTGAAAGTCATCTTCTTTGCTTCATCGAATATCATTTTCGATTTGGGTTTAAAACACGTGCATCACATTCTTGCTTGCCGTTTTCAATTCTAGTGAACATAGATTAAGTAACAGGTCGTACACGTGGGGGTGATATCCATGGTATTGACAAGAAATTAATCTTACTTTCACTGCACAACACATACCGAATCACATCATAATTAACACAACAGCTCAAACATCCCCCTTTTCCGCGGTATTCCTCCGCCCGATTGAGGTAACCTTATAAGCCAAAACAAACTTGACATTTCCCCTAAGTCTTCTGTTTAGGATTGACATCATCTTGCGTCTAAGGCATAAGCCCAAAGTGATTAAAACTAATCCTAGGGTTAGTCTGTTAATTTGCTTGTGCATCTTGCTTGTTTTTGGTTCTGTTTCTCTGTCATACTGTTTTTTGTGATCACTTCAGAACAGTTTGGTAGGCATACTAAGCACTGTTAACCCCAAATCAGCAACTTCCTACAGATTCTTACACCAGTCCTATTCTACCGACATCGGTTAACCTACCGACGTCGGCTATAGTCTAACCGACATCGGTTACCTGACCGATATCGGTTACTGTCTTTCACAGTTCCCAAAACCAGCAACCCACCAATTCCAACACTTTGTTGTTGCTTCTATTCCTGATAGATTACATCCCTGTTGTGTACCCTTGTCCATGGTTGTTATCACTTAGAAACAAGCTGCAGCCATGGTTTCACATGCCTGCTCCATGCCTTTGCCTGAATCACCCCCTTCACATCCTATGGGGAATCCTACGGACACCAGCGAGGTTCCCAAAATCCCTGTAGGAGATAAGGAATTTGTGAAATTTTTGGATGCTAATCCTAGCAGTTGTACAATACTATTTGTCTCATGCCCCTGACCGTACACCCGACGGTCAACTCCTTGTTGGTATGCCTATTAGTATAGCCGCTCACTTAGCTCCTTCCCCACCTGATAACTCCACCTTGCCTTCTTCATCTTTAGCCCCGTCTCCCAACTCAGTGGCTTCAGAGGTTCTTACCGCACAGATTGGCTTTCCTTTTGTTAATCTGGGGCCCCACATATCATTACCACCGACTGCTCCTACCTCGTCTCTCTCGCAGATTGCTCCTTTCATAACTTGCTCTCTGCCACCTATTCACGAGCTTTCCTTCTCAAGCTCCACCCACCTTTTCATTTCCACACATGTATCCGGTGACTTCAACATCTTATATAGGACATCCCTATTCGGTCGCCTCAACATATTCATCCTCAATACCTTATCAACATTTAACCCCACCGTTGTCTAGTGGTGGCCCTTGGCCCAATCCCCCTCCGTTTACGGCAACCGCACCATCATCTCATCCAACCACTGATTTAATCAAACAAATGATGGACAAAATGCAAAATCTGGAGGCTTCTGTTTCAGGAAGCCATAACACCCTGACATATGAGCAAGTTTTTCAGGAGCCTATCCACCCTTCTGTCCCCCTTCATTCATATCCTCCTCAATGGGAATTACCAAAATTCACTCGTTTTAATAGTAAGGAGGATCCTCAACAACATTTGCGATCATTTAGACATGCCTACTATCTGATTGCTCATGATGATGCCTTACTACTCCGCACCTTTCCCATGTCCTTATCAAGACCCGCCTTGGAGTGGTACAGTGCTTTAACTCAAAGACTCAATCTTCTCTTTTAACCAATTAGCCCAATCTTTCTTAGATCATTTCTCCATTAACATTGCAAGAAAGTATCTATCACCGACCTCTATGCCATCCGACAATTTGAAGACGAATCTATCGCAGATTTCATTGGACGATGGCGGGGCCTTATCAACCAACTTACTTATGCCTTGCCTCAGGCCGAACTTATCGAACTCTTTACGCGGGCCTGCGCTAAGCACATTTCTCCTACCCTCCAAATTCAAACTTTCACACATTTGACGAGGCCTTTACTATGGCTCGAAAACTAGAGATTCGAGCCTTAGAGGAAGAGAAATTACGGTTGCACAACAAAAACCCCAATTTCTAAACCCAAGACTCCACCAACAAACCTAACACCACCAATTCTCACGCATCGACTGCTTCGAAATCAAAAGGAGTTGTCCATGCGGTGATGGTCAAATCCCAAGCACCGTCTAATACCCGCCAAAAACCACCTATAAGTATAAAGTCGAGCCCATCAATTACACTCCCTTGGGAGAAACTTATGGTGTGATATTGGAAAAATTGCTCAAGGCAGGAGCTATTACCTTACCTCCTGTTAAACCTCACTCCGGGTTTGATTCCACCCGTGCTATACCTTCTTGGTACAAAGAAAATGACTTCTGTAACTTCCACCGCGTGAAGGGACACAGTCATGAAAACTGCAAGATGTTGAAAAACATAGTGCAGGAAATGGTTGATGCAGGGGATATAGCCCTCGATAATCCTAATGCCCCTGCTAACCGAAATTTGAAAATCTTCAACAAACCATTCCCAAACCACTCATCTAACAGTAACATAAACCAAGATATCTTAGCCGAGGAGAGTGTTCATGAAATTCATGCAGTCTTCGACTCCCAGCCAAAAGCCTCTATCGAGAAAATTCTGAATCAAGCCTCTTCACTAACGCAGGAACCCGAACCCCCTTCACCACCATCAAGACAAGATGAAATCCTTGTCGTTCCTTTACCCATAAAGGAATTAACCGCCAGAGTTCTCTTCTCACAGAGGAGCCTTCTTACACCACATCTCTGCAAGACTGTGAGCGGATGTTATCTAGCTTATCTATTTCCCAAACATCTCCTTCTACCACTATTGTTGTACAAGAGGAAGACTCGCCACTTTTTTCATCATCCTTAGACGAGAAACCCCTCGAACCGACATCACCAAATTCTTTAATCATGACGGATCCTCTCAAACATGCCCTCCTACCTATTAGTTCTTCATCGCCTAAATCTTTTCAGTGACCGGTTGACCTCTTAACGCCCATTGATACAGTGCCTCGTTTACCCCCTGTATCACACCCACAGTGGACCGGAATCACAACCCACCTTTCTTCCATACAAAAGTTCCTATTCACATGTGAGGATTGTCACCCCTCAGAAGATAGACGAGTCCTATGGGAACGTTTGAGTACACCATATTCTACTCAAATGCAGATGACCGATCCAGACACCTCTACCATATACCCGAAGTGTTTACAAAAGCTTAAAATGCCTATGTCCTCATCTTCACCCCCCTCATCTCTACCAAATACCTCATCCACCTCTATTGACCTAACCAAACCTTCCCCTACGCTTGGGACCTCACCAATACCTAGTCTAACACACCCACCTAAACGGTTAGATTTATCCAAAAGTAAAGCCATCCATCCACCTACGAGACAAACTCGAGCCCCTAAAACCCAAGTCCAATCTATGCCTCTGTCACAACTAAAACCCTCACCGTCACACCTACCTTCTATATTGGGACCTCATCCCTCCACCTTGCATCAATACATCATACCTCCTGTGTTTTCTTTAAAATGACCTACACCTTCTGCACCCATACAAAGATCCAAGGGTATATCAACACCATCACCCCAAGTATCCTGTCCACCTATCAACCCTAAACAAACTCCATCATCAAAGGATTTGTTTGTTGTCACTCCTCTTTCTCCGTGGTTGTTTTCTGCTACCACATCATCTGACCAGCTAAACATAACTTCTGCACCGAAGAAGTCACGTGTAGTTAAATCCAATTATCAAAACCCCTTGGCTAAGCCGCCACCCGTACAAATCAACCATACCCAGTCATTACCGAAACCTACCCAGTCAATAGCCTCATCTTCCTCTGACTTTGACCCACTCAAAGGGTCTTACGCCAAAATCCTTGCTATGTTGGTGGAGAATGTGACCATTTCCCTACCCCCACTTAGACCCTATGATCCATCTAAACCTCGACCTATAGGTTATGATGAGTCTAAAATCTGCGCTTACCACCGCACACCAGGACATGATGTAGAGGGATGCAAAGTGTTGAAAGCCATACTTCGTCAGTCACCTCTCTCGGATAGAAAGGTTAAGAAAGACAATTTACAAAGGGAGAAACCTTTAGCTTCAATCCCCTCTCCTATACCACCTGTCCCCTCCTCACCAAGATCTATCATTATTACAACCCCACCTCTCGAAGACCATGACTTATCCCTACCGTCTTCCTCCTCTCGTGTTCACGAGATCAACATGATTAGTGTTGCTACTCGAGGGCAGAAAAATAATGGGAAAGCTAAAGAAAGAACACCTGCGGCCTCTCTTTCTCCGTCCACCATCCCGATCGCACCACCACCTAAAGTGGTTATTCGTGGACCTACCTACCCTATCTCTAATGGAGTTTCCCACCGAACCATGATCAAACAGCTTCACCAATCACCTATAAAAATGACACTGTATGATCTCATTCAGACCTCTGAATCTCATCGACAAGCTCTTGTTGAAATCCTTCAAGGGATAGAGGTCTTACCTAATGAAACCTTGCCCATTACCTCCATCTTAACACCCAACCACGTTGCCTCTCTCACCAAACAATCTACCACTTCCGTCCCTGTGCAGCAAACCGCTGCTGTCAGTTTCTCTCGAAGACGAAATTGTTGACTTTGGTGCAGAAGATCCTGACCCTGCTCTTTTCATCTCAACTTACGTCTGGGACATCTGCGTACGTCGTGTTATGATTGACGGAGGCGCTAGCCTAAACATCATCTCTTCCAAAGCCTTTCAACAAATGAATATCCCCTCTAGCTGCATGTGTGCCAACCCCACCATGTTGCGTTCATTCAACGATGCTATTACTTCTACCTTAGGCACTGTGATCCTTAACATTTGTGTAGGGCCACGTACCTTACCCGAACTCTTCTATGTCCTTGAGGGTTAATTCCAATACAACATGTTGTTAGGCCACCCTTGGATCCAGGCTATGGGATGCGTTCCCTCTACCTTACATAGATGCATAAAATTTGAGTACGAGGGGAAGTCCTACACCGTAAAAGCTGATCCTCCCCCCTTCAAAACCTGTAATATGTTATATCACCCTAATGATGTGCTTGTACCAGTCAAGACACCCATTCATCCAACCCAACCATCCACTTCAACCACACCTCTACCATCCACCTCAACCACACCTACACCTTCAACCAATGAAACCGCCGTCGCAAATACCACTTCCTTTCCCGCAGACAACATCCCAACCTCAGACCCCTTAGTAGATGTTTTTCAACACCTTACTGCTGGGGAGTATCACCTATATAACGTTAGCTCTTTCCATACCCCACAGGAGTACGGACAGTTACATGCGCATCCTACCTACGACCGTCGTGTGGGGGAAATAATCTCCTACGGACCACCTAATTGCCGCACCAACCTAACGTATGGGGGTGTCGACGCATCCTCCGTTACCCCTGAACCTCCCCTTGGTGTGGTTCCCTTCCAATCCAATTTTCAATACCTGACAAATTGTCATTTCGCTCTCACCTTCTTGACTCGTTGTGCTTGGAAAGGTTTTGGTTTTGGTCTTTATGAACAAGGCCGACATACAATCATTCCCGTGACTACACGCAAACACAAAGATCGTAGTGGTCTTGGATTTCTGAAACACTTACACCCAAGAAACCTCGTGTCAGTTGTATCTCGGGAAGATGACGACATCACCCCTACCGAACCATCATCACCCATTTTGCCATCGTCACCCACAGAGTCGATAGACCCTGAATCTATCCCTCCTAACTTTTTTTTCATAAACACTATCTTCCTGGGTCCTCTCACTTATCAACATGATAATGAGGACCCATCTTCTCTTCCCCTTCTATATCCAGACATGATCGAAGAGGATTTGCCTTCAATTAATGTTGTTGAGTGCCAGGATGACGAATCCATCCTCACTTACCTTGGTGCGGACGACTCTTATATTCAACGCGCCTTACCATCTGAAACTCAAACCATGTTGAATGAGTTGACTATAGAAATCAACATCCACACCAAGGACGATCCTCACATTTTGAAGATCGGACAATCTCTTACCACATCAAAACAAGCCGCCTTACTACCTTTCTCCATGCCCGCAACTAAGCTTTCGCTTGGTGCTACGCTGACATGCCAGGAATAGATCCTGACATTGCTGTCCATAACATTACCCTAAAACCCGATGCCAAACCAGTTAAGCAGAAACTGAGAAAAATGCATCCACACATTGCCCTCTTGGTCAAAGAAGAGCTTCAATGACTCCTTTATGTTTCCTTCATCTTACCTATTGACTATCCTCAATGGATCTCTAACATCGTACCTATTACTAAAGCAACGGGGGGACTTCGGATATGTATGGATTTTCGGGACCTTAACCTCGCTTGCCCGAAGGATGACTTCCCCCTCCCAAGTATTGATCAACTTGTTGATCTCACTGCGGGCCATGAGATGCTTTCTCTCATGGATGGCTTCTCGGGATACAATCAAATTTTGGTAGCCCCAGCCGATCAACATAAAACCGCCTTCATAACTCCTTGGGGAACCTTTTGTTATCGTGTCATGCCGTTTGGCCTTAAGAATGCTGGTGCGACCTATCAGCGGGCTATGACTTACATTTTTCATGACATTATGCACACTATCCTTGAGGATTATGTCGATGATCTTCTTGGCAAATCTAAACATCGCAGTGAACATCTCGATGTTTTAACCATTATTTTCGATCGCCTGTTACAATATTGTGTTCGCCTTCAACCAAAGAAATGTGTCTTTGGTGTCCTTTCGGGAAAACTTCTTGGTTTTATCGTCTCTTTGCATGGCATCGAGGTCGATCCAGCTAAAGTCAAAGCTATCCTAGAAATTCCCCCACCTACTAACCTCAAACAATTGCGTAGTTTGCAAGGTAAACTCCAATCTATCCAGCGTTTCATCTCCCAACTCTCGGATCGATGTCAACCTTTCCATCACCTCCTTAAAAAGGACATTGTCTTTCAATGGAGCGAAGAGTGCCACCAAGCCTTTGAGGCTCTCAAAGCCTATCTCTTGCAGCCACCTGTGCTTATCCCACCTCAGGACGATCGCCCTTTCTACCTTTACCTTTCTGCCACCGACCATGTTGTAGGAGCCATGCTCGCACATCATGACTCGAGCATCGAGAACAAGTCGTTTATTACATAAGTCGTACTCTCGTGGATTACGAGACTAGGTATACACATGTAGAAAAGTTGTGCCTAGCCCTATCATTCGTAGCCACCAAACTCCGACACTACCTCCTGAATCACAAAACTTTTGTCATCACCAACGTGGACCCCATTCATTATATGTACGCCAAACCACATCTAAACCAACGCATCGCCCGATGGCTTATGCTCCTTGCCGACCTCGACCTTGAATTTGTACACCAGAAATCAATAAAAGGACAAACTATCGCAGACCAACTCGCGGAAGCCCCTTTACCTGGGGAGCAATTTACCAATTTTAATTTCCCCAACGAACTCATCGCCACTCTTTCACTCAGTGAGGAGTCGTATATCAATGACCCTCTTCTTTGATGGATCCAAATGCCAGCGTGGCGGAGGAGCCGGCATTGTTCTCATTCCTCTTGACGCTGAGCCTATGCCTCTTTCCTTCTCGGCTCGATTTCCCCTACACTAATAATACAGTGGAATACGAGGCCCTTATTTTGGGTCTCCAAGTTGCGTTACACTTAGGTGTCAAATCTATCAATATTTTCGGTGACTCTCAATTAGTAGTCAATCAAGTTATGGGCATCTACCAATGTAAAAATGAGGAACTTCAAAAGTACAAACATTACGTGGATTCACTTTTGACCTTATTTACTCATTATTCTATCCAAACCATTCCCCGCTCCACTAACAAATTTGCGGATACTATGGCTTGCTTAGCCTCGCAAATTCCTGCCTCACCAACTAACTCTGACATATTTGTCTTGGTCCAACAACTCTTTGCCCCATCTTACTCAGCCCCGGATGTTTGTATGATAAATAATGTGTCTGCTAATTCGCAGGATACCTAGTATCACCAATTTCACGACTACCTTACAACCTCTGTTCTCCCACCTGACCTTACTAGTAACAGCAAACGTGCTTTTCTTAAAAGTGTTTCTCGTTATGTCATCATGGGGGGACTCCTCTATAAACGTGGCTTTGATGGCATCCTCCTTCGATGTCTAACGGTGCGGAGGTCACCTATACCATCCAACAAGTCCACGACGGTATTTGTGGTGGACATTTTAGTGGCCTTGCCATGGCCAAACGGATCCTTCACCTAGGCTATTATTGGCCTACTCTTAATAACGACTGCTACGAATATGTTAAGCGTTGTGTTATGTGTCAACAACATGCCAACCTTCAACATACTCCTAGCCATCCGCTACAGGTCGCACGAGATCTTTGGCCTTTCTCACAATGGGGTTTAGACCTTATTGGTGAGATTCACCCACCATCTTCGCAACGTCACCGTTGGATAATCACAGCAACCGAATATTACACTAAATGGGTGGAAGCCATTCCACTCATTTCAACCAAAAAAGAGAAAATTGTCGAATTCATTAACCATCACATTATTTGTCGTTTTGGCGTTCCTCATCGCCTGATAACAGATAATGGAAAATATTTCAAAAATAAGTTGTTACAAGACCTTTGTGACAACTTTGGTATCAAACTTAGCTTCTCATCACCTTACTATCCACAAGCAAATGGTCAAGCCGAATCTTCTAATAAAACCCTAACCAAAATCCTCATGAAAGTTGTTAACGATTCTGGAAGCAATTGGCCTGATCACATCCCCTTTGCCCTTTGGGCTTATCGGACTAGCATTCGCACCTCCACTAATGCCACCCCATTCTCTTTGGTATATGGTACCGAGGCTATCTTGCCTCTCGAAATACAAATACCCTCCCTAAGAATATCTCTTCAGGATATTCTCACCAATGATGATTTCCGCCAAGAGCGGTTAGCCCAATTGGAGCTTCTTGATGAGCGTCATCTTACAGCTCTTGACCATCTTCAAATCTATCAAAAACACATCAAGTGTGCTTATGATAAGTGACTTCATGAGCATACCTTTAAGGTTGGTGATCTTGTCCTCAAAGAGAATCAGCATGTAACCAAACTAGAAAAGAGCAAACGTGGAAAATTTACTCCTAATTGGATTGGGCCCTACATTATCACTCATACTTACGGATCAGGCACTTACCGTTTAGCTTCAGCTTAATGGTAAACTGAGCCTGAACCCCTTAATGCCTTGCATCTTCGACCATTCTATTGTTGAATTTAGTGTTATATCACTTCTTATCTACCTTGCGCTCGTCCCTTGAGCTCATTTACTACCTCATACATTTTTGTTCCATGCATCTCAAAATAGAATCAAGCTCACGTGGTTTGGTCATAACCTCCCCTTAAAAATGCCTTCCCCTTTTTAGTCTAGTCCATGACTTAAAAGTATCAAAATAACATGTTCTCAATTGTACACTTATGGGATATTCTTGAGTCAAACTTCCTACAAAACTAGATGCTTCATGCCAAACGGACATCTAGACCTCTAAGTTATACATAGACTACTCCCTCGAAGGATAGCTATGTGCAAAGTCACTTCTACTATTATAAATAGACTGCTCCCCCGAAGGACAGCTATACACAAAAACTGCATCTGCTACTATAAATAGACTGCTCCCTTGAAGGACAGCTATACAAAGTCAGCCTTTATCAGAAGCTTCTCGCATTGATCAGCTTCGTGAAGACCTCAAGAACAACAAAATACATATCCCCTATGGACTTCCCACATTGATCAGTCTATATCTAGAAAAATAAAAGCAGTATTCCAAAGCACTTTTGAGTCATGGACTTGTCTATTTAGGTTTGGTTCTCTTTCGTCAGAATAATCACCTTCTAATAAGTTCTCTGCACCCCAGCTATACCAGCCACCTCACCTCACCATTCGTCAACACAACAAAACTCAAGGGACGTGACGTATATCCGATATATTGTGATAATACGACTCTTTTCACCTATCGACTTCTCACCTATGCAAGGCACCTAGGGATTCAAGCCCCTCCTATGTTAATATGTGGTTTGTTTAGCTCTTCTCAACTACGGGACATTTTGCCTCTTTTACTCGACTCTAGGATTGTGTGTTGACCTTAATCAGGACACGATTCCCTACTACTTGGGTAAGCTAACTTTCGTTTCACCTATACCTACACCAACATCACCAATCCCTTACTAACACCAATAACATTACCCTACCAATATCAATATTTTTTACCAACCAACAAATTGCCTAACCACAACCAAATTGCTGAATTCACCTCTCCCTGGTCCTAAGGGAGAACTACATCGGTCTGAGGCCCCTCCTTGCTTTGTGTAATGGGCTATGTAGGCAGCACTTAGGAGACATGGGGTCTCCCAAGGTTAGCTCGACCATCCCCTACCATAACCTATCATGTGTGGTATATATAAATCTATTTGTGTATTTCTATTCGCTCACATTCATCTTTATCCTTTTTCAAAACAAAACATTCAAAACACAACCATTCTTATTATTATCATAACTCAAATCAACATACATATTTAGTTTTATTTAGATGTTAAACAAATACATCTTCTCTATCATCGACGCGCAGGTCGGCATCCTTATTTATTCTTATACTCCTATGAAATTCACTTAGACCCTTGCACCTCCTCCCGAATCAGGTGGTGATCGTGATCGTCGATGCCACTCACTTGGCCTCTCCATCCTCAAAGGTGCCACTGCTATTGGTTCCTCCCACTGATCCACCAACATCTCCTGTAACATACGAATACGTCCTCTTGCGTGGAGGAATCTTGCCTCTAGTCTCTCCACTCGTGACTCTGCAACCGCTAACAATCTCGTTGTCTCATTCACCCGTGTTTGGAGCTGATGAACTAAACCCTGCAGACGATCTCTCTCCACTGTAATCACAGCTATGTCAGGACGATCACGTACACCTCGCAGCTCTGCTACCCACCATAATCTATAGGCCTTTGTCGCTCCTGCATCCATTACCCTGCGATCGGCTGCTATCTCCTCTGGCCCTTCTGGAGGTGTTGGCCGGGGAGGTGAGAATGTTGCCTCGGCGTCGATCCTCATGTATGGTCTATAAGCCATAGGTATATCCTGAACAAATCCAAATTGTCACCGCACGATCTAGAGGAATCCTCTCGTACTCACCTGGCCTGTGCCCTGCGATCCACCTCAATCGCTCTACACCCCTCAACTCCTCAGCTATGTGCTCCATCACCATATAGTTCCCGTAAGGTCTCCAAAAATATCCACAATCGTCACCATCTCCCATACCTACCTATAATACTCGATGTCATCTATCACACTGGGATCTCGCCTCTTGTTCTGTCTGGACCCATCGTCTGAATCCCAACCTCTGCACTCCTGTCTCTCCCGACTGGATGGGTCGGCCTATCGGTCGCACACAAACAATGTGCTCATAGGCCCAACAATGTAATAAGTATGAACAATCCAGTGTCGTCCTGTGTTTTCACCTGCAGGCCCATAAACCCCTGTATAACTCCGCCAGATATGCGGGTGCCCATGTGAAAGTCACGCTCCTTTCTATCATTTCCCAAATAACACTCATCAATGCTTTTGGAAATCTTCCCCCCTCCGCCCTCGGTAATGCATAATACCCCACCGCTATCATTAATACCACTGCCAACCTTGTTTCCTCAGGGTGTGTTGCATACATTGTACCATAAGTGAATGTCAAACCTCGTTGTGTCAAATCTCATGCAGCTGAACCAAATACTGTTGTTATCGCTCCCCGCGCCGCGCTAGGCAACACCTGATACACTGGTCTTCCTGTAATTGGGAGCCTCAAGATCCTAAACACATCTTCCAACGTCACTGTCATCTCCCCTGTTGGCAGATAGAAGGTATTCTTTTCCGGATTCCACCTCTCAATCAACGCCTGCAACATAGCATGATTGCGTGTGATTCGTGAATAATAGCGGATTCCACTTAACCCCACATGGTTTATCAATGCCCATTCAGCTGGTGTTACATCCACTCGGATTCATGACAACAAAGTTGGCACACTATCATTCATCCTCAACCCTGCCTCTACCTGCATACATCAAAACGACACACAACCATTCAATAAATCAAATCCCCAAGTGTTTTTTCTCACATTCTAGAAATTCCTACAGTAACCGGTATCGGTTATAGATAACCGATACCGGTTTACTAACCGATACCGGTTATCTCTAAACGATATCGGTCACTGTCAATCCTATACAGCCTGCTTAAAACCACCACCTACGATAATATTTTTGCTCGTTTACTCCTCTCTATACCTATAAACATACATGAACACCCTGCTTACCTACCCCATAACACTCACTCTATCCCAAACCCTTGCCTATCACCTTTTCTTTCTCATCTCTACCCTCTTACCTTCTCTCAGCCTATTCATCAAAACATGCAAGAATTAAAATACAACCAAACAGTTTACCTCTCGGGATGCAGCAGCTTGGGGTGGAACTTGTCTTCCCTCTCGTCCCTGCCTGCTGGATGTTTCTCCTCGTCCAGCCATGTTCATCACCCTCTTCAAATATAACTTGCCTTTCTACCTTCTTAATCTCAGCCCACACTCACTTTACTTGTCTCTTTCCTCCTTATCACTCAATTCTTTCATGCAATTACCTGTATCAGTCATCAAACAGCATCGCATTCGTCGTATTTAACTTGTTGCATGACTCTAAAAATAAGAACTCTAAAAATAAGACCTTAAGTTGCCGCCCAAGCTTTTCTATTTTTAGAAAAGCTCGTTTTGGCATAACCGGTATCGGTTACCTAACCGATATCGGTCCACATCTACCGACGTCGGTTAGCTAACCGATATCGGTCACATGCCTCCTTTTTCTTAAACCTGGGCCTTTTCTTTATTTTTTGCAAATTTTTGTGGCGCCCGCCTCTTTTTCCTACAAAACGACACCATTATCAATATTTGTCATCAAAATCACATCAATATATCATCACAATTTCATCAACATCATCTATCTACAATAAAACAAACATCAACAAAATGCGTACGACATTGCAATATCTACATCAAACCCATCAGTATATACACCATTTGGATCTAACTCATCATCTATACACATTAAATTTCAAAAACCATCAACAAAACACATAAAACATTTTATATACACCATGTGGATCAAAATCATATATATATATATATATATATATATATATATATATATATATATATCAACGTTTAAATATACAACTTGCCCTGCATGGGGCCTCTGTGATCTCAAAATAATACAAAGCCGGCACGCAGGCCACTATCACTGTCAAAATCTCAACTCGGCTCGTAGGCCGGTCTCTCATGTCAAAAATATACTCGGCTCGCAGGCCGGTATCAACTATACAACCTGTACTCGGCTCGCAGGCCGGTATATACAACAAGAATGAATAAATGAATCATATGTGGGCACGCAGGCCTCTATATACATACCCGGTTCGCAGACCGGTGTCTATATCCAAAATCCAAAAACCCCTCTCTACTCCAGGGATATCTCAGCTCTCCCCACCACCCTCAGCCCCTCTCCCTGCTGGTCCCTGTGCTGGCTCTCGCCTCCTCCCTGTCACCGACCCACCGGCTGTGGTTGCGCCCCCTGGGATCTCTGGCTCGAGAGGTCTCGGCTGATGTGCCGCATATGGCTGATAGTCGGCCCGGTACCATCAAGGACATCCTGATAATACTGGGCCTCCGCTCTCGCCTCCATATAACGGGCCCGTGCCACCATGTTCTTGGGGTTGGTCCCCGACTCCTAATAATAGTGGCCCCTGCCCTGCCAATACACCTGTGCCTATACCTATGGCGTGCACGTGCCTACGGCGGGGCCGGTGCTTGTGGTGGTGCCTGTGGGGTGCATGTGCTGCGGTGGGGTGTTCGGTGCTCGTGGTGGTGCTGTGGTCGTCGGTGCATATGGTGGTGCTGTGCTGTGGCTATACTGCACTGTGCTTACTGGGCTAACTGCCCCTGTAATACCCCCGATCGTGCTATGCATGTGTAAGCTGCCCCTGTAATAACTGCACCTGTCCTAGGAGGCGGTCCCTCTCTACTGTAACAACCACCAAATCTGGCTGTGCGGGCTGTGCTATCCTTGCTGCTCTCTGACCTGCCCACCAAACCAAAAAAGCACCTGTCACTCCGGCATCATCCACTGTCGTCGCCCACCTCTCTCGCTACCCAATCTGGGTCCACGGGCTGTGGTGCAGGCAGTGGGGCCTCTACATCATCCCTCCGGTACTGAGGGAAGGGAGGCGGCTCATCCTGTCGCAGCCCCAACTGTCGTCGTACCCTCTCTAGGGGTATCCGCTCATGCTCTCCAGGCCTCCATCCTGCTATCCAGAAAGTATACTGGATCCAGCGCATCTGTGCTCGGGCTCCTCCTCGGGGCTGATGGCCTCTGTAGGGCCTCCATACAATGTCCAGTGCGGTCAAGCCCTCTAGCATATGACGGTAGTAAGCTACATCCCATCCTGCGAGCACCGCTCGTGGCTGGCCCACGACCCCCAACCACCTCTGAAAGCCATACCTGTATATAACCTGTGGCCCTGGCTGCTGGGGCAGCCCTACTGGTCGTATACATATGATGTGCTCATATGCCCAGCAGTGTAACAAAAATGTGGAGCAAATCCCAAATCGCCTCATCCGCGATAACCCCACAGCTCTCTGTATAGCTGCACCAGATATACTGGTGCCCAGGCATAGCACGTATGCTCCTCCACCATCTCGTGCAGCACTCCCATCAAAGCCCGTGGGAAGCGGCCTCCCTCTGAGTCCGGGAGGGCGAAGCAGGTGATACCTATCATCATCAACACGGCAAGCCGTGTCTCATGTCTGTGGGTGCGATACATGTCCCCATAGGCAATGCTCGTGCTGTGATAAGTCAATAAATGTTGCATCCCCAAATACCTGAAGGATACTGTCCATAGCCGTCTCCGCATCTACCTGGAATACTGCCTCCCCTACGATCGGCAGTCTCAGGATGCGATATACATCCTCCAGGGTAATAGTCATCTCTCCGGTAGGGAGATGGAAAACATTGGTCGCGGATCCCATCTCTCGATGAGGGCAACCATAAGGCTGTGGTCCCTATCCACAGCCCTATACCGCTGGACTCCACCGAGTCCCACCTCGCGCATAATGGCCCACTGTGCTGCGGACACATGTGGCCGCATCCGTCTCAATAGCGGGGGCATCCGATCCCGCATCGTAAGCTGCTGACGTGCCTACAAAAATAACCCACTTCATTAGACCTACCCTTTACAAAAACAACTCCTTTAACCCTCTATACCCCCTTTTACCCTCCCGACCACACCCCGACTCTATAACACACATCTACACCCACCTATTTTACCCTAAAACATCTACGATATCCCCTTTCCTTATCTCACACCCTACCAATCACCCAGATCTACTCTCGCCATCTAACTATGCCCCTACCAATTTAACACCTCCTAATTCATACGCAACACTTAATCTATCCTAACCAAACCAACCACACAACCACCCCATTTCCCCCCACCCCAATCACCTTTCCTATCAACTCTACCCCCTCCCTCTTCACCCTAAACAACAACCAAACAACAAAACACAAACAACCAAACAACAAAACACAAACACCAACAACGAAACAAAACAAAAATAAACCTAACTAATGACCGGTACCGGTCACCCTTGACCGGCACCGGTCCCCTATAGCACTTGATATACACCGGCGCCGGTCGACATACGACCGACGCCGGTCTACCCACAACCCAGTTTGCCTAAAAATTTCGTGACCGATGCCGGTCGCCTAGTGACCGACATCGGTCACTGTCCACGGCCGGAGCCAAACCCGACGCGGCCCCCAAAAACCCATTTTTGCCTATTTCTACCCTTTTACCCATTGAAAAACCCTAAAAACCTACCCACCCTGCCACCTTGACCTAACTAACCTACCTACCCACTCCATTTTTCAAATAACTTCAATTTATTCATTATTTTATTCAAAACTTGGATTCCTACCCAAAACCCACATCTAGCTTAAACTCATTAAATTCACAAAGGTAAGAGCTCAGAGCCTACCGGTACGACTACACGTCGTCGTGGTGGGATAGGTGGTGGTGGTCCAGCTGGTCCAGCACCTCCTGCTCCTCCTGGCTGTGCCATGGCTCCAAATCTCCTCAGCTGGGTTCTCCACCAATCAAATTCTGCCTCCTACTCACTGGGGTCTACCAACCACTCACTTCTCCACTCAAATAATGCCACCTCAGCCGAAAAACTCAACAATATCACTAAAACACCTCAGACAACTAAATTTGGTTTTCAAATTGACAATGTGACAATGACAGGCCGTATTTTTCTTTTTATAGGTTTTTGACCTATAACCGATATCGGTTATATTGTGCCCTAAAAATACCGATATCGGTCATCTAGCCGATACCGGTCATAGCTAACCGATATCGGTTTAATCCCTATTTTACCAAAATTTCTGCCCTTATTCACCAATCTCCCTTTCTCACCACATCGCCTATACCCTCCTTTGCTAAATAGCCTTTTTTGACTTCATTGGCCACATTCACGGCCGCACCCAACCAACCAGGCCCGACCCAAGGCCACAACCAACCATTTGGCCCGACCCAAGGCCGTAACCAACAATCTGGCCCGACCCAAGGCCGCAACCAACCATTTGGCCCGACCCAAGGCCACAACCAACCAATTAGGCCCGACCAAGGCCGCAACCAACCATTTGGCCCGACCCAAGGCCGCAACCAACCATCAGGCCCGACCCAAGGCCACAACCAACCAATCAGGCCCGACCCAAGGCCGCAACCAACCATTTGGCCCGACCCAAGGCCACAACCAACCATTTGGCCCGACCCAAGGCCACACCAATTAAATGCCTCACCCAAAACCAACAAATTACAATTTTATCCACCCATCACGTAACCTTTTGTTCAATCGAGCTCACTTGTTCGTGTTTCAGAATGATTAGGGTACTTGACTTGATCAGTCGACCAACTTTTCCTAGACCGAGACCGTGACGTTTATCTCAACCAAACCAACCATTTGGTACTGCCGAACATGCCTAAACGTTCCTGTACCTTACCCGTTATATCCCCTGGAGCTACTTCCTATGCCTTGGATACCAGGATTATATCACCCTTATTTGGATAAACTATCGACCTTTGCCTATGAATTGCTTGTTTGCTCTTCAAATCATGTACCCTGGTCGCACTACTACATTTCAACATGTGTCTGCTTCCTTGAACTTACCCCACCATCTTACCATCATCTCAACACCATTTACCCTTTATCAACCCTATCCCTGATTTCACGTTACCTCAATCTATGATAGATTTGAGGGGGATTACCTATACCCTTAACAGGAGTAACCACTTCTTATTATTGTCAGTGCAGCTTTATAAGACAAGCTACACGACAACAAGGGGCTAATGTAGACACCAAATTTGTGTCTTACGACCCCCCGTGCCCCGCATCTCATTTCGCAACCTAGCCTCATCACCTAAACCTTACACAATTATTTATTAATTACCTTATAATTAATAAATCCACATCTCCAAACCTGCCACCTCATTTTGCCACCTCATCATGACCTAGTCCTAACCCTAAACTAACCTAATTAAGACCTATAACTTGGTCTACATCCACACCCATGACTAATTACTCCTCACCCGCACCAAAATCAACCTAATAATGACTTGACCAAGCCCACAACTAATTCCTCGGGAGAAAAGGAGGGAAAGTTGGCTATTTTACTAAAAATAGCTCACTTTGACTTAACCGATATCGGTTCCTACTCGACCGCCGTCGGTTACGTAACCGCCATCGGTTCCCTGTAAATGACCTCCCCCAACCAAAAACAAAGGATCTGGAACCTGGGAATTCATTGGAAGGATCGGGAATTCACTTGGCCGAGCAGAGACAAGTGAAGGAAAGAGAGGAGTTTGCAGAGAAGGACATCAAGCCCAAGACTGCAACTGAGTAACCAGAGCCCAGTGACACTCATCCAAGCATTGGGAGCGAAGATAGCTCATCTTGGATTGTCAGATCATCCTACCTGAATCCTGCCTTCGTCATCACAGTCCTTGGACCTGTATCTTCATCAGGAACTAGTAAGTAGTGTCTTATACGTTCTTTTAATAACATTTCTTGGATTTCTGAATCACAGTAATTACAAGTCTATTCCTAGATCTACTACCCGGTAACACCCTCCATCTAACTATCATTCCTCTACCCCTACACTACCCCAAGAACAGCTCCCATACCCTCTGAGCCTTCTCCATCACCCCATTACCTATCCCCAATCATTTACTAGCCTTATAAACACCATAGCCACCTTATAGCCAACCTTCACTAAAAGCCCCTAAACCACTGCCCCTACCGATATCGGTTAGCAGAAACCGGTACCGGTGACAGTGACCGGCATCGGTCACTGTGATTCAAAACCAAAACTAGCCCTTTCCTCTATTGTTTTAACAAGGTAATTAAATTGTAATTTGCAATAATTTGTGTTAATTCATATTAGCAGGGGAACTGACCACCTTCGAAAGGAAGTTTAATACTTCCTGGGCCCAAGGCAGTTCCCTCATTTATTGTCTAATTAGAATCTGGTGGTCTTGTATTCTTACTTGCAGGTAGTCCTTCCCAGACAAAAAGGAGTTCTTCGCAATCGATCTGATCTCTCTCTACGGTACGCGCACGCCCTCTCAACATTCAACAGGTATTCCTCCTAGCCCTAACCCTTATCTGTTTCTCAAAGGAATGAAAGGATAGAAGCAACTCTATTCCAGGAACGGAAGCATTCTATGCGAAACAATACTTACCTTTGTGAAGACACCACTGATGCATTAACCCCCTCCCATCTCCCTCCTCCCCCACAAGGTTAGTAAAACTTATGATGGAGTTGATTTGGGAGACCGAAATACATTGAAACAAGACCTAAGTAAACCATAGTTGGGGACTCCAAAGACTTGGTGAACCTTTCTAGGGGAGACATTATTCTTAAGTGTCCTATACCCAATGCTCCAAAAATAGTCCTCCATGTGAAAGCAAAACTAGCTCGTAAACCTTTAACACCTTAATAGAGGCTTAACAAGTGCAAGAAGATTAATAGATGACGATGTGGTGATGGTAAATTCTCTCAAATGACACTAATAAATAGGGATCAAGATTAGCCATTATATTCTCCTATAGCCAACAACATTGATCATGGTCAATGCAATTGGATATGAGTAAATATAACCAAATGAAATTGATCGTGGCCAACATCGTTGGCCCTAGGTAATAACAAATCATGGGGTCCTAAAGGAAGGGTTAAAAGTGGATGAAGGGCTTGAGAGCTGATAAAAAAATGACATGACAGAGATATGAAGGTGTTGTAAGTAGATATGCAAGTGATAATAAGAGGATAGTAAGGGTGTGTCATAGGAGTTTGTAAGAGGATTACTAGGAGGTGTAAGAGGATGACAACACATCCAAGCTCTCACATACACCACTAACCATCTCGACCATATTTTATCATTCCCACCCCCAATAATGCCTCATAAGATATCATCCTAGAGAGGCTAATAAGCTAATTGTACATGAGAAGAGAAAAGTAGGTAAGAGTAAAAAATAAGGTGTATACAAGTTTCCTAAATGGCACATACAAGGATAAACTTTTATGCAACATAATGTGTGAGTGTATGCCATGATTTTTGGCTAGATGTTGTTAGTTTGACAAGAAATCTTTGCATGATGGAAGAACAAACATAAACTTTAGTGAAAGTAAGAAATACACTTTGAATTCTTTGAAGGATAGAAGTGAAGAAGTGGATAGTCCAAAGGCTATTATGGTTTTGGGAAATCAATTCTGAAAGAGATAAAGAAAGAGAAAACAGTGGTATGTTTTCATTCCTAAGCCATCACATGATGGGAAGGCAAAGGAGGAGGAAACACCTCTCGTGTGAAGTGAAACGGTTTGGTGAGTTTATGGAGATCATTTTGAATGACATTTGAAATGTTTTACCACCAATGATAAGTCAACAAATGGCTATGATTCCATGATCCAATTTTCCAAAGAAGGTTGCATACAAGATGGCACTTGATGAGAATGAAGAGCTAAAATGGAAACTTCAAGAAGTGTTGGAGAAGGGATGATCTGAGGGAGTTTGAGCATGTATGCATTTGTTTGCGTGTATTGATGACAACGAAAGGAGGAGAATGAAAATGTGCATTAATTCTAGAGTCATCAACAAAATAACTATCAAGTACATATTTCCAATGCAGCACATGGATGACTTGATGGATTGTTTAAGTGAAGTGAGATACTTGAAAAATGTTGATTCGAAGAGTGGTTATCACCAAATATTAAGGAAGGTGTTGAATGGAAGAATACGCTCAAGATACAAGATGGGTTGGTTGAGTGGTTAGTCATGTCATTTGGCTAGCTAATGCACTAAAAACATTTGTGAGACTCGTGAATGAAATACTAAAACTTTTTCTTTTTAATTTTTCATTGCTTATTTCAATGCATTTTTATTTTCAATAGAACGAAGGAAGAACATTTGGAGCATCTAGGAAAAGTGTTGCAATTATTGCATGAGACGTTCATTAGTGAATTTGAAGAAATATAGTTTCATTAAAGAGAAGTTTGTATACTTGGGTGTTGTGATTTCCCAAGAAGGATTGAAGATGGATCCAGAGAAGGTGAGAGTTATTGTTGAATGGCCATCAACAAATACCATAAAGCACAAAGTTTTCATGGATTGAAAAGATTCTACAAGAATGTTATAGGAAAATTTAGGGTGTTTTCATCCCTATCACGGAAAGCAATGAGAGGTGATAGGAAGAATTTTATCTAGACAATTAAAGTATAATAAAGTTTCAAGAAGTTGAAGAAGAAAGTGATACAAAGAATCACCGTTGATGGTACCTAATTTCAGCAAAGTATTTCGGTGTTGATTGCGATGTTAATGGTGCAATGATTGGAGTTGTGATTTGTCAAAAAGGTAAGCCTATTGCTTACTCTATCGAAAACTTGTGTGACGCAAAGAGAATGTATTTAGGTTATGATCAAGAGTTCTATGCCATAGTGCAAGCCCTAAAGAAGTGGAGGCACCAATTATTTCCCAAAGAGTTTGTGTTGCATACACACCACCAAACATTGAATCCATAAACAGTCAAAGTAAGTTAAATCAGACACAATGTGGATCAAATTCTTGCGAATTCACTCATTTTTCTTGAATCGTAGGAGGGGTTAGTCCAATAGAGTTCAAATGTGATATAAAGAAGATATATCTTATTGACTAAGATGTATGTGGAAGTAGTGAGATTTGATTTTATAGAGGATGTATATGAAAAATATGAAGACTACAAGGAGGCACGGAAAGCATGTGCAAAAGGTTTTTGTTCAAAGGAACGCAAATCTGCATATCAAGATGATCCATGCAACACAATTTTGTCAAGGAAAAGCATAGAAGGTGATTAGTGGTCATTTTGGTATTGACAAAACAATGGCGTAACTAAGTGAAAACTACTTTTTCCCTAGGATATCTACTGAGATGTGAGAAGGTATGTCCAAGGATGCACAATTTTTTCACTTGGCAAAAGTAAGAAATCGGAATGCAAAGTTATATCAACCACTACCAGTCCTAAGAAGCCATGGAACACTTTTGAGTGTGGAATTTGTTATGGGATTTCTTGGAATGCAAAAGGGTTATGATTCCATCTTTGTTGTGGTAGATAAATTTTTGAAAGTGGTTCATTTCATTGCTTGTAAAACAATTAATGGCATTGTACGCTTAACAAATTCGTAACATTAGCTTAAAGAGATACAAAAATTGTGGGACATGGCTCATTTCATTGCTTGTAAAACAATTAATGACATTGTGTGCTTAGCAAAATAATTTATCAGTGGATGTAGTGAGGTTGCATGGATTGGCGTGGCAACATTGTCTAAAAGAGATACAAAATCTATGGGACATTTCTATAGAACATTGTGGAATAATTTGAACACCAAATTCCAATTCACTTCTACATATCATTGTGGTAGTCAAACAAAGGTGGTTAATAGGAGTCTAGTAGCATGTGGTTTTTAGTAGGAGAAATGTGGGGATTGTGAGACTCACTCACGGTACAAGTTGAAATTGCGTACAAATTTAGTAAACAAAAGCATTATGAAGAACCCCATTCTAGATTATCTATGGACATAATCCAATAAATGTTGTGGAGTTGTGTGACATCAAAGAAGCAAGAGAGGAGCGCAAATGCAAAAGACTTTGTTGAGTGTATGCATGACATATACCAACGACAACAAGAGCACTAACAGTTAAAGAGAAATAATGTGCAATACAAGCAAAGCACAAATTTGGGGAAAGCACAAAAATTTCAAGCCTGGAGACAAGGTCTTCACAAAGCTAATGAAAGGTTCCCAAGAAGAACATATGACAAGCTAGAGCAAGTAAGAACAATGGACTTTGAAAGGTGGTGAGGATGTTTTTGTCCAATGCATATGAGATAGACTTACTTGAGGGGATAGACATAACTCTTAACTTCAATGTTGGAGATTTGTACCCTTTGAGAAACAAACATGGAGGAAAATAACATAGATTATGGAGGTGTAGATTAGAGGCACGAATCATTTGGAAAGTGCATGAAGAGACCGAGAAAGTGATTGAATCCAAAGTTGATAAGAGTACCACCGAAAAAGAATACAAAGAATATATGTTGAAGTGTAAAGAGCATAGTTGAAGATGTAAGAGGAAGTTTGTGTCCAATGTGTACAAGATAAGACTTACTTGAGGGGATAGACATATCTCTTATCTTCAACGATGGGAATTTATACCCTTATTACAAGGGACAAACAAGGAGAATGATAATGTAGATTCAAGAGGGGTAGATTAGATGCACCAATCACTAGAGAAAGTGCATGAAGAGATTGAGTAGGTGATTCACCACGCTTGCTAAGAGTACACACAAAAAGAATGCAAAGATATATCTAGTGAATGTAAAGACCAAGGAATTAAAGATGTGACATGATTGAGCGCATCAAAAATGTTGGGCATGGTAAATCTATATAACTTGTGGAATGCACATGAGCATGAGGTTATGGTTTATTTCTCTTAACCAAGTTGTATGATACAAAAGCATCCAAATTCACGAGTAATCTTGCATTACCTAGAAAAAGCACAACCCTAGTTGGTAGAAGAAATAGAGACATGTGTCTAAGCATAGCTTTGCAACTCCTACATGAGTGTTTAGAAAGTTATGTGCATTATGTACACATTATTTTGGAAGGTTTGCACAAGTGCCCGTGCATTGGGTTGGGTTTTACAAGTTTTGTAGAAGGATTTGAGACCTAGACAATAGCTCTACGCAATGTGCAAAAACTTGTGCACTCACATGGTAACATGTGGGAAGATTAATGCACTCATCGTATTAGTTGTTTGCACACTCTTGCAAGCAAAAGCCAAGCACAACACTTCAATTCAAATCACCATTCACCTAACAATACTACATGTCAACGCAAGATGAAAATGTAACATCGCAACAATTAGATCCACTTCATTGATCAATGTCGAAAAGTCACAAGTTGGCTAGTGTCTAACAAGTTAAGATTATTGCACTCATCGTAAAGTTGTCTACACACTCTTGCAAACAGAAGCCAAGCATGACACGTCAATTCAAATCAGCATTCACCTAACAATATCGCGTGTCAATACAAGATGAAAATGTGACAACCCGACAATTATATCCGCTTCATCGATCGATGCCGAAAAGTCACAAGTTGGTTAGTGTCTAACAAGGAAGGTGAACCATTTTAACTTCCACACTTGTTTCATGAAGATTTAAATATGTAGTGTGAATGCCATTGTAGGGGTTTAACATCCATGTGATAGAACTAAGTCCGAAGAGCGAAAAAGTAACAAAGTCTAGTTCATGAAAAGACTTGTGAAGCCTACAAGTCTAGTTAATTTTAATTATATGTAGAATGCCCTTTTGAGACACTTCTAGAGTTGAGACTTCAAGGTAATTGCATGTAGAACACCCCGTTTAGGATAGTTGTAATTCTAAGACTTCAAATTCATAACAAGATTGCAACTTGTGCATGAACTTGACACCTTCGTCAAAGTTTAATAAAGAAAATATGATGTACATTGCCTACAACTTTATAATGTGTACATTGCCTACAACTTTAGCATGAATTTAACACCTCCACAATTTAATAAAGAAAAAATATGGTGTGTTGTGTATGGACCTTTATAATGTGTCCATTGTCTATGTGCATGGACATTTAGCTTGCACATTCTAAGACAATCCTTCGATGGATCCTCTAAATGTGTCTACATCAATTATTCGAAATCTACACTTGACGTTATTGGGGCACTAATTGAGAACTAACAAGCATTCTAGGGAAATCCAGCTAATTTGTTCAAAGAATCACAATTAGCACACAACCTAGGTTTGCATGTCACTAGTATTCTTTTCAACCATGTAAATTACATTTTGTTATTTTTTCTAGTTAAGGCATACTATACAGAATGCTTAATTAAATATGTTGTGTTGTGTATGGACCTTTATAATGTGTCCATTGCCTATGTGCATGAGCATTTAGGTTGCACATTCTAAGACAATCCTTCAGTGGATTCTCTAAAGGTGTCTACATCAATTATTGAAAAATTACACTGGACTTTATTAAGGCTTTAATTGAAAACTAACAAGCAATCTAGGGAGATCCAGAAATCATTACAGCATTCACCATTTTTTGAAGCTAATATATTCAACAAATCACTATTAGCACACAACCTAAACTTGCATGTCACTAATATTCTTTTCAACTATGTAAATTACGTTTTTTTATTTTTTCTACTTCAAGACATACTATAGACAGTGCTTAAAACCCTAGCTAACTCACAGCAAACGACCCTAACAATTCATTGTTGCCCTTGACACGTACATGTTGCCATTTCAAGACGAGGAGAAATTTGTTTTGTAAGTTACATGTGTTGGTAGCACCTGAATTGCAGTAAAGGAATAAGCAACCAGGAATAGGTGACACATGTCATGCAAGTGCAGTGGTCAATTCCTTTACACCCTGTCTATCACCTAGCAAGAGCCCCACCCACGCTTTGTACATGCTTATAACATCCCCCACACTCCAACCTCTCGTGTCTATTCATTATAAGTTGGGGATGTGTCTATCATTTATGGGTGCACATCACCAGTACCAAATTTAACGACTCCAATTCTTTCACTTATTCAGAAAAAACACATAAAATGTCAACTATCAATTTACTCTCCAATCTCATTCCACGATATATATATGGTGCTAGTAAGGTGAACCATCTTACTGAGTGTATTTTTCTTTCTAGCTTCGTCTTCTCGTTAACTATGGATAACTTGATGTTCTCATTCTTGGCTTTCTTGCTTGCGGCGCACACTGAACATCTTACACTGCCTTGAGCAAACACCACTACTGCTCTTGCTCTTATGCAAAAGGACCATGTTCAACTTCAAAAGGAGTCACAAGTCCTGTCTAGTAAGACAACATTGTTTAATATATATTTCCATAAGAGGATATTGGCAGTTTCATATAAAGGTACATACATGTAATCCTTGTCATTGAAACTGTACCCTCTTTAAATGGTTTAATTTAGAAAAGACTTTATACAGCTAAAAATCAAGCAATGATATGGCATCCTCCGAAAAATTTTATTAATAATTGTTCAACATGAAGATAATGCTCAACACAAGGATAAGGGCTAAAAAGACAAATGACTCATCAATCGTCATCATGAAAAAAAAATCTACAAAACATCTAGGCAATGGTAGTACCCGTGCAAATTTGCCTGAAAATATTTAGTGAAAAGGATCTTGCAGGGTATTGACTGTATAGCAGTGTCATACAATTACAATGTGTGGTTTATAATCCTATGGACCTAATATACTACCATTCTATGACTGAACCTTTCTAGTCTTCACTATGCAATGTCAATTGCTGCCGCGCTTTGCATGAATATTAATGGGAGTGCCACTCAGAGCATTGTAAACTTAATTCCTTTTATAAGGATAATTATGTAATTCCTTTCCTGTTGCAATCCTCAAAATTAGTCTCAATTCAACTCTAACCTGAACCCAAATTTAAATGTTTACAATAACACTTTCAGTAAATAGCAAGGATACTGATATTTTCTTGATTTGGTAACTTAAAATGTCACAATTTTAAAGAACATTTGCATGATCCTACCCAATATGAACACAAAAAGACAAATCCTAAACATAAAACTCCAGAACTGTTGGCAATCTGCATCCTTGGTAAAGCTTTATTTCACAGGTAAATGTATACCCGTAAAATTGAAGGATCAGAGTAGTCAAATGATGGACTACAATTTCTACTATTAAGAATACGCTAGGACAAGAAATTGACCATCACACAGATAACCCACAAAATTGTATGCATAAATAAGACGATCAATATCTTCCCTGCCTCTAAATCCACCTCCACCACGGCCACCGCCCGTGGACCACCTCTTCCTCCACCAGGTCCACCTCTTCCACGAAACCCACCACCACGACCACCACCTCGTGGACCTCCTCTACCTGGTTTGACAAGAAACTACAGGTTAAATTGGGACGCAAATCATTGAGGACAAATTGCAGCATGCTTTGATTCCGCACATAAATATCATATATGTATTCCCTTGTAAGTTCTCATCCTCAAATTGATGCAATATTATTTTTCTTTGATGAATTTAGGATAACATGCTTAAATCCACAGCACACAAAGGATGCCCGTGCATCTTTTAATATCAGGCAGACAATGTTATTTTTCCAGCACTAAATTAGGACAATATCCTACAAGAACACCAATGGAAAATAATCCTCCACATTTTCATACCTCCGCGTCCACCTCCACGGCCACCACCCCTGCCACCATTCTGTGACTTCTCACTGCAAGAGCATTGACCCAAATGAGCATTAACACCTTAACATTATGCATCTTACATGAACTGGAGAGCTAAAAATAGATGAAGTTAGTTTTCCCCTTTAACACCTCAAATCAGTTCAGCTATAATAGAACATGACAATTATCACCTTTTGATGCAGTCACTTCTTTTCTTGTTTGTCATTAACTAGGAATAAAACTTGTTGGTACAAAATATAAATATGCAAAAATGAAAGAAGCAAACTGAACATTCATATTTCCCAGGTTGAAGTTGGAAGAACAATCTATATCAAAAGCATCCACTACAAAAATTTGAGACGGTTATGACTAAACATTGATTGATACACAAACTAAAAATATATATATATCCACACTCTACGTTCCAAGTTTGGGAGAAATTTCACTTACTTTGGTTGAGGAAGAAATCTCTGCAGAGGCAACAGCTTTGCTGGATCGATAAAAACTTGTCTCCAAGAGTATATGAGGTAGCAATTATACCCTCCATCATCTTTACAGAAAAATACTGCAGGCACAGCAAAATGACTACAAACTGATTAAATGCTTCTAGATAACTTTAAAAAGATCTCATACACAAATATAAGATCCTTAAATATATCATACAAAATCCAGATCTTGACTTACAGCTTCATTGATGGGACCAAAAATTTCATCCACTTTCCCTATTTGGGTTTTATTCTGCAGGAAAATGGGAGCGTTGAAGTAAGGAACTTTCTCATTAGTGAGCTTCGTTATTGCATCTCCTTCACAAGCATGGACAAATGATGAAACCTCTGCACAAATAAATACAAGAAATAAATGCCTTTTACTTTCAGCAAAATGAGGTAAAGATGTAAAAAATATTACAACACTGCCCAGTGGCTAAAATTAAGCAGCAATTGTTAACATTCAGGAAGTGACTAGCATGGAATTGAGTTAGCTTTCTGGAGTTCATTTACAGTAATGTTAGTACAATATGCCTGCAATTATTTAGTGAGATAGTATGTTGATATTGGGAAAAACGCAGTAGATTTGTTACAAGCCTGGTTAATGGTGTTTTACAGGAAAACTTTGCTTCTGGTGTAAAATTTTGCAGTTTTGTTTCAAGTGTTTTTGGTGATGCAGTCAAATATAAGACTTTGATGGAAGTCAAAATATCTTTGTAGGATAAAAGGAATATTCTCTACAATATAATTCCCGAAAAATAATATTACAAACTTTTATCTCGTCCACTCTTGCCTAGCACTTATCAGAATTGAGACACTTTGATTGGAAGAGAAGCAAATTGATTGGAAGTATCCAAAGTAACGTAAGGTATAATTATAAGTATTTAAGCTTTTGAATCTCTCATATAAACGACCAACAGGATAGCATCCCCACAACATTGATATCTTGCAAGTGGTTACCCTGTCATTGTAAGGAAAAAGTATGACTGGAAGCATTTTCAGATGTGCTAGATCTTATGCAGACCGTTGATGTCTAAGATTTACGAGTCAATTAGTCAACGCCATATGGATCATCCTACCTTGAGCAATTTGATGCTACTGGAGAACTTTAGAACTTTATGGTTGCATAGCAACGACCTGACAAGACCTTATCCACCTGGGAGAAATGGTGATATTGGGAAGAATGCATAGATTTGTTACAGACCTAGGTTAGGTTGTTTTAAAGAGAGAATTGTGATTCCATGGTGAAACTTTGCAGTTTTGTTTCAAGTATTTTTGGTGTCACAATCGAATATAAGACTTTTCTGGAAAACAAAAAGCTTTGAAGGATAAGGGGAATATTCTTTACGATATAACTTACAAAAAATATTATTACAAACTTTTATTGGAAGAGAAGCAAATAGATTGGAAGTATTATAGATAACATAGGTAATTATAAGTATTTAATATTTTGAATCTCTAAAACAAACAACAGACAATATAGAATCCTTCTAACATTGGTTTCATTCAAGTGGTTACCCTGTCATTGCATGGAAAAAGATGACTGGAAGTTCTTTCAGATGAGCTTTGATCTCAGACCCTTGGTGTCCCAAACTTATGTGCCAATTAGTCAAAGTGATCTAAATACTACTACCTTGAGTAATTTGATGCTACTTTGGAGAACCAAAACTTTACATTTGCATAGCAACAACCTTACAAGACCTATTATCTCAATTTTCGCCCCCCGGCAAAATTGATCAAACACGACCCCGTGCAAGAAGAAATTCAAAAAAAACGGTTCCGTCGTTCGAGCCCGTGCTTCAAATCCAACAGACAAGTTACTGGCAGACTCTACAATGGAGTAACAGGTCGGGGAAGGAGTAAACAGAAGGAAGAAACCAGAAGCTCAAAGGAAAAGAAATGGCAAAGGTTCGAAGTTTTCGGGCTCTGCAAATGACTCAGAACAAGCCCGAAATTGGCTAAGTATGGAGGAGACAGCGGAAGGTGCCAAGTGTCGGCTCGGCGCAATTCCAAGATGGGAGTCCTAGGCGGAGACTCAAACTTGCGCCAACCCTCCACGTAGCCAATGGTCAACAGAGGTCAAAAGGAGAGCGGGCCCAAAACGACTAAGTATAGAGTGCAGGCGGAAGGCGCCACATGTCTTAACGACGCTCCTTCAAAGGTAAAATCCTAAGCGGGTTTTCAAATGAGCGCGGGCCTTCCATGTGTCCCGAGTCCAAAAAGGGACAAAGTCGGGGTTGAATAGTCAAAGCAGAAGCAGGCCGGTGAAAGGTGCCAAGTCTCAGCACGGCGTTGTTTCAAGAGTAAAATTTGGGGCAGGTCTCCAAACAAGCGCCAAGCCTCCACGTGTCCAGGGTGGTCGACTTTTGGCCCCACCAAACAAAGGACTCGGGAAAATACAAGGGAACATCGTGGAGCCCGCAGAAGCCTCCACGTGTCAGTCTGACGCTATTTCAGAAATGAAAGGCAGGGGCCAAATCTCCAAGATGCGCGACGCTGCCACGTGGACCTGGTAGGCAGACTCTTTCAAATTTGCACACCCGAGACCTTAATCTTCAAATGGCCATATATTTTGACTGAAAAATCATATTTGGGCAGGTGAAGACTTTTTGGAAATGTCTCAACACCCTCTACGCCATGGAAACATAAAATATCATTCTTAACAGGCTTTAGTGGGTGAAAAATGGGAAAACGTCTTCCAAGCCATTAATGCATAATCTATTTGCTCCAACAACCGGATCGGGTTTGATTTGATCCGTCATTCTTCTTCCTTGGCACGCCGAGCAGACATAGGGAACCAGAATCGATAGATTATGGATGATTTGAGAGCGGCATTGATTGATGGTGGTTGAGCTTTAACAGGATTCAATGCATCGCAGAGGTGGTTGAAGCAGGATTCAAATTTTTCCCTCCTCTCTCTCTTATTCTTCCTATATATTGTAAAGGAGGGGCATATTCAAACGGTTGTTGATCTTCCCTCTTCTGCCCCCTCTCTCTTTCTTCCTTAGGGTCGAATGTGGAGTCTAAGCCTCCTCCCATGGCTCTGTAATGGCGTTTTCTTGCCTCTTGCCCACTGACAATGTACCGTGTAACTTTTGGAGCAATAGAATTTGTTTCGTGATGCATCTGTCCATCCTTGGCTCATTTTATTGTCTCTTCTTACCTCTCATTGTCGCAGGGTATATTGTGCATACTCTGATGTCTGTTGCAGGTTTTGGGAGTCTGTGCTTAATGGGTTTCGAAGTGGTGCTCTGTGTGAAAACTATCTTTGGTCTGTGGTGCATCTTGTCCACCCTCTCCTCTGCTCACCTCTCTCCACTTCAAAGCGGTCGGGTCTCGTGATTCAACCATTTTCTTTTCTAGTGTATCACCGCTAAGTGCGTGCTCTTTACCCTCTCTCTCTCTCTCTCTCTCTCTCTCTCTCTCTCTCTCTCTCTCTCTCCCCTTGGAATGGTTAGATTAGGATAGGGTAGATTTTGCCTCTGCACCGGAGTAGCTTGTGGCGGGTAGATTAGGAGGCAAGAACGGCTTTTCCAGGAGGTCCATCTCAAGTTTTGCAAGTCCCAGCACTGAGAGATGGTCCCATGTTGTGCAATCATACCGAATGTCCCACTTCACAATCAAAGCCATTCGGGGTGTTGTGATTCTACACTAACAGTTTTGGCACACCCGGTGAAAGCAAGGTGTCCAAGCACCTTACCACTTCATCTTAATAGGTTGGTGTGTTCCTGTTGAGATTCAGCCTTTTGAGGCACATGCAAGCACATCTGGCAACTCTATCTAGTCAACAACCCTATCTCTCGAAGTTGCAGACCTTTTCCATCCATTTCAACCCATTTTCATCCATTTTTCTTCCATCTCTTTCATTTTCTCCTATTCCATGAAGTTGTGCAAAGTCAAGGGCCATAGCGCAAATGAAGGCATTCAAGATTGGTTGCAGGGCACCTTGTCCATGGGGAGGCCCTTTTCTAAGACATTACAACCCTCGAGAGAAGTTTGACTTCATGGTTGAAGTGCTGCCTCAACTTACACAGTGGATTGAGGACATTGAGGCTTATGAGCAAAGTGCGAGACAGCCTTGTCAATAGGTAAGTCAATCACCGGCTCCTTGTCCTTCATTTTCTCTTTCGCAAACTTTATCATTTCAACATGATCAAGAGTCAAACCCTCACTTGTTGCCCCAAGTGTTGATTTCTCTTCTCCATCTCCTAATCTTCCACCCCATTTCAATTCTTCTCCCCTTTTCTTTCCCAAGCAATCATTTCCTCCAAAGAAACAAGAAGTTCCACCTCCCTCCCCACCACAAACAATTGCAAAGCTGGTTGAACCCCAACCTATCACTCCTCTTGCTTTCCCAAGTCATTGTTGGGAAGAGACTCAAGAATCCAGTCAAGGAAAACAGCAAGAAGTGGAGCCCAACAAAGAAGAAACAACAGACAATCTAAAGAGTTGGGATGCTAAATTTGGGTTTACAAAGATCCCCTTGATGGTCAAGCCAATAGAGGAGGTTAGGGTTGAAGAACTAGTGGTGGCTGAGGCTGAGTTTGTAGCAGAAGAAGAACAAAAACAAGAAGAAGATCAGCAATTTGTTTGCTCCGAATGCAGTGTCCATGATGGCACTTTGTCTGAAGAGGATGTTGATCTGATCCAAGCTGCACAACCAATTAAAGAGGAGGAACAATCAGCTCCAAGTCCCATTGAAGAGGAGAAGTTGGGAGAGATCAAATCAGAGTTGAAGCCACTCAATGAAGAAGGCATCATTGAAGATTTTTTGCTTTCATTTCAAGGGCCTGATTTGATTGATGAACCCATGATGGAGGAGGATCATACAATTTCAGAGGCCCCAAGTGCAGAGCAGGCCACTAGAAGAACCTTCAATTCTTCCTCCCACTTCATCCCCTTCAAGCTCTGATGTTGAAGAAGAGTTTGAACTTTCAAACTTCATGTTTGAGGAAGAGGGAAACCATGGTGAGCTAGTTGCAGATTAGGAGGACACCATGGAGGAGGTCGAGCACATGCAACAGGACAACAAGGAGACAAATTATCTGTCTAACTTGGAGGATTGCTTTGATGGAGAAGAGCCCATGGAGATTACATCATTTGCTCCTCCATCCATCTTCCAAGCATATGAGCTTGCTGCCATGAAGGAGAGCGTTCAAGGACAACAGCTTGCACTTCATAACAACCCTCTGGAACCAAGGTTGGAAGATATGAGTCTTCCATGTTCTTCACAAGAGAAGGAAGAGAAAAGGCAAGAAGATGTCATCATCTCTCTCACACCATCCATCTAAGAAGGTCCACAAAAAGACTCCATTTTTGGAGTTAAATTTCATAGCAAAGGGCACATTCAAAGGATCAGACCGTGCCCAATCAGGTACTTGGCTTCATTAGAGCCAGGAGAGAAGCCAAAACCAGTCATGCCTACTTCAGGGCATGAGGACGAGCATCAAAGTACCAAAGGTCATCATCAACACCTCCAGGAGTCCAATGCCAATCAGCTTGAGGAGGTATTTTTGGTTGATGTAGATACCTTGATGATTTGTGTGGAGAACCGACTTATAGTAAGTTTTTCACTCATACAAGCAACCATATTCAATGTCAAATCATTTGCATGGGTGCCTCTCTTGAGAAAGGGAAGCTACTTCTCCTCGCCTATAGTAGGCTTTGTTTAGCCCCTCTCTCTCGGTTAGTTTAGGAGTAGGAGTAGACTTTGTTTCCAGCAGAAGAAGTGCCCGTGCACACTCAACATGTCTCAATTGAGGCATGTATGATTTTGTTTTTGTACATAAGTTTTGTTCGTATTGCTCCAAAGCTACTGAGGCCAGGCCCTTCACTATTCATAGTTGGCTTTGTTTAGCCCCTTTTCTCTCTGGTTAGTTTAGGAGTAGGAGTAGACTTTGTTTCCGGTAGAAGAAGTGCCCGTGCACACTCTGCATGTCTCATTTGAGGCATGTATGATTTTGTTTTTGTACATAAGTTTTGTTCGTATTGCTCCAGAGCTACTGAGGCCAGGCCCTTCACTATTAATGGCAGAAGACTCACGATGTTGCTTATCAGAATTGTGAATTTCAAAATAAAACAAATGCACAGCAACTAAAGCCGTCTTCAAAACAGTCCATTCAGGATTGATGAAAGCCCCGAGAGTCACAACAATTTTCACTCTCTACGAAGCCTTGTTTCAAGATTTCTTATGAAAATTGAGAGTGCGGACGCTTGCAGTGTGTTCCGCAGAAGACTCACAAGCTTACTGTAATGACAGCTGCAAATTTCAAAATAAAACAAATGCAGAGCAACTAAAGCAATCTTCAAACAATCCATTCAGGGACAGATGAAAGCCCCAGGTCAAAACAATTTTCTACTCTCAGAAGCCTTGTTTCAAGATTTCTTATGAAAATTGAGAGTGCAGACGCGTGGGCAAGTTCAGGGTCACTAAGAGCAAACAATCAAGCTCACAACGGCTCGGGGATCAGATTTTCAAAGCAAAAGGATCAGTATCAGGCTATTATTCTTGACTCCATGCCCAATGGATGCTTCAAAGTCTGTTGGTCCCTTCATCTAATAGGTAGATGCCCCTGTGAGTCGCCAATTGTTATCTCAATTTTCGCCCCGGCAAAATTGATCAAACACGACCCCGTGCAGGAAGAAATTCAAAAAAAAGGTTCCGTCATTCGAGCCCGTGCTTCAAATCCAATGACAAGTTATTGGCAGACTCTACAATGGAGTAACAGGGTCGGGGAAGGAGTAAACAAAAGGAAGAAACCGAAGCTCAAAGGAAAAGAAACGGCGAAGGTTCAAGTTTTGGGCTCGCAAATGACTCGTAACAAGACCCGGAATTGGCTAAGTATGGAGGAGACGGCGGAAGGTGCAAGTGTCGGCTCGGCGCAATTCCAAGATGGGAGTCCCGGGCGACGACTAAACTTACGCCACCCTCCATGCGCACCCAATGGTCATGAGAGGTCAAAAAGGAGAGCGGACCAAAACGACTAAGTATAGAGTGCAGGCGGAAGGCGCCATGTGTCTTAACGATGCTCCTTCAAAGGTAAAATCTTGAGCGGGTTTTCAAATGAGTGCGGGCCTTCCACATGTCCCAAAGTCCAAAAAGGACAGAGTCGGGGTTGAATAGTCAAAGCAAAAGCGAGATCGGCGAAAGGTGCCAAGTGTCAGCACGACGCTGTTGCAAGAATAAAATTTGGGGCGGGTCTCCAAACAAGCGTCGAGCCCAAGTGTCCAAGGTCAGACTTTTGGCCCCGCCAAACAAAGGACTCAGCAAAATACATGGGAACATCGTGGAGCCCGCGGAAGCCCCCACGTGCGGCCCGACGCCATTTCAAACAAAAGGCAGGGGCCAAATCTCCAAGATGCGCGAGGCTGCCACGTGGACCTAGTACGGACAGACTCTTTCAAATTTGCGCGCCCAAGACCCTAATCTTCAAATGGCCATATCTTTTGACTGAAAAATCAGATTTGGGCGGAGAAGACTTTTGGAAACGTCTCGACGCCATGGAAACATAAAATATCATTCTTAATCAGGCTTTAGTGGGTGAAAATGGGAAAACATCTTCCAGGCCATTAATGCAGAATCTATTTGCTCCAACAACTAGATCGGGTTTGATTTGATCCATCGTTCTTCTTCCTTAGCACGCCGAGTAGACATAGGGAACCAAAATCGACAGATTGTGGGCGGATTTGAGAGCGGCATTGATTGACAATGGTTGAGCTTTTAGAACAGGATTCAATGGGACGGCAAGGGGACAACTATTAAATAATATATAAAATATTAATATTTGAATATTTTAACTTTATTCAATGAAATTTAGGGATTTAAACTCTATTCGTGTACTTTCATGATTAGAATTTAATTTTCTTCGTAAAAATAACAGCTTTTTAAAAGTAAAAACATCAAAAGTTTTTCGAAAGATTTTTAAAAAATAGGAGATGTCGCCTCCAAGTCCCCAAGTCCCCAAAACGTTCGACGCGTCCAAGACGTCACCAAAATCTAGGGGACGCATCCCCGCGTAACATTGGTGTTAACCCATCGGCTTCCATGGGCACTAAAACAAAGCTGCTAAACTATGTTCTATACTGGTCATACAAACAGTTCAAATTACAATTTTTTCGCGATGGATCACAACTTTCATGCTTCCTACACCCTTAGGACTTCCATGTTCTGAACCTTTATTTGTTCACATTACTTGAAGCAGGTAGATATGATCAGTAAAATGGGTTTTTCCAATCCATTATGTGTACCATAGTTCAAAAAATCGGACTCAGCAACCCAAAAAATCGACTCAGCATCAGCAATTAATATCACTACTTTAAATAATATACTAATTCACAAAATAAACTTAAATTAGTTTATGCATGGAAGGTTATTAGTACCCAGCAGCCAAGTATTGAGCACGGAGTCGCAAGTAATTCTTGTCATGATTCAAGAGTCCCAGCTTAATTCTCTCAGCTTGCTAAAAGTGAGACAATAACTCCGCCATAAATATCAGACCCGCGAGTAATTACTTGCCATTGCTCGTGAGTCCCAGCTTAATTCTCGGTTTGCTGCAAGTGAGACAATGACTCAGGCTGAAAGATGTCTGCAGTTTCTGGCATTTTAGAAAATAGATTTCAGGACAATCCTAGCTCATAGCTTTCAGGGGCTCAACATCTCTAGGTCATACTCATAAACATTGTTACCAGGTTTGGTCGGATATGGGCCGAATCCAGTTTGATTCAGATTTCGCAAACTTTCCAGATCAGTCCAATCTGCTATGGCACTTTTTAATAATTAAAAAAAAATACAACCTTAAAAATAGAAACCCCACAGAAAAAGCTACTAAAACTAAAACTAAAGCATAAACCTAAAGTGTCTACATAACAAGTTTCGTTGCTGCTGAGAAGCCAAGATTTCAGTAATTACAGTTGATTTGTAGGCGATTAAAGGATGATCCTACGCCATCAACAACAACATTCACCAAAGGTTCATCAAGGGGGAGACATTATCTTGTAGGTAAGGTGGCTCGGTCAAGCTAAGCAAATTGCATATTTAGCACTTTCTGGTGCTAATGTAAGTCAATCAGTGGAAAGTCTACAGGAATATGCTGCTTAATTATTGCTTTTAGGTGCTAATTTATGTTAGCTCGTGAAAAATCAACAAGAATATGTTGTTTTAACTCCTCAAAGTGCCAGTTACTTAGGCTCAGCGCAAGGATCGAATATATTAAAGTTATTAAAAATCACAGATCGCAAAGACCTCAAATCTCTAGCAAAAATGGACTGCTTGAGATTTTAACAAAAATAGACTGCTTTAAATTTTAACAAAAATAGACTGCTTTAAATTCTAACGAAAAATAACTGCTTGAAGTTTTGTTCAGCCGGAAATTTGCAAAAACATAAGAGTGGATAGTGTAAAACTTACCGATAACTTCAGAAGGAGGGCCTTCGTCACGGTATCCTCCGAACCCGCCTCGTCCTCCTCCAAAACCACCTCGTCCGCCACCAAACCGGCCACCTCCTCTACCTCCTCCCCTGAATCCCCGCCACCCCTTGGAGGCCTCATTCTTACTTCTCTTTCGCTTCTGTTAAACTAGAAAAAGGCTCTGCAACAGCCTTGTGTTAGTCACAGAACTAAAATATCCAAAGTCCGGGTCAGTTGAATCGTGTGCTAAATATGAAGAGAGTGCGAAGATTTATCTCCATCAGCTGAATTTGTTTTTTTTTTTTTGATTTGAGCATTTAGGGTTTAAGGGCATTTTTAGTCGCAGTAGAAATTGAGCGCTGGGATAAATTAGGGTTTTAGGGTACGGATTTGGTGTCATCCTAAAACAAAAGAGAAGGTTTTTTTACTCCATTTTTTAAATTATTCATTTTATTATGAACTAATAAGATATAAGTTAGCTGAATAGACAATTTTTATTTCTAGAAGATGGGTGTAGCAAAATGTGTTAGAGGGTGGAGAAGCGAATGGGAAAGGAAAGAGGAATCGAAGAGCCAATGTGAAAAGAATCTCTCTATGAAGAGCACGAAATGTATGTCAATGGAAAGAAGGAGAAAACTCTTTTTGGGGAAGACTTCGAGGAAACTATAGACAAAGATATCTCAAAATGCAAGCTAGTGGATGAAAATGTTGCCGAGGCGAATACTTGGTTGAATTTGCAACTCTTGACTTAATGGGGTTGTTAAAAAAAGAAAATGTAAGGGGAATTCGAATGCATGTTTCACAGGGCACGTTAGGGACAAGAAGACGTAGAGCGTACTTAGAATGTTCGGTAGTGATTCCATGTAAAATTTAGTTTGGTGTTTTTCTACAAGTATTAGGTTAACGATTAGGGTAGTGTAGTATTCACACGAGTGCAATTTACGTCGAAAGGGGAAAATAAAAAAGGAAAAGCCAACATGTTCCAACTTTGAAACCTAACCATAAAGATCAATTGTTGCAAAAACGGTGTAGCCTCTATAATCAAATTTAAGGTGAAGTAATTGCAAGGAGTAGATGCACAAACATGTATTGATAGTTGACACTTTTTAATGATTGGTCATACGAGTCAAAGGTAGATTAAGGCTTTGGATTGCATGCCCCACACAATTTTCACGGATCATATTGTTCGTACCCAAATAATATATGTTATCTATGCTCCATTTAAGCATTTCAATCTCTCAAAGAGGACACAATAAAATTTGGGGAAACTTGGAAAGTTTAAGGGTTCAAAACTCAAGTAAGTGTAAGAAAATAGATGGTGCACAAACAAACACCGCTAATTGAGTTACAGGAGCAATCAGACATATCATTGAAAGGTATCTTTTATTTGTTAATCAAGCTTGTTTTTTTATTGAATGACATCAAGGTTTTTGATTGGACGAAATTTAATTGGATAGGTAAGATGTAAACATGAATGGATTGTTGTAAATTAAAAGGTGGGAAATTATATACCTGCATGCCCCACACCTATTCCATGAAACGTATTGTTCCTTCCCAAAAATAGCTACTATATGTGCTCCACTTAATCATCATAATGTCATGTGATTTATTCACGTGAGTGCAATGTGAGCTTAAAGGGGCCAAAATAAAAATGTATGAGACTTGACTAGGGCCCCAATTCAAGACCCAATTGCATTGCTTGCTTATTGTAGCACATTGCAGGCATTTTTATGTAGTTTTAAGCTCGAGAAATTATATTAAAGTAGGCGATGCAGGAACAATCATTTATAATCGAGGACATACTGAGGGAAGGATGTACGAGATAGAAGAAGACGTTATCTAACAAGTGATTAGTGTTATTTTGTCATTTTATGTATTTTATGGTGGAAAGGTTTTTTGACTGCACGACATTTAGTGTGTAAATTGTTTGAAAGAAAAAGTGCATATGGTGTGAAGGAGGTTAGGGAAACATATTTTTGGAGATATCTAAAAAAGAAAAGAGCGATCAATAAGTACTTTCAATGTCAATAGTTGTTTACAATTTCAGCTCTTTCACTTTACAGGTAGCTAGAACATAAATAAATGTAAGGGAATTCACTTATGTATTTCAAGGGTTAATTTAGAAATAAGGATTTGTGGTGTGGACCTAAAATTATAGGGTAGGGGTTGCATACACAATTATAATTAGGGTTTTGTTGTAGTTATTAGAGCATTGAACGAGATGTGTCTCTAAATACACCAGAAATGTGAAGGGTAACGTAATGTGCTTGTGCACAGGGCGATGTTTGCAACCGAAAGGGAGGTCTTCTAAGGTCGTAAACCGACGGCTGGCATTACTCCTTCGAATCAGGCGTAAAGGATGTTCAGGATGACAAAGACATGAATTGAAGGTAAAAATTAAAATGCATTATGTGATCCATTTTTTCATCTCTTTCTCACATGTATTATGTACATGAATACAACTTACATTTAAAGGGACGAAAATGAAAAAAATCTTGAGTATTTGTTGGGGAATAGGTGATTCTTAAACAATCATTGATAATCGACCCATTGTAGCGATTGGCCATATGAGCAAAAGGTGTATTTTTTCATTCGAAAGAGGGATTTTAAAATAAAAACATGGGAATTAAATACTTGCATGCCCCATGCCTATTCCACGACTTAGTAAAAATGTGGGAATTAAATTTGTTCATGTCCCACACCTATTCCTCCATTCAGATCATTCCTACCCAAATAATATATGTTATGTGCTCTACCTTACACACAAATGCGAAAAAGGGTTCTATACATAATTTATCATTCCAGTACACATGCATACCGACCACTCTATACACATCACTATTGAAAACAATATCAATAATGCTACCTTCCAAACTATGATTGTCAGATGTTGCAGGTCAAACAAGGAACTTAAAACTGACGTGGACGTTAACGAAGATGTGAGCAAAGTGAGGATTGCGATAGTACATGAATGTCGATACTGAGATGAAGACGTGGACGGTCCCAATTAAAATCTACCCACCTTTCGGTGTAAAGAGACTATGATGAGTGTCCTATGTCAAAGCACACTTACGATCTCCAAAGATTATAGTCTTTTCCTGTATATACATACTTATGGATAGTGGTTTTACACTAACAAGGATTAAATCATTTTAATTTAACTCGATAAATTCAATTTAATTATAAAAAATGAATATTCAGAATTGTAAAGAAGAGATGGTCAAATTGATGCGACTCACATGAAAACAGGAATCTGTGATCCATAATGGAAATGACAAGCCAATAAATTTTATCAAACTGTTAGCATATTTGATGTACGATATAATTGAATGCTAAACATAGTTTGTGTGATTCAATATTTAATATTATTATTATTATTATTTTATTAATATTGCCTTTTTTAAAAGTATGAATTTAAATTTTTAATGCAGAGACAATTTTTTAAAACAAAATATATCATAACATATATAAAATTGAAAAAAATAAAAATAAAAATAAAATTGGCAAATCAACCATTAAAATCCAAACCGACATACCTTACACCTCATTCCCTCCACCCAAAACCTTCTTGTATATAATTTGTTAGTTTGTTTGGCAAAAACATCAAAAAATAGTCAAGGTCGTCTAATATTTGGGTGGAGGATTAAAATATGAATGAATGGTCGTCATTTTTGTCGGGTGTAAGAAATACATGCACGTGCAACATGTATAATCGGTAGGACCACGTGGAAGGCGACTAATGCTTATGCAAACTTCACGTAACCTCCGTCCTTTCGCATGGCAAGCCCTGTAATTTTATTCCTTTTTTTAAAAATATATTTTTGATTTGAGGCTTTGACCCGATGACGTTTTGGCGGTCGTTGCAGTACAACGAAAGTGCTACCCATGGTGGAAATGGATCTCAAGAAAATCGGGACGAGAGCCCTCGACCAAGCAAAGAACTTGTTCTTTAGTCGATCGGTAATTCATTTTCCTTTAGGCTTCCAATTTTAGGGGAAAAGTTGTGGTATACGATCCAATTATGGAATAGTTAATTTTTTTCCCTTAGTCTATAATTTTGTGTATAATTTGTAGGTGCAGGATATTGAAGTGGATGATTGAGGGTGATGCAAGGAACGTGTTGTGCCATGTGGTTAACCTTTTTTCCTTTCGTATTTCCACTGTGATGATGACCCAAAGTCAACTTAGCATCCAATGCTTGACCCAACCTGTCAAACAGGGATCTTAACACTATCCTAGACATTGATGAAGATGTGGAAGGTTATGATTTCACTAGTACGAGGATGATGATATGACCGATTACGTGGATGGCACCGATTAAAATTTGTTGTCAAAGCCCCCGAGCTTTCAACTTGAGACAACACCTTCGACATAACAAGGAAATTTCAATGAGTGGCGAGGACAGATCAGCCAGGAGATCGAATAGTGGGATGGAGAGGAGGTGCTCGACTACAACTACAACGCCCATGACCTCGAGGTTTTACACCCCTGTCAACAACCAAGTTTCCACACCTTTATTTTGAGACAATAGTTGGAGGCGATTGTTTTTCTCCTTTTGATGTTTTGAAGAAAACAATAAAAAAAAGTTTACCAATTACCTAGGTAGCCTCCGATGAACCATTCGAACTCAAAAAAATTCCGTCTCCATGCAAAATAAATGCCAAGTAGATATGGCAGGACAAGCTTCGACGACACAAACCAAAACAAAGCTCCACGAATGAAGGCAGATCCAAACATGGTCAATGTAGAGCTGGAGCTGTAGAAAGGCTAAATAGTAGATCCAAGTCGATCTAGCAAGAGCGATGCAAACAAAGGAGCTTGACTAGATGTGCAGGGTAGAGAAGAATTCGAGCTCAACAGAGAGGTCGATCATAAACTAAAAACAACGTTGCCTCCCAAAGTAAATCTACATAGCAAGAACTTTTACGGCCTCCTAGCCAAAACCATATACCTCTGATCTGAACAAAGCAAACACAGAACCAAGTAGAAATGATATCCACTTTAATTTTTTTGGCACTTATTTCTTACATGGCAAATTAATTGTGGATGGTGAGACATGGTGGATATGGCGGCCATGAATTTCACTTCATTCGCAGGGCTGAGATGAGTTACTCGAGAAGTAGAATTTAGAAAAATAAATAATTAAATAAAATTTCCATTTAGGGTTTTATATGACGTGCGTACACATGTACTTTGGTTTTTAAATTAAAATATTTTCCCACATTGTTTGGGAAGAAGGATTAAATATTGGGTATAGATAATAATAATAATAATAATAATAACGGTTTTTATATGACCTGTTTTTGGGTCTTCAGGTGGCTTTTTTATAGCATATGGGACTACCCCATACTCCTAGTACACAAGAGGCACCTAACTGTGCTTCAAATACGGGCGTACATCCCTACCCCCTGCAGGATTTGAACTTGTGACCTCTCTTTCAAGAGTACAAGTTCCTCACCATTAGGCCAACTCGGGGTACCTACACTCCATTCTATACCTACACTAATTAACGATTTTTGAGCTTTAAATTTGCTTGCAGTTTATATGTTTTTCTCATAGTAATATTTTTAGATCATAAATTTGAAGTAGGACTTTCAATTTCTATTACACCGAAGGTGTTTGTACTACTAGAAACTTAAGTGCATTCTAACAGCGTGTTAGTGGCCCATTTGATCACGTTTGTCTACATTATAGCCCGTATCAATGACTTTGAATTAATCTCCTCCATCTAGGTGCACATTTTTAATTAATCATCGTTGACTAAGATCATTCATCCTTCTGACAAATGGGAAGGGTTTCAATGCGAACGAAGTAGTGGCAAACTCGACATTTTTGGTGATGAAGGCGAAGACAAATGTGCGATCCATTATCGACGTGTAGGGCCATCATGGAGGCGAATAGGTCAGTGCACCATTTCCTAATGTAAACAAAGTGTCACATCCCCCATGTTTCGCGACAGTGCAACAATGTCAGCAGAGAAGGTTTTTGGAAAACAAAGTTCATCAAATGTTTCATTTGTTTTTTATTTCGTGGACACATGTTGCTCAATACTTATTTAATCATATCTACCTCGATTCTCTCCTTATTTTCTCCTCGATAAGCCCTACGCACATGTCAAAATATCTTCCCAAATTTGTCACCTCTTAAAAAATAATTTAATGGATCAAAGTAAATCAATCTATGGTTTCAATCCTTAAATATATTGGATTTTTGGCATTTTATTTTGGCCATTGTCAGCGTAAATTACACTCAATGTGGATGGTGCGAGTGAGATTGAGTTGATACAATGAAGAACATATAGCAAATGTTATTTGGGTGGGAACAATCTAAGTCATGGAAAAGGTGTAGGACATGCAGGGTTTTAATTCCCACCTTTTTATTTCTGACTTTCAATTCATGTTTTTGCCTTATCTAACAAATTAAATGTCATGCACTCAAAAAACTTGATGCCATAAAAAAGAATAACAAAACAGAAAAAAGTTTAATCGATTAATAAAATATTCCTTTCATTCATATGTCCATTCCTTAAAGGGGATTAATTATTGATGAGTGTTCATGCATCACTTGCTAACAAATGTTATTTGGGTAAAAACAATTTGAGTCATGGAATAGAGTGGGACATGCAGGGTTTTAATTCCCACCTTTTATTTCCGACTTTCGTTAATGTCTTTTCCTTATCTAACAAATTAAATGTCGTGCATTTAAAAATTTTGACACTATAAAAAGTAAAATAACAAAATAGAAAAGCTAGATCGACGATTAAAATCTTGCTTTCATTCATATGTCCATTCCCGAAGAGGATCAATTATCAATGAGTATTCTTGCATCATTTGCTTTTCTTGCATCGCTTGCGTAAATTGCAATTACTCGAGTTTGAAATTGAAAAGTGTGCTTGCAAAGTGCTACAAGAAACAACTAGTGTGGTTGGGTTTTAAACTTGGCCCCTATTGAATTCTCACTAATTTTTTATTTTGGCCCCTTTAAGATCACATTTCACTCACGTGAATAATGCACACGAGATTGAGACGATTAAGTGGAGCACATATAACAAATATTATTTGGGTAGGAACAATCTTCTCTATGGAATAAGTGTGGGACATGCGAGTATTTAATTCCCACCTTTTAATTTCCAACATTCCATCCATGTCTACGTCTTACCTATTAACTTATATACCATCCAATGGAAAGGCTATAAAGAGATGTCATTTGGATGGGACCAATCTGAGTTTTATAATATGTGTAGGACATATAGGATTTTAATTCCCACCTTTTTTATTTCCTACATCATTTGTTTTTCCTATAATTACTCGAGCTTGAAACTGAAAAGTGTGTCTACAAAGTACTATAAGAAACAACTAGTGTGGTCGTTTCAAACTTGGCCCCGTTGAATTATCACTAATTTTTTTATTTTGGCCCCTTTAAGCTCTCATTTCACTCACGTAATAATGCACATGAGATTAAGACGATTCAAGATAGCACAAATAACATATATTATTCGAGTAGGAACAATCTACTCCATGAAAGAAGTATGGAACATGTGAGTATTTAATTCCCACTTTTTAATTTCCAACATTTCATCCATGTCTACATCTTGCCTATCAACTTATATGTCATTTAATTGAAAGCCTTTATGCCACAAAAAAATTAAAAAATAGCAAGCTAAACTGGGGTATAGAATCTACCTTTCTCAAACATATTGGTTTTTTGGCATTTTTTATTTTGGCCACTTTAAGCGTAAATTGCACTCATGTGGATAATGTGAGCGAGATTGAGACGATTCATTGGAGAAAATATAGCATATTTTATTTTAATGGGAGCAATCTAAGTTATATAATAGATGCAAGACATACATGGTTTTAATTCCCACCTTTTTATTTCCGACTTTCTATTCATGCCTTCGCCTTATCTAGCAAATTAAATGTCACGCACTCTAAAAACTTTACACCATATAAAAGTAAAATAACAAAACAGAAAATCTTGATTGACAAGTAAAATTGTCCTTACATTCATATGTTCATTCCTTAAAGGGGCTTGATTATCAACGAGTGTTCTTGCATAACCTACTTTTCCTACAATTACTTGAGCTTGAAATTAAAAAGTGTGCCTGCAAAGTTCTACAAGACGTAATCAATGTGGTTGTGTTTTGAACTTGGACTTGTTGAATTCTCGCCAAATTTTTATTTTGGCCCCTTTAAGCTCACATTTCACTCACATGAATAATGTGCACAAACTTGAGATGGTTAAGTGAAGCACATATAATGATATTATTTGGGTAAGAACAATCTACTCCGTAGAGTAAGTGTGGGACATGTGAGTATTTAATTCTCGCCATTCAATTTCCAACATTTCACTCATATCTACATCTTTTATATCAAATTAATCATCATCTAAGCAAAATCCAACTAAAATCCTTAGTGTCATAAAATAAAAAAATAGCAAGCTTGACTAATGAGATAAGAGAGCACTAATATTAGATGTTTTTCAGTGAGAACAATATGAGTTATGGAATAGGTGTGCGACATGCATGGTTTTAATTCTCACCTTTTAATCATCCACTTTCTATTAATGACTTCACCTTATCTAGCAAATTAAATGCCATCCACTCCAAAAAATTACACCATATAAAGTAAAATAACAAAATAAAAAATCTCAATTGACATATAAAATATTTATTTCATTCATATGTCCATTCCCTAAAGGGGCTCAATTATTGATGAGTGTTCATGCATCACCCGGTTTTCCTGTAATTACTCAAGCTTGAAACTGAAAAGCATGCATGCAAAGTGCTACAATATCTAGCCAATGTAGTTGGGTTTCAAACTTTGCCACTGTTGAAATCTCTCCAATTTTTTATTTTGGCCCCTTTAAGCTTGCATTTCACTCACGTGAATAATGTGCATGAGCTTGAGACGATTAAGTGGAGCAAAGATAACAAATATTATTTGGGTAGGAACAATCTGCTCCATGGAATTTAAGTGTGGTACATATGAGTATTTAATTCCCGCCTTTTAATTTCTAGCATTCCATTCATGTCTACGTATTATCTATCAAATTAACCATCATCTAATTGAAATCCTTGGTGGGGCACGAGATTGAGACGATTAAGTGGAGCACAAATAGTATATATTATTTGGATAGGAACAATTTGCTCTGTGGAATAGTTGTGGGACATATAGGTATTTAATTCCCACATTTTAATTTCCAACATTCCATTCATGTCTACATCTTACCTATCAAATTAACCACCATCCAATTGAAATCCTTGGTGCCATAAAATAAAAAATAGCAAGCTTGATTGATAGATAAAATCTACCTTTCATTGATATGCCCGATGGCTTGAGGGCCTCAATTATCAATGGTTGTTTGCACACCACCTATTTTCCTACAATTACTTAAGCTTACAACTAGAAAGCAAGGCTACAAATTGCTACAAGACGTAAGCATTCCATATGGGTTTTGAACCTTAAACCTTTTCAAGTTTCCCCTTTTTTATTTTGTCCTCTTCATGAGATTGAAATGCTTAAGTGGAGCATAGATAACAGATATTATTTGGGTAAGAAATATTTGATCTATGGAATAGGTGTGAGACATGCAAGTATTTGATTCACAACTTTTAATGTCCAAAATTCCATACATGTTTGTGTCTGATTATGCTAAAATGTAATATTATAGCCTAATCTAAATGTTATGGCAGTAGTACATAAATGAATAATGAAATACAAAAATTAACCCAAGCAATCATAAGCAAAGTTGACCTGATCGAACAGAGATGGAAGACCATCACACAAAAGCCTAGAAAATTACAGATCCAGAAGATTTTCCCGAACTGGGGCATGTAGAGAGGGAGGGGGTGCGTGTGGGTGCCCTAGTCTACGTAGATGCTTAGAAAACTCCTCTGAGGTGTCGCAAGAGGTTCACACTTGTTCTCCTTTGATCGCCTCGAGGTCATTATAAGATCGCCAAAGTACTTATAAACTTGTAATAAAGAAAGCAAATGCAAATCCCTCAAATAGACATCAAATCCTAAAAAAATAAAGATGCAAAATGAGGGGTCAGATTGTCCTCAACCGCCACAATGGTGGACTTACAATTGAGCGTTGCACTACATCTCAGACCTAACGTAGTTTTGTATGTGGGTGTGCAGAATTGTGCCCTAGGTTGCTCTTGTGTGTGTCACACTTGAAGTAGTGAGTAAGTAGCTAGATGTAGAATGTACATAATGTATGCATGGAAACAATAGAATCCCCTCCTATGAAGTGTGATGCAGATGAACCGACCTTTTTCTCGTGTGATGGAGCTAGATGGATGCAAATGGAGCTATAGATACCTTGATGTATGTAACCTTAGGTGGTGAAAGATAGTGCGTAGTGTTTGGTCCTTATTATGATCACATAACTTTATATTTATATGATTCCTTTGCTTGAATTTCATAATTAACCCCAAAAAGGTTGAATACCAAAAAGATAAGATGCTCAAATGGCTAGAAGTATCCAAAAAGTGTGAGAAAAGTACAAAGAGGACAAGGGCGCCCAGAGGGGATGGAGGCGCCCGGTGCCGACGTCCTAGATGGGCGCTTGTGTCTAGAATGACAAATGTCAAAAGGTGAAAAGATAAACTGAGCAAGTAAGAGCGCAAGGAAAGCGAAGCATAGAGAAAATAAAGCCTAAAGGGGAAGACATGGGTTAATTAGTACTTTTCTTACTTAGGAACCATATGAATGGTAGTATACGATCGAGACTAGATAATTACCAAAAGTGCATGATTTTGTCTCTCTACAATGTCTCGTATATCAAAGTAACAACTAAAAAGGGGGCTACAAATTGCTACAAAAATTGAGCGTTACATTTGGGTTTTGAACCTAAAGACCTATTGGAATTCCCCCATTTTTGGACCCCTTAAGTTCACTTGAATAGTTTATGTGATATCATAGCTATAAAGTTGATCACATATACTAGAGATTTTTTGGGGATGAATAATTTGAGCCATCGAACATGTGTGGGAATGCAAGTAGATAATTTCCATTCTCCAAATAGAATCATCAACACCATGTGTGTGTGTAAAGAGCATACCCCTTTTTTTGTTGCTCATCGTTGAATGGTGATGCCATCATGATTGCTGATGAGGGAAACCCTAGTCAAGTTTCCACAACAACACATTGCTTACTTTCCTTCTCTCCTCCACGCTTCATTCCTCCACCCCTTCCCTTTTAGCATTCACAAAGGAGATGGGCGCCATTTCTTCCCTGGTTGTAAACAAGGAACAACATATGTTTTATTCATGTTTATGGGAATGTTGTCGTTGCAATTTGTATATCATTGGCAATAATGTTTGTTGACAAATGACACCGTATACACCTAATTTTTCACTTTTCATCTTTCATACATGTTACTAACAATTTCCTTTGTGTAGATAAGGGTCACGAGATGCATCTATTTCTTGAGTAGGTGCCTTAAAGGGGCTTGTCAGAATGGGGAATGATTATTCACATAATCATTACGGATTAGACTATGTGGTCCCAACCGTAGTTATCCTTGTCCCTTTAGGTCTCATACACATTGCACTCCCGACACCTTGTTTGCATCTCACCACTTGACACCTTGTTCATCCATCTGCTTGATCCACGATACTTATTGACACATTACCTCGCATTATCATCCTTGACCAATACCATCACCAGTGGGTGAGTGTGTCGATGTTAGATTTTTCCTGTCTGACGTCATCGCCCATGGGCAATGGCATCATATATATACTCACCACATCTTGACATTCATGAAGGAAGGAAGCCCAAATCTTAAAATCGCCATTTACTCTACTCTTTTGTGCCAACTTCACATCTTCTCGCTCAACTCTTGGTTCATCTTGCACTTGGCTTGGATTAGATTAGACACTCTTCTTCTTGGTTAGATTGCTTGCACTATTGGGTCATCTATAGTGAGTCTAAGATAGGAACGGTGTTCCCCTTCTCCACCTAATAGTGATTATCTCTCGATGTGCTGCTTCTTTAGAGAGATTAGCAACCACCCGCTAGTAAGTGCTCTAACTCTCTTTGTCATTTTGCATAGATTAGTTCATTTCCCTTCCTCATTGCTCTATGTTAGCTTAGTGTTATATGTATATTGATGTTAGTTAGCATAGTGCTCTTATTTGATCAACTCCTTAGCTTTCCTTTATTTATATTTTAGTTATATTATGCATGTTTGCCTTATCTATTATCGATCCATACCTCTTCTCACCCATTTACCGATATCTTAGTAGGGTACTCTCCTTTATCTTGATTGCGGGCCTTGGAAACCCTAGGTTGACCTAGTGTAGGGATTACTACCCTCTAGATATGTGACCTTAGCGCTCGTTATAGCCCCTTTAAATCTATCCATTATATGTCAGTTCATGTGTGTCTCTTACTCGTTGCCTTGATACCCTTGTAGAATGAAAGAATTAGGAGTGCAAGTTATTGAGACACATTCTTGGCATGCCATACATTTTTGGTAAACCCGACATGAATCCTACAGACCTTTTGATCAAGTATAACTCATCAAAAGCATCCATATTCAATATTGACCTCATCCGAGCATCCAAAAATCCACAAAACATTAAAAACCTACCTACACAGACACCATCGCCCAAGGGCAATCTGTTTGTTCTAGTATACTCATTTCCAAATGTCATCAACCCTGTGGAAACCTCGTTTACACATGGCCGATACCTTCTATTTTCCCAAATTTGTTCCCTGCAGACACCATCGGCCCCTATGTAAGCTTTTTTTACATGGCCGATTGTGTTTGTAGCCTCTATTTCAAGACTTTCTCTTATCCATATCATCACTCCATCATGGAGTATCTTGGATTGGAGTTTTATAATTATGTTGTGCATACATTTCCTAAAGCCTATCATCCTAAAGAAGAGTTTCCCTTTTGCATGGACTGTTACATCATAAAAGAACCTATATTTAATCCTTCTACCCACCGCGATGGCCCACCTAAGGATGATGAAGAAGAAAACTAAAAATGATGATACCTTTGATCATCCTCCTAAGATTCAAATTTTTTCCCTCAAGTATCCCTAATACAAAAATGAATCAAAAGAAATGATTACCTAACATATTCTTGAATTCCTCTTCAAACAACTTGATAATAGGGCAAGAAAAGGGAAAGGTCTGAAGTAGGTTCATCTGAAAATGCCTCTAATTCTAACCCTACTAATATCATTCTCCAACTTATTAATAGGATGAGCCAACAAAAATCTTCTACTACAACTCAATTCCTTCAAATGCAAGCCAACATGCCTTAGTTAGTCAATCGCCCTAATACGGACTCTTGGGGCACCATGGCCCCTCCTTTACTAGATGGACCTAATGGGGTACCCATCACCCAACCCCTATCTAAAACAAGGTCTTAATGGCAGTTTAACAAGAGCCTCTAGCACCTTACATTACTATCATGGATATTGGTGGCATTGCTCCTTCTATCTCTTACTGATGGGTCTACTAATCCCACCCTTCATATCAAGGCCTTTGGTAATATTTACAAAGAATGGATCAGAATAAATTCATACACTCGCCACCAAACTCTTAGTTAAGAATCTCATTGGAGATGTTTTGGATTGGTATCATACTTTACCTCCTAATTCCATAGTTGAGCTAGAGTCCTTAGTGACAGCCCTAGTGAACAAATTTCAATATCATGATCTACCTGAGAACAATATCAATGCTTTCATCAATTGCCAACAATCTAAAAATGAATCAGTGCAAGCTTTCATCAAGTCCCTATCTACATGATCATAACATAATATGCCTAATGATAGCCTCTTCCAAATTTTCTTATGAGCTCTTGAACCTCGCCTTTAATACAAGGTGAGGTCCTTTTCTCCCACTTCCCTAGAAGATGCCTTTAAATAATCCAAAAGGAAAGATTATCCCACGAGGGAGTTCAAGAAATCTCCTCCTAAGATACAAACTAACAAGTAAGTCCAAATCCTCCAATGTTCTAAGAACAAAAACATGACAGATGATGGAGTATCTCATATTCTTCCTCTTATCGCTTCTTCAAATAGGATTGTTTTTAACATTGATCAACAACCTAATAGCAACAAAATTCATCCTAACTATCATCAACCATTGAGTAAGGAAGATTTGAAATGTCACTTACCTAATCCATTTACCACGATCTTGGATCCTTCTCGACCTATTCCTCATTGGCATGATGAAAGTAAGTTTTATTAGTGACATGCTAATTAGGGCCACTCCCATGAAAATTGTCGTGCACTATGAATGGTTTCCATCAACTTCTTCCTAGGTCCCTAATTTGATTATGATGCCATCACTTGAGAGAATTTGACCAAAGCGATCAAATCTCATGATGCGGCTCAACAAAAGGATTATCATGAAGCTATCAACCAAGCTAATGAGAAGCTACATATCTTCTCTAATCCCATGCCTAATCACAATGTTACTAAAAGTTCTAAGAAACAAGAAAATGCTATGACTAATGTAGTTGACACGGATTATCCTCTTGAAAATACAAGTTGTAATTAATGATGTAAAACATGTCATAGCTCGCATAAAACCCGAATATCCTGTAGTATTCTAACCTCAAACTCATAGGGTTATATATCCCTTTGTACCTCAAAACCATGCTTCTCTAATAAAAATGTATCCTCCAGATGTCATCGGCCCTGTGGAAATCTTCGTAGGGTCGATGGTGTCTGGACCTATTTCTCTCGACCACAAACACCATCGACCCTATGCAAATGAAACTTACAAGTCGGTGGCGCAAGAATTGAGAATAAAAATATTTCAAAAGTATCCTTAATCACTCCTACTTCTTATGGCTCTATTTCGAGGATTCTTGGCACTCTCGGCCTACTCCACAATCCAGTCATGACAAGTGGGATCCTCTTGAAGTACTAGCTCAACTTCATGGCTAATCCCCTTCTTAGAACTCATGCCTACATTTCCTTGCCATTGTGAGCATCTCATGACAATGTTGTTTGATATAAACATTCCCTTTCCTCCCTCTTTGCAAAAAAAGTCCCATATTACATGGCTAGGAGAAAAGCATTCATCTTTAATGTGAAGAGCTCTCATTCATTATCGATCTCACTATAAATGCTCACTCTTGCATTCATTTTATCAGTATCTTCTATGATCCTAAATGAGCTCTATCTTTGTGCAGACAATCCACCTCTCTTCATTTTAGTTTAGATCAGTCACACTACGATCAAGCATGCTCTCATTGACAAAGGAACCAACACGTGTGTGGCCTCATTAGACTTCATTAAGGCTCTTGGTTATTCTATCAATAACTTAAAATCTACACAAACCACTTGTCAAGGATACAATCACCGACATATTCCTCCTATGGGGTGTATTTGGTTACCCATCATCGTTCCCCCTAGGACTATCCACGTCAAATTCATGGTCTTTAATTTTCCTCTATCTTATAATATTCTCCTAGGGCGACCTTGGACTCATCAGTATGCGCGTCATTGCTTCTTTCGTATGTCAGTGTGTGAAGTTTTCTCACCAAGGAGCTATTTATAATATTCAGGGGGACATTAATCCTTAGAACTATGATATGCTTCAACAAAAGGGGACATACAAGCTCCCAACATTGGATGAATTATCTCCTATTCCCTTTCGAGAATACCAATGTTTAACTATCTTATAGATACTCTTTCATGGAAATTTTGGTCATCCCAAATTAATCGTGCACACACCTCCTAATCTCTTGAAATCGGATGACGGCAAGCCCGATGAGTTCATGCTTAGAATCAACACTTTTGATTTTCCATAGATTATCGTATCCCAATTGCCTCCTTCATTACTAACTTGCAAGAAGGGGCCTTTGGTTCTCATAGTCATCTTTGTTATGTTTGTGGAGCCTATTTTCATGTTAGAGTGTGGTACACCTTCTATGTGTTACACTTGGGTATTTTTACGGTGGAGCAAATTTTCATGGGTGGTTTATTAACCCATGGGTAATGGGTAACCGTTATGGGCTGTTTTTGGGCCCATGGTTTTTCAATACCCATTGTTTTGATACCCACGGTTTTGTATCAAACTACTTAAGCAATTGTCTATTTATATGGTCTTATGCATATGATACATAGACAAACAAATGTATTGCAGATGTGTTTTGAATTCGGGTGTGAATTCTGTAGAGTTTGTTGAGCATAGCTCCAAACGGATCTGGGTATTGTATTGAGAGAGTGGAGGTGTTATGTTTGTGGAGGCTATTTTCATGTTAGAGTATGGTACACCTTCCATGTGTTACACTCGGGTATTTTTACGGCAGTCCCGCTCGCCGGTGAGCAGTCAGGGGTTGGGGCGAAGCCCCCGAAGCAAATTTTCATGGGTGGTTTATTAACCCATGGGTAATGGGTAACTGTTATGGGTTGTTTTTGGGCCCATGGTTTTTTCGGTCTTTTGCCCATTGTTTTGATACCCACGGTTTTTGCCCTTGGTTTTGATACCCACGGTTTTGTATCAAACTGCTTAAGCAGTTGTCTATTTATATGGTCTTATGCATATGATAGATGTACAAGAAAATGTATTACAGATGTGTTTTGAATTCTTGTGTGTGTGTCTGTAGAGTTTTTTGAGCATAGCTCCAAACGGATCTGGGTATTGTATTGAGAGAGTGGAGGCTTGTAATAAAATATGAGCAAGTGATTCTTGGTGGACGTAGCCCAAATTGGGTGAACCACATTAAATCTTGTCTCTCTGTGTTGTGTTATTTATTCTACACTTTTATTTGCGATCTGTAATATTTTATGCATATTAGTTTCTACTATTGCGATTCTATAAGGGATTATTCCGCATATTTTATCTCTTATTTCTGATTGGAGGTTTGTAATAAAATCGAGCAAGTGATTCTTGGTGGACGTAGCCCAAATTGGGTGAACCACATTAAATCTTGTCTCTCATGTTGTGTTATTTATTCGCACTTTTATTTGAGATCGTAATATTTTCTCGCATATTAGTTTCTACTGCTGCATTCGATTAAGGGATTATTCTACAAATTTTATCTCTTATTTCCTCACAATTGGTATCGAGCTCTGGTTTGGTTTGTTGAAGTGTTGAATCACAGGGAAAGTTTTATCTTGAGTGGGAGCTATGGTAGATGATGGAAGATCTAGGGTTGATAAATTCAACGGGTAAAATTTCAATCTTTGGAAGATGCGAGATGGAAGATTACCTTTATCGAAGGATCTTTATACTCCATTGTCGAGAAGGTGAACAAACCCTCGAGTATGACAGATGCGAATGAGATTTGTTGGATCGAAGGCACTTGGAATGATCCGGCTATGTCTTGCATCTTGGATTATTTAATGTTTCAAAGGAAAAGACTATAAAAGAACCGATGGATGCATTAGGAAGTTGTATGAAAAACCCTCTCGCCTCTAATAAGATATTTTTAATGAAAAAGTTGTTTAATATGAAGATGTCTCGAGAATAGTTCAAGTAGCAGATCATTTAAATGATTTCAATATTTGTGAATATGCTAGCTTGATTCATAATAGAATTTTATGAAGAAGTTAGGGCTTTATTAATTCTATGCTCTTTACTCAAAGTTGGAATAGCACTGGTAATAGCTGTAAGCAATTCGGTTCTAGCTAACTCGAAGTTGAAGTTTGAGGATGTTTTAGGGGTGATTCTAAGTGAAGAAATGCGAAGAAAAAGCTTTGGGGAATCTTCTACTTTAGGGAATGCTTTGTGATGGAAACTAGAGGAGAGAGAGAAGATGTTAGGAAACTAATATTAATGTTTACATTATTTATGTATTCATTAAATACAAATGTTAGTTTTATATATATTGTATATAAAAATATATAACAATATATATTCGGGTGTATTGTAGTTTCCTATTTTATAGGAAGTCAGTTTTCCTATTGATATGGCTATATATTAGCCTGTGATTGTAGTTCAATATGTGTCGAATACAATATCAATTTAATTTTTTTCGTGTGACAATATTGTTGTCCCAATATTTGGTATCAGAGCGATCAGAGGTCTGAGGTTGTGTCCAAATGAGAGTCATTTCTCATTGAAAAATGTTGTCCATCAATCGGTTGCAGACCTGCTGCATAGAAATAAGGTGAATTCTTCACGTCCTGGAGGCAATTTGTATATCCATGTGCCTGCGCATATAATGGATCGTGGTTTCTACCTCCAACGATTCTGACAGATCTGGGCGTTTCTTTGCATGCCCACGGCTATCATTCACATTATTTTATGCTTTGATAGTGTAGAATATATCATTGTTTATCAAATGATCTCCACGCGGCAATCTGGACACAAATTTGGAGTTTCTGAAGCCATATGAATAATAGGAGATAAGTTTTTTTGCTTTGGTTTGCATTCAAATGTTTAGACCCAATCGCACATGCATTATTAGCATTCTTTGGATTAATGTAATACGATTTTATATTGAATTCGACCGCCATTGGGTGATTCAAATTTCTAAATAATGGTAGGAGATTATGGTTTTTCCATTTAATTCTCGAGACATATGTGCCACAAACTATCCAATGAAGAGTGCTAAATAAATCAAGTTGAAAACGAACAGGTCTTGTATTGCATGGTCAATTCAGCAGTCTTTTATTTCATCAAAGCGTATTGTATCAAATATCCTCTATTACGCTATTTCTCAATCTATTCAAGATGGGCATCCGATCGGTTTTGTTAGATCACTTTGGGACAGAAAATATAATACAGAGAGTGAATTTTGTTGTGCGACTCCCAATCTTGTGGGTTGAATTGAATGAATGCATGCCAGCTGTCAGCTTCCCCTTGATCATAGGTGAATCGACAAGCACGTGGTCTTGGGTTACCAAATGATAGAGTTGCACCAGATTTATCCACACCGCAGGTCCATGCATGGTGCACCGTCAAATTTCATCACCTATGGGAAATATCAATGATCGTTGTGCTCCCCATGGAGTTTCTTCCAAGTCTGCAAATATACACGAGTTTTTCCAATACAATCGCCAAGCTATCCTTTGATCTGGTTATTCAAAGTCTACGGAAGAAGTAGGTAGTACTTTATTTGTTTAAAGTTTGATAGTATTTGGCATACTCTTTCCATATATGTTCTTAATTAAAAGGTCATGGAAGTGAGAGAGTGAAAAGACTCATGCAGTTCTATTTGTGTCACTAGATTCTATTCGAAATTTGAGTCATTTTGTTATTTTATTTGTATATGTCAAAATTTTAATCAATAGCTTTTAGCTATATTAAAATTTTAATTATTTGTAAAAAAGGGTGCATTTTCGGTTGTATCCGACACCTATTTTTTTAATTTATGAAGCGTCATAATGGATAAGTTGAGTCACATTGAAAAATTTGAAGGTAAAGATTTTCATACCTGGCAAGTACGAACTCAGTTGTTCCTAATTAACAAAGACTTGTGGGATATTGTTGATGGAAAAGAGAAGAAACCGACAAATGCAGATGAAGCAGCAAAATGGGCAAGCAGAGATCGAAAGGCTACAGCAATTATTGGATTGGGTCTATCAAATTCCTATTTGCATCATATAGACTTAAAAAGTCCTCTCACACAATTTGGGAGACATTGAACAAATTGTTTGGATCACAAGTGGAAGTGCAGCAATATCTTTAAAGCAGAGATTGTTCGGCCTCAAGATGGAAGAAGGCGAGAACATGGTGGAACATATTAGTAAGTTTCGTTCTATTTGCAATCAACTAGCAGGAATAAGTGTAGATGTACCTGATGATGATGCTAAAGCAGTATTACTCAATAGCATGCCTCCATGTTATTCTAACATGGTCTTTACATTGAGTAAAATAAATCCAAGTTTAGAAGAACTTATTTCTTCTTTGTTAGATGAAGAAAAGAGAATCATGTTTGCGGAACCAGAGGAAAAAGCCCTGTATGGTAAGAAACAAGATAAAAGAAGATCTAAATATTCTTTCAGACCTGGATCATCTTCTAAAGATTCAAAGAAGCGGCTCACCTATTATTACTACAGAAAATCTGGCCACTTGTCCTCAAATTGCAAGAAAAGAGCACAAGACTTACTTGATGGAAAACTGCAAGATAATGCCATGGCTGCTGATGACGAAGGAGAAAATGAAGAGGAAGGAAATACTGCTTATACATAAAATCAAAGTGATGAAGATTTTCTCTATTAGATAATTGCAAATGGAGGATGGAGGCATCGGAGGCTGGAGGTCAGACAGCGACCTCTCGTCAGTCGCCAACGATGGGGCCGCATGAAGTTGTGGTGACAGTGTGTGTGTGAGTTTTCTTTCATTTCATAAGTGCAGTTTGTTTTCGAGTTTCGTTTTGGATTGAATAAGTGAAATGTTCACATTGAGGGGGGAACATGATCAAAATGATCCAATGTTCCATTTTCAGCTTTTTCATTGAGTATGTGGCTATTCATATTTCCCCAAATGCAAAAACATAGTGCAGAACAAATAACACAGTGAAACGCAACATCATGAGGCTTGATGAGGTAGAACAGTCAGATGTGTTCCTGTTCGTACCTAGGTTTGTGGTTAGCCTCCTAAAAACCATTGAAGGTTGTTCAGATGTGTTCCTGCTTGAGTTCCCACACTGCTAGGTCAGATGTGTTCCCTAGAGTGACTGGTTGATAAGCAGATGATTTCTGAGCGTGTTCCCATCCTCGTCGGTTAGATGTGTTCCCGACAGTGCTTGGTTGATAAGAAGTTGATGTGTTCCTTCTTCTACCTTCAGTTTGAGTGTGTGCCAAGATCATGAGCACGCAGAGGCGGCAGGCTGCAAAGGAAGTGTGAAAGTTCTAATGTTACCATGTAAACATTAAGGGGGGGAATGTTAGGAAACTAATATTAATGTTTACATTATTTATGTATTCATTAAATACAAATGTTAGTTTTATATATATTGTTATAACAAATATATAACAATATATATTCGGGTGTGTTGTAGTTTCCTATTTTATAGGAAGTCAGTTTTCCTATTGATATGGCTATATATTAGCCTGTGATTGTAGTTCAACATGGGTCGAATACAATATCAATTTATTTTTTCTGTGTGACAATATTGCTGTCCCAATAGAAGAATAGAGGAAACCGTGGAAAATCGAAAGATTGGGCAAGGTCCAAATCCAAGAGCAAGATTGTATGTTGGAACTGTGGAAAGTTTGGGCATGCAAAGAAGGACTGTTGGGAGCTTCGGGACAAGAAGAAACAACAGGAAGAAAACAAGGAGGCAAATGTGGCATTAGGTAATGTATGCCAGGATGCTTTGATTCTTTCTTTACATAATATTATTGAATCTTGGGTTTTAGATTCAGGGGCTTCTTTTCATGCTACTCCACATAGGCATTATTTTGTTGATTATGTTCAAGGGGATTTTGGGCATGTTTTTCTTGGTGATGATGACCCTTGTAGTATAGTTGGAAAAGGTTTTGTTCAGGTTAAGATGCAGAATGTGAATACATGACTATTGAAGGATGTCGACATGTGCCTACATTAAGGAGAAATTTGATATCGGCGGGGTGGTGGGAAGTGATGGTTGTACTGTGATATTTACAGCTGACTCTTGGAAGGTTACCAAGGGTACTCTTGTGGTGGCAAGAGGTAAGAAGGTTGGAACCTTGTATTTATCCACTGATAGTACTAATGATTGTAATCTTGTGGCTTCAGATGCAAATACAACATTATGGCACTATAGGCTCGGTCATATGAGCCATAAGGGCATGGACATCATAAAGAAGAATTTGCTTGGATATACATAAACATGTTTGGAGTTCTGTGAGGATTACATATATGGGAAACAGAAGCGAGTAAGGTTTCTCAAGGTTGGACCTACAAAGAAAGAGAGTAAGTTAGAGTTGGTGCATTCTGATGTGTGGGGCCAACTCAGGTATCATCTCTTGGGGGTTCAAGTTATTATATTACTTTTATTGATGATGCAATAAGGAAATTTTGGGTTTATTGTATTAGAAACAAATCTGATGTATTTGACACTTTTGTTAAATGGAAAGCCTTGGTAGAGAATGAAGCAGGTCTTAAGCTAAAATGTCTCGGGTCGGATATTGAGAGGAGTATTAAAGTAATGAATTTAATGATTACTGTTCTAAGAATGGAATCTGTAGGCAAAAGACGGTTCCAGGAACTCTGCAGCAGAATGGGGTATCAGTAAGGATGAATAGAATAATAATGGAATGTGCTAGGAGTATGAGGTTACATGCAGGACTGCCTCTTTCTTTTTGGTCGAAGCGGTGAGCACAGTTGTGTACTTGATAAACAGAGGACCCTCAAGTGCCTTGGATGGAAGCATACTTGAGGAGGCTTGGTATGGTAAGAAAGTTGATTATTAATTTGTTAAAGTCTTTGGATGTGAGGTGTTTGTTCATATAGATAAGGATGATAGGACCAAGCTAGAGGCTAAATCAGAAAAATGTACTTTCATTGGTTATGGTGGTGATGACTTTGGATTTAAATGTTGGAGTATTAAAGACAAGAAAATCATTCGGTCTAGGGATGTGGTCTTTAATGAGAAAGTCATGTATAAGCAATAGTTGCAGGAAAACAGGGAAGAATCCAAGAAAGAATATGCAGTGGTAGAGGATCTTCCGGATGGGAAAGTGACCCATGAATCAGTTCAGGAACCTACTCAACAGGAACCCCAAACTCCTACAGTGAGGAGGTCTTCTAGGGTAAGAAAAGAACTTGAACATTTTTCTCCTTCTCTTTATTATTTATTACTCACTGATAGTGGAAAGCCAAAGAGCTTTGATGAAGCAATGCAGTAGATGTCGGTAAAGAAGTGGGAGCAAGCCATGGATGTGGAGCATAATTCTCTCATGGAGAACCAGACTTGGGATTTGGTGAAGCTACCAGAAGGCAAAAGAACATTGTAGAACAAGTGGGTCTACAGAGTTAAAGATGAAGAAGGAGGAAAGAAAAGATATAAGGCCCGGTTGGTGGTCAAGGGGTTTGCACAGAAACAAGGTATAGATTTTGATGATATTTTTTCTCCTGTAGTAAAAATGACTTCTATCAGAACTATTCTTGGAATAGTGGCGAGAAGACTTGCACTTAGAATAGTTACATGTAAAGATTGCATTTCTCCATGGTGATTTGGAGGAGGAGCTATATATGCGGCAGCCGGTAGGATATGAAGTCAAAGGTAAAGAGGAGATGGTGTGCAAACCGAAGAAGAGCTTGTATGGTGCGAAACAAGCTCCACGTCAATGGTATAAGAAGTTTGATAGCTTCATGACGGAGCAAGGTTATATTAGATGGCATTCGACCATTGCGTGTATACAAAGAAATTTGAGGATGGAATTTATATTATCCTATGTTTCTATGTTGATGACATGTTGGTTACAGGTAAAAACATGCAGGAAATAAAAGTACTCAAGAAATAGCTAAGTGAATCCTTTGATATGAAGGATTTGGGGGCAGCCAGAAAAATCCTTGGTATGAGGATAACTCGGGATAGGAAGGAACGAAAGCTGACTTTATCTCAGGAAGAGTACATTAAGAAGGTATTGGATAGGTTTAACATGTAGGATGCTAAACCGGTTGGGACTCCTTTGGCAGGCCATTTTAAGTTATCAAAGGAGCAGTGTCCCAAGACAGAGCAGGAAAGAAACCAGATGTCCAAGGTACCTTACTCATTAGCGGTTGGTAGTTTGATGTATGCTATGGTGTGAACTAGGCCTAATATTGCCCATGCAGTGGGAGCTATGAGTAGATTTATGAGTGATCCAGGTAAAGAGCATTGACGAGCAAAGTAAAGTGGATCCTTCGGTATTTGAGAGGACCATGGAGACAATTTTTGCTACAAAGTGGATCGGACACCGGTTTACGTGGTTATGTAGATTCAAACATGGTTGGAGATGTAGACAACAGGAGGAGCATGACAGGTTTTATTTACATTGTAGGTGGGACAACAGTGAGCTGGATTTCACGACTACAGAAGTTGGTGGCTTTGTCAACCACAGAGGCTGAGTATGTTGCTGCCACAGAGGCAAGCAAAGAGATGATGAGGAGTTGGGGCATAAGCATGAGGAATGTAAGCTGCATAGTGATAGTCAGAGTGTTATACACCTAGCTAAGAAATCTGCTTTCCACTCCAGGATGAAGCATATACAGTTGAGATATCACTTCATCAGGACAACTTTGGAGGAAGATAAGTTGAAGTTGGAGAAGATTCATACCAGTCAGAATCTTGTAGACATGATGACCAAGGTGGTCACAAGGGATAAACTAAAGCTATGTTCAGCTTTGGTTAGCCTTCACAAATGACAGTGAAGGGTTGAGAAGCTTGCTCAGTGGAAATCAGTCTCCAAGTGGGAGATTGTTATGTTTGTAGAGCCTATTTTCATGTTAGAGTGTGGTACACCTTTTATGTGTTACACTCGGGTATTTTTATAGTGGTTTATTAACCCATGGGTAATGGGTAACCGTTATGGGTTGTTTTTGGGCCCATGGTTTTTCGGTACCCATTGTTTGGATACCCACAATTTTTGGCCCATGGTTTTGATACCACATTTTGTATCAAACCACTTAAGCAATTGTCTATTTATATGGTCTTATGCATATGATACATAGACAAGAAAATGTATTGCAGATGTTTTTGAATTCGGGTGTGAATTTCGTAGAGTTTGTATTGAGAGAGTGGAGAATTGTAATAAAATCCGAGCAAGTGATTCTTGGTGGACGTAGCCCAAATTGGGTGAACCATTTTAAATCTTGTCCCTTTGTGTTGTGTTATTTATTTCGCACTTTTATTTGAGATCTGTAATATTTTACGCATATTAGTTTCTCTGTTGCGATTCTCGTAAGGGATTATTCCGCATATTTTATCTCTTATTTTGTAACAATCTCACATACAACGCATCCCCACTAGAACACATGGTCCAACTAAAGACCATAGTTAAAATTGTATGGTGGGTGCCTCCACATCAGATTATGACAATTTTTACGCTCTAAATGATCCAAACTTGGCTAGCTATGCTCAGATTCGAGATAGGAAAGTCTTGTGTTACCAAGAGACTCTTCACTCTAAATTCACTCATGACATGAACGTCATCCTCATACAAGAGGAATCCTCGAGCGTAGATGATACTCCTTCCTAACTGATTCCGAGCCTCAGATTGGTCCATTTGCTACACCTCCACATATTACCATCAACCTAGCCGACCCATTTTTCCTTACAGAAAGGATGATCGGAGTCGTGGGTTTTGATCTCATGGATGATGATCCTATCTATTGTGCATCAATGATTGAGAAACATATTGCTTCATCAATACCATCTTCACCCATTACATCGGTGTGATCTTTAGATACTATCACTACCCCTCTCGTAGCCTACGAGACTCCTATCCCTACCTCTTACCCTTATGGCTCCTCGGTCCTCTATGACCAAGCCATATTGCACATAACACGAGGCTTCGGGCATGATGTTTCTAATCGTAGATCATGTCAATGCTACATGAAGAAGATTGAAGCTAAAGTCAAGCATGATTAAACCAAAAAGGCTACACAACCTTCCACTTCAACTCCTTTCTTTTGCTCTCACCATAGGTATTTTGCGCATACCGATGCCGAATGTTGGGTTTTACGTAGCAATCATCCAGTCCTAAAAATTCTTCCCATAATCGAAAGCATGGGGTTGATTCCTCTTGGAACTGACCACCTTCCCCTCGGCCTAGCTAGGCCATAACTACTTGTGGAACACCACCTTGCCTTGATCCCTGCCCCACTATGGATGTTGTGCGACATGATATTCTCACCTGAATCAAGGATCAAATATATGAGACCTTATTCTCCATGAGATTTGAAATTCATTGGAAAATTTCCATGACATAACATTCCATCGAGGAACTCATGACTCATGCTAAAAGTCACATCTTGAATCAATTTGATGATATCATCACCGATACATTGTGATCTTTCCCCCTTGTGGTTAGTTATCTATAATACCTTGATTACATCTTATTTTCCTCGGCCCGAACCTTGCCATCGCTTGGGCTCTCAAACCCCACTTGGATTTTACACACTACCTTTTGCCTTCACTTGGGATTTCGATCCTCCCTTGGGGTTTTTTACATTATCTCAAACATCTCGTTACATATTTTCTTGGGTTGTTTGCTCCACTTAGATTTATCACCATGTAGGCCCTAGTTTCTCTTACTATTGGAGTACCTCTATCATGATTTCACCTTTTTTGGTCGTGATCCACCTTGGTCTTCTTTGTTAGATCACCATGGTATTTTGTATATCCTCACTTAGGCTTTTGGTCTTGCTTGGATGTATATATCTAATATGATTATCTAAAATCTGTTATTTTAGTAATAATCTAAGAAAGTACAATAATGTAATAACTGAAATATACTGAAATATAAGAGCTAGATAATTTATTCAATTTTTTAAATGAATTGAAATAGAAGGGAAAAAGGTACTAACCTAAATTAGACTTACCTCGCAGTAATATGGGCTGGACAAGGTGATGTACATGCGGAACTGAATTTCATAACGAACCTTAGAAAATTACGAAGTGACAAATTTGGCGACTAGGCGCCTAGGGATGAATAGGGCGCATGTTGGCACTCTAATCTACGAAATGACTCAAAAGCTAGATCTAATATAGTCGTTAAATCTTCACAATACTTTTCTTTGGTTAGGTTGGTATTGCACTTGATTCGTTGATGTCGTTGTAGATCTCTAATGGATAATCTCCCACAAAACTCCACACAAAAGCATCAATCCCTAAAAAAGAAAGATGTAAATTAATGGGTGGGGATGTCCTCAATTGCCAAATGGATGAATTTATGGTCGAGCATTGTACTTCATCTCAGACCTGATGTAGTTTTATGTGTTTTGTGTGTGCAATGGTGTGTCTAGGGTGCCCGAGTGCCAATGACACCAAAGTAGCGGGCAATAACTAAATTAAAATGTAGAATGGTGGATGGAATAGAATAGACTCCCTTTCCTATGTAGTGTGTGATGTAGAATAGTGCCCAAATGCAATCCCTTACCTTATGTAGATAGCTAGCCCTTAGTATAAATATTTTGCCCATAAGGTAGTATGTATGTTGTGTTTATATAGGGATCTCTTGCTCAAATTTCGACACTAATGACCTGACATGTCGACTAGTACCTAGGGAATGGGAGGGAAAATCATAAAGACCGACCTCAAACATCTAAATGAGAACCAAGTGTGACCGATACCAAGGTGCCTATAAATGAGGGCCAAGGTGCCTAGGACACCCTAATCCCTTCCACAACATCCTAGTCAGAGACCAAAGATGACAACTGAGTGAATAACAATAACTAAGACTCTCTGAGAGATGACCAGAAATGTGCAAGTAAGTGACGATTATGCAAGAAAAATAATGACGATGACTAGGGGATGGGTCATTAGTGAATACTTTTCTTACGCAAGATCCATATATAAAACAACATACTTGGTGGTATAATTATAGTAGTAAGTGCATGATTTTGTGACTACATTTTCCCCCACTTTATGTTGGTGAGGGAAAGCTCAGTAACATAAAGTAGATAGAGATGTGTACCTGAGAGAAATCTGGAGAATCCCATGTTGTAGTAGAATGCGTGAGATATGGTAGAAGAGTGTGTCAAATGAACCATATAGCGTGTTGAACCATGGATCAACGTGTTGATCCATGTAATGTAGTGATAAACTTGATGTCGTGATGAAGTGTGTTGAATGAAAGTCATATGATTTCAAATGTTGTATGATGACGATGAGATGGGGTAGGAGTGATCAATCCCTAACCCGATTCAAGCAAGATATACAAAAAATTGACTGGAGGATTTGGACATCCTACCGTCAAAGGAAGAGTGTAGGGAGAAAAGTGTGTTATTCTCCAACCTTTAACTACATCCTCAAGATCTAGCCACTGTAGATGGACTCAGATCAAACATTTTGAGGTTTTGGATCCAAATAATTTTGATCAAACAATTGACCCATATAGGAGTGGTATAGGAAAGGCACTCTTATCCCCACTCCACAGTGTCACCGTAATGTGATGGCTTTCAAGTTAGGTCATCTGGAAGCAAATGCAAAATGTATGATGGCTTCCAAGTTAGGTCATTTGAGAAAGTAATGAGTGTAACTCCAAAGCTAGGTCATATGGGAGATCGCATGTATTATATTGTATCAATTGAATAGTATGATTTTAATTGTTAGAGACTTACATACATTGTTTGATTATTTGATTGTTTTGATTGATTTGTTTGGTTACTCATAGAGAGATTTTACACTAGTTGCCCCCATGTTAGGTCATTACGGAGAATGGATAGAAATTAATGAATGATTGCATGGAAATATCTTAACACTTGTTGCCCCTAGGTTAGGTTATTAGGGGGAAGTGATGAAGTGTTGCATAGAGAAATTATATGTTTTGTTGCCCCTGATTAGGTCATTAGGGGAAATATTGTCTGATGCACTAGTAAATATTTGAAAATGATGAATTAGTAGTGTTGATTGATCACATAGTGGTGTAAGAGGAATTATAGGATGACCCCTATTGTATGTGCCCCCTTTCGTGAAATGGGAAGTGATGAAAAGAACGAGCAGCAAGTGAGCCGAAAGTAAGCAGGAAATAGATAGGGTATGATGAATATCGCCAAAATGTGTATAGATTGAGTAAAATACAACGTCGAGGATAAATAACATGTACGTCATGTGCATGATTAGATGACAGGAAAATCTGAAAAGAACACCATAAATAGGGTGTCAATCGGAGTAGAAACACTCAAGATATGGCAAAAATCGTGTGGTATGTATTAATCGAGGAAATGATCATGAAATAATGACTATAGTAAAATGGGTAGGGAAAAGCAACTATAAATAGTAAGGTGAAAAAGTGATTAGTCACTTCATTTTTCTTTATGCGAGTGTGAGATTGAGCTCTAAGTGTGTAAGGATGTCACAAGTTAGAGTAGCATGACGAGTCGATTTGAGATGATGGCGCCCGCCATAACATCACGTACGATGACGAAGTTGGTATGTGCGTTGTTTTTCCAAAAAAGTGTGTATGTGTTAGTTATTTTTGAGGAATTTTTGCAAAAATGAAATTTTTACTTTTCTTAACATTTTAGATGTGGACAAGAGCGGTTAAGGCAGAGCACCTGACTTGGGAACTAATGTCCCGCTCAAAGCGCCTAAGTCCAAAAAGGTTGTATTTAGTCCAAAATGATGTAAGTGCTATTTTGTATGTGTAGTAATGTTGTAAGTGAGTGTGTTTGGATTTGTATAGTGTTCTAACACTTTGTTTGTTGTTATTTTATGTTGTGTAGAGGGATATTCACTTGAGGGAGTTCCACGGGGGTTAAGCGGGAGATTGATGTTGTATTAGAGTAGGTATTTACCTTAGCTCACATTCTCCTAGGTACTTTATTTACATTTATTGTATTTAGTCTCACCCACTTATGTGTGTGGATATTTCTTTTATCTTATTTAGATACTAGTAGATATTATCTAGTTGTTAGGTGTAGTTGCTTCCTTGATCTATAGTATTGACTAGTTCTTTCCTTGTTCTATGGTATTGACTAGATCCTTGATGTCTAGTTCTTTCCTAAATCTATGGACTTGATTTGGTTCTTTGATGACTAGTTCTTTCCTTGATTTATGGCTTGATCTATGACCTTGACTGGTTCTTAGATTGTCATTCCTTGCATATATAAGCAAGGCCCATTCTCATTATATTTCATTGAGTTCCATAATAATATATGATATTACTACTCATTTGTTTGCAAAGGTTTATGTAAAGTTATTCTGGAAAATTAATTTCATCGTATTGATCGCGGTGTTTGATTAGCATCTGATTTCTTGGCTTGGTACAATTTGGTTATCATTCCTTTTAGTTATTTTATGTTGTGCATAGGAATATTCACTCGAGGGAGTTCCGAAGGGGTCGTCATTCAAGTACTTTATTTGGGCTAGGTTTGTCTGACGATGATTGGGAGGTTATGGATCATCTTTGGCTTGCCATAGATAACACGAATGAGGGATGTGCCCCATAATATGCCTATGTTGATAGCCTTATGTGAGAGGTGGTGTGCGAGATACTTGTACATTTTGGTTTCCTACTGGTGAGATGATAGTTATGTTGGAGGATGTGTATCACATACTGTGATTACCAGTTGTTGGGGAGAGAGTACAGGTCATGCCATTGGAGGATATGGAGAGATAGATGTGAGCCGCTAGATGATATTTTGTGGGGACTCGGGTACTGTCGAGGCCCATATTAGTTTGGATGTTATTTTGAGGTCAAGGGTTCTACACTTGTGGAAGTTCATAGCCATGGTTATTGCTTTGTCTACTGCAGTAAAGGGAGGAGGTGTGGGCATCTTGTATAAGATGCATGATATATGTTGTTGGATAGATGAGGAGAGTATCTAGATATGTGTGGGCGCGGTGTGTTTTGGCCCACCTATATAGAGACTTATATATATTTCCATAGGAGGAACATGGAGGCGGGATAAGAGCTACTACACTATTGCATGTATGGGCCTACGAGCACATAACAATGTTGAGGCTAGTTAGAGGTCTATGAGTAGAGTGAGCTAGACCAAATATATATGCGAAGAGATGGGTTGGTGTGTGTGTGTGCAAGATGCACATTGATATCTATAGAGCACGATGGATAGGTTGGGACCCGAGGCTGTGATATGGAGGTCATACCAAGACTATGGAGGATGACCAAAGGACGTTATAGAGATACGACATATACAGAGGATTATGTGGTTAGAGGGTGATTTCTAGGTGTGGTGAGTTATTCCAAGTAGAGAGGGTATCACAACAGTTTGGCAAGGCTCAAGATGTGCCCTGAGCCATATAGATGGTGAAGGGATATTAGAGCACCTAGGAGGGCCGAGCTAGACCAGGAGGCTCAATAGAGAGTAGCTAGTACCTTTTGGGCGAGACAAGGCGAGATGTGGCCATAAAGTTGATAGACTTTGATGATTAGGGGTGCACTGAAGCCTACAAAGTGCATTATGGGCAAGACATCGATGGGTATTCTTATTTCCATTGTTCGCAGAAGTAGTGGGATTACCACATGGAGGAGTGGGAGAGGGGGAAACACATGCCCCAATCATGTAGCATCGAAAATAGTGGAGCGTGAGTATCTATATATAGTTGCATTGTGTGATTTGTTACTTTCATATGTGATAGTGATGGTTATCTAATGCATTGTTTTATTGTGTTGTAGGTGATGCATATTGGTCCTTGATAGTGGACACTTCCATCCACACATTGATGCGAGAATGTGATGACCAACGTACTTACGAGGCATAGGGATACTAGAGTGTGTGGATGACATTGCGGGTGAGCATGCCCATTTGTCGAGCTGATTGCTATAGCAACATCAACATGTATAGTGCTACTGAGCGAGAGGGATGAGGCATGTGAGGAGACATGATGAGAAAGAGAGGTTGTAGGTGGTGGTCCATTAGCGTAAGATGTGTTCACACAATTTATGGCACTACAGAGTCACTTTGTTGAGTAGTCTATGGAGAATACCCTATTACATAGGCAAGTGGAGAGGTATAGGAGTTGTGACTAGAAGCGTCGAGTTAGCGGTGAGGCTTCTAGCTCAAGAACTCTCACAAGTTCTAGAGAGCAATATCGATGATGATATTTGAGTTGTATTGTTGTATATTATGTAGGGGCATTTCCCCCAGTGATGAGATGTTTTTGTAACTATGATGGCACTCGATATATATACATGATGTTAGTAGCATTTGATGATTATATTCACTATGTATGAATATTATAATGTGACTATTGAGATATGATTTATGGATGATTGTATCGAAGGTCACTCATATTTATTGATGTAGACTTGTACTATGATAATGATAGAATACATACATAGTGTGAATGATGACAGATAACATATGTAATTTGATTTGCTAGATATGATGCTTGACAAGGTGAATGATGTGTGTATTTATTTAATGGAATAGTGTGATGCATAGTTAGTGCACTAATGAGAGTGGAATGTATGTAAAAATAAATAATTTATGATTTCCAAATTATCATGTCATGATGAATGCATATTGACATGATAATGTAATGTTAGTGTGATGAATTGTGGGGGGGATATTAACGATGCACCCCGATGTATAGATGATTAGGTTCAAGTAGTTAACACCCCTCGGTAGTCAAGAACAACAGTGTGAAGCAAGAGTGTGTCATTGAGAAATGATTGGGTGCACTAGATGAATCACCAAAGCACATGATGAAGGGTTCTTATAGCAAAACCCTCAATAGTCATGTAAGAAATAGAAGAACACAATTACATCATCAGGGGTTAAGGTGATAGCCATCACCTACCAAGGACCAAGGCAATGCGAAGTGGTGAAAGCATGTGGCATGAGAGTAGCGTGAGTATATGAACCAAACTAGATATCATGTGGAGCACCGATGGGATGGAAAAATGCGGAGGGATGTGGTTTCCAATGTGAGGGAATAACATGATGTGGTGAATGAGATGAATGAAATGGATGTGAGGGATGTGATGGTGCGGTGATGAATGGACGTAGTAGAGATCATGCATGATTGACAACCTATGGCAATGGACGGATTATAACCTTAGCATTAGATGGAGGAGAAAAATCCACCGAGTAGAAACATACCGACGAGGCAAAGGAGAGATGGACTGCTCACATGAGCGAGAGCCAAAGGAAATGATGCCCTTATCCTCTAATTGTTGTAATCTATCATGAAGGGCAAAACAATCATTGTCCCTATGGCCATTGATGTGATGATAATTATAATAGGGTTGATCACGTTGACGTTGTAGACGATGTTATGGATGATGTTGATTAGAGGGCAAAAATTAGACGCTCAGTAAGTAAAACATGCAACACATCATGTGGTTGAGCGTGATGAGAGAAGTGCAATGGCTCATGTGAAACAGATGGAGTAGATGACGAAGTATTTTGTCATGGAGGAGGAAGAGAAGGATGCTTTTGTGATGTAGTAGGTTGAGCTTGCTTGTGTTGGAAAGAAATTTTGTTAAGGACAAATTTGTGGGTTTCTTACCAATGCTCTGGGAGTCTAAGTCCCTCTACTTAACCGGTGCAACTATCGTATGTGCATGCACAAGTAAAAATGAGTTTTATCCTGGTGGCCTTTCGGCCGAGGATCCAACAGGGGCACTCCACTGACCCTACGGCAAAATCTTGCATATATTTGCAAGAGAGGAATTTTCTAGGAAAGCGGGAAAGGGAGTGAGAAAGTTAGAAAAGAGAAACTAATGCTACAAGTAGAAATCAAATACTTGCATACACCAGCCAAAAATTTCATTACATGCACTTGAATTTAGAAGAAATCAAATCATGTAACAACAACAAGACCAAATAGTGTTTAATGAGCACAAAGTACCACTAAACTCCTCAGTCAAAAAAGGCTAAAATTCCTTCTTCCTTTATTAAAGCTCAAGCAGAAATTGTACATAACATAGAAATAGAAGACATTTTTATAAGGGAAAATGGAATAAATTTGTTATCTCTTTGCTCTCTTCACAAGGATATCTCTCTCATGAATTCACAAAAAAATAGCTCCAATATCTAAGAAGTATAAGAAGTTTTCTAAGAAGAAGCTCAAATGAGGAGCTTGTTACAATTTATAGAAGAGAAGGCAACTCTTCATCTTCCCGATGACTTTTCAAATACTTTAATTTGACTTTAGATTGTTCATATTCCACTTAAATATTTAAGTCCCTTTTATAAAATCAAGGTGACTTAAAGTTTACATTATGTTTCTAAAGTCACTTAAAGTTATATTAAAAAGTGCAAACCTCAACACAAAAATATAACATTGATGAGAGAGAGCGTTGGGTGAGAAGAAGAGAGAGAGAAAGAAGAGGAAGAAGAAGAAGAGAGAAAGAAGAAGAATTATGCAGAAGAATGAGCCGTTGTAGTGGATTTGATCTCACTCCTTGACTGGTTTCCACTTCGCGCTCCTGAGAAGGCCTCTATTCCTCAAGCTCTTTGCTGAAATGAGCTATTGCAGTTCCACTTTGTCGGCATGAGGAATGCAAATGCAACCCAAGGTATCTGTCCATCCATCAACCACACTGTTGATGTCTTTGCACTTCCCAAACCATGATGAATGTTTCTCTGCGATAAGTGCAATAGAGGCCCGAATCTCTGAGAGGAATTCGAGGGTATCCTTAGTGAAGGATGATGGGTTGCCTACCTCTTTCTTGACATATTCTTCAAATGGACCAATCAAATCATCAATAGTTGTATCCTCACCCATTGCAGGTACTCCAAGTTTCTAAGTTTTTCGATTTACACTATCCTACAATTTGTATGTTTGTTCCTCTTTTTCCTCCAGCTCTATGATGGCCCGATTGATTGCCTCAAACCTAATTGCAAGGCCCTCGCCCATACATGTGACAAGTCCTCTGAGGGAGTTTCAAATATTTCCTTGTCATTCAACTCCTGGAGATGAGTACTGCCCATTTCAGCTATTATTGGGCACAAAAGTTCCCAATAGTCCCTTTCCTTCTCCAAGTGCTCCTTGAGTGTTCGTGTCCTATTTGCTATTACACACATGTAAGTGAAGATTTTAACCGCTTCTTGGAGCAATAAATTCCCTTTTTAGAAATTGAGTTAATCCATTCATTATTCGCTCACTCTGCATTATGAACTCGTGCGTCCTCCTGATGGATTTTGGATTGAAGCTACTAATGGGTGCAACTTCCTTAGTGGGAATTGTTGTGGCATTAAGATCAACTAGATGTTACACATAGAATGACAGAGTTTACACATGCTCTTTTAGTTCATCAATATTCTTCTTATACTCCTTATTCCTTGCCACCATGCGAAGCGAGAAGATTGTTGATACATGTGCAAATCCCCTTCATGAGTTGTTGGTCCTAGTTAGATTATGCTCATCTCATAGTCATTTGGTGTCATCTCATCCACTGGCTTGATTACCTTGGGCTGAGCTACTTTGATGTATTGGTTACCCGTTTCCCCACTATAAAACCATGAGGTTGTATGTGCAAGCTTTCTTGATCTTTTTCTTTGGCCAATGAGATAATCACTGATAGATCAGGGGCTGCCACTTGCTGCACAATGCGGGTGTTAGGACAATTGTTTCCTACATCCAAGGAAACATCTCATCAGATTCAAGCTCAATGATAGGTGCACCAACAGTTCCCTATTCTGGAGGAGAGGAAAATCTTGAATGAGAGAAGTATGGTTGTCAACAAGAGGTGGGACCTCTGTGGTGGCTCGAAGACTGGGTCTTGGACCATGTGTTCTTCCTCCACTTGTGTCTCAACCACTGGATTTTCTTCCTACATTTCTACAATCAAATCTTCCTCTCGTAGTGATGCAAATGAGCCTTCTTCTACCTTGAGTTTCTTTGGCGTCTTCGAAGCTTCCAATTTTGGGGCCTTCCATTTCAAAATTTCTCCGGAGTGTTTAGAACTGGAAGTCACCTCTATGACTTTTGAAGATGATTGATGGGAGGATTTCTTCTGACTTGGGGAATTCCTTGTGATTGGATGATCATGGTTCTCTTCTTTTGAAACCAATTTCTCATTCTCCTCACCACCTTCTCAGTCCACTCTAATATATCCCTAATTCACGAACATACCAGTTGATTGGAGGTAAAGGGGACATCTTGACTGCTACATATTCAGGATCATACATCTCTATCCCATCATTGTGCAAAATATCTTCATACCAAGAGAACTTGAATTTCCTCATCTCACTGATTGTCATCCTCATATGGTCCTTTTCATGCACTTCAAATTCATCAACGTAATTGGCCTAGTAGTCCTCGACTTGTGGCTCATGTTGCAATTATGGGACATAGAAAGAGTTGGGATCTTCTTAGGATGTCAAAATTAGGCTTGGAAATGTAGGAATGCAAATTCAAATGAGCGAAAATGACCTCCGAGATGAGATGCGTCATTTGAGCTCTTGCATGTGAATACCCCAAGAGAGATAGGAAATGGAATCAACTTCTTCCTCCTACTTCTAAGCTTGTTATTCACTTGAATGATTTGTCTACAAAGCTCGAACAATATAATTTGGTCACTAAGGTACTTAGGTAACCTTAGCAGAGCTTGGTTGAAGCCGACAACTCACAAGTAGGAGAAAGTCGAGAGAGCCATATTTCTTGATCATGGATGCCACTTATGACGACATCCTAGCCTCCAGATCTCCTTCTAAGATTCAAACCACATACATTGTGAATGCATCATTCATGTGAGTGAAATTCCTATGGCTTTCCTCCATCACCAATTGTGGAAGTTTCTCGAACACAGGCACCTTGGCAAAGCAATGTTTTGTGTGAGAGCCAATCCTTTGAATGATCTTGAGCTAGCATGAGGAGATAGACCAAGTAAGAAGTCATGTGGAACCCCCTCATCATGAGTACTTAGAGAATTCTGAGATGGAAATTGTCGCGATGATTTTCCCCAGTCAATCCTTTGCTTTCCTTTTGTAACCGTCAAGATGAAAAGGCCCATCCAGTCTTGAAAGTCTCTTGTGTTTGCTTCACCCATAACTCTGTTGAGGAGAGTGATGGTGTCTGAGTATCCTTCTTGAAACTCACACCTTAGAAGGTTCTTGGGCATCCTTGAGGGATTTCTCCCTATTTTTAACCATGAACCAAGCACAACCCCTTGCACGTATGCATCCATTGTTTCCCAATCGTGCAAGGCCTTGTCTTTTGAGATGACGACCATGCTGGGTGATGTTGGTATCTGCAAAGAAAGTGAGATGGTTCTAGGGCTAATGACTGCCATTATTGTACCATTTTCAGCTTAGATGGTTTGTGTTTTAGGCTCATAGTGGTGAGAGTAGGATAGGACCAACTCAAGACTTTGAACAGACATTGGGTGTCTTGCGGTAGTGAACAAGCCACTGGTGAATATCTGATCTTCAATCTTCTTTCGTCTCTGGATGTCATGCAAGTTCTAAGGTCATTCAGGTCCATGTATAAGACATCATTGTCTTCTATATTGTACTCACATGCGAAGTGTTTTTCCAGTTTGTCCCATCCACTTCTGCTTCATGTTTTCCTTAGAAATACCAACTTATTATTTTTAGTAAATTTGAAAAAAACAACAACTCCCTCAAACCTCAACTGAATGTTGTGGCTCTGATTTCCCCTTCTCCTTGCATTCCTCATTCCTTCTAGATCAAATTTCTATTTTTATTAGGTGCACGTGGGACCACTTAATATTTTTAGTAAGTGCCAAAATGCCCGTTCTAAAGAATTCTCAGTTGCAAAGTGCATCTTCAATGTCTCTGTCTCCTTCGCAAGTTCTTTTGTTGACTTTCCTAAAATAGCAGTCCCCTATGCGGAAGGCTTTATATTTTTAGAAAGTGGGATTCTGGAGGTTGGATTTATGTGGAACAAAGTTTTCTAATATGTGTTTTTTCCCAATATCACCCCTCTAAAATTTTAGACCTACCCGCTCAATAGTTTATGAGATTTTAAACTTTCAATTTTTGACTGGAAGTGCTTCTGGACATGGCAAACCATTAATGGACCTCAAAAATTGCAAGTCTAGTTTTCTCCTCCATTTGTAAAAATATATATATTTTTGATATGGGTTTTTTCTTCTTGTGCTTCAGGTGAAATCTTGTTTCAATCTGACAACCGGTTTGACGAGAAATCCAACTTTTTCTTCGTTGGAGTCGAAAGAAGATTTCTTTGTTGTGAATGTTTTGTATAACACAAGGAGGGATTGAAGGTGTGTTTCTAATTTTTTTTTAGAGAGGAAGTAATAGAAAAAAATGGTGTGTTGTTTTGTGCACTGGTTTGCAAGATTTCTACGAATCTTTGTTTCACAGCAATGGAGATTTTCACTGTTTCTTCTTCTTCGTTCTTCATTTCTTCTTCTTAGCTCAATGAAAAATCCTTCTGAGACCTAAATATTGCCATGGGAAAGGTATTTTTATGCCTTGGTTGAGCTGGTTTTATCTTTGGAAATGGTGGAGTGATGGTAGGAAGTTGTAGAGAGAGTGTGCAGATATGGTTGTGCATGGGAATGTTAGAAGTTAGAAGCGGGAAGCAGGTAAGTATTTAAAATTTTAAAATTTAGTTAAGAAGGGAGATGGGCACATTTTTCAAGGTTTTCTATCCTTGACATGTGAGGGATGTGAGGGAAATCAAATTCCATAGTGAGCAAGGTGAAGACACATGGTGAGGATCCGACGACAGGGAATGAAAGCTAGAAAATTAGCTTTAAAGCACTGAGGGCTAGAAGCGGGTCATATGGGTGGCAGAAGTTTCGCTTAGAGGGATGGGCACATTTTTCAAGGTTTGATGTCCTTTAAATGTGAGGGAAATGAGGGACATAAAATTCCATGGTGCTCTTGGAGCTGACACATGGTGGAGATCCGACGGTAGGGAATTTGAGCTCCCATAAGCACCTGGGGGCTGAACTGGTGATTCTGAAGGGTGCATGAGGATCCAGAGGTCATATGGGGGATGGGAAAATTTTTAAAGGTTTGATGTCCCTATCCTTGATGGAAGTTAGGGACAAAAATCCCGCCTGTGCTCTTGGAGCTGACACGTGTCCTCCCAAAATTTGGCTAACTTCCGAACTCGCTCCAAGAGGACAACTCTAAATGATGATAACTTGAGCTCGATGGATTTTTTGATGAATTTTTCTATGATCACTGGAAATTTCATTTTAAATCTAATGGTTGGATTTTCAGGTCTTAACGCTTCCATTTGATTCTTGAAAAATTAGTTTTTTGATTTGGTACTCCACATGTGCATGCGAAAAATTACTTGCATACCTAATGCACAAAGTTTTATGAAAAAAATAAATTCACAATATTGTAGGTCTTGGAATTATATTTTCTAAAAATGTTTTGTTTTTATCCTAACTCCATCTGGAGCTCCCAGAATCACCTTCGGAAGGTTCTACAAGCTGTTTTGGCTTATACACTACCTAGGCCTGTGAACCCTAATTTTGGTGAAACTGCCCCAACTTCTCCGAGCCCTTCCAAAATCTTCTTGAATCACTTCCATGATGTCCCAAGGCCTTTGAATCACCTCCACATCCATTTTGGATTTTCTTCTCCGCTCCATGGGGTTGCTCCAGTCTTAGGAAGGCCAATGATAGCCCTTCCCACAACTACTTGAAGCTTACAACTTTTAATGAAATCCTAAAATCACCTAGGGGAATGAATGGACTTTCCTAAATCACCTAGGGGATGAGATAACGTTAATCGGGAGGTCACTTGACTGATTGGATAGACCCGAGGTGTCTTGGAATGATAGGACTTGAAAAAAATTAACATAGGGGTATAGTTGTCATGCTCGAAATTGTTAATTTCCTTGTTGCACATTTGCATGACAACAACTTGCTAAGCATAGATGGAGATTGTGTGGGTTGCTCAACTAGTGGAAATGGAGAAGAACTAGATGATATAACAATAGTAGTAGGGAGTGGAATATCAATAACATGTGTTGAGAGAAGGTCATGTTCTAGATCAATAACTTTATAACACAAGAGTATGAATGAATCACATGTATCATATTGCAATCGTTGCTTGAGAGCAGAATCAAACCATGGAAAAAGTTGAATTGCTTATCAAGATCAATAGGCTAGAATACTAACTAGTGCATACAAGCATTGAATCATAAGATGTAATCCTTGATAGGTTCAGATGTGCCCTGATGTAAAGTAGGTATATGATCATAAGTAACTCTAGGGCCATTGTTGATGATAAAATGATGAAGGAAGGCATCCTCCATATCATAGTAAGTACTAATAGACCCAAATGGAAGATGAGTGTACCATTGTAAAGCATCATCAGTAAGACTATGTCAAAAGGCCTTAAGCAATAATCTATCATTAGAATAGGAAGCCATAGCCATGCGGTAATGTTGGATATGTAAGTGAGGGTCACCAATACCATCAAAGCATGTGAATGTAGGCATGATAAATTCCTTAGGGAATGTGGAGTTATGAATTTTCTTAGGAATAGGGTTACCATGTAATGAATTGTTATCGATTGAAGCATAATAGGACCTCTTGTCTCTAAAGTAAGTGACCTAACACGAGATTGTAAACGACCTCACGACATACATAAGAGATAGAATATCTTGTGAAGGAATAGTAGGAGATGGAAATAATGTATTAAGTGGTTATAACTTTCCATTGTGAGTAATCATAGGTATCTCAAGAGAAGATAAAGGAGATCCGATGCTAAAGGCACACTAGGGGTAGGTGCCGAGAGAAGCGATAGTAGACAAAGAAGATGGAACATCCGTAGTAGTGGTAGGACTAGCATCGGAAACATCCCTAGAAGGTAAAACAACTGATGGAGATACCTCAATAGGAGAAGATAAACTGATAAATGTAGGTGAAGTGATAAGAGGAGATGAGATGGTAGGAGAAGAAGAACTAATAGATGGAGGTGACTCATGCACGATGCTAGATATAACCTCAGGAGAAAGTGGAGTAGGAGATTCAAAGTATCAACGGTATGAAAGGTAGTAGAATCATGACTATTAATTGTATCATCAACATCAAATAAAGACTCAGATATGAAATTTTCATTAAGTGTACTATCATTAAGATCATCAACATAATATGAGAGAGTATGTGAACTAGTATGTGATGGATTAGGAGAAGCAATATCAGAAATAGAAGAGTCATGAGATGTAACCATAACAGTGGTCTGATGAGGAGAAGAATCAGTATGAGAGCTATTGTCAAGACCTAACATGTAATCAATAAGAGAATCATCTAGAATTTCCTTAGAAAGATCAGCAGGAGGATCACTAGTAGTCATATAACATGGTGTACAACGAGTGAAGGCTAATGTATCGAAATGATACTAATGCCAATGGGGGAATTTTCAAAACTAGTAGGTACATATTGTTGGCCGTCTAAGAGTTGTTGTTGAATATGATATATTATAATAGTATTACTATAGAGAGTCACGAGCTCAAGCGATAACAACCTCGGTATAGATTGGATTGACACTAAAGTGCAACATGATGGGATGAGAAGGAGAAGAGCTATCCTTAGCCATTAGGGTTTGAAGTGGATCCTAGGGAAAAATGTTCTAAAGTATGGGTTCACCAAAATGATTATCTAAAATCTGTTATTTTAGTAATAATCTAAGAAAGTACAACAATGTAATAACTGAAATATAAGAGCTAGATAATTTATTCAATATTTTAAATGAAATGAAATAGGAGGGAGAAAGGTACTAACCTAAATTAAACTTACCTCACGTATGTCTGGAAGGCTGGACAAGATGATGTGGAGGCAAAACTGAATGTCGTAATGAACCTCAGAAAATTACAGAAGTGACAGATTTGGCTAGACTAGGGTGCCTGGAGATGATCAAGAGCACATGTGGGAACCCTAGTCTACGAAATGACTCTTAAACATGATCTGATATGGTCACTAAATCTTTGCAGTACTTCATCTTTAATTGGGTTGGTGTCACACTTGATTTTTTGACATCATTATAGACCTCCAATGGATAATCTCCTACAAAACCCCACACAAAAACATCAAACCATAAAAAAGAAACATGCAAATGAATGGGTCGGCTTGTCCTCGGCCTACCAAATGGATGGACTTATGACTGAGCACTACACTACATCTTAGACCCGATGTAGTTACGTGTGCTTTGTGCATGCAATGATGTGCCTAGGGTTCCCTAGCCTCAATGATGCAAAAGTAGCAGGAAATAACTAGATAAAAATGCATAATGGTGGATGGAATAGAATAGACTCCCATTCATATGCAATGTATGATGCAAAATAGTGCCCAAATGTAGTCCCTTGCCTTATGTAGATAGCCTTATCCCTTAGTATAGATAGTCCACCCATAAGGTAGTATGTATGTTGTGTTTATATAGGGATCTCTTACTCAAATTTCGACACTAATGACCCGACATGCTGACTAGTTCTAGGGGAATGGGAGAGAAAATCATAAAGACTAACCTTGAACATCTAAATGAAAACTAAGTGAGACCGGGACCATGACACCTAGAAATGAGGGCTAGGGTACAGGATGCCCTAATCCCTTCTTAGGTATCCTATTCAAAGGCCAAATACGATAACTAAGTGAATAACAACAACTAAGACTCCTCGAGAGACGACCAAAACTATGCAAGCAAGTGATAACTGTCTGAGACAAACAATGGTGATGACTAGCTGAATTAACGACAAGACTAGGGGATGGGTCATTAGTGAATACTTTTCTTATGCAAGATACATATATAAAACAACATACTTGGAGGTATAATTATAGTAGTAAGTGTGTGATTTTGTGACTACACAATCGTTTCTTGACATCTACTTGTTAGATGTATTAGCCTTATTCTAGCTCTTGGATTCATCACATTGCATGGGTTGGGCTATCTTACCAATCCCCTCCCACCAGATTTAACTATCTAATCACATTATCATTATTCCTATTTACCATGGGTATCATTACATAAATACATGCAAAAAGAAAGAAAATGATAAGCAAATCAGCATATATACAACAAACAACAAATATCCAAATATCACCAAAAACATCATCTATATATATCTTGAATCAATTTTTATACATTGAAAAAATCATACAAAAATCCATCCATGGCTCTGGCCCATGGACAAAATGGCTCAAGCACACTCACTCCTTATGGGAGGGTTTTGGATGCTTTGAGATGATGGGGTTGTCTTTGGTAGCTGCGGCTATGCGAGCTAGGGACTCCACCCTAGATCGAGTTTCATAAGCCTCTCCTGTGCTCTTGCCAGTTGTGTCTCTAAAAAAGCAATCCACTTCGTGGCTCTTAGGGCATCTAATAAATGGGTTGCGTGCCCCTAAACCAAGGTCTTCTATGCCTACAATAGACTCTGCAACATCACATGTATGCTCTTTGGTAGCCACCAAAGCCTGTGCATCCCTATATCATCGTAGTGTCTGGGATGCCTCTCTAACCAGATGGAATGAGCTCACTTGAATCTCCAGTCGACAGTGCTACTAAATCCACCATCGTTGTAGTGTCATAGACATCCAACACTAGATATATGATCTCATGGTGGGCACTCTCTATCGGAGTGCCCCTCCACCATCCGATCTACAAAACCAAAATGACACATGCATTAGTTGATATTTGAATAAATGTAATAAGTTAAAGTATTTAATTTAAATACTTTAAACTTATGTCAATAGGTATTAGTTATCCTTAGTTGTTAGTTAACTAAGTGATAGTGTTCTCATCCCAATGTTTGTGGGATCATGTTCTATCTTGCATATTTTGTTCCCGGATGATTTCCATGAGGGGCAATAGGGGCAATTAGGGGCAATATGCTATTTTGCATATTTTCTCAGATTAGGTGATTTGCTTCCATATATTGTGGATGAGATAGAAGTTGTCCAATATCTATAAATATTGCAGCTCTCTCATTTGTTTGTAATGCTTGATTTCATATTAATAAAATTATGCAAAAGCACCGTCTTGTTTTCTGTAATTAAATTTAGGTTTACAGACAAGATTTGGTATCAGAGTAGTATTTGATCCAGAGAGGAGTGTAGGAAGTTTTAGGGAAGTTTAGGGAGATCTGGAGAAATTATAGAGCTAGGAGGAGCCATAGATGCCCCCTGACCATTTCACATCCCCTACCCGAATCCACACCCTGGTTCACAGATTGATTTGCAATTGAAGAACACTGGAGTGCAATCACAGGCCCTTGTAGACCTAGATGCAACTTTGTTACAAAAGGTGATATTGTTTCATTTCTTTGTTTTTTTTTTTTAAATTACCTGTATGTGTAATTTTTTTAAAAAAATTGGAAGCATTTTAAAAATATATATACAATATTTTTGTATTGTGGGGACCCAAGATTTTCAAGCTCCCCACATAACTTCTACTTCCTCTTCTTTGTGCTTTGTCTTTTCATATATCTGGCAAGAAAATTCTACGTGCTGTGAGAAGAGAGATCCAATGACATCCTGAAGTCTCAATCAACCTAGAGATTGCATTCAGGGAGAAGAGCAGAAGAGAAGAATCTCGATGCCTGCAAAGAAAAAAGAAAAAAAAATACAAATCCAAATGTGGAAATAAATAAATTCACTTTTGCAAAAAAAAGATCTAGCGTCCAAAGCTGCGTCAAGAAAAAAATACCATGCGTGAAGGGAAAGCAAGGAGGAAATCAATAATTAAAAATACGGTGAAGGGTTATTATAACGCTTAGGTAAAGCGGTTAAACTGCAGTTGTGCCCTAAAATGCACTACGCATGCACGTAAGTCATTATCTGCGTTTGGTTTTAAAAAAATTCCTTTTAAAAAAATTCCATTTTTGGACGTTGGAAAAAATTAGAAGGAAAATTTTTTTTCCATTTTTGGAAAGGGGCGGAAAGATATTGAAATCGCAATTTAAAAAAGTCATAACTTTCAATTGGTACCTCGGATTGAGGTGCCTTTTTTTTTAAAGTGTGTGTTTTTGTGAGCTCTACATCTTGGTCTAGCTTTTAATAAGCTTTTTTTGTAAAAATTGAACAAATTAGAGATTGTTTGTATTTCAAAAGAGGCCAAAGAGTCCAAAATTTTTTTTTTCAAATCGGCCAAGAGAGCCATTTTATTTTTGCAAATCGGCCACAGAGCCAAATTTGTAACAGGGCCAATAGTGCCAAAAATTCATTGTACATGGCCGAAAAGGAGCCCAAAATAAATAAAATAATATTTTTGGGGGGGGGTGTGCATGCTTTAAGGGGGAAAAGTGTTCAATTTTTTCTTCTATTGTTTATCACTTTTCACAATGGCCACAATTATGACACCAAAATTCTTTTTGCCAGATTCTCAACTTTTGCGTTTTGATAATTATCCAACATGGAAAACAAAAATTCACGCACAACTTGATTTTGAAAATCTATGGTTCGTTGTTTTTGGTACATTAACAAGATCTGCAACAAATGTTACACAACAAGCTACATTTGATCATGCAAATCAAAAAGCAAAGTTAATAATCTTGTTTAGTGTTTCAGATGAGGTACAACCTCATATTCGTGAGACCACAACAACAAAAGAATCTTGGGACAAGTTGAAAACAATATATGAGTCAAAAATAAGAACACAATACTTCATCTCCAGAGTCAACTATTGAACTTGAAAATGCAACCAACTGAAAAAGTTGAAATGTTTTTGAGAAGAGTAGCAACTTTTGCATCACTTCAAGCTTTGGAAGAAGAAGTAACTGACACATCACTCGTGCCTATAGTATTGAGAGCTCTTCCTCCTTCTTATAGGATTTTTGTGACCACGTTAAACATAACTGGTCAAACAACAACTTTTGAAGAGTTAGTGAATATGCTACAACAAGAGGAAGCTATTCACTCAACTACTAAAACTGAAGAGCATGCACTTACTTCTAATCAAAAAGAAAAAAATAGGCTAAGTCTAGTAAACAACCTCAGAAGCAAGGTAATACTCAACAAGGCCAAAAGGACCAACAAAAATGTCTTATTTGTGGTCGAAAAGGACATGAGTTAAAAAAATTGTTGTACAACACATTCCAACAAGGATCATCAAGTGGTAAAAAGATTAATTACCAACAAACAAAAATCTGGTCAACAACAAAGTAAACAGGGACAAAATAATAACAAGTGGAAGAAGAAACCAACTCAACAAGGAAATGTAGCCAAACAGGAAGATCAATTTGATGATGATGACTTCCTATATTCTACATAGTCAAATGAAGTATCCAATTCTACAAATCAAATTTGGTATGTTGACTCGGGTGCAACTCGACACATGACATGAAAGAAAGATTGGTTCTTCACAATGAGTAAAACACCCACCAAAAATCATGTCTCTTTGGGTGATGATACATCATACAATGTTGAAGGCATTGGTTCCATTTCACTACCACTTGGGCATCATAATTGTAAAATTACAGATGTTCTTTATGTCCCTGGTTTAACAAAAAAATTGTTATCCGTGAGTCAATTATTAGATCACAATCTCAAAATTGACTTTGATTGTAAAGGCGGTAAAAATATGTGCCTAATTTGAGATAAGTCATGAAGCTCCAAAATTGTTGCAAAAGCTTCGAATGTGGGAAGAATGTTTTAGTTGGATTTTGTTCAATGAAATGATCAAGCACTTGTAGCCAAGGATACATCATCAACTCAACTATGGCATCAAAGACTTGGACATGTGAGTTTTGGCTATCTTGACACACTTCATCGATATGACATGGTTAGGGGTTTACCACCTCTAAAAAAGGGTACAGATAAATGTCAGCATTGTTTGGCGTAGGAAAAAAAAATAGAGCACCATTCAAACATAGTACATTTTGGGCTAAGGAAAAACTTGACTTGGTGCATACCGATTTGTGTGGACCAATGAGACCTAGCCACTCTGGGTTTCAATATTTCATGCTCTTTGTTGATGATTTTTCAAGAAAAATGTGGATATATTGTCTTTCTACAAAATACCAAGCTTTTGAAACTTTCAAGAAGTTCAAAGCCCTTGTTGAAACAGAGTCTGGTAGGAAAATAAAAACACTCCACTTAGATCGAGGGGGAGAATACACCAGCAATGAGTTCAATGATTTTTTGAAAACACATGGCATTTGTCATCAAATGGCTCCTCCTCACACACTGCAACAAAATGGTGTTGTTGAAAGGTGAAATCATACTATCATGGATATGGTGCGATGTATGATTGATGATGCAGGTTTATCAAAAACATTTTGGGCAAAAAAGCTAAAATGACAGTCTATTTACTAAATAGAGTTCCCACTGCAACTCTTGATGGAGTAACACCATAGGAAGCATGGTCAGGGCATAAGCCATCTATTTCACACCTTAGATTTTTTGGATGTAAAGCAAGTATGCACATTCCTAAGAAACAAAGAACTAAGCTTGATATGAAATCAGAAAAACTTATCTTCTTGGGATACAGTGATGAAGCACTTGGCTATAGACTTATGAATCCAAGAACAAGAAGGGTATACACTAGTCGAGATGTTGAGTTCTTTGAGAAGAAAGAAGTAGATGCTCCTTCCATACACTCACATGATGAAAAAATCATCCCTATAGTGAAAACAGAGGATGGTAATCACTTTGATGATGACAATGATGATGGGGAAGATAATGAAATTCAACCTCCCACAGGAACCACAAAAAGTATGCCTAAATGGTATACAAGTATGATTAGAGATGCAAAATTGGATAGTGTCCCGACACATCTACCACTGGAATGAGGACTCGTAGTATGGCTCGAAATGAGGTCAATTTGGCCTTAATGGGTAAAGTTGTTGAAACTATTGAGCCTTCCTCAGTTTCAGAAGCCCTACAGTCTAAACCTTGGAAAGATGTTATGGATGTAGAATATAAGTCACTTATGAAAAATAATACATGGAAACTTACAGATCTTCCACCAGGAAAAATCCGATTGGATGCAGATGGATCTTCAAAATGAAGTACAAAGTAGATGGAAAAATTGATAAACATAAGGCTAGACTAGTTGCTAAGGGATATGCTAAAAAAGAAGGCATTGATTATGAGGAGACTTTTGCTCCCACAACTAAGATAAAAACTTTTAGGTTAATATTTTCTCTAGCTACACAATTTGGTTGGAAAATACACCAAATGGATGTGAAAAGTGCCTTTCTTAATGGTGATTTATAGGAAGAAGTTTACATGACTCAACCAGAAGGTTTTGTCATACCAGGTAAAGAGGAAAAGGTATGTAAACTCATAAAATCACTATATGGTCTAAAGCAGTCTCCCAGGGCATGGTACATAAAAATCGATGAGCATCTCATTCAACATGGATTCAATGGAGTCCATACGATCCTAATCTCTATCTCAAAAAGCAAAGGGGGAGATAGTGATTGTTGTAGTATATGTCGATGATCTAGTCATCACTGGAGGATCAGTGAGGATGATTGAGTCAACAAAGAAAGATCTAACATGATCATTTGACATGACCGATCTCGGGCTTCTGCATTATTGTCTTGGACTTGAAGTTTGGCAAAGAGAAAATCATATCTTTGTGTCACAATTGAAATACGCCAAGACAACACTCGAGAAATTCAATATGATGGATTGTAAGCCATTTTCCACACCTATGGAGACAAGACTTCAATTGTCTCGAATAGATCCATCACCACAAGTAAATGCAACTCTCTATCGGTAGTTGATCGGGAGTCTCATCTACTTGACTTACACTAGGCCGGATATCAGCTATGCAGTCAACTATCTTTCACGGTTCATGCAAGAACCAAGGGTTTCTCACTGAGAAAGTAACAAAGTGGATATTGAGGTACATCAGAGGAACTATGGACTATGGCCTAGAATACAAGAAGAATAATAACTTCTTCTTGATAGGATATTCAGATTCAGATCATGCAGGAAACATAGATGATAGGAAATCCACTTCAAGATTTGTATTCTTTTTGGGATCTGGACCGATATCATGGGGAGTAAGAAGTAGACTTGTGTTTCAAGATCCTCCACAAATTATAATATCGTGTAGCAGGTGGAGTTTTTTGTGAAGTGATATGGCTCGACGTATACTTGAAGGATTGGGAATACCACAGAAAGATCCAACTATCCTACATGTTGATAATGAAGGAGTAGTAAAACTTGTTTGAAATCTAGTTTTTCATGAGTGCACCAAACACATTGAGGTGTAGGTACATTTCATTGTGAACATGTTCACAACAACATCTAGCTCCAATATTGCCCAACAGATATGCAACGTGCAGATGTCTTCACAAAGTCACTTGCTCGAGGTAAATTTGAGGGTTTTAGAGAATTTCTCTCCTGTTCACTTGAGACCATGTTGAATTAAGGGGGAATGTTAGGAATAAAACTTAGCTTAATTCATCATTAGTTGATATTTGAATAAATGTAATAAGTTAAAGTATTTAATTTAAATACTTTAAACTTATGTCAATAGGTATTAGTTATCCTTAGTTGTTAGTTAACTAAGTGATAGTGTTCTCATCCCAATGTTTGTGGGATCATGTTCTATCTTGCATATTTTGTTCCCGGATGATTTCCATGAGGGGGCAATAGGATTAAGTGATTAGGGGCAATATGCTATTTCTGCATATTTTCTTAGATTAGTTGATTTGCTTCCATATATTGTGGATGAGATAGAAGTTGTTCAATATCTATAAATATTACAGCTCTCTCATTTGTTTGTAATGCTTGATTTCATATTAATAAAATAACTACCTCTCTTTCTATTTATGACAATGACCCTCCTCTTTATAACCAGGCTTGTATCTATAATATAGGCATTAGGCGAGTACTTGTTGATAATGGATGTGAGATCAACCTTTATAATCACACATTTCTTTAGTAGCTTGGTCTTTCCTCAACTAACATCAGCCCCTCATCCATTTTTTTCATAGCTATGATTCTTTTATGTGTCTATGCATGGGCACCATCACCTTGCCCCTCATATTTGGGCCTAAAACCATTTCTACAGTATTCTTTGTCATTGATGTAAAACTCCACTACAATTGCTTACTTGGTAGGACATGGGTTGACTCTATGTAGGCCGTACCTTCTATAGTTCATCAGTTTGTTAAATTTCTACATTATGGAAATGTATACATTATTATTATTGACCACGACCCATTCAAATATTATAACCTAGACCCACTCATTACTCTACCTACTCCACTTCTATATCACAATATCGGTCATCCCCATAATCATCCTACATATCTCACTGATGATTATCAACTCACGGAACATCCCGCCCCACCACCGAGCATGTTTTGGCTCCAAGGATCAATTTGCATTGGACATCAAGTCATCCGCTTCATCTCTCCAAGAACAGTGTGTCGACACCTCCTCCTTTCACATGCACTCTCTTCATACATGAATCTTATTTGCCTCATATTCCATTTGAACCCACTTTTCTCGACACTATTTGCACTCATGATGGCTTTACTCGATTCACGATTCACATTTTCTCATCTCCTTCCTCCTCTTCACTCTCCTCACCTCTATCATGTATGTGTCTTCATTGTTGTTGCTTATGGCCTCCACGTCTTCCATTTGATATTCTTCCTTGCATGTACTCATTCTTCTCCACTCATACTTGGATAGTCTTAACTTGATTACATTGGTGGCACATTAGATCCAAATCATATTGATATCACATTTCCTATGCCTTTTGGCCACATTTCTATTTGCAATGACGCCTTCTTGGGATATTATGAAAATATCATGCACACGGTTGTCCTGACCACCTTTCATTGATGAAGAATATACAATGGGCATGTACAATTTATGTCGTAAGGGCTCTCTACATGATCAACCTCACACTATTGCTTATCAAGTCTCTGATCCAGCTCCATTAGGCTTTGACCCTGACAATGATGATCTCCTAGATGATGTTACTTGATTCTTCTATTCATCACACACTTGGGGGCATCATGCTTTCTTTCCCCCTTCAATCAACATATATTATTCATAATTTTTATGCATCCACATAAAACTCTATGCTTTGCATCTCATCTTTCTTGCTCACATTGATACATAACTTAGATCATCATTACCCTACAACACACTCTAGTTTCATGATTCACACTCAACTATTGAGGGTCTAAATCTGAAATAAACCTCACCACACTCACACTTATTACGCTCTATGCTTTATTGATACATCTTTCTAACACACATTATCAAACCATTTCCCGATGACGTACTCTTGTTCTATGGTTCATTCTTGATTGTTGAGGGTCTTTTATAAATGAACCTTGTATCATACACATCTCATACACATTTGTTGGAAAGTACGCTACCCCTATCACATTCACATTGCATACCATTCCATCACACCCATATGTTGCATATTACATATATCTTGGTTACACTTGCTCTTGCTTGCTTATACTTACATGTACACCTTGTTTCCCATGCTAGAAAATTACTTAGTATGTCAATATATTTTCTATATACACATATGCATTCACTTGTTCTCTAGTTGTGAATGCAGACTTCTTACAGATCCTTACACACTGCAATGATGCTTGGAACTATACCTCTTACCAGTCCCACCGAGGCTCCTGGGGGCATCTACTTTCTCACACATTACAAGTGTTATTGTTTCATTATTTACTACTCCTACTTTCTAGCACACTACTTATTCTATTGGTACATACATGCTTTGACATATTTTTATCTTTCTAACATGCTAACGGGTGCTTCATGTGCAACATTTACCTTGTAGGAACTATTTTCCACCGTGGTTATCTGTTATATTTTTCTTGACATTATTTGTTATTGTATGCCATCATTTACGGGCTATGCCCTATGTATTACTTGATCCCTGCTTGTGTGCTTTTTGTTTGCTTTAACCCTAATTGTCTTGCGACATTGTGAGCAATGTCCTATGTATGAAACCTAACTTTTACGGTCTATTTTGTCTACTTGCTTGATTACTTTGTCTTCCATTACATGCTTGCTAGCTTTTTTATACTAACACATATATCTAGTCACTTTGTTTGCATGTGCCTTGGTTTCTACCATGCATATTCCCTCCCCCCATAGGGATACAGATTCGAGATCAGCATGAGGGCCTCTCTTTGGGCTGTACACTCTTACGGATGTTGCATGCACCCAAAAGCAACAAAAATTTGAGCCCAAGTTGGCTAGGGCCATACCTAATCTTTGTTAAGTTTGGTTTTGGAGCATATAAGTTGGCCACTGAAAAATGGCCAAACACTTCATGAACCCATGAATGTTATTCATCTTAAGAAATTATATTCCTAGTAACACCATCTATAAATAGATACTCTCATTATGAGAGAGACCACTTCATCTAGCTCATATAAAAACAATCTTAAACATTTCATGGCAGGCATTCCTATCATACAAATCACATCTTCATAATTATCATCATAAGATGAGCGTTAATAGTCTCTCTATTAAGTCTTATATATCGCATGTTTTTTTATGGTTTCTCCCATTTTAGATATTTTCCTATGGTCATATTTAGAAGCTTGCGATGGTAAATCCTCCATTCAAAGCAATTCTATCTTTAACAAGAAATATATAAACTTCTTTACCATGGTTATTTAATCACCCGTCTCAACATTTGGTGTTGAACGCTCACGTCCTACTAGTCATTTTAGATTGAGATTGGGGGGAAACATTCCTTCCCAACAAAGCACTAAAACAAGGAAAAGATAAATCAAATAAGTTTGTATACAACTAATCATTACACCTTTCGTCCTTCACAATATTTGGTGTTGAGCTCATATTTCTTACTAGTAGTGTACGGTTGGGAATGGAGGAATGTGCCCTTACTTGCCTCCATTTTTTCTTTGGTGTTGAACCCTTACCTCTTATTTTTGGCATGAGATAAAGTGTAGGGGGTCGTTACAATAACAAAAAAAGAATAGAAATAGAAAGCCTTTCAAAATCAATAGTGCTTGAGTCTATAAAATTTCCAAGAAGAAATTTAGACACTCGTGTTAAGAAAAACTATCCCTTAACTGATATTTCCAATCAGTAGGCCACTTACAAGTCTAATTCTAGTAAAATACCTCTAAAGTGAAAATCATTTTGGAACTAGTCAAGTAATCTTAAGAGGAATTGAGTCACAACTTCCTAAATGGACCATTATTAACACTCTTGTCTCTACATTCATTTCATATGTCTCATATCCTTCTTGAATCTCGGTGTTGAACCCTCACATCTTACTAGTTGTGTGGAGTTAAGGGTGGAGTGGGACATCATCTCATTATCTCATCAACATAATATCATGCCAATGGAAGGAAAAATTTAACATAGTTCGAGAATGAGTTCCCATAATAGTTTGAAACATGAGTTTGCAGAATGCACTCTTTACTAAGTCAAAATAATCCAAAAACACTCACATAAAAAAACTTCAAAAAAAATCAAATCATCAAAATCCAAAAACATTCAAATAATCACAAAATCCTAAAAATTTACAAAATTCATCAAAATTCAACAATAAACACAACTCAAACTTTTAACTCCTACCTTAGCAATCATTCCAAGTGATCTGAAAATCAAATTTAACTAGCAATTGTGCACACACTTAACTTTGCTTTGTATTGATTTTCGATATAAAAATTGACTATTATAACCTTTTGTATTTTTAATAAAGGAAATAAAACTGAAAGTATTGTGTAAAATCAGAAAATATAGAGATGAATCACCAACAAATTGACACAAGAATTGATAACGGAGTTCGACGCTTGTGGCCTATGTCTTCGAGTCCAGTTGAATGGGACCGATCTATTAAAATATTGAAAATAAATATTTAAAAATATTTCTACAAGAATATGATCTTCTCATCACATTCCTCTGCCAAAAATAACAAGATTCACTTTTTACATCACCTCAAAATTCCTTCTCTAGCTCAAGTTATGAGCAAAACAATATCACAGATCACCTTCCAATGTCCCTTCATATACAACAAAGCCCTACTTATAATGTTTCACGCCTCCAGGCGCAATGGTTGGGCACCAAATCTTTTACCCAAGCGGCCAAGGTTCAAATCCCTACATGAGTGCTTTGACTTTCCATGTTGGGTGCATTTTATCCCACATTGGGCGCTTGGAGGATAAAGAGGAGCTTAAATAGGAGTTGTTTTATAGCTTGCATTAGCTTATGAGCCATTTTCTTAGGCGCCAATCTTAGAATGATTGGAATATGCTATTTTTGGTGGATTTGGAAGGGATAAACTAGCAATCGCATGTGTACAATGCAATGTGAATGCTGAATGGTATATGTTATTTGTTTTAGAGGGACAATTATTACTTTTGTAGTTGATGTTGATAAAGGGTGTGATTGATTTTATAAGTGTAAAAATATAGATGAACCATTTCATTTAAAGGTTCTATCTAGATACATTTCTAACTTATTACAAATTCGTACATATACATTTTCCAATCTTATATCACGAGTGGTAGCATTTTGCAGAGTTGTTTATTTGAACTAAACATGAATACATAAAGACTTCCGTACATGTGCAAATTTTATATCATGTGTGGTAGCATTTTTAATACATTTTTTTGCCCATTTTTTTGCACTAAACATGAATACATTTAATACCGTTTTTTATAGTTAATTATTTTTGTAATTGATGTGGTTTGTAATTATTTAGGGAAATTGTGTTAGTGTTAAATCGGTTGTTTGGTTGTGTAGTTGATGTTGATAAGGGGTGTGATTGATACTGTAAATGTAGGAATATAGATGAAGCATTAAATTGAAAGGTTCTATATGTACATTTCAAATTTGTTACAAATTTGTACATATACATTTACAAATATTATATCATGAGTGATAGTGTTTTGTAGACTATTTTATTTGAACTAAACATAAAGGAGGAAATGGGCTGCAAAAGAGGGGGTTGGAGGGAGGAGAAGCAATTGGGAGAGGGTAATATTGGGTGAAACCATTTTATTGGAAGCCATCTATCTTACTACAAGGCACATATGTAACAAGTTCCTTCTACAAAATTTATTTGACATTGATAATATGTAACCAAGATTGTACTGTAGATGTTTGTCGGTATTCTAGTACTATTAGGCAATATTCATTCTAGATGGACCCTCTTTAAAACCTTGTGAGTATCAAAAAAATCTGCAACTTATTATTGTCAAGCATGGTAAAAGTTGGGAAAGTGGGCCATTTTGATACAAAGAATAATGCCTTTAGAAAAATCCATAGCAAAGTTTGAACATGGCATGAATATTCTCAAGGTGAGACAATATGAACCATACAAAGAGGAAAACATTTTGTTAACATATGAAAGATAGATCACAAGAATTTGAGTTCAAAGCATATTGATTTTAGGCTACAAAGAATGAAATAATAAATATACTTGGTCAAGCAAGATGTTTATGAAATTAGATAGATCATCAATGCAATTAGGGGAATTTGAAAAGAAGATTTGATAAATACTTTGATAATTTCTTGATACAAGAGCTCAAAAAACTAATTCATTTGAACTTTCAAAGTAATAGATTTCATATGCAAGGACAATCACACAAATGATTTGACCCATGTCTAATTTCAAGACTCCATGATGTACATATAAGTTTTCACATACTAAACACACAAAAACTCAAACTTCAATAAATTGAATATACATAATATAATAATTTTATTCACTCATTCTATTAAATTATTCAATAGGATGGTTATATGTAATTTGAAGGCATTGTCTAGGTTCCAACACTTTTCATTACAAAGGCTAATGAAATAGAGTCTATCCAACCATCTGCAAGGAGTAGCTCAACTTGAAAAATGTAGTAGAGTAAGAGTGCAAAATATTCTTACAACTTACTACTTTAAAGTGTTAAGGAATCAAATAAGGTGAGTGATAGCATTTGACCCCCATGAATTCTAACCACAATTTACATATAGAATTGAAACTAAGCACGACCCTCATCTAATGTGATGAAAAGTAGACCTCCACGATGTAGAAGAGTATTATGTAGAAAAAAATATTATTTTAAAACTTTTTGTTATCAAAAAATCCATACTAACCATAAAAAAATTGGGAGGTGGTCAGTTAAGACAATATTTGACTGATCCTTAATCAATAACTAAAAATATGAAAAACAAAATATAATTAAGTAAAGGTTATTTGCATCAATTCAGGCGGAATATGTAAAATAAATACTGCTAACAAGATCCTGATGCCTTACCAAGAAGAAAATTGTCAATTCCAAATTCATATGGCAAAATTATCTATGGAATATCATGCTTACGAAGTAATCCATTAGATTAAACACAAGAAATTGAAGCTAAACTGCTGAGATATAAATCAGTTATACCAATTTATGAATTTGGTTCATATTCAATACAGTGAAGAATGATCAATGCACTGCATGTTATTAAGGACAATTAGAGTCCATTGCAATTATCATCTTCATAGGGACCCTTAGTTATATTATCAGTTGTTTAGAGGACGTGCAAGCTGTATTTTAATGTGTCACTCAAGACACACAATAAACTTTAAACATTATGGCCACAAGAGTCGGCCTATAAATATGGCAGCAATATTCTCTTATCACTCATAAGTTGAAACCCTTATACTAAGTTGCCTCACAAATACCATTTCAAATCAGTCATGTTTTTATTCTTCAAGCCATATACAAGTTTTGCCTTATAAACAACATTTCATATTCAAATATCTTTTTACTCTTCTCCAAGAGTTTTAACACGCTCACACTCATCAATCCATTCACTATACCTGCAAACACAACATCCAAGTGCCCAAAAATACTTCAATCTAGAATTTAACAAAAAGGGGAAAATATACAATGCAAATGCTAGGAATTGTTCATAATACAATCACATTTTAGAGAGATCAGAGAAAACTTTAGGCTACTTTCCTTTTAATGACTATATTTTGCATTTTCTTAGAAATTATATCATCAAATCATAAAATTTTCAATGGAGAGCCCATACTATGCTTCATGACTACGCCTGAAGAAACATCCCCTTGTTAGGGTTAATCTGTATTTGTTTTCTTTTGTTTAGGCCCTTGGTTTTACAAGCTTTTGTGAATGTTGTTCTAAGTTTTTCTGGTCTAGCTAGAGGGGACAATAACCTACTACGAAATTGATTTGTGATGGTATATTTAGTGGGAGAGTGATGTGAATGTGTTTGGATGGATCTAGTCTAGATGCCAAGTAATGGACCACATGCCTTTATTATCATTCATCATGTTCCCCACTAGAGAAGTCAGTTGCCACCATTGAGAAAAATATCCCTATCCAAAAGACCAAAGAGTTGGTGCACACCTGACCTTGAAGGTTGTGAGGGTCGAGGCACCATGACTCGTGAGTTTGGCTATAAATGATTGCCATACCGTTGAGGTTATGTGGTTATACAATTTGATTGTGGATACCCATGTTATTGAGCTTACTTTGTGGGATCTGTTGTGGTCTTATGGATGGGTAGGATTAGGGCCATTTATGGTTGGGCTCTTCTAACACACTCTTTCCTTTGGGTGCTCGGAGGATTCTCACACCAGGAGCTAGAGCTGGTCATTTTAATGTATCTTCTAGCAATTTTCTTATGTAATCCTTATGAAAATTTGTATCGATGTACTTGTGTTGGAACCTATTCAAATGAATTACCCTAGTGTGGAATATGAGATGAGATTGTTGTTTGTATGCATCAATGTTCTATGTTAAATATTTGTATACCATTTGAACAAACCATACACTGTTGTACAGTCCTTGTGTATCACCCACTAAGGGTGAACCTTTTAAGTTGAAAGGAAGGACTTGTATCATCAAATTGTGAATTGTGACATAAGACGCCTTGAGAAATGAATGTAAGGCATATGCTTGGCAAAGGTCTATGCTACTTGCCAAATTTTTGTGACTGAATACTTTTTGTTACAGTAATTCATAATATAGACTTGCTTGATTGATGGACTAAGCTTCCTATACCCCTGTTATGGATAATACATTGGCTAGGCATTTCTAAATGGCATAGAAACACAAAATAGTAAATACCACTAAAAATTGTTTAAGGTGGATGATGTCAAGGTCTAGAAATGCTTCCCATTCTTCCAGTAGACATAGTGATTGTATATATGTTCTGTTGAGGATCATCCTGCGTGCTTATCATGTGTTACGACTAAGCATATGGTGGATGTCATGCAGAAGTTACTCTACTGCAGAGTCGAGGAATGGTGTATAAAATTGGACCTCCTCTGCAATTTCTTTACAAGTCCTACACTTTGTCTGTTCTTCATTACTCTGGCAGTTTTGCAGGACCTTGGGATTAGTGGTTATGAGTGGCAATGAGCAATAGTTTCAATGGATATCAAGACATTGACTTCTTCACCTGGAAAATTTGTTGATGCTTGCACGATGTCATAGGTTGTGTTTCAGAATCTGTATGAGCTTGTTGATGTATGGGACCTTGAGAATGATGTTACTATAACTACAACTTACATTTTTATCATGACAGGTCATCACAGAATGAAGATAGAATCCCCTGTTTTGCCTTAAGTTATGTGTATGACATTGCAAGGGATGCTAAGGTAGACCTGAAGATACCTCTGCATATATGATCAAATGAATCAAGTACGTGTAGAAAAGTCATGATATGGGATCGGTTCTTTGTTTTATCAGTCAAAATATGTAATTGCTACTATTGTAATTGATTTCTAAGAAAACATACCATATATGGTGGAGGTAGAAACCTAAATGTAGAAATTCAAAACAACACTAGAAATGCAAAATTCTTAGCTGTGACAACAGGATTCAGATGGGAAACTATCAAACTGAAAAAACAAGTAACATTTTTCTCCGAATTAAAGAACAAACTTACTCGAGAGAAAGATTAATAAATGCAGACTTACTCGAAAGATATTAAGAATTCTCTAAAACAATTGTGTAGAATATGTAAGAGTTTAAGGAAAATGAAAAATTACAAGAAAACTTAAGAAATGAAGAATTTAATTATCATTCCTTAAGAATTTTGTGAAATTTGTGTATGAAACACATTAAGAAATTTAGAATTCTATTTCTTTTCTTTAAAAATTCACTAAAATTTTGAATGGAACATGTTAAGAAATTTAGAGTTCAATTTCTCTTCTTTAAGGATTTACCAAATTTCCTTATACAACATGTTAAGAAGTTTAGAATTCAATTTATTTTTAGGAATTTGGCATGTTTTAAAGATAATAATTACCTTCTAAGGAAATTAAAATATATATTTTATATTATTGAGAACCTGAGAATTTGATATTGAAAATGATATGCCAAGATTTCTAAAATTCTAAGAATGTGTGATTCACGGTGGGGGCTGGATTGGGGGCCATTGAGGAGACATTCTTGGCAAGAGACTTCCAGGGGCCTATTGCTAGCTAAGATGACTTTGAAGTTCAAGAATTACATTGTTCAATTCTCGATTGTACCACCTATATTGTAGGTTTGTGTCCCGATCCATAAGGTCTTATACTTGGTTTTTGTTTGATAACTATACTTTGTTTGTTAGCGAGTATTTGGACTCCAAAACACTACATCAGGCCTTGACATTGGCCCATGATAACTTGGTGACAATAGCTGGCATTGCCTCTGACCATAATGCAAGTAAAACCATGCCAATCTATGTACTTGACCTTGGCCATGATAGACCTCTCATGGTAAATCGTTTCCACCGGTAATTACATTCAGAGATATGGTGGTTACACTAAGGTCCAAGTCTAAGGATTTACCAAATTTCCTTATACAACACGTTAAGAAGTTTGGAATTCAATTTCTTTTTAGGATTTTGGCATGTTTTAAAGATAATAATTAATTTCAAAGGAAATTAAAATATATATTTTAGATTATTGAGAACACGAGAATTTGATATTGATAACGATATGCCAAGATTTCTAAAATTCTAAGAATGTGTGATTCACAGGGGGGAAATTTGGATTGGGGGCCATCGAGGAGACATTCTTAGCAGAGACTTCCAGGGGCCTATTTCTAGTTGAGATGACATTGAAGTTAAAGAAGTACAGTGTTCAATTCTCTCGATTGTACCACCGTGTTGTGGTTGTGTCTGGTCCATAAGGTCTTATACTTCAAGTTTTTTGTTTGATAAGCTGTACTTTGTTTGTTAGTGAGTATTTAGACTCTAAAACACTACATCAGGCCCGACATTGGCCCATGATGACTTGGTGACAATAGTTGGCATTGCCTCTAAACATAATGTAGGAAAAACCATGCCAGTCTATGTACTTGACCTTTGTCATGATAGGCCTCTCATGCTAGATCGTTTCCACCAGGCAATTACATTTAGAGATATGGTGGTTCTGATGAAGTCCGGCTCTTCTCGGACCACGAGTGATTACAATTGCAATGGCCGCCATGTCCTCATCCGGGCCAAGAATTTGGAGAGGCCAATTATGGGTGTCCTTCTACAGAGCATGTGGGGTGTGTCTCCAACACATCTGAGCTAGAGCCCACAACATAACAACACTCTGGTGGATTATACTTGGAGCATTGGCCAGACCCCATTTGGGCCCTTCTCAGAGAGCATGTCACTTTGTGGTAAACAGAGAAATTTAATTGTTTGCATGTCGTATAAATATAATTCTTTGAATGTGTAACTGTGCTAAATGGAGCTCTTGCTAATAGCTGTCCTAAAATCGGTGCCATTATGGGTTAAATTATACTGCAAACAGAGATAAATATATAACCACGATAAATTACGATTCCCAAAAGTGACGGTCGTCAAATTTAGCTTTGATTAGAGAAAGCGTCCAGAAGGGCCTTTCCCATAGGGGGAATGCCTTCGGCGTAATAATGCATTGGTATATATATTGGGAGGATATTGGAAGTGATAAATAATATGTTGGTTTATATATTGGGAGGATAAGGATAATAGTTGGCAAATTTAATTGGAAATTAAATAATGTGGCCAATGTCGAATAATAAATGGGTGTGGATTTTTATTTTATTTTTATTTTTAAATATTTCCTCATGTCACATTTTCATTGGTCCACTTGGTGAGTGTGCATGTGTTCAACCTGCGCGTTATCCCCAAAATTTTCCAGTTACCTGAGAAATTTCAGCGAGCCATAACTTTTGCATACGTGCTTCGATTTCTAAAAATGAGATATCGCCGGAAAGCTCTAATTTTTCCCTACACAATGAAACTGACTACAAATTATTCTAAGAAGATCTTATATTGGTGTTTATCGGTGAGGATCCTCTAGATCACCGACCATCTTACGAATATCAAATACAAATCATCTTCCCCTCGCATGTATCCTTGCTTAGAGGCAATTCTAATCAATCCTCTCCCTTGTGTGTATCCTTGTTTAGGGAAATATTGGCTCTTATTATTTCCTTGATTGAGGTAAATGAACTAATCCATCTCGAATCATTTTAGCCACGATTGGGGGCACATCCAATCAATCGTCATTGTGGAACACATTAGGGACAAATTTTTAAAAAATGGTGTTGCATTGTTAATTTTTAATTTATTTTTAGTAAATTGTTTATTGTTTATCATCTTATATTACATGGGACATCTTGATTTTATCCTTGTGTTCCCCTTAATATTGATTTTTCATTTTATAGTTCTCCATCTTCCCACCTTTCATCCCTTCCATTGAGCATTCCTTCCCCCATGTCTCCCCTCCCGACTAGTCATTCCCCTACCAATTGATCTTCATCAACATATCATATCATAGAGCATGTCCACCATCTTCAGCTTGTAAATCCTACTTGATCACCCTCCTTTTGATTGCTTTCCTTTCCCCTATTTTTGACAATCCCCCTTTCTTTTTCCATTTCACTCTATGACATTCTTTTAATATCTCGTTTATTGTTGTTCCTTCCATTTGTACTACGCATCGTGCTTTCTTTTTCATCTTCTCATGAACATCGATCACTCATTCTTTAATCCTCAATCTATTTCTTCTCTCATTATCCCACATATCTACCCCTATTCCCCATCCCTAATTGTTTTTGGTCTCCCCCTAACATTCTTTCACTATCATCTTTTGTTTCCTCTTTCACTCTCTTTTTCCTTCTCTGCCTTCTCTCCACCTCTACCCATTTTTGTGCTTTCCTACTCACCTCTCCATCTTCCATTCTTCCTTGTAAATATATTTACTATTTTCATCCTCCATTCTTTTTCTATTTCACCATAACACTCTTTTCATCCATATCCTTTGTTGATTTACGGAGCTCAATTACTTCATATTAGCATGCAATATCAAACTTGTAGGAAATACAAAAGATGGCGACATCGATCGAGGCAAGGAGGAACCGAAATCGGTTAGGGATAACCAGCGTCGGTTACCTATGTGTGAGTGTTTTAATTAAATCATGGGAATTAGATCTAATTTTAGCATAAAAGAAGATCTATTGATTGTAATTGCATGGCTAAGTGCCCTAAGTTTGTATATGCCTATATAAGCATGAAAGCTAGGGTTTAGAAGTAGAGAATTGAATGAGTTGATGATTATTGTGAGAATAATTGTGAGAGAGAGAATTCTTGGAGAAGAAGCAAAAACTTGAGTGAAAGAAAGTCTTATACATCGAGAGGTGTGGAATATTGTAGATCTTGATTGTATATCTTGTCAAAGATTTGGATATTAGATTGACTTGTTTCTTGGTGGATGTAGCCCACATTAAATCTGGTGTTGATTTATATCTCTTGTTTTGTATAATTCTTCTAGTAGAATATCCACTTTTATTGCATGTATGTTTAGATATGATATATTATCTGTACAACCTTGTGTTAACCCCAACAATTGGTATCAAAGATTTGTTTGAGATTTTGTGTGATAATGATTTACTCACACGGGGTTTTCTATTGAGTGGGAGCTACAACAATGAGTTGAAGAAAACAAATACAAGGTAGAGAAGTTTGACAGCCAAAATTATCAATTATGGAAGATGCAAATTGAGGATTATCTTACCGTTGGATGAAAATTCTAGATCTACAAAGATGATTGATGAAGAATGGAAGATTCTTGACAGAAAGGCTTTGTGATCTATAAGATTGAGCTTGGCAGCATCTGTGGCTTCCAATATTACAAAAGCAATTTCTACGGTAGAGTTAATGAAATATCTTGCTAATTTATATGAAAAACCTAGTGCTTTAAATAAATTTTATTTGATGAAGAAACTATTTAGTTCTAAGATGCATGGAGGTGGATCTGCATCTAGTCATTTGAATTATTTTTGAACTATTGTAAATCGGTTAAAATTGGTTGATATTCCATTTAATGATGAAGTAAAAGCTCTTTTATTCTAATGTTCTTTGCTGATAGTTGGGATAACTTGGTAATGGATGTTAGTAATACAACACCTACTAATAATATTTTGAAGTTTGATGATATGGTTAGTATAATCTTGAATTAAGAAATTCACATAAAAATACACATAAATCATCCGGGAATGCTTTGAATGTAGAAAGAAGAGGTAGGTAGAATGAGATATCCAAGAGTAAGAATAACAGGAAATCAAAGTCAAGGGATGACAGATCTAAATCCATAGGTAAGGGAATTACTGTTGGAAATGTGGAAAGAAAGGACATGCAAAGAAATATTGTTAGTCAAAGGATAAAGAGAACCAACATCTAGACAAAGGTAAAGAGTCAAATAAAGAGGAAAATATTGCAATAGAGGTAATACAAGATACTATTATTCTTTCTTTGGATAATAGAATAGAATCATGGGTTTTAGATTCAGAAGCTTCTTTCCATGCTGACCCCTAATAAATGATATTTCAGAAATTATGTCGAGGAAATTTTGGGCATGTTTATTTGGGTGATGATGAACCTTGATATTACTTTGGTAAAGGGAAGGTCAACTAAATTTTAGAATGGAAATACATGGGTATTGAAAGATGTGAGACATGTGCCGATCGTCGAGGGAATCTTATTTCTACGGGACAACTAGGTGAAGTTGGTTAAATGGTTACATTCACAACATACTCTTGGAAAGTCACCAAGGGTGATTTTGTTGTGCAAAAGGTAAGAAGGTAGGAATGTTGTATTTATCTACATGTGTTATTGATTCCTTTTCTACATTATCTACTTGATTCTAATGCATGCATGTGGCATAATCGGTTGGGCCATATGAGTAAAAAAGGAATGTAGATCTTAAAGGCTAAGGATAAGTTATCGATTTGAAAGATTTAGATCTTGATTTATGTGAGCATTTTATCCTTGGAAAGAAAAAGAGAGTGAGATTTCTCAAAGTTGGGGCAACCAAGAAAGAGCAGAAATTGGAGCTTGCGCACTTAGATGTGTGGGGACCAGCCCGGGTAACTTCTCATGGAGGATCCCGGTATTATGTTACTTTCATTGATGATGCTAAAAGAAAGGTATGGGTTTATCATATTAAAAGAAAATATGATGTTTTTGATACTTTTAAAAAATGGAAAGCTCTTGTTGAGAATGAATCAAATTTAAATGTTAAAGTGCCTTAGATCGACAATGGTGGTGAATACTATAGCAATACTTTCATGATTATTGTTTAGTGAATGGAATATGAAGAGAAATGATGGTTCCATGAACACCATAAGAGAGAATGGTGTTGCGAGAAAGAATGAACAAAACAATCATGGAATGTCTTAGAAATATGAGATACATTCTAGATTACCCTTGTAGTTTTTGGCAAAAGTATTTGATCTGATGGCTTATTCAAGTTCACTAGATGGAGGATTACCAAAGGAAGCTTGGGTGGAAAAGAGATAGATATTTCTTTTTTAAAGTTTTTGTTTTAGAAGCTTTTGTGCATATTGATAAGGAAAATAGGAAAAAATTGGATGCAAAATCCAAGAGATGCACTATCATTGGTTATGGATCTGGTGATTTCAAATTTCATTTTTGGGATTTAGATAATTATAAAATTATTAGGAGTCATGATACTGAATGGAATGAAAAGAGAATGTACAAGGATCAAATTTTGGTACCCAAGGATGAACCGGCTAAGAAGTTTGTGAATGAAAGTGAACTCTCATATTTAAAAATATTACCGACAAGGTTACATAGTAAGCGGTGTTGGTTAACCCCGATTGACATCATCGGTCATGAAGCTGGTATCGATTCTACGAGAAGAGCCAAAATGACATCGTTTAGTAGAAGCGATGTCGATTATAGGTGACCGGTGTCGTCACTTTTATCAGATTTGGATACAAATGTCGGGAGGTCAGAATGTGCCTTCGGTACCTCAAACTTCTGTGAGAAGGTCACAAAGAGTAAGTAAACCTCCAGAAAGATTTACACCTTCTCTATCTTATTTATTATTGACTGATAATGGTGAACCAGAAATTTTGAAGAAGCAATGCAGGATAAGACTCATGTCTAGTGGGAGCATGACATGGATGAGGAGATGGAATCCTTGGAACAAAACTAGACTTGGGATTTGGTTAAGTTGCCAGCAAGTAAGAGGAAATTGCAGAACAAGTGGGTTTACAGGATCAAGGAAGAAGAGGGTGGACAGAAAAGGTATAAGGCAAGGCTTGTAGTAAAGGGATTTGCATAAAAAGCAGGTATTGACTTTGGTGAAATATTTTCTCTGTTGTAAAGATGACTTCTATTCATATTGTATTGAGTTTAGTTGCAATACATGATTTGTATTTAGAGAAACTAGATGTGAAGACAAATTTCCTTCATGGTGATTTGGATGAAGAGATTTATATGCAACAACCACTTGGGTATGAAGTCAAGGGTAAGGAGAAATTAGTGTGCGAGGTTGAAAAAGAGTCTATATGGGCTCAAACAAGCTCCAAGGCAATGGTACATGATGTTTGATAGTTTCATGCATGAGCATCGTTATTTTAGATGTGAATCTAACCATTGTGTTTATTTCAAGAATCTTGAAAGTGGGAGATATATTATTTTGTTATTGTATGTGGATGATATGCTTATTGCAAGATCTAGTATGCAGAACATTGGTGAGCTTAAGGAAAATCTAGCTCACACATTTGCTATGAAGGATTTAGGAGTTATAAAAAGAATCCTTGGCATGAAAATACATAGAGACATGAATAACAAGAAATTTTATTTGTCTCAGGAGGCTTATATCAATAAGGTGTTGGAAAGGTTTAACATGCAAGATTCAAAACTGTTAGTACACATATGGTAGGACACTTCAAATTGAACAAAGATCAGTGTCCTTCATTACATAAGGAGGTCAAATACATGACGTGAGTACCATATGCTTTAGCAGTTGGGAGTCTCATGTATGTTATGGTTTGTACCAGGCCATACATTGCACATTCAATGGGAGTTATGAGTAAATTTATGTCTAATCTAGGTAAAGAGCATTGGAAATCAATCCAATGGATACTCGGGTATTTGAGAGGGACATTCAACATGTAGCTATGTTATGGAGGTTTAGATATTTCTTTATGTGGCTATGTTGATTCAGATATGGCTGGGGATCTGGATGGTAGAAGGAGCACTACTGGATATATTTTCACAGTAGGTGGTACGACAGTTAACTGGATTTCGAGATTACAGAAGGTTGTGGCTTTGTATACTATAGAGGTAGAGAATGTTGCAGCTACGAGAGGCTAGTAAGGAAATGATATGGATGAGCGAGGCTCATGGAAGAGTTGGGAAAGGAGCAAGATGATTACAAATTATTTAGTGACAGTTAGAGTGTAATTCATTTGGCAAAGAACTCAACATTTCATTCTATAACGAAACACATTCAGTTGAGGTATCACTTCATACAATAGGTATTGGAGGATGGAAAACTAAAACTGGAGAATATTCATATGAGTGAAAACCCTATGGATATGCTAATGAAGCCATAAGCAAAAGAGAAGTTAGAGATACACTCCACTTCTGTTGGTCTTCGAGTTTGAGACTTGAAGAGGAAGAAACAAAGCTAAGAAAAGGATCCAAGAATGACGTTGTACAAGTATAGTCTAATAATTTATCTCAAAATGGGAGATTTTTGAGTTGTGGAGCTCAATTACTTCAAATTAGCATGTAATATCAAACTTGCAGGAAATACGATAAGCAACATCAATTGGGACGGATGACATTGGTCACCTATGACCAAGCATCGGTCGGGTAAGGAGGAACCAATATCGGTCAGGGCTAACCGGCGTCGGTTACCTGTGTGTGAGTGTTTTAATTAACTCACGGGAATTAGATCTAATTTTAGCATAAAATTAGATCTATTGATTGTAATTACATGGCTAAGTGCCCTAAATTTTTATATGCCTATATAAGAATGAAAGATAGGGTTTAGAAGTAGAGAATTGAAGGATTTGATGACTATTATGAGAATAATTATGAGAGAGAGAATTCTTGCAGAAGAAGCAAAAGCTTGAGTGAAAGAAAGTATTGTACATCTGAGAGGTTTGGAAGATTGTAGATCTTCAATTGTATATCTTGTCAAAGCTTTGGATAATAGATTGGCTTGTTTCTTGGTGGATGTAGCCCACACTGGGTGAACCACGTTAAATATGGTATTGATTTATATATCTTGTTTTGTATAATTCTTCTGGTAGAATATCCTCTTTCATTGCATGTATGTTTAGATCGATATATTATCTCAGTACAACCTTGTGCTAACATGCAACATCCTTAAGATTCTCCACCATTTTGCACTCCATGTCATTCCTCCTTTCTTTCTTCTATTTACATTCTGTGTAGACACAAAATATTTACACTTTTGTATATTTCTAGGTCCTAAAGCATATTAATATATACATGATTCCAAAGCAAAAAAACTAGTGGTTTGTAAAACTTCTTTTAGGAATTTTGCTTTATTTCTTACACTTTTATTAGCCTTACATATCTTACAATTATGCGAGAAATTTCTTGATTTATGTTTTAATGACATCGAGACATTAGCACCTGAGATAGATCAAAAGTGCCTCAAGCGCTCCTATCCATCTTGGAAATTATTGCCCTTCTGTCTTCTTCTTACTCTTTTGGGTCTCTTTTACTTCTTGGCCACATTTTAAAATTTTGGATCAGCCTTTAGTAGTCAATTACAAAATTCAAACAAGGGAATCATATATATATACTTAGTTATTGCTCTCAAATAAGGGGCCAAACATCATAAGCATTATCTATCATCACCTAAGTTTGCATCGAAGGCACAAGAACATTACAAGGACACATTAGCAAATTCATACAAGGGATAAGGGATGCATTATTCGCATACACAAAATAGGAGGGAGTTCATTTTATTCCATCACACACACAACATAGGAGGAGTTCATTTTATTCCATAACACACATTTTACATACTTGGTGTATTCTATATCTAGCCACTATCATTGTGCTACGTGCGTAAGGAAACCTAGGGAACCATTACACACACAATCATAGATAACTACATGGATTCTAAGATGTAGTGTGTTAGTGCTCAATTTGATCTCACCCCGTTTATCCTTGAAATTCTTCAATTTGCGGGCTATGTTGTCTTTTCTATCTCCCGTATTGATGCATGAAAACTCTATCCTCCATTTGGTTGCCATGATCAATCCCTTCCTTGGTCGAGGATCACTTAAAGTCTAGAATTTGTTTTTCGTTCCTTTGTCCATGTGAAAAGAATCTGTAACTTGGGTGAAAACTCGGGTTTTTCCCTTCCTTCCATTTTCCACAGTCATGTTTTGTTGTCCCTGTCATTTTTGTCCCAAATATCTATGGAAACGTGATTGGATATAGCTTGGAGGATCACATTTGGGCCTTATATCATTTCCAAACTCTCTGTCCGTGAAGAAGGATTCATTTCGGGCATAAATGGTTATTTTCCTACATTTTATGGTTTTGACAGGTGTATTTTTCCCGGTCAAATTTATATCTCAGCATATGTGGAAACATGGCCCTTTCTGGTTGGATGTGGCTTGACGGGGCACTTTAAAACTCTAAGGCCTGCTTCAAACTCAAAACTTGTCCATGTGGAGGGCCGATGCTCATCTGAAAATTCACCTTTAGTTTGGCCTTGGAGTTACGTCGGGGAGACACGTGGAGGTTTCCGCTGCCTTGCCCAGCCTTAGACATTTTTCATGTGGTCGGTGCAGCTTTGGCGAGACCATGGACACGTGGAGCGATGACACTCATTTGAGGATCCGCCTCAGGGTTCCACCTTAACAATTGCGATATGGAGACACGTGGAGGCTTCCACTGGCTCCACTCTATACTTAAACTTTTCAAAGCAATTTTCTAAGGCCTAGGACATGTGGAGGGACCATGTTTGTTTGGGAACCGGCCCTAAATTTTATTTTGAAGAAGTGCAAGAGGACACTTGGAGGCTTCCACTCACTCTACCCTTGCTTGGACTTTTCAATGGCCAAGGAAAACTGTTTCGGACCCTAGACACATGGCGCCTTCCGCTGATCCTTCAAAATTTTTAACAACTCTGCTAGACTGAGACACATGGTGAGCCGCGCTTGTTTGGGGTCTCCACTTTTGGGGACCATCTCAAAGTACGCCATTGAGACACATGGAGGCTTCCACTAGTTCCTTTTTTACTGAGACTTTTTCAAAGACCAAAAGGCATTTTTTTTGTTTGGAAACTTGCCCCTGTACTTCTCCTTTGCAGTTGTGCCTAGGAAACATGTGGACGACTATAATATAAAGTAGAGAAGGGCAGAATCAACGGTTGTGTATTTCACCTGTTTTTCTGCCATTTTTACTCCAAGACTCTTGGAGATGCGAATACACACTATTTTTCATCATTTTTTGATGAAATTTCTTGTCATTTTGTTTGCAAAGTGTCATTGAATGGATTTAGAATTTAATTTTTTAGTCAAGAATTGCTCGGGCACTTGTAAAAACGTGAATTACTAGAAAAGATGGATGCGGGTAGAGTTACTGAGAGGAAAGAGAAAGAAAAGGATGAAATAATGGAGGTTACAGGCACAAAGGATGAAAAAGGTGTTGCCTCGAGGGTGAAAAGGATTACCTATCGGATCCAGTATGCAGAGCCTCAGGAAAATGATTAAAACAAGGATTTCTCACATGAGAATCGAGAATGATTAAAAGGATTGCAAAAAGTTATGGCATGGCATCCTAATTATTAATCGAGGGCACGAGAAACGTGATCGAGTTCATAATTGGTCCACAGGCAACTTTTGGATGTGAATTTGTTAAACGTCACTTTCTAAGGAAAATTGGTAACAAGGAAAGGTCCATCGAATATTCTTCTTTTTGGGGAAAAATTTGGGATGAGTGAGTGAGTGAAACGTATAAATGCAATGAGAATACTCTTGCAAATGGATATGGTTTGAATTCTTAAGAGAAAATTTGAGAGACCACGTCTTCTGAGAGACCAATCCGAGATACCTAGTTAATTTCTTTCTGTGTTAGATTTTCTATCATGTCAAGTTGGTTGCAGATGTATAGCCATTGATGAGCACTGAGATTGCTCTGGAAGCTTTCCCCTGCTAATGAATCTAAGAAATTTTGAAATTAATTTGTGTTTAATCTCTAGCAATTTGTGTCTTCTTTGTTTCAGAATGTCTGCAAATGGTTTCTTTTGTTCCTATTGCAATCTTACATTGAAATATTTGTGAAATCACACAAGATCTCATCCCTATGACAGTTTAGTGGCATTTGCAATTTCATTTCAAGAAGAGCCTTCATCTTGTGATGAGATAAACAAATTTAAAATCACTCCACTGTCATTTGTTGATAAAGATTATCTGTAAGTCTTTGGGTGTACCTTAGGCGTGATTGATCAAAGATTTTGGTGTTTAATTGAGTCTTTTAACTCAAGCCTTCGTGCTAGATTCTCAAAGATTGTGTGAAAACGTGCTGATCTGGGCCTCCATTGAAGCACACCTTCTGGTTGAAGGAATATCTTAGCTATTCTCGAAGCTTTTTGTCATTTAGCTTTCCAATTATTGTGAAGTCTCTCAAAGATCTGGTATAATCAACTTTATCCTACTTAATCTCCCACCAAAATTATTCAAAAACCATGAATCCATCCTGAACTACCCCTGTTTTCCCTGTATATCAACAAAGGAACAAAATATATTTACTAAAATATGTAGAACAATCAGGATCCCATAATGTCTTCAGTAACCTTAGCCTTGTTTTGAAAGTATCTCCATCTTTTAGAAGTGACAACTCTTGAGAGTTAAATTATGGAGTATTGATCATACTTTCCCAAGGTTTTCTTCATAATTTTTTTGCAAAAGAAGGATATCTCCATCTCCTTCATCAAACAGAGGTTACACTAAGGGTCCTCTCACCTGGTCGAAAGGCATGACCTAAAGTAGTGAGGATAGGTCAAATCCTCTTGAAGGTGTTATCCATCTCTCCAAAAATATGAGTGATAAAGGGCTAGTTAGATCTCATCCCTGGCTAAAAAATGACATACATCATGATCTATCTATCTCTAAGCTCTGTGCCAAATCTGTGATTTGCTCGGCGAAAGGAGAAGCATTTGGATACCAACACTTGTGGCACCGTTGCCAGGGATTATTTAGGGTTGCTAGGGATTATTTGAGATCTAAGATTTATTTGTGCGACAACAACACTAGTGGCACCTTTACCAGGGAAATGAAGTTGTGTTCAAAGTTTAAACACCGTAAGAAACACATATATGTTATGTTTGTGGAGCCTATTTTCATGTTAGAGTCTAGTACACCTTCTATGTGTTACACTCGGGTATTTTTACGGTGGTTCATGGGTGGTTTATTAACCCATGGGTAATGGGTAACCGTTATGGGCTGTTTTTGGGCCAGTGTTTTTTCGGTACCCATTGTTTTGATACCCACGGTTTTTTGCCCATGGTTTTGATACCCATATTTTTGTATCAAACTACTTAAGCAATTGTCTATTTATATGGTCTTATGCATATGATACATAGACAAGCAAATGTATTGCAGATGTGTTTTGAATTCGGGTGTGAATTCTGTAGAGTTTGTTGAGCATAGCTCCAAATGGATCTAGGTATTGTATTGAGAGAGTGAAGGCTTGTAATAAAATCATGAGCAAGTGATTCTTGGTGGACGTAGCCCAAATTGGGTGAACCACGTTAAATCTTGTCTCTCTGTGTTGTGTTATTTATTTTGCACTTTTATTTGAGATCTGTAATATTTTATGCATATTAGTTTCTACTATTGCGATTTTGTAAGGGATTATTCCGCATATTTTATCTCTTATTTCCTAACAATTGGTATCAGAGCCTGGTTTGGTTTGCTGAAGTGTTGAATTGCAGGGAAAGTTTTATCTTGAGTGGGAGCTATGGTAGATGATGGAAGATCTAGGGTTGATAAATTCAATGGGTAGAATTTCAATCTTTGGAAGATGCTAGATGGAAGATTACCTTTATCAGAAGGATCTTTATACTCCGATGTCTGAGAAGGTGCACAAACCCTCGAGCATGACAAATGCGAAATGAGATTTGTTGGATCGGAAGGCACTTGGAATGATCCGGCTATGTATTGCATCTCAAAGTATTATTTAATGTTTCAAAGGAAATGACTACAAAAGAAGCGATGGATGTATTAGGGAAGTTGTATGAAAAACCCTCTCGCCTCTAATAATATATTTTTAATGAAAAAGTTGTTTAATATGAAGATGTCGAGAATAGTTCAAGTATCAAATCATTAAATGATTTAAGATGCGGTTGTGAATATGCTAGCTTGAGTTCTGATAGAATTTGATGAAGAAGTTAGGGATTTATTAATTCTATGCTCTTTACACGAAAGTTGGAATAGCACTGGTAATGGCGGTAAGCAACTCGGTTCATTAACTCGAAGTTGAAGTTTGAGGATGTTGTAGGGGTGATTCTAAGTGAACAAATGTGAAGAAAAAGCTTTGGGAAACTTCTACTTCAAGGAATGCTTTGACAATGGAAACTAGAGGGAGACCGAAGAATAGAGGAAGCTGTGGAAAATCGAAAGATCGGACAAGGTCAAAATCCAAGAGCAAGATTGTATGTTGGAACTGTGGAAAGTATGGGCATGCAAAGAAAGACTATTGGGAGCTTCGGGACAAGAAGAAACAACAGGAAGAAAAAAATGAGGTAAATGTGGCATCGAGTAATGTATGCTTTAGGATGCTTTGATTATTTCTTTACATAATATTCTTGAATCTTGGGTTTTAGATTCAGGGGCTTCTTTTCATGCTACTCCACATAGGCATTATTTTGTTGATTATGTTCAAGGGATTTTGGGCATGTTTTTCTTGTTGATGATGAGCCTTGCAAAGTATAGTTGGAAAAGGTTACATTCGGGTTAAAATGCGAATGGGAATACATGGCTATTGAAGGATGTCGAGACATGTGCCTACATTAAGGAGAAATTTGATATCGGAGGGACAATTGGGAAGTGATGGTTGATCTTGTGATATTTGAGATGACTCTTGGAAGGTTACCAAGGGTTCTCTCATGGTGGTAAGAGGTAAGAAGGTTGGAACCTTGTATTTATCCACCGATAGTACTAATGATTGTAATCTTGTGGCTTCAGATGCTAGATACAACATTATGACACTATAGGCTCGATCATATGAGCCATAAGGGCATGGACATCATAAAGAATAATTTTCCTGGATATACAGAAATAGGTTTGGAGTTCTGTGAGGACTGCATATATGGGAAACAAAAGTGAGTAAGGTTTCTCAAGGTTGGACCTACAAAGAAAGAGAGTAAGTTAGAGCTGGTGCATTCTGATGTGTGGGGCTAACTCAGGTATCATCTCTTGGGGGTTCAAGTTATTATGTTACTTTTATTGATGATGCAATAAGGAAAGTTTGGGTTTATTGTATTAGAAACAAATCTGATGTATTTGACACTTTTGTTAAATGGAAAGCCTTGGTAGAGAATGAAACAGGTCTTAAGCTAAAATGTCTCAGGTCAGATAATGGAGGGGAGTATTGCAGTAATGAATTTAATGATTATTGTTCTCGAGAATGGATTCCGAGCAAAATACGGTTCCAAAAACTCGTAGCGAGAATGGGGTATCAGAAAGGATGAACAGAACAATAATGGAACGTGCTAGGAGCATGAGGTTACATGCAGGATTGCCTCTTTCTTTTTGGGTAGAAGTGGTGAGCACAGCTATGTACTTGATAAATAGAGGACCCTCAAGTGCCTTGGATGGAAGCATACCTGAGAAGGCTTGGTATGGTAAGAAAGTTGATTAATCATTTCTTAGAGTCTTTGGATGTGAGGTGTTTGTTCATATAGACAAGGATGATAGGACCAAGCTAGAAGCTAAATCAGAAAAATGTACTTTCATTGGTTATGGTGTTGATGACTTTGGATTTAAATATTGGAGTATTAAGGACAAGAAAATCATTCGGTCTAGGGATGTGGTCTTTAATGAGAAAGTCATGTATAAGCAACAGTTGCAGGAAAACAGGGAAGAATCCAAGAAAGAATATGTAGTGGTAGAGGATCTTCCGGATGGGACATTGACCCATGAATCAGTTTAGGAACCGATTCAATAGGAACCATAAACTCCTACAGTGAGGAGGTCATCTAGGGTAAGAAAAGAACCTGAATGTTTTTCTCCTTTTCTTTATTATTTATTACTCACTGATAGTGGAGAGCTAGAGAGCTTTGATGAAGCAATGCATGTAGATGCCAGTAAGAAGTGGGAGCAAGCCATGGATGAGGAGCATAAGTCTCTCATGGAGAACCAGACTTGGGATTTGGTGAAGCTACCAGAAGGCAAAAGAGCATTGCGAAACAAGTTTGTGTATAGAGTTAAAGATGAAGAAGGAGGAAAGAAAAGATATAAGGCCGGTTGGTGGTCAAGGGTTTGCTCGAAACAAGGTATATATTTTGGAGATCTTTTCTCTCCGTAGTAAAAATGACTTGTATTAGAACTATTTTTGGAATAATGGCAGCAAAAGACTTGCACTTAGAACAGTTAGATGTAAAGAGCGCATTTCTCCATGGTGATTTAGAGGAGGAACTATATATGCGACAACCAGAGGGCTATGAGGTCAAAGGTAAAGAGGAGATGGTGTGTAAAGGCGAAGAAGAGCTTGTATGGCTTGAAACAAGCTCCACGTTGATGGTATAAGAAGTTTGATAGCTTCATGATGGAGCAAGGTTATATTAGATGTCATTCTGACCATTACATGTATACAAAGAAATTTGAGGATGGAAGTTATATTATCCTATGTTTGTATGTTGATGACATGTTGGTTGCATGTAAAAACATGCAGGAAATAAGAGTACTCAAGAAACAACTAAGTGAATCCTTTGATACGAATGATTTGGGGGCAGCCAAACAAATCCTTGGTATGAGAATAACTCGAGATAGGAAGGAACGGAAGCTGACTTTATCTCAGGAAGAGTACATTAAGAAGGTATTGGATAGGTTTAACATGCAGGATGCTAAACCGGTTGGGACTCCTTTGGCAGGCCATTTTAAGTTATCAAAGGAGCAGTGTCCCAAGACAGAGCAAGAAAGAAACCAGATGTCCAAGGTACCTTACTCATCAGCGGTTGGCAGTTTGATGTATGCTATGGTGTGCACTAGGCCTGATATTACCCATGCAAAGTGGGAGCTATGAGTAGATTTATGAGTGATCCAGTAAAGAGCATTGGAAAGAAATAAAGTGGATCCTTCGGTATTTGCAAGGGGGACCATGGGGACAATTTTTTGCTACAGTGGATCGACACCGGTTTACGTGGTTATGTAGATTCAGACATGGCTGGAGATGTAGAAAGCAAGAGGAGCACAATAAGTTATATTTACAATGTAGGTGGGACAACAGTGAGTTGAATTTCACGACTACAGAAGCTAGTGGCTTTGTCAACCACAGAGAGAGGTGAGTATGTTCACCACAGAGGCAAACAAAGAGATGATTTGGTTATAATAATTGCTTGAGGAGTTGGGGCATAAGTAGAAGGAATGTAAGCTGCATAGTGATAGTTAGAGTGCTATACACCTAGCTAAGAACTCTGCTTTCCACTCCAAGACGAAGCATATACAGTTGAGATATCACTTCATTAGGACAACTTTGGAGGAAGATAAGTTGAAGTTGGAGAAGATTCATACCAGTCAAGAATCCTGCGGACATGATGACCAAGGTGGTCACAAGGATAAACTAAAGCTATGTTCAGCTTTGGTTGGCCTTCGCGGATGACAGTGAAGGGTTGAGAAGCTTGCTCAGTGGAAATCGGTCTCAAGAGGGAGATTGTTATGTTTGTGGAGCCTATTTTCACCTTCATGTGTTACACTCGGGTATTTTTACAATAGGTCGGGGGTTTAGGGTAAGCCCCAAAGTAAATTTTCATGGGTGGTTTATTAACCCATGGGTAATGGGTAACGTTATGGGCTATTTTTGGGCCCATGATTTTTTCGGTACCCATTGTTTTGATACCCACGGTTTTTGCGCATGATTTTGATACCTACGGTTTTGAATCAAACTACTTAAGCAATTGTTTATTTATATTGTCTTATGCATATGATACATAGATAAGCAAATGTATTGCAGAGATGTGTTTTGAATTCAGTGTGAATTCAGAGAGTTTGTTGAGCATAGCCCAAACGGATCCAGGTATTGTATTGAGAGAGTGGAGGCTTGTAATAAAATCGAGCAAGTGATTCTTGGTGGACGTAGCCCAAATTGGGTAAACCACGTTAAATCTTTTCTCTCTATGTTGTGTTATTTATTCTGAATATTAGTTTCTACTCTGCAGATTGCGATTACATGAGGGATTATTCCACATATTTTATCTCTTATTTCCTAACAATATAAACCCGATAATGCTTCTTAAAAGTTTTAAAGTGTAAATACATTGCTGAAACATCATTATCTATTCAGATCTATAAGAATTTTCAAAGTTGTAAGTTTTGAGTGCAATATTTCCGGCTTATACGGTTATTGCACTAAATTTTTTATCATCATTGAAAAATTTGGGTAGAAGAAGAGCAAATCTTGTAGGATTTACATGAATGCGGTATTGATAGACATTTGATAGGTCTTTCATAGTGTATTTGCACAAACTAAGGTGAAAATCCTTAGTGGCAACCGTGGTGTTTAAATTCTTAATAAATACTAGTGTCTTAACATATATCAAGTAAGATTTGTCGTTAATCTATGCAAAGATGGAAGGAAGAATATATTTCTTCACCAAGGACCCTAGTAGAAGGTTGTTTCAAGAGTGGGAAAGTCTAATTGAGAAGGAAGAAGAATTTGGAAGGTTGTTGGAGGTCAAGCATCAAGAAAAGAGATCTCCATTGGTGAAACTGATCAAAGCATGTGATTGAAGATTGCAATACTTGCTCAAGTGCTTCTGAATCAGGTAGTCTCTTTGTTGAATTGAATTTTCCATCTGGAGAGGGTCCTTCTTTTGTATTTGAAAAATTTGCTTCTCAATCTGCTCCTGTATTTTCTGAATTGGATAGATTTTTCCAAGAAATAGAGCCTTTAGAGGGCATTCATTATGAGAATTACATCCTTGTACCACATAGACTTCTCACTCCTCGTTAGTTTGCATCTCCTCCAAGGTCACCTCCTCAAAATAATATGGCTCAGCCTCCACCCAGACCTCCATTTGTTGTTAATACTTTTGGTCCTATCAATTTTAGAGGTATGGTTGGCTATCCAAATGTTGTGCCACAAGATGTAAGAAATAGATTGCCTAAGTTTCAAGGAAATAATGCAATCACTGGTGATCAAGCACTTGAAGCTCTTTTTAATATGATGGAGGACTTTGAAATAGAATTTGAGGATGTGTACATTAAATTGTTTATACATACTCTATAAGAAGATGCAAGGGGTGGTATAAATCTTTACCGAGATAATTCCATTGATTCTTGGACATAGATGAAGAATTCTTTTAGAATACAGTATGGTGATAAAACAAACCTTAGGTTTCTTTTATCGAGTTTGAAAAAAATTAAGAAGAATCCTAATGAATCGGTGCATGATTTGAATACAAGATTTAATAAAGCATTAAGAATATTGCCTGTTAATTTGAGGCCATGTGATGAACCATGTCTAATAAAGTATTTAGATGTATTTGATAAAAAGTTGCTTACTATTTGAGGGATAAGAACCTTGGAACTTTGAGGCGAGGCCTTTACCATGGCTCGCAAATTGAGAAAACATTAAAGTAGTTGGAAAACTTCCTAAGAGGGATGGTGTTAAAGCTGATCAACCTAGAGAAGCCTCAATCAAGTAAGGATGTGGATCTTGAGGAAGTTGTAAAGACTTTGGCTAGATCTATCAAAGAAATTTCTTACAAGCTAGCTTGTAAGGCGGAGAAGGAATTGAACAAGGTTAGCATAGGAAACAAGGACAAGAAATATTTACAAATCATCCTAGAAATGATCAGAGATCTGATGATAGAGGTAAAATACCCATGAGAGCTAGACAACCCCAAGCTAGGGAAAATAGAGTAGTGCCTGATCCTCTAAATGCCAGAGTTGTTGTTGTTGAAGAGATAAATGAAATTGATTAGTGTGACAAATGTTTCTTACCCCACCTGCCATGTGAAGTAGATCAACAAGTTGAAGAAGCTGATGATGATGATGCATGCATGGTGGACTGCTCTACAAGCTCACAGCAAGGAGCAACTTCAACTGAAGTAATAAGTGTAAGAACTACTGCAAGTTTTTGGGACTGCATTCACCGAGTACCTCTTCTTCTTCCCTATCATACTTTATAAATAGATATGGTACAAGATTTTGAACTTCCTAATAATGATTTTGAGTACCTAAGAGCTCTAATGATTAAGAAGTATGATGGAGGAATCCCATCAGAAGAGGATAGACAACTGTTAATGAATGTTGTTGTTGCCAAGAAAAAGAGTATAACACAAGAAGTAAAGTTGTCAAAGGGGCAGGGCCTCAAGCCAAACCAAAAACCCCAGTTCTCACCAATGTCCCAAAAGAAACTCCAAAGAAAGATGCATATGGAAAAGGCCTTGTTGTCTCAAGTAGAACTGGTGTTCCCACCCATGCCCAAAATGTGAAAAATCTTGTGTCATCCGATGAGTTTTTCAATCTTTCTCCAAATGCTGATTTTCCCAAATACATTCCTTATGACATTGCCCAAGTCTTGAGTCAGATCAAGATTTCTTTTCCAATTATTGAACTGCTTAGGATTTCTGAGCACAAGAAGAGGGATTTTGAGTATTTGGGATTGGAAGAAGATAGGAGTGCCCACGGCAGAAATATAAATAATGTAAACAGTCCTCCTCCAACTATTACAGGCCTAGAAAAACCACCAAAGCATTGGAGGAGATAGGTGAACCACGAAGTTTACTTGGGAACATCTTTGGTTGATTCTCAATTCAATGTTGATCCATTTTTTTCAACGATGATTATTAAGGACAAACTGTTGCACAATTGTATGTTTGATTCTAGAGCATCATGTAATGTTATACCTCTTGAGGTCATGAATGAATTGAACATTAAAGTGATAACAAATTATGGCGGTGCAATGCATGATGGATTCTAGAGAGGTGCTAATTGTAAGATGTGTAAAAGGTTTGGTGGTACAACTTGCAACTTATCTGTGTAAGAACTTGAAACTTGATGTTGTTATTGTTGATTTCCCTGCCAAATGGGGCATGTTATTATCAAGAAAGTGGGCTACAAGTGTTGGTGGAAGTGTTCAAATGGATATGTATTTTTCCACCATTCCAATTGAAGGTAGCCTTGTAAAGTTGTATGGAGAGAAGAAGATGTTACACCTCATTGAAGATCCCAATAATGCTTCTTATGAAGTGTTGCATGCTGATGTAGATGCTTTGATAACTTCTTTGGATTTGCTTTGATGACAAAGAGCATAAGATTGATCAATGTAAATTTCTTGAACAAGTAGGTTTTCCTTGGACCTTATTATTTGATGGAGCTTGTTCCAAGTTTGGAAATGGTGCTGGTATTGTTCTGATTTCTCTAGGCCATGAAGAGTTTGTTTTTTCTTTCAAACTCAACTTTGAATGCACTAAAAACTTTGCTCAATATGAAGCATTATTATTAGGTTTGAGAATTGCATGGAAATATGGTGTAAAGGATATCATTGTCAAAGGAGATTCAAAATTGATTGTCAAGCAGATTAGAAAACTGTATGCTACTAAAAATTAGATAATGAAACAATACAAGCATGTAGTTTGGGATTTGATTGAAATATTTGAGTCATTTAATATTGTGCACCATGATAGTAAGTTTAATGTTGTTGCGAGAAAAGTTAGCAAAGTGCTCGGATCGATTTGGAAATTATACAGTATCTCCATTTTGTGAGTATGATGTTGAAATACTAACAAGGCCATTTGTCCCTGACAACGTTAAAAATTGGCAAGTGTTCGATGATGATGCCCAGGTGAAATGGTTTCTGCAGAACCAAGGTGAGTTTGCTAACCAAAATATAGATTGGGAACCAATGGTGTGTGTTGCTAAAGGAAAGGAAACTTTATTTGGAAAAGACATCATCTAGTTGAAGACAAACACGATTCCTAGAGGTTTGGTGGCACTTGAATCAAAATTTGATAATGTTGATTGCATTATTAACAGAAGTATGTTGGTTTCAAGAGATGTGGAAGAGCACGACCTGGGCACAAAGGAAAAACCACATAAAATATGGTTAGGAAGCAATCTGAGCAAGGAAGAGAAGCAGTCCTATGTTCAATTGTTGAAGAAATATCAAGAATTTGCCTAGCTTGGTCTTACTCTGAGTTGAAGGCATACAGGAAGATTTGTTCCAACATGAAATTCCTCTTGAATCTAATGCCAAGACTTTTAGGAAAAAACAAAGGCTGATCAATCTACTCCTTTCTTTAAAGATGCAAGAAGAATTGAAGAAGTTGAGGGATGGAGGGATCATTCAGCCCACAAGGTACTCATCTTGGGTTGCAAATTTAGTACATGTCAAGAAAAAGAATGGTGATATAAGGTTGTGCGTAGACTTTAGGAACCTAAATAAAGCATCATTGAAAGATAATTACCCTCTGCCAAACATGGAGAATATGCTACAATTGCTAACTGGTTCTGAATTGTTATCGACTTTGGATGGTTTATCTCACTATAATCAAGTTGTTGTGAAGGATTCAGAAAGAATAAATACTACCTTTACCACTCCTTGGGGAACTTATGTCTATGTTAGGATGCCTTTTGGCTTAATGAATGCTAGAGAAACTTTCCAAAGAGAAATAGATGTAGTGTTTGCTGGTTATATTAATGATTTCATTGTTGTTTATCAAGATGATGTAACTGTGTTTTCCAAAAAAATAAATGATCACTTGCAACACTTGGAGAGAATATTGTTAAGGTGTAGAGAGTATGGCATATCATTGAATCCTAAGAAGTGCCATTTTGGAGTGTAAAAGGAAAAGCTGCTTGGTCACATTGTATCAAAGGAAGGGGTCATGATTGATCCCAAGAGAGTGGAAGCCATCAGCAAGGTTCCAATTCCAAGAACTAAGAAGGGAGTTCAATCCTTCTTTGGACAAATAAACTTTATTAGAAGATTTGTGTCTAAATTTGTTGAGCTGACCATCCCCATTACTAGCATGTTGAAGAAGGACCAAGTTATCAAATGGGAAGAAGCTTCCATTCAAGCTTTCAATGGGATCAAAGAAGCATTAAAGCATGCCCTTGTTTTGGAAGCTCTAAATTACAAGAATCATTTTCAAATGTTTTCTTTTGCTTCAGAAAACACCATTGCATATGTCTTGTTGCAGAAGGATGATGAAGGGGCTGAGAGACCAATTGCCTTTTTCAGTAAGGCATTGCAAGGAGTTGAGTTAAAGTACACCATCATGGAGAAGCAAGCATTTTCCTTGGTGAAAGTAACAAAGGTTTTTAGACCTTACATCTTGAGCTCTAAAGTTGTTGCTTTTTTCCCCCATAACATGGTGAAAATTATCTTATCGAGAGATGGAGGTATCAAGCAAAAGATGCAAATGGGTAAACAAGTTGTAGGAATATGACATGGATATCCAAACCATGAAATTGATAAGAGGTTTGGGCCTAGTTAATCTTATGGCTGAGAGCAACTTGCAAACTATTGAGGTGAATGAAGGAGGAGAAAGGGTGGATGTCCTTGAAAATTTGATAAGCTCTGAATGGTATGAAGATATAATATTTTATCTCATACATCTATGCTGCCCTGAACATTTTAGTAAAAATAAGAAAAGAGCTCTTAAGTTAGCCTCCCAAAAATATGCCATTATTGATTTTGAGTTAGCTTGGAAGAACCCCAAGGGAGTGCTCTTGAGATGCATTACTGAAGATGAGGCCCCCAAAATAATTGTTGATCTCCATGGAGGAGTTTGTGGGGGCATTTTCTTTGGAAGAGTTACAACACATAAAATCTTGAGGGTTGGTTATTGGTGGCCAACTCTCTTCAAACATACAACTCTATTGGTTAGGAAATGTGAAAGTTGCCAGTGTTTTTCTGGAAGAATGAAAGCTTCAGGTTCCCTTCCTTTGCAGCCTGTGTCAATTGAAGCCCCATTTAAGCAATGGGGAATGGATTTCATTGGTGAAATTTCTGATCCTTCTAGTCTTTGGTCATAAATAGATTCTTATAGACATTGATTATTTCACTAAGTGGGTTGAAGCAATCCCCACCAAGAAAGCAACACACCAATTTATCATGGACTTCATGCTGAATCAAATCATATGCAGATTTGGAGTGCCGATTAAGATTGTTTTTATAATACCATGAATTTGAGCCAAACCTTTGGTAAGATGTGCAAAGGGTATGGAATCAATTTGACATATGCTTCTAACTACAATCCCAAGGAAATGGAAAATTTGAGTCCAACAATAAAAAATTATTGAAGATCATTAGAAGAAACTTGGAGCTGGACAAAAGAAGTGGGGTGAGCAACTGAAGTTTGATGTTAGGGTGACATAATCACTATCAAAATAGCTACTGGTAAAAGCCCATTTGAGTTGGTATATGGAACTCAAGCTTTGCTGCCCCTTCATTTACAATTGTCTTCATTTTAGTTTGTTTAACAAATTGAAGATCAAGAAGTTAGTCCATATGATGCTCGAATCAATCAGATTATTGAGTTAGATGAAGAAAGAAGGGCATCCCATCAGTGGCATGTGAAGTTTAGAGAAAAGTTGAAGAAGTTATTTGACAAGAAGGTGACTCTAAGAGCTTTCAACATTGGGGATATTGTGCTATTATGGGATAGCATGCATGAAGATAAGGGAAAGCATGGTAAATTTGATGCATTATGGATGGGCCCTTATTCAATTGACATTTGAATTGGTGAAAATACCTTCTTCCTAAAAGACTTAGATGGGGAACTGCTTGAATTGCTTGTTAATGGCAGGCATTTGAAACATTTCCTTGATTGATTTCTCAGAATCAAGGTATACTCCATTGTATAGTGTATAGTCTTTTGGTTTCTTTCTGCTTTCGTGTTTTTCTATTTTTGTTTGTCCTGGTCCTTGGTGGCCATTTTGTTGGTTTCTCGGTTTGTCCTTGGGGGAGTTGGTTATTATTGTTTTGCTCTGCAAGCTTATTCTTTGACTCTATTTCCCAATGGTTTGTTTTTGGCACTTGGTCTGCTATTTGTTCTTATGGCACTCACAGGGAGTGCCCATCCTGAGTCGGAGCCGATGTTGGTGTTTAATTTTATTTTGCCCCATTTTTCCTTGAAATTCTTCAATTTGCGGACCCTTTCGTCTTTTCTGTCTCCTGTATTGATGCATGAAAACTTGTCCTCCATTTGGTTGCCATGATCAGTCCCTTCCTTGGTCGAGGATCACTTAAAGTCTAGAATTTGTTTTTTTGTTCCTCTATCCATGTGAAAAGAATCTGTAACTTGGGTGAAAACTTGGGTTTTTTCCTTCCTTCTATTTTCCACAGTCACGTTTTGTTGTCCCTATCATTTTTGTCCCAAATATATGTGGAAACATGATTAGATGTGGCTTGGAGGATCACATTTGGGCCTTATATAATTTCCAAACTCTCTGTCGTGAAGAAGGATTCATTTTTGGCACAAATGGTGATTTTCCTGTATTTTACGGTTTGACGGGTGTATTTTTCCTAGTCAAATTTATATCTCAAAGCATCTGTGGAAACGTGGCCCTTTCTGGTTGGATGCGGCTCGGTGGGGCACTTTAAAACTCTAAGGCTCGCTTCAAACTCAAAACTTGTCCATGTGGAGGGTCAACGCCCATCTAAAAATTCACGTTTTGGTTTGGCCTTGGAGTTGCGTCGGGAGACACATGGAGGTTTCCGCTGCCTTGCCTAGACTTAGACATTTTCATACGACCGGTGTAGCTTTGGCGAATCATGGACACGTGGAGGGTTTGTGCTCATTTGAGGATCCACCTCAGGGTCCCACCTTAACAATTGTGATAGGGAGACACGTGTAGGCTTCTGTCACCGCGCTCTATACCGAAACTTTTAAAAGAAATTTTCCAAGGCACTTGGGACACATGGAGGGACCGCGCTTGTTTGGGGACCAGCCCCTAAATTTTATTTTGAAGAAGTACCAAGAGGACACTTGGAGGTTTCTCGCTCACTCTACCCTTGCTTGGACTTTTTAATGGCTAAGGAAAACTGTCTTGGACCCTAGACACATGGCACCTTCCACTGATCCTTCAACTTTTTTAACAACTCTACAGGGACTGAGACACGTGGTGAGCCCGCGCTTGTTTGGGGTCTCCACTTTTGGGACCATCTCAAAGTGTGCCATTGAGACACATGGAGGCTTTCACTTTGGCTCCTTTTTTGAGACTTTTCAAAGACCAAAAGGTGTTTTTCTTGGGCCCAGGGCACGTAGAAGGCACACGCTTGTTTGGAAACTTGCCCCTATACTTCTCCTTTACAGTTGTGCCAAGGAAACACGTGGACAACTATCATATAAAGTAGATAAGAGGAAGAATCAACGGTTGTTGTGCATTTCACCTATTTTTCGCCATTTTTGCTCCAAGACTCCTGGAGATGTGAATACGCACTATTTTTCATCATTTTTGATGAAATTCCTTGTCGTTTTTGTCTGCAAAGTGCCATTGAATGGATTTATAACTTAATTTGTGACTCAAGAATTATTAAGGTCGATATTTTGAAGTTGGAATTGCTCGGGCACTTGTAAAAATGTGAATTACCAGAGAAGATGGATGCGGGGTAGAGTTACAGAGGAAAGAGAAGGAAAAGGATGAAATGATGGAGGTTACAGGTGCAAAGGATGAAAAAGGTGTTGCCTCAAGGGTGAAAAGGATTACTGTTAGATCCATCTGTATAGAACCTCGGAAAATGATTAAAATGGGGATTTCTCACATGACAAAATTAGAATGATTAGAAGGATTGCCAAAAAGTTATGGCATGGCATCCTAGTCATTAGTCAAGGGCTTGAGAAACATGATCAATTCATAATTGGTCCACCTAGCAACTTTCGGATGTGAATTTGTTAAACATCGCTTTCTAAGGAAAATTGGTAACAAGCAAAGGTCCCTCGAATATTCTTATTTTGGGGGAAATTTGGGATGAGTGAGCGAGTTAAATGTATAAATGCAATGAGAATACTCTTACAAATGGTCGGGGGTTGAATTCTTAAGAGAAAATTTGAGAGAGCCCGTCTTCCTGAGAGACCAATCCGAGATACCTAGTTAATTTCTTCTGTGTTAGATTTTATATCATGTCAAGTTGGTTGCAGATGTATAGCCATTGATGAAGCACTGAGATTTCTCTGGAATATTTCCCCTACTGATGAATCTAAGCAATTTTGAAATTAATTTGTGTTCAATCTCTAGCAATTTGTGTCTGCTTTGTTTCAGAATGTCTACAAATGGTTTCTTTTGTTCTATTGCAATATTACATTGAAATATTTGTGAAATCACACAGGATCTCGTCCCTGTGATAGTTTAGTGGCATTTACAATTTCATTTCAAGAAGAGCCTTCATCCTGTGATGAGATAAACAAATTTAAAATCACTCCATTGTCATTTGTTGATAAATATTGTCTGTAAGTCTTTGGGTGTACCTTAGGCATGATTGATTAGAGATTTTGGTGTTTAATTGAGTCTTTTAACTCAAGCCTTCATGCTAGATTCTCAAAGATTGTGTGAAAACATGTTGATCTAGGCCTCCATTGAAGCACACCTTCTGGTTGAAGGAATATCTTAGCTATTCTCGAAGCTTTTTGTCATTTAGCTTTCCAATTATTGTGAAGTCTCTCAAAGATCTAGTATAATCAACTTTATCCTACTTAATCTCCCACCAAAATTATTCAAAAACCATGAATCCATCTGAACTACCCCTGTTTGCCCTGTATATCAACAAAGGAACAAAATCTATTTACTAAAATATGTAGAACAATCAGGATCCCATAATGTCTTCAGTAACCTTAGCCTTGTTTTGAAAGTATCTCCATCTTTTAAAAGTGACAACTCTTGAGAGTTAAATTATGGAGTATTGATCATACTTTCCCAAGGTTTTCTTCATAATTTTTTTGCAAAAGAAGGATATCTCCATCTCCTTCATCAAACATAGGTTACACTAAGGGTCCTCTCACCCTGGTCGAAAGGCATGACCTAAAGCAACGAGGATACGTCAAATCCTCTTGAAGGTGCTATCCATCTCTCTAAAAATCTGAATGACAAAGGGCCAATTAGATCTCATCCTCGGCTACAAAATGACATACATCATGATCTATCTTTCTCTAAGCTCCGTGCCAAATCTGTGATGTTGTTCAGCTTGAAAAGGAGAACGGATTTGGATACCAACATAGTGTAACACTCGGTTGTAAGTTCACTCTTCAGGTTTGCTAAGGTCGATTTGAATCCCCATTATACATCATCTTTATTAGGTTTGATGTGGTTTATGGGCATGTGTATGTAGATATCTATTTTTCAAGATACATGTACAACTTGTGACATTATAGTGAAATAAGAGAGATAAAGAGATATAAACAATGAAGCTCCTCCAACCCAGAAAAGACTAGAACCCGAGCATATGAGTGGACACAAGTGCCGGTCAAGTCACTAACACCCGAGACACTCTTGTACTCCTATCTGTGTTATGTGACAAAATTCCCCCAAAGGAAATGAAATGAAAATAATTACTCTAAAGTTATTTTCAAAGGTTGACTTCTAAAGAAGAAGAAATATATATTAAAGACCCGTTTAAAATAGACTGGGGAGCTATGTACATGGAATCCCCTTTATAAGATGGGGATGAATAAATATTTAAATGAGTTCTTGAACTCCTTATAAAAAAGAGGGATTAGAATTTATAACTGTAGACCCATTGGTGGTAAATGTAATTACTTGTAAAAAAATTGTAATGAAAGGGTATGTTAGTTACCAAACCACCTGAGGGGAATTATTTAAACCCAAGATGGGGGTGAAAATATATAGAGAAATATAGAGATATTTTTCAAAGTGGCTCAATAATTTTTTTGTTCCAAGTGAAGGCAAGTGGTGGGCATTGGAGAGGGGCATTCTAGAAAGGTGTCCTAACTAGGGTACATAAAGTATAACCCAAGATGGTTCCTGGCCAGGGTAAGAAGATATTTTAATTGATTTAATTCCTCCATATAATGCGGTCATAACTTGAGGTGTCGGATATGGGTTACCAAGTAGGAATTAATTGAGCAGCATAGAGTCCTTCCTATTCCTCTATACAGATAATTATTTAATTTTACAACTATTGTTTTTGTAATGAATTTACATTTTTCACATATTTTATATCTATATTTTGATTTTGTTGAAAGAATTAAAATTCATGTGTAATAAATATCCATTGGATGTTTTATATTTAAAATTATTTTTTAACATGAAATTATTAGTCCGGGAAAAGTCACGTCACAATGGGCGCTTCCATCCATGACATTTACGTGGTTCCAAACCCTCGGTGAGCCTTTGACGAAATTGTTTCCACTCTATTCCAGCATTACTCATCCGAGCACTCCCATTGCACAAATTAGCTAAGTCATCTTCCTTCTATCATTTCCTTGGGGTTTCATATCTTTGAATGCTTGTTTTTTTTATTAATAGTGAAAAAGGGTTAAGGGGACCCTACCCCATACAATAAATAGGAGGAGAAAAGATAGGACATTGAGGAACAATACAAACAAACCTCTACTAGCGGCAACAAGGATCAGAATAACAACAATAAAACAAACAGTGAAACTTCCAAATGACGAACAAACAACCTCAATGAAGCCCCTTCCCTTTGGATCTTAGCTGCATTTTAAGGGGAGATTGTGCCTTTCTTTTTCCGATTTACAACATTCCAACCCTCTTCCATATTTGGGTTTGTATTTTCAATATTATGGATAGGGAGCAAAATCTCATTGTTTGCTCCTTTGTCTCGTGGAACCGAAGCATGGGCCAAAAATTTCCTACACTCTTGATGCTCATTCATCACTTTTGGGTCAACAGAACTCTCAGAAATAGAATCAGAATCACAATTCAATGAATCATTCACAACCAAGTGATTAGAGTTAGAGTTCTTCCACCAGGAACTTCTACCTTTAGCCTTTTTACGAACCAAGAGACAATCTACTGCTAAATGGCCAAGAGAGAAACATGTCCTACATCTGAAGGGAAACCCTTCGTAATCCAAATTTTGTATCCAAGATCTATCTTCCACATTAAGTTCGATAGTAGTAGGGAAGTCCACGAAGTATCCATATCTACCAGGATTCGAGCATAAGTAGTATGCTCAAAATCATTGGTTTTAGGATCAATAACTAGACATTTCCCTAAAGTGTTGCCAATGGCTATTAAACAGTTCTCCGACCATAATTGGAGTGACAAGTAAGGAAGACGAATCCACACCGGTTTAACTTGGAAAGAGTTAGAAACCAGATTAAACGAGGGAAACCAGGGTTTCATCAAAAGAAAATGAGAATCAAATTCCCAAACTTTTCTAAAAATCAAATCCCTATCAGAAGCACTGGAAAAAGCAACAATGAAGAAGCCACATGCACTAGGAAAGATATCCAACCTACCAGCCATGCAGGGACCCCAATGACTTGAAATCTAGGCATGAAGCACAGGTAAACCTGGACAAAAGTTGTTAAATCTGTAGATCAGACCATTTTGTTTGAATTCCTCTTCCGATTGAATCACTTCTTCCCTAAAACACACAGATGGGGTTGATTTTGCACAAGCCATAGGCTTCTTCCTTTTTTCATCATGCAGCACCCTGCTCATATTTCCTCCGCCCCTTACCACATCCTTAAAAGAAATTGGATCAAGGGATTTATTAATCTGCAGACTAGTTTGACACTCAGAATGTAAAGGCACACCTCCAAAGCATCGAGAAAAAAGCTCATACACTTGTTGTGCTTCCACAAACAGGGGCCCCCGATACATGAACCGAGACACTATGTTTCGATAATCCAAAAGCATAGCTGCACTTGATCAACCTACGAACCTAGACTAGAGACATCGGTTTAAATGGGACAAGAAACACTAACTCCCTTGCCAATCGGGATTCCACCACGTAGAAGAGATTGTTATGTTTGTGGAGCCTATTTTCATGTTAGAGTGTGGTGCACCTTCTATGTGTTACACTCGGGTATTTTTACAGTGGGTTAGAGGGTTGGGCGAAGCCCCCGAAGCAAATTTTCATGGGTGGTTTATTAACCCATGGGTAATGGGTAACCATTATGGGCTGTTTTTGGGCCCATGGTTTTTGGTACCCATTGTTTTGTAAAACCACCTCTTCAGCTACCCATAGGTTTATGGGATGGTTTTGTTTTTTGCCCATTGTTTGATACCCACGGTTTTGTAAAAATGCTTAAGCAATTGTCTATTTATATGGTCTTATGAATATGATAGATATACAAGCAAATGTATTGTAGATGTGTTTTGAATTCGGGTGTGAATTCTGTAGAGTTTGTTGAACATAGCTCCAAATGAATATGGGCATTGTATTAAGAGAGTGGAGGCTTGTAATAAAATCGAGCAAGTGATTCTTGATGGACGTAGCCCAAATTGGGTGAACCATGTTAAATCTTGTCTCTCTCGTGTTGTGTTATTTATTTTACACTTTTATTTGAGATCTATAATATTTTCTACATATTAGTTTCTACTGTTGTAATTCTGTAAGGGATTATGCCACATATTTTATCTCTTATTTCCTAACAAGAGAGGCATCATACCCCGAGCACCCATCGCATGGAGTAGAGTCCCTAATACCACCGATCGAAGGAGAAACACCCCGCCCCTGCCAAAACCAGATCCAACAAAAATAGAGGTAAATGCATCAGTCTTCCTGTGGCTACCCCCACTAATGCCATTGCGAATCCTGTTCTCATGCGCGCCACTAACCCTATCATCACCATGGGATTTAGGGTTCTAGGAATTTTACTGAGAACTCATATCAAACACTATATCAAACAATATATGGGATTCTTACTATTTTTCATAAGGCCATCTACACGCCTTTTGTATCAATAGCTTCCTATATGGGAATGCTTGTTGTTTGTCCATTATTGTATATATTTACCTAAATATCATTGGTTTGATAATGTTACTACGAAATTAGATTTTACTCAATTTAGATTAAATCATTGGTGAACCTATACACTCGAACCACCACTGCCTTGTTTGAATGGCTTAGACTTATGAAACTATTGACTAATTTTGCCCCAGGAAAAAATAGCCAACTTGGGCCCACATTGGGCTAGAGCAAACAAGAATGGGTAATATTTGGAAAAATTCAAAATCCTCCATTTTCAACCTCTATCAAGCCCCGTGCACAAGAAAATTGTAAAAATCCAAAAGGTTGGGCTTCGAGGATGAAAAATTTCTATTTGGGCCTTCATGGCCCAGAGCAAAAAAGAGCTCGGCGAGTTGGGTCATGATAGAGTTGGGTTAAGCTAGGAGTTGTATGAGAGCTGAGCTCTAGAGAATTCAATGAGGCCAAGTATCTCGTTTTGGTGATCTTAGTGTAGTAGCAACATGATAAGAGGTAGGGGAAATCTCAACAAAGGTTGTTGTAGTGTAATACACCATGGGAGCACATGGGAGGTGGAGAGAAACTCACAATGGGCTCGACCTACAAGTATACAAAAACACCTCATAGGAGAGAGTTTTGACGTGAAGGCCAACTCGGCCAGTTGATTGATCAAATTACCAGGAAAAAAAACCAACTCAATCAGTGACAAAGATTCAAGCCAAAGCCACTCGATATTTTCATGCAATGAGAAAGTCACAGTAAGAGATGTAGGGAACCAAGCTCAAAGGGAGTTTGGGCCAGGTGCAAATAGAAAACTTTCAGTGGTGAGTCCAGGGAAGTTGTACACGGGAAGATGAAGGCCACCATGTTAGAATCTCGAGACATTCACCACACATCTCGTTGGAAATGAAACACGTGAGATCCAATGTGAAGACCATTTCGGCCAAGAAAGCTCAATTAGGGCGGTGAAAGCAAACCGAGATACGTGAAGGGCTCAACGAGCCAATACATGAGACAACCAAGTGTTCATAGGGCCCAAGCTAAAAAAACGGTGATATAAAATGAAAGGGTCGTGGATAACATGTAGAATGAGCTAGATCATTCGGTCGATAGGATGGAAAAATACGAGAAAAGGATACGAGCTCGAACATTAAGCCACTGATCTACAAAATGACCTTATCAAGCCTTGGGATGAAGCAATTTGAGCAAGAAATGGGGAGAGTTTAAAGGTCGTGGGTGAGTTGGCCATTGAGAGGGCTCGGTTTGGCTTCAAGTGGTTTTCAGAGGAATGTTTCGAGATTGAGATGCGGAGAATTCTGAAATGGATGTGTGGAGATCTCCAAAGGTGTGTAAACACGAACCCTAAAATCAGAATAACATCATGATTTGGGCGACCTTCGAGTTCGGAGTCAACTCCATTTCAAGGTCAAATTGGGGGTCCCTTTTAGGCTCGTAGTCTGGAAAAGTTTGAAGCATAGGGGACGAAACGTCAAAAGCTGAATAAACCTGAAACCTGAAATTTCAAGAGTCAACAAGCTAACACCGGTCAACATTGGCTCATTTAGGAGTTTCGGGAGAAATGCTTTCAGCGGTCTTTTAGCTATGTAAAACAACATAAAAGGTCCGAAACTCGAATGGGAAAAATCCAAAGAGCATAGTGGCTTGGGGATCGTGCCACGTAGAGCTCGCTCAACATTCGGTGAGTGTGCACATGTCATTCATTGACAATGTGGAAAAGGGAGGACCGAGTCGGCCAAATTTTCCAGTGAAGAGGTTTGATCACTAGGACACGAGGCACTTTAACCAATTAGGAAGAAATTACAAAGCCATAATTTTCAAGGAAGACCTTGAAGCAAAAAATGCGAGCCACGATCGGAGGTTGGCCACATGGAAAGAAACACGAGTTGTTGGGATAAGAACATATATGCAAAGTGATTTGAGGAAATAAACTTGCTCGAATAAGAGGTGTGGACCATGTAAAAGGTAACTCTCCTTCAATCGCATTTGAGTAGCTCAAGAGCTAAGTCACCATGCAATGCACAATAAAGACATGAAAGCCCTCCTTCACTCAAACTATCTTATTTTGAGCTAGGGGTATCGAGAATGACACAAAATTAAAGTCATTGGAAATCGAGAAGGATGCCCTTACAATGGAGGCATAACGAGTTGTAAAAATGGATTTTCGGAGGTTTTTAAACCTTGAAATTATAGGTTTTGCCATACTCTAAAATTGGATATCTTGAGCTCCCAATGTTTGATTCTCACAACTTTATAGTCATTGGAAAGGTGATTTTGGGATCTGTAGCATGGGAACATCACTTTTGGATTTCGGGGTTTTGAACCTCCAAAAATGGAAAGCATTGAAGTGGAAGGTGAGAGCCAATAATGGAGGTAGGTAGAAAGTAGTGGTCATCATGAGTCCATAAGGCCTAGACTAGAGATGAGGTGTAGTCAATTCCTTAAAGCACAAGACAACCATTAATGAAAGCATATATTTTAAAAATTTGAAGGCACTCATTATAGGATTAAACAATGATTTTTAGGAAGATTTTGGGTAAATTCGAGATTTAGTTTTCTCTCTCATCTCCTTCAAATCTTCTACTATAAATTTTAATGAGGGGTATTGTTCTAATGTTGGATAATTCTTCTTTACACCCTCCCTTATTATCTTATTTTAAAGTGATTTTGTGGAGTTTAGATCTCCCATTCAAATTGTAATGAAAATTTTCCCCCTTAGCCATTGTAATGCACTATATCAAATATGTGGAGCAATAATATAAGTTTGTGGATGAATTTCAACCCTCTCTTGTGTTCATTGCATTCTCCTAATCTTTCATTGCAATCTTAGTTATCTATGCATGTTAGATTGTGTTACATGTTTTGATGGTTTGTGTTTAATGGTGAATGGATTTGTGATAAGAAACTGATCTGTGTTGATGTTCATCCTCTTCAGTCTTGTTCATTTTCATTCCTATGTAAGGAAAATTATTCAGCATTCCTTTTGGTGCATCACCCCCAGTAGAATTAGGTTTTCCTTTTCTTGCATCCTTCTTCCTCGTCTCCTTGAAATTTTAGAGTAGGGTTTAGATTATTTTCTTAAGATGGTGAGTGGTGATAGATATAGGAATAGGAAGCCGACCTTTCTCTGGAGAGCTTTCCCAATTGCAAAGTCCCACACTTTGGGAAAAACTCCATGTTATGCAATCACACTGACTGTCTCAATCCTTCGAATTGCAAACAATCAGGGGTGCTGTGATTATGCATCAATAGTTTTGGCACACTCAGTGGGATATAGAAGTCTTTTCCACAATATTTGAAGGCATTTTCATCATTTTCAGACTTAGAAATTGCAAGTTCTTTAATTTCAGACTTTTCACCTCTCAGGATGAACTCCAAAATCAATTTTCAAGGGCTTAACTTGCTCAAAATAATTCCAAATTTCACCAGCTGATAGATTGGGACCTAAAATTCAAAAGGGTATTTTTAGATTTTGAAATTTTGACTTTCAAAATTTTGGGGTTTTTCTCAATTTCGGGATTTTGGACCTTCCGTGATTTAGGGATTTCGAGGTTTTGATTTGAAGTCCATCAATTTCAAACCTTTTGAATTTCAGAGTTCGGAAGTATCCTACTTTTAGATTTTGGGGTTTCCTCAATTTCAGACTTTCGGGGGTTTTCAATTTCAGAGATCTTTTCATTTTAGGATTTTGGGGTATCAATTCAAAACAATCTTCAACCTCCAAAAAATTAGCTTTCAAGCCCTTCAAATTTCATTTTTATTCTATCAAGTTTGGTGTGTGGCTTGGCAAAATCTAACCTTTTGGGGTTCATCTCCTAACACATCTAGTGACTCCAAAGGGAATAGAACTCAGTGATGGTGTAGTAGCACATGTTGTCCAAGTATATGAGAAGGATCCAAACTCATTCACAAGCAAGAGAGGAAGGTAATTTTGAGTACTTGAAATTATCTCCATGCAGAGGTACAAGAGGAAGAATACCACAAAGATCATCATCTCCTCCAAGTAGAGCATTATCTACACCTCCACCCAGCAGACCCTTCCTTCAAATAAGCAGGGTTATTAAGCCAATCATAATGGCACATCTACAATAAGCTGTTAGGAAATATATCTTAGTGCTCCATTTCTATGTATGGGTGAATAATAATTACATGTGTAATTATTATTATGGTAAATAAGTGAAAGTGCATTTACTATGTAAATGTAAATAGTAAATGTAAAATGTGGTTAGTATGTGGTAAGTAAGTTAGAATAATAAAACAATTAGTATTGTTTTATTATTATATTGGTGAGAGGTTGAAACCATACGGGTGTATGGTTGTATATGAAAACAAATGTTGTTGTGAGGATTGTTATTATACATCTCCTATATAATGGAGTGTAATGAAATAGTGAAGTAATTAAAATATAATATAGAGTTGTTTTCAATTATTGTCTGTGTAGCTATTTCATGGATTCTTTGTATTAGATCAGAGTAATTTTTACATTTGGTACAGAAGGTGAGTTAAATCTATCTCGAAGAATATCTTGTAACTTTTTTTTCGTGATGCGGGTTTCTCAAAATTTTATCGTGGAGCGATATGTTATACTGAGAAGCTCTGATAGAAATTTCGGTAAAACCCGGTTTGTAGTTTGGGAGAAACGTGCAATTTAATATACTGACACATTGATCACTACTATTTTTTTGAAGAAATCAGAGAATCAAAGGTAATTCAAATCTACATTCAATTTTTTTAGATATTTAGATTCAATAAAATGGATACACCATTATATAAATTTAATGCGTTGAACTTCCATACATGGAGAGTAAAAATCCAGATGCGTTAATGAGTAAAAACCTATGGAGGATAGTAGATGGAAAAGAAAAAGCACCTACAGATGTAAGTAAAATTGTAGAATGGGAAACTAGAGATGAACAAATAACAGATGAAATTGACTATAACTATGAAGAATTTCTATACTAAGGGAAGTTCTTGGAGGAAGGAGGCACATGAGGTTGGAGGTCATTCAGCGACCTCTCATCAATCACCAACAACGGGGCCATATCAACTATGGTGATTATTTTTTATACAGTGTGTTCCTATTGTTTCTTTGTATTTCTGGTAGAGTGTTTGGTTGCAGTGTTCCTATTTTGGTTTTGCGTTAGAATAAAGGAAATTTCACATTGAGGGGGGAACATGATCTCAATGTTCCATTTCTAGTTTTTTACATTTCCGATATTTTCTATATATGAGCAGCAAATTTCAACAGAATTTCCTATGTTATTCCCTGCAGTGAGATGTGATGAGGGCTAAGAATAGTACTTGGCATATCATGATGTGGTTGTAGGTAAACCATTTGAAAACCTTAATTTTTGGTTTGTGGTACACCACTTGTAAAACCACCATTTTCGGTTGTTGGTAAACCCTATGCAAAACCATCACCCTTACGGTTTTGTGGTAAACCGGTTGAAGAAAACCATCATTTTGGTTTATGGTCAACCTGTGAAAAACCATCTATTAGGTTTATGATCATCTTATAAAATCATCAGATCATGAAAGTAAGTGCAAGTCAAAGGCAAGTTTTCCCCATGTTCGCACTAAGGGGAGAGTGTTAGGAAATATATCTTAGTGCTCCATTTCTATGTATGGGTGAATAATAATTACATGTGTAATTATTATTATGGTAAATAAGTGAAAGTGCATTTACTATGTAAATGTAAATAGTAAATGTAAAATGTGGTTAGTATGTGGTAAGTAAGTTAGAATAATAAAACAATTAGTATTTTTTTATTATTATATTGGTGAGAGATTGAAACCATATGGGTGTATGGTGTATATGAAAACAAATGTTGTTGTGAGGATTGTTATTATACATCTCCTATATAATGGAGTATAATGAAATAGTGAATTAATTAAAATATAATATAGAGTTATTTTCAATTATTATGCGTGTAGCTATTTCATGGATTCTTTGTATTAGATCGAGTAATTTTTACAATAACAAGCAAGGTCCACTGAATCCTTATGTTCACTTTATAGGAAGCAACCCATTGACACTTAATGCTCAAAACCCTATCCTGGTGGTGGCACTAAAAACATCCCTTATTTCACTGGTGAGAATCACACAACTCTTGTTGATCATATAAAAGATATTGCAAACATCTGCACTATTCATGAAATAAATGAAGTAGATGTTGCAGTCAAGTTACTAGCTTCCTCATTCAAAGGCAAGGTGTTGCAATGGTTTAGGAGCTTGACAGTGGGATCCATCCAAAATTGGGATCTAGATATGCATAGTCCTCTATAATCAGTTCGGAGAAAAAGGAGACAATTTTTCCTTGTTGGAACAATTAACAACCATCAAGAGGGATCCTAATGAGCAGATGATGGATTTCAATTTCGATTCCAGTGATCATGGGACCAGATTCCATTTTCTGTGAGGCCGGCAATAGAAGGTGTATTCCTTTACTTTTTAAAGGATCTAAATTCAGATATAGTAATGATGATCTAGTCCATGGGAGGAATAACTTTGTCAGGTGCCTATGACATAGCTATCGAGAGAAAAAAATACCTCATTCAAGCTAGCAAGTTAGCACCTAAGGCCACCAATGCATCTATATCCGAGAAATGGTTACCCCTATGACTAGTTAAGCACTGAAATAGCCCCTTTTCTAGCTCTGAGAAATCAAAGCAATAATGAGGCTTCCACTTCTTCAAGTAATCCATTTGAAACCCAAGAACTAATAAGGATTTGCAAGAAATAGAAAAAGGACAACAATAAATGGTCAAGGTGTAGCAAGCTTTCAAGAATGAGCTAGTTGTTATCAAGAGACAAAAAGCTTAGAGTTTTAGGCCTTATCAGCCTCAAGCTCAAGCAAACAGGCCTCTATTCCAATCAAATAGGTCACCAGCTCAAGCTGTAAACTAGAAACAAGGACAACCACAAGCTAACAATAAATTATGACCATATGATCCAAATGCGGCCTCGACATCAAGAGCCTTGGTTCCAACTCAAAATAACATTTCTCAAGAATATGAATGGTGTTATCCTTGTAGTCAACCACATAACCAATCTACTTGTTTCAATGGTGCAGTAAATCAAGCCTTGATGGTTCAAACCATTGGTGTGTCTCAAGAGTCAACTGAAGAAGAATATCAACAACAAGAAAGTCAACAGGAAGCCCCTCAAATGGAAACTACATTGGTAAATTGGTAGGTGGAAGGATTTTGTGGAATCAATTAACCTCCTTTCCAAGGCATGGCTGCCAACACAAGATCGAAGAAGAGGAACATAAAGGAAGGAAAATCATCTAACCCTATTGTTTCTCAACCCACTCTCACATCACAAGTTGCCAAAAAAACAAATGTAACTTTGAATGTGTCAAATCAACCTATGGCCTCTACCATAGCGAGTGTAAGTACCAACTCACGTATAAGAAAAGGTTGTGCCTGAAAAGGGAAGCAAAAGGAGAGCCCATCTCCTTTCAATATCATAGATTAGATGAAGAAAACACATGTGAACATTTCCATGTGGGAATCATTAGCGATTCCAGGGAAGCAAGATTTGTTGCAAGCCACTATGGCGAACTAGACCTCTTCAAAAGAGACACCTAGGGATCAGGAGAAGGTTCTTACCAATGCAATGCAACAAGATGGAGGTCAACAAAGGAAGAATTTGAAACCTCCACATTTCTATGTCTCGTTAATTGTCGGAGATAAGTTGGTACACAACTGCATGATTGATTTTGGGGTAAGTAGCTCAGTAATGCCAAAGCAAATAGCTGATCAATTGGGTATCAAGTATGAGCCAATGCTGAGAGGAGTTGTGCAACTAGACATGTCAACAATTGGAATAGTCGGGGTCATCAAAGGGTTAAGCCTACCACTACATGCATGTCCCAATGTCACTATTTTACAGGATGTATTTGTGATTGATCTTTCACCACTCTTTACCCTATGTCTATCAAGGAATCTCACAGCAAAAATTGGTGGATATCTATCTGCAGATTGGTCACACATGATTTTTGAGAATAGAGTATGGAGCTAAGGCCACAATCAGGCCAGAGCCAATTGCCAAATTTCACATCAAGTCCTATCAATGAAAATTTCTTGGCCTTTGATCAAGAGGAGTGTTCAAATGATCATGAAGCAAACACCAAAGTGGGTAATATCCCGATCTAACATGGGATGAATGGGAAAACAAAAGACATACATTTGATCCATAAAAAGAAATGGAAGAAGCTGAAGTGGGAGTGTATTATATACATGAAGAGAATTCACCCATTCCTAGCCTCACCAAACCAGAAGACAAGGATGACAATGAAGTATGACAATTGTTTTTTGATGGTTCAAGAAATAGGAAAGGAGCAGGATGGGGTGCAATGTTAGTATCCCCATAGAATGTCAAGTAGTATTCAGATTTCATGATTTTAGTTTGTTTGTTCAAACAACATGGCTGAATACAAAGCTCTAGTCCATGGACTTCACTAGGCTAGGAAAAGAGGCATTAGGAAATTGTAGGTGTTCGGGGATAACAAGTTAATCGTGAATCAGGTCAGGGGATAACATGCTATAAAGAATGACCTACTCAAGAGTTACAAAAATAGGGTATGGGACCTAATAGAAGACTTTGAGGCATTCAACATCAATTACATGCCTAGGAAGAAAAATGAAGGTGCAAACAGGCTCGCATTAGTTGGAACAACATTTGATGTGGTGGAAAATATTAAAAGAAAAAAACACAACCCCATATCCATGTAATTTTGAGGCCAGTGGTCCCAGACAACAAAACTAGCAGGTAGGTGTTTGAGAGCAATTGATAGATTGCTAATTTCTTATAGGAAGAGGCAGAATTATCAGCTAGGAACCAGGAAAGACTAGAGCAACAATACGTGGATCAAGTAGTGCAGTTGCAGTAAAACAAGCTCCCAAAAGGTTTGGTGATGTTGGAGTCCATCTTTAATCCTAATGATCAATTTCATAAAGAAAAAGCTAACATACAGGTCAAAGGAGAGGATTCAAAACCAATTTTAATAAGGGAAGGCAAAACACTCCAAATTGGAAAAGTGGCCACTGAGCAAGAGAGATATGAGTTCATACAACTTTGCCAAGAGTTTCCAGATGTTTTCACTGGAGCTATGAAGATTTGTGAGGATTCAATCCAAAGCTAACACAACATACAATAGAACTGGATCCAGATGCTAAGCCCATCAGGAAAAAGCAAAGACCATTTAACCCAAACATTGAACCTCTAATGAAAAAGGGATAAACAAGTTGATAGAGGAAAGTATTATATTTCCAATCAAGCATTCAATTTGGGTTGCAAACTTGGTGCCGATTAGGAAAAAAATGGGAAATCCGTTTGTGTGTAGATTTTCGAGATCTAAACAGGGCATCTCTCAAGGACCATCATCCACTCTCTTCAATGGAGCAAATCTTACACGTAGTAGCCAACTCAGAAAGATTCTCTCTCGTAGATGGCTATTCAGGGTTCAATCAGATAATGGTGAAAGAAGATGACCGGTTCAAGATGGCCTTCACCACCAAGTGGGGTACCTTTGTCTACAAGAAGATGCCATTTGGATTGTCAAATTCTAGAGCCACTTTCCAAAGGGAAATGGATATGACATTCAAAGGGTTGATAAACAAAATTGTACTTATCTATCTTGATGATATCATTGTGTTCTCCAAAAACATGGCAGATCACCTCTTTCATCTAAGACAGGTGTTTCAAAGGTGCAAAATGTTCGAAGTTTCTTTAAACCTGAAAACATTTGTATTCTTGGCCCATGAAGGAAAGTTTTTAGGCCATATTGTGTCAAAGGAAGGGTTGAATATTGACCCAGAAAGAGTTTAAGCAATTCAAGCACTACCCCTCTTCAGAGCTTCTTAGTAAGAATCAATTTCATTCACATGTTTGTACCAAACTTTGCACGGTCTTGTGAAACTAATAATGTAGATGTTGAAAAATATCTTGGCATTCAAGTGGACTGCAGAAGGTAAAGCAAGTTTTGAGGCAATCAAAGAAGTCATATCTCAAGCTCCAACTCTCGTCAATTCGAATTTTCTAAGGACTTCATGCTTTATGCTTTTGGTGGTTCAAACACAATTTCTGCAATCCTATTATAACAAAACAAAGAAGGATATGAGAAACCAATTACATTCTTCAGTCAAGGTTTGGAAGATTATGAAATTAGGTACTCCTTCATTGAAAAACATGTTCTTGCAGTAATCAAGAGTCTGAAGAAATTCAAACACCTAGTTTCAAACAACAGGATCCAACTCTTGGTGTCACATGCAGGAATCAAGGACTTCTTGTTGAACAAAGATTTGAATAAAAAAGAGCAGGATGGATTACCCATGTCATGGAGTACGACATTGAGATAAAAGTCACTAAACTAGTCCGTGGAAAAGGGTTGTGTGAACAATTAGCCTCAAGCCAACAGGTCAAAGCTAGGTGATGGAAAAGAAACTATCTTGGTGTTATAAGACAATCAAGAACAAACAAATGATAATGCACCTATTCCTTGTTGGACTCAGGATATGGTACACTTCCTACAAACAAGACTATGCCCTCCAGAAATAAGAAAAACAAAGAGGAGATATTTTAGATTGTGATCCATTCCGTATGTGCTTGTTGATGGTGTCTTATTCAAGAAGGACATTAATGGTGTTCTATTGAGATGCATTGGAACATGTCAAATTGAGAAGGTGTTATAGGAATTTCACGATGGAGATGCCATAGGTCATTTCACTTTGTGGGTGACAACTCTCAAGATAATGAAGGTAGGTTATTATTGGCCCTCAATGTTTAGTGATTGCTACACACTGATCAATAAGTGTAAAAAGTGTGCATTTTTCATAGGAAAAGAAAAGTTAGCAACACTTCCATTGCATTCGATTTAAGTTAATCAACCCTTCATGTAATGGGGATTGGACTTCATCATATTCATTAATCCTAATTCAAGACAAGGTCACAAGTGGATACTAACAACAACGAACTATTTCACCAAGTGGACATCGGCGGTAGTACTCAAGGAAACCAATGAGTCTAGTATACTGCACTTCTACAAAGGAATAGTCACAAGGTACGGTGCATCAACCACTATTATTTCAAACAATGCATTGGCATTCCTAGGTTCCAAGATCATAGAATGGGCTATCAGGAATGGGATCTATTTGATCACTTCATCAAACTATTACCCATAGGGTAACGAACAAGTAGAGTCCACAAACAAGAATTTGTTGAAGATCATCAAGAGGAATCTGGATGAAAACCAAAGGACATGGCATACTAAGCTCAAATCAACATTGTGGGCTGATAGGATAACCCCTAAGAGATCAACATGTAACTCTCCTAAAAGTTGGTTTATGGAAAAGAAGCAAAGTGGTGCCCATATCATTGGAGCTACCTGCATTAGAACTCATGAAGTAATCGAGTTGTCAGAATTTGAACCAATAGAGGCTAGGTATGCAGAGCTGATGGAATTGGAGGAAATAAGAGAACATGTAATGCAAACAATCGAGAAATATCATGACTTAATTAAGAGATGGTTTGATAAGAAAGAAAAAGTAAGGACCTTCCAAGAGGAGGACCTAGTTCCAAGTGGGGTGTAGATCGGCCAAAACCGGGTAGGCATTCCAAGTTCAATGCCATTTGGATTGGTCCCTACATGGTCACAGGATGTAAAAGCAACAATGCCTTCCAATTGTCTACATTGGATGGAGAGGAACTTCTAATTTCGGTCAATGAAATCTATCTCAAATATTGCTACTGAAAAGGAAAATTCTCACCCTTGTACATATTAGATTAGGTTTTAAATACCTCTAAGTGCATATGCACATTGTCTTGTTGTAGTGTAGGTTTCAATTTCCCTAAGTGCTTTGGAATAGGTCTTGTTTCGCTAAGTTGTATCATTGTGCAGTTCAATGTGCCTCCCTAATGAAGTTATAATAGGAGAAGTTCATACTTATGACAAAGAGTTACAAATCTCAAAAGAAAAAAATGCAGAGCAACTAAAATCAAGGTTAAGGACTGATTTTAATGAGTTTTCATTCTTTGAGTCCTTGAGGCCAATCACGGGTGAACTCCAAGTGCCTCCACCAGATCGGGAAGGCAACCTCTAACATCATGTTGAAGGTGGAACTCTTAGAAGAAAGAGAAAATTTAAATTTAATAGAGTTCCACGATGTAAGAAATTGAAAATTATCTTATTCGAAATTTGGCAACGTGGAAAACATGCCAAACAATCATCATTCGTGTGATCCGTACTTGGTTAAACTAGGTTTTGGGACAATCCATCTTGGTCTTGCAGAGAGGAACAGGTGAAGATCTCAAGTCAAGACAATTTTCTACTCTCACAAATCTTATTTTTAAGATTTTCTTATGAAAATTGAGAGTGTAAGTAGCGGAATAGATTCAATGATTGAGGATCAATTTACATGTTTAGAGTGACTCCGTGCCCAATGGATATGCCTAAGCTACTAGTTCAGAACATCTAGCAGGAAGACACCCCACGAGTCACCAAATTGTTGATGAATTTTGTCCCAGGCAAAAATAGCCAACTCGGGCCACATCGGGCTAGATCAAGCGAGAACAGGTAAAATCGGAAAAATTCAAAATCCTCCATTTTCAACCTCTATCGGGTTTCGACCATGAGAAAAATCCAAAAAATACAAAAGGTTAGGCTCCAAGGATAAAAAATCTCTATTTGGGCCTTAATAGGCCACCAAGCAAAAAAGAGCTTGTTGAGTAGCTCAAATGATCGGGTCGTGATAGAGCTCGGTCGAGCTAGGATTTATATGGGGGCTAAGCTCTAAAGAGTTCAATGAGGCCAAGTAGCTTTTTTGTGCAAGCTCGGTGTAGTAACAACATGATAGGAGATAGGGGCAATCTTGGCCAAGGTGATTATAGTGGAATACACCATGGGAGCACGTGGGAGGTGGAGAGAAACTCATCATGGGCTTGACCTATAGGTATACAAACACACCTCAAAGGAGCGAGTATCAACGTGAAGGCCAACTTGACTAGTTGATTGATCAAATTACAGTGCAAAAACAACTCAATCGGCGCAACGAAGATTCAAACAAAGGTCGCTCGGTATTTTTATACAATGCGCAAGTCGCGATCGAGAGACATAGGGAACCAAGATCAAAGGGAGTTTTGGTTGGGTGCAAATAGACAACTCGCGGTGGTGATTCCAGGCGGTTGCACGTAGGAAGATGAAGGCCACCATGTTGGAAGCTTGGGACATTCACCACACGGCTCGTTGGCAATGAAACATGTGAGATCCAATGCGAAGACCATATTGGACAAGAAAGCTCAAATACGGCAGTAAAAGAAAACTAGATACATGAAGGGATCAACAAGCCGACACATGAGACAACCAAGCATTCACAAGGCTTGAGCTCAAAAATGGCAATGCAGAATGAAAGGTCCGTAGGTAACACGTAGAATGGGCTAGATCATTCGGTCGAGAGGATGGAAAAATATGAGCAAAGGATACATGCTCAAATATTAAGCCACAATCCACAAAGCAACCATATCAGGCCTTGGGATGAAGAAATTTGAGCATGAAATGGGGAGAGTTTGAAATTCGCAGGTGAGTTAGCCATGGATAGGGATCGGTTTGGTGTCGAGTGGTTTCAGAGGAATGTTTCAGAGCTTGATACATGGAGAAGTCCAAACTGGATGTGTGGAGATCTCCAAAGTGGTGTAAACCTAAATCGAAATCGAGAATAATGTGGCGAGCTGGGCAACCTTCGGAGTTTGGGAGTCAACTCCATTTTAGGGTCAAAGTTAGGGGTCCCTTTTGGGCTCGTTGTCAGTAAAAGTCCAAAGTGTAGGGGACGAAACATCCAGAAGCTAAATAAACCTGAAACCTAAAATTTTGGGAGTCAATGAGCGAATGCCGGTCAACATTGGCTTATTTCAAAGTTTCGGAGAAATGGTTTTGGAGGTCTTTTAGCTCGGAAAAATAATGTAAAAGGTCCGAAACTCTAAATGGGAAAAATTCAAAGAGCATGGTGGCCAGGATCGTGCCACGTAGAGCTTGGTCAACATTCGTTGAGTATGTGTGTGCATAATTCATTGATAATGTGGCAAAGGGAGGACCAAGTTAGCCAAGTTTTCTAGTGAAGAGGTTTGAATGCTAGGACCCGAGGCGCTTCACCCGATTAGGAAGAAATTACAAAGTGGGAATTTTGAGGAAGACCTTGAAGCAAAAAATACAAGCCATAGTCGGAGGTTGGCGACATGGAAAGAGCATAGTTGTCGGACCAAGAATGGATGTAAAGTGATTTGAGAAAATAAACTTTCCCTAATAGGAGGTGTGGACCATGCAAAAGGTAACTCACCCTTCAGCTCGCCGAGTAGCTTAGTGAGCCAACTCACCATGTAGTGCACAAAGTAAAGACATGAAAACCCTCCTTCACTCAAATTGTTGTATCTCAAGCTAGGGGTATCAGAATGACAAAAATTACAATAATTGGAAAGCTAAGAAGGAGAATCTTATAATGGAGGCATAACAAAGTTGTAAAAATGGATTTTGGAGGTTTTTAAACCCCAAAATTCAAGCAATGTGCATGTTAGATTGTGTTACATTGTATTCTCCAATCACCCCAAAGTAGAATTAGGTTTTACTTTTCTTATTTATTGTATTCTCCAATCATTTAATCTTCTACTAATGTCATTATAAAACAGATGGTTGTGTCCTAGGATGTATGCAATGAAGCCCTATACAACCAATTATGTTGTTGGGTCTTTCTTTGGGGGTTTTTCTACTATTATCTTCTTTCTTTCTAATCTATATAAAATTAATCTACTAATCTACAAAAAAATTAATGTATGATATAAGTTTGGTGGGGAAATGCATTTAATGAAAATCTTAACTAAAATAATGCACATACCAAATTAATATAACTAAAATTACATACTCATAATTGAAATTGTAATAAAAGTAAAAACACACTAAAAGAATTTGCATAAAAGGAAATACACATTCTGAATGGAAATTGTGATAAAGGAAATAAACACACTGAATGGAAATTGCATAAAACACACTGAATGGAAATTGTAGTAGAGGAAATGAGAAAATTATGACTTATCAAAAACCACATTCATGCGTAAACATAAACAACCTCCAATCACCTTGGTTGAGTGGGCCCTTGCTCTTCCTTGGGACAAAGGTAATCTTAACAACACGAGATACTCAAAATGATATCCACTTATATTGATTCAAAGAAGTTCTATGACATATTCAGTGCATCTCTAGAAAGTAAATACTAACTACTATGAACTATATTGCAGATTATCAATATTATCCAACTACTAAATTGTTCCTCAAGAAGATGTCTTTATATAGACACATTCGATTACATATCATGCCAAAATGGTAGGCACTAAGTTCTTCCACTAACAACATTTGATTAAGGTTCATAAAACCCTAGAATTGCTAGAAACAAGACCCATGTTTATAGGCCGTTAATGGAAAAAGTCCTCCACATGACTGCATACCGACTCCAGACTCAAGCTCCTTGATTGCACTCCAAAACTGGTAGTAAATGTTCATTATTATCCTACACACATTTACCACATTTCACTCACAAAGGAAATTAGTAGGAAGTTATATGGTTAACAAGTTGCATGAACAAGAGCAAGGAAAATGCATTAAACTCACTAAGATATAACCATATAAAGCATCCCCATGCATTAGTAAATCATGTTTAAATGAAAAATTATCAATCATATAAATGATATAAATAAGTCAAATAATGTACTCATCATCTCCCCTACACTTTACCTATTGCATGTCCTAATGCAACTCATTTTTTCTCTGCCCTTTGGCCAAGTTGTTGAGCCATGTCATACTCCTCAAATTGATCGGCATATTGTTTTCTAGTTCCTTACATCCTGAGTGTTTGAAATCACTTCTACCCAAGATGTGAAACTCTCATGTGATTGGGAAAGCATTATTTTTCTAGGTTGTAGTTGGACTTAGGAGAAGAGGTGGCCTCACTCTACAGTCCTACCCATTCATCATTGTATTCTTGTCATTCTTTTTTGACAATTTCCGAATTATTGTGATGAGTGCATCACCTTGTCTTATACTCCAACTTAAATTTTGAGGGAGATAACCTCTCTCCTTTTCAATGGTAAACTCAAAGTATCCCACCTTCTATCACAAGCCTGCCTTGCTGCTCCAAAATGCTCGATTATAGGCCTCAAAATCCTACACACATTTTAGTAGAACTTTTGAAGTATTTTCCCCAATACCAACTTGATAGTAAAGAGATCTGAAATTATTTCTCATGGCCACATCATTGTGATGGGTAGGCCTAATGTAGAACCCGATGGTGTGAGATGTTTGATTGAAAATGTCCATTTTCTCTCCCACACAATTTGATTCCTAAGTAGTGATTGGAAGGCCTTTAACTAAAAATCTCCCACAAACAGGTTAATAAAGAAGTAGGAACATTGGTGACTAGCATGTTGTGGAGGTAGAATTCACATAGTTGATTTTGTATGTCAGGGGGACTGTCTTGATAAATTGATAGAAAGGTGTTACCATCAGGAGCTTCATAAGGTTCTTGACTACACAATCTCAATAACTTCCAAGAGTAAAATTGTTCTTGAACAAACATACTATAGGTAGAAGAAGGTTTCCTACAAAGCCTAAAGCTTACAAGCCAAAGGAAAAACAAAGTCCAAAAGAGATTGTAACTTCCTTTTCTCATTTGTGTTGGCCTCAAACTCTTCCTTTAATTTTTTTTTTCCTTTTTAACTCTTTATTTGAAGAGATAATTGATTGAAATCATCCAAAACTCTAAGGCCTATATCTTTTTGTCTTTTGAGACTACTAATTTCTACCTGTAAAGCAGTAATTTCTCTAACTTTTTCTATTGTTCTCTATGTGAATGCAGTTTGTAAAGATAAATTTGTTTCTTGCATACCTTTCAATTTTTCTTTGAGGGAGGAAATTTCTTCCAAATAACACTTTGGTACATCATCTTCATGTAACCCATGACCACTCCAGTCTCCATCGCAACTGGTTCTAGAGTTGGGGTCTATGTTTCAAGTACTGAGGGTATTTCTAGAGTTTTGAGTTGATTTCGAAGATGTAGGCATATCAGAGCTCTATGTGTGGCAAGGATAGTTGTGGTGAATGCAACATCTTGAGATTGGTCAAGTAGGGATAGTTGAGGTACCAGCCCCTTCCTCCTTTCTTCCCGAATGGGAGAAAAATCATCATCAAAAACTTTTGGATGGGAACTTCTAGGTCTTTGCAAAGTATAGGACCACCTTGGCCTTAACAAAATAGAAGAACAAAGTGGAAAAGTGCTCTTACCCTTAGAATTGTGAGGTGTAGAAGATGGGCTCCCCTGACTACCAGGTTCCTCCACATTCTCTGTGAAGGGTGAGAGGATGACTTGAGCTTGGGTTGAATAATGGAAGATGGCCCCTTTTTGAGTTTCCTTGGTTTGGAACCCTCCCCACACTTATTTATTTGATCCTTCTCTTTGGTTTCTATAGAAAATTGATGTGAGAGAGAAATTGAATAAGCCCTGGATGTTTTAGCGCTGCCTTACCACCTCCATTCTTATATTTTTGTCCTACTTTGATGACTGCATCATCGGCTAAATATTTAGGTAAATTTACCCTGAGTGTAGGGTTTATACAACCATTCTTTAAATGAATTAGAATTTTTAGCAAATCCCCACCAAAACACAGATGGTTTTCATCATAGATGAAGTATTTATTGACCCATTTAGCTACTTCTTTCCAAATTCCAGGAAGACTTTCCCTCTTAATCCCCTTTTGAACACCATTGGAGGTGAGGATTACCTCTGGAAAAGCTTTTCCATCCTCATGATGAAATAGGGAATCAAGGTCCTTAAGAGGAGCATTTGTCATAACCTTGAGACCAAAATCAGTAAACTAGACATAGTTCAAAAACCTTGACTATTGATTTCTACTCACTTTCCCCCAATGCATGAGCAGGTGGCTTCAAAATTTACTAAGAACTCATCCACTAAATTTTCATCAAAGCCTTGAATTTCCTAATGAATTCCCAACAATGACATCATAAAATACCTGGGAAATTGCAACATTCTGGAGCAGTGGGTCTAGAGAGTCTGGTTCATATTTTTTTTTTCCCCATAGTGTAGATGAATCTAGATAGTGGAAAAGACAAGAACAAGGTTGTGGAAAAGAGTAAAAAAGAAGTGATTGTGTTTGAATCCACAAAGTAATGATAGGAAGTGATTAGTGAGTCACAATTTGAAATACACCACAATATTTTAGTTGTTGTAGTCGGTGCAAATTTTGGTGGCGTGAAAATTTGACAGGACCAGGTATGTGTGGGAAGTTTTAATGCATGGTATGACACATATCCCATCATTTTGAATAGTAATGCCACATGTCCTTCCTATAAAGTAGTGTGTCCTCTTCTTAGAAACTTGACACATGTGGTTTCCTCGGTAATTATGACTCATTACACCCCACTCTGTATCTTAAGATTTGGAATGATATTCCCAATAAATGCATTGAACATTGTGTAGTGATTTAATCATGCTAGGTACATGTAATGGGGAATTTCTTCAAAAGGAAATATCCATAGTGAAGTAAAATGCACTTACCCCTTTCTCTAGCTTTCGATATCCGTAGATTTCCACATCCTGCACTCTTAGATAAAATGTGATTAGTGTTCATTCAAATAATGAATATTTACCTTATTGAAAAAAAACATCTAACTAAGGGAAGAAGATCAAAAGCATGATCATCTTCCTTTATTCAAATTTGAAAAACAATCACTCCGACTAGGAGGAGCTGAGCACCTCCACTTGAATCCATTTCCTCGCATAGCAACATATCTTTGTTGAAGGTTTCCTTATCCAGAGGATGTTGATACATCCTTAGTCTATGTCCATTCACAAGAAGAGTTCTTTTATCTCCATCAATTGGAAATAATCACACAGAGCCATTATCAAACACTTTTTTTTGATCTGGTATGGTCCCAACCATCATGTTCAACTTGCCTTTGAACTGTTGATATTTTGAATCAAAAAGTAAGACCCATTCTCCCTCATTAAAACTTCATGTATTTGATATGAGCATCATGCCATGTTTTCCTTTGATGTTGGAGAATTTCTATTTTTGTTGTGCTTCCATCCTCATTTCATCCAATTCGTTCAGCTGCATCACTCTCTCATGTTGTGCTTCATCCAAGTCGATTCTGATTTCCAATGTTGTTCTCCATGTTCATAACTTGAATTCCATGGGTAATAATGGATTTTTCCCATATACCAATTCATAAGGGGAGAAATCTAGTAGTAGTCTTCCAGGTTGTGTTATAGGCCCATACCACTTCTGGGAGTTTTGGTACCCAATTTTTTTTTCGCATTGACCACTTTGGTCAAAATGTTCTCAAGTTCTTTGTTTGTGACTTCCACCTACCCATTGGATTGGGGGTGATATGGTGATGATTTTTCGGTGCTTGATTTGGTAGATTTCTAGAAAATATTCAATCATGTTAGACACAAATTGAGGGCCTTGATCAGATATAATTTCTCTAGGGGTGCCAAATCTTAGCATTATACGATTGTATAGAAAGTCAACAACAACATCCTCATTGGCAGATGATGTAGTGCTTGAACTTCAGCCCATTTCATGATGTAGTCAAGTGCACACCAACATGTATTCTTTCCCAAAGGATGGGGGATCAAAAGTCTCAAATGAAATCAATTCCCCATTTCTCAAATGGTCCTAAGACCAGTTGAGGGTTGAGAGGCATTTCCATGGATAGTGTAGGCTTCCCCATTCTTTGACATGCATCACACTGCCACACATACTTCTTGACAGACTTGTGAAGAGAAGGCCAATAATATCTAACTCCAAGGACCTTGTGAATTTTCCTCTTCACTGAGTAATGTCCTCCTCAGGCTCATCATGACAAGCTCTCAGTATGTCATATACTTCATCCTCACAAACACACCTGTGAAGAACCATATCAGGACAACATTTGAATAAAATTCCATTACACCACTTATATGTTGCACTATTTTTAACTAATCTTCATCGCTCTTTATTAGTAAAATAGGAAGGAAACTTCCTGTAGTTAGATAATTTTCAAGATCAACAAACCATGGAGGTTGAGTTGATACTGCAAACAAATGTTCATCCGAAAAATGATCTGGACTGCTTCTTCATCACCTGAAACATTCAATCTTGAAAGAAAATCAACAACAACATTAGCTTTTCTGGCTTATCAATAATGGTCAAATTAAATTCTGTAACAAGAGTAACCATCTAATAATCTGGCCCCCGACTACTAGTTTATTCATCAAATATCTTATGGCTGAGTGGTCAGTATAAACAAATATTTTGTACCCAGTAATGTAATGTCTGAATTTATTCAAGGAGTAAACAACAACTAAAAATTCCTTTTCCGTAGTGGTGTAGTTTTCTCTCCGTAGGGGTCAGATTCTTGTTGATAAAATAAATGGCATACATATGATCTTCTTCATATTTTTTTCCAAGAACAGCTCCCATGGTTGTATTAGATGCATCAGTGTGAATATGGAAAGGTTCCCCCAATCGGGTCCTCTCAAGACTGGAGCGGTGGTTAGCTTCTCTTTGATAATCTCAAAAGCCTTGACATTGAGGAGACCATTCAAAAACACAATATTTTGTCAGAAAAGAAAACATAGGTGTAACAATTTTACTAAAGTCTTTGATGAACCACCTATAATACCCTGCATGTCCAAGGAAACTCTTGATGTTAGTTTGATTTGTTGGCGTAGGTAACTTGAGTTATTACCTCAATCTTTTGGGGTCGACCTGTATTCCTTTGGTAGAAATATGATGACCTAAGACAATTCCTTGATCAACCATAATCAGACATTTTTCATGACTCAAGGAGAGTTGATGCTGCTCACATCTAGTTAATAATTTTTCAAGATTATTTAGAGATTCATCAAAAGTGGAGCCATGGACAGTGAAGTCATCCATGTAAACTTCAACACAGTCATTTGTAAGATCTACAAAAATGGCCAAAACTACTCTCTAGAAAGTAGCAGGTGCATTACAAATCCCAAATGGTAAGACTCTATATGAAAATGTACCCTAGGGACAAGTGAAGGTGTTTTTTTATCGATCAGTCAAGGTACTAATTTGGTTATACCCACTAAACCCATCAAGAAGGAGAAATATTTCTTACCTGCAAGATTTTCCAAAACTGATCAATAAAGGGTAGGGAAAGTAGTCTTTCTTGGTGGCTTTATTAAGTTCCCTATAGTCTACAAAGATTCTCCATTTACCATTTTTCTTGGGAACTATAACTAGTGGTGATACCCATTGACTATCAGATATAGGATAGATGAATCCTACCTTCAACAATTTTTCTATCTCATTTTTTACTATGTCTCTGAGTGTTAGATTAATTCTTCATTGTGGTTGTCTTATGGGTTTAACATCCTCAATGTAGATATGGTGAGTGTAGATGCTTGGATGAATCCCTTCATATCAATATAATCCCAAGAAAAATCTTGGGAATGCTTCCTCAAGATTTCTAAAACCCTAGTCTCTTGGCTGGCCTCTAAGTTATTACCAATGGTCAACTCTTTTCCTATGTCAATAATCACTTTGCTTGGTATCTTTCAAAATAGTGAGCTTCTGCATCAACAATTAAAGAATTCAAGGGAAAAACATGAGGCTGAAGCATGTGCAAAATAGTCATATTTTCAAGAGACATAATCTTGGTTAAAGGACAATAGAAATCAGTGACTGCACATTCCACATTATAAGCATAGGTTTCTTTACAATTTTCATTGGAAATGTCACTTACCAAGGTAATATTATCTGATGTGTTTAGAAAAAATGGTTTGTAGCCTTAGTTCCAATTTTCATAGCCTAGTTCTGATTTTTGTAGCCATAGTGTCCTCTTCATCAGACATTGTGTATGACTCAACAATTTTGTCATGTGATTTTTCACTGCAATGGTGGCCAGATAAGAAGAACTCAGATGATTAGTATCTGAATAATCTACCCATACATGTTCACAATCATACACATAGGGCTGGGAAGGAGGATATAATGAAATATTCTTTGATTTTTTCCCATTTAAAATGGTCATTTTTCCCGACCTACAATCAATATATGCAACAACAATAGCCAACCAAGGTCTTCCTAAGATGACTGGATATCCCAACTTCAAGCTTTAGGCTGTAAGACCATAAAATCGATGGGATACTCCCAGGATTCAACCATGACCATTACATCCTCAATCACTCCATCTGGTATGCAACAATAGATTGATCTTCCAATTGAAGAATGGTATTGGTTGGCTGTAATCTTGTTAAAGACATAGATTGAACATATATGTTGTTATAACATTGATGGAAAGCACCAAGATCCACCAAAATGTTAGATATTGACTGACCATTTATAAAAATAGTAATGAATGGACTCCCAAGATCCCCATATTTTGGTGAAATAAGCTTTCCAACAACAAGATCAGCTAGATTCCCTTCCACTTTGACCATTTTTGGGTATTTCTTCTTCCTTCCTGGTGTCTTTATACACTTGTTTCTAATGGTCTGGTTTAATTTAGGAATGTCCCTTATTTCTCTCGAAGTGGGACCTCAATGTTCATCTTTTTCAACTCTTGAACTAGCATTGTTTCTTTCTGAGTTTGAGTTTCCTATAATCATTCTGGAAAAGGAGTTGCATGCACATTATTATCTTTTCCTTGACCATTCCTAGTGTCTTGCATTTTGTGGAACATGTTTAGTTTCTTCATTTTCCTCAAGTGTCTCTTCTTTCTCATTTTCTATAGGTATTTCTGTGATAACAATAGGAGGATGATTCAATGTTCTCCTAGACCTTAGTCACAAATTATTGATAGTATTAACCTGCATTGTATCACTTTGTCTGCTTCATTAATTGAAGTTGTCTGCTGATGTTTAGGGTTTGCTACAAGCTGGGATGGAAGTTGATTTTTTCTTTTTTCCCATGTTGTTGATAGTTTTGTGGTGGGGCCATTAAATCCTGTTGTGGTTGTTGGAACCTCCTCTGTTGATTAGAATTTTGTTGAGGTGCCCATTGTTGGTTTTGATTAGAATTTGTTGAGGTGCCCATTGTTGGTTTTTCCATGGATTTGCATTGGCTGGTGGTGTCCAACCCTGCTGATTGTAGGGAGTCATCCATGGTGGTGGATGTGGGTAAGCCATCTAGTTTGGTGGTGTCCACTCAAGGTTGTCCCCAAGTAGGTTGAGGAGCTGATTGGGCCATGACATCCTCCAGGGGTTCTGAGTAGGTCGAGGAGCATACACAACCTGATTATTTGGCCTTTGAACAAAGTTTACCTCTGCATCTACTTGAGAGACAACATTCAATCCTTCTTTCAATTGAGGTAAGAAAGTGCAATGCTTAGTATCGTGATCAAGTGACATCACATATCAAACACATGTCTGTGACATCAAAGGACACTCTCTCAAGGGATGTCTCTTCCTGCATTTAGGGAAATATATGTCTAGAGGTTATTTTGCAGCATTGGTTTTGGCTTTCATCCCATCTATGGTTGATGTCAATTGTGACAAGATGTTTTTTTCATGTTATCCATTTCCTCCAGAAATTTTTGAGGTACCTAGGGAAAGCTTGGATGTTTTTCTTTTCCTTATACCTCCTCGTGTTCTAGAGTAACTTCTTGCATAGCTCAATGATATTGTTCCATACTAATTTTGTGCACATCACCTCCTCCCATAAGATGGAGGGAATCCTTGGTTTCCTCATCAAGTCCTTTAAGGAAAATTGTCTTAGTGATTTTGCATGTAACTCATAACCACTCCTCCGATGGAGAAAGAGAAATCTATCAGATAATCTTCTAGATTTTCATCTTCTTTTTGCTTTATCTGGAAGAACTCTTCTTTCCTATCCCTTCCCCTATAGTAGTCTTGATATTTATCAAAAAAATTGTCTCCATGGCCTCCCAAGAATGAATGGAGTTAGGGGACAATCCCATGAACCACCTCATAGTAGAGTCCTTGAGAGTGGAAGGAAATAGTTTGAGTTTTGATTGTCTATTTTGTAGTCATATGTCTGGCAAAGAACTTTGAATTCAAACAAGAACTGATTGGGTCTTTTGTAGACATTCCTCGAAAGATAGGGAGGATGGATGGTGAGATATTTTTCATAGGTGCATCCTCATCTTCATCTAAGACAATGGGATAGGTAAAGGTTCTACCCAAGGGTCGGTTCTCATTATTCCCATTGTCTCCCATTTCTGAATGTTGTTTTGGTTCTAAATAGGATGATGTAGAATGTTCAGAAGGGCTTCTAGGCATTGGATTAGATTCAAGTGTCACTTTTAGTGTTCCCTACTTGTGTCTATGTTTGGAGATATTCTTTGGATATTGCGTGGTATAAATCTCCCTTGAATGTCTCGTGGCCTATGCATCAATATTGGTCATGTAAACAAGGCTAGGACTTCCTACTAATTGCATAGATTAACTTCATTAACACCCATAGCATGTAAGATAGATAAAATGGCATGTTGTGCTTATGGTGTCCCCAAGAAATGGTGCCAAAAATGATGGGTCATTGTATTCTCCAATCATTTAACTAATAGATTCTTCTACTAGTGTCATTATAAAACTAGGGTTGTGTCCTAGGTTGTATGCAATGAAGCCCTATACAACTCAATTATGTTGTTGGGTCTTTCTTTGGGGGGTTTTTACTAGATCTTCCTTATGTTTTCTACTAATCTATGGAAACTTAATGCTAAGCTATGGAAATTAAATTACTATGATAATGAAATAATTTGAAATGAAATATTTTAACTAGAATTATAATGCACACACAAAATTAAATAATGAATTGAAATTAACATACTCATAATTGAAATTGCAATAAAAGTAAAAACACACATTAAATAGAAATTTGCATAAAAGGAAATACACACTTGAATGGAAATTGTGATAAAGGAAATAAACACACTAAATGGAAATTATAGTAGAGGAAATGAGAAAATTATGACTTATCAGAAAACCACATTCATGCGTAAACGTAAACAACCTCCAATCACCTTGGTTGAGTGGGCCCTTGCTCTTCCTTGGGACAGAGGTAATCTTAACAACACAAGATACTCATAATGATATCCACTTATATTGATTCAAATAAGTTCTATGACATATTCAATGCATCTGGAAAGTAAATACTAACTGCTATGAACTATATTGCAGATTATCAATATTATCCAACTACTAAATTGTTCCTCAAGGAGATGTCTTTATATAGACATATTTGGTTACATATCATGCCAAAATGGTAGGCACTAAGTTCTTCCACTAACAACATTTGATTAAGGTTCATAAAACCCTACAAAACTGCTAGAAACAAGACCCATGTTTATAGGTCATTAATGGAAAAAGTCCTCCATGACTGCATACCGACTCTAGACTCGGGCTCCTTGATGAATGCACTCCAAAACTAGTAGTAAATGTTCATTATTATCTGCACATGTTACCACATTTCACTCACAAAGGAAATTAGTAGGAAGTTATATGGTTAACAAGTTGCATGAACAAGAGCAAGGAAAATGCATTAAACTCACTAAGATATAACCATATAAAGCATCCCCATGCACTAGTAAATCATGTTTAAATGAAAAACCGTGATTTGCAAAACCAAATTCTCCAATTATAACAAGCCTCTTCATCCTTCTCTCCATCTCTAGACTCTTCACTCCTCCTTTATAGCCCTTTTGCACCCACCATCTCCTCTTATCCACTACCTCCTAACTTCATTGCACCTAAGCTTCCCACCTTTAATGGCCATGACGACCCTCAAGAGCACCTTTGATCCTTCCATATTGCATGTCTTGACTATGTTGATGACCTTACATTGTTGGCTAAATTGTTTCCTCGAAGCTTAAATGACTATGTTATGCGTTGGTTATATGATCTACTTATCCATTCGGTAACATCTTTTACAACTTTAGTCGATGCATTCATTTCTCATTTTTCTATAAATATCGACACTAAGATATCCTATGCACAACTAGCTAAAATAAAATAAGGATCCAATGAACATCTTGTAGACTATGTCTTGCGCTATAAGAACAACCTTACTAAAATGACCAATTTCCTCATTGATTCAGAATTGCAAGATCTATTCGTTCAAAGTCTTTTGCCTCCACTCCAAGAGAGTGTCATTTTGAGACCTCTCCTTCCTTTGACCAATATGCCATACACTTAAATTAGGTGAAATCAAAATACTATTTATGATATGATAATTTTTCATCCTCATCTTATAACAAGTTTCAAGCTAAATCCACATTTAAACCATCCACTAAGCTGTGCCGATGCTCAAGCTATTGTAAATGTTGTCTCTCCACCTACCAAGCTTCAATTGCAACCCACAAGGTGCACCTTTACTAAGCTACCCTACATACCTCGGTTCCTATTACCACAACTCACTAAAAGCAATCGATTACTCTCCTTCCTTTATTCAATCTAGATCCTTCTTGACCATGTGGCCATAATTATGATGAAAATGCACACTATGATTACCACTAATGCAATGGCCACTCTACAAATCATTATTTTAAGCTCAGACATATTATTCAAGATCTCAACGATAACAACACAATCGAGATCCCAGAACCATTTTCTTCAAAACCGATCAATGATAATCAAAAGCTTAAAATCTTCAATGAACCATTATCAAAACATGACAAGCTAGCTACCGATTCCTCTACTAACCATGCATTTCATGTTATGCCTCCTCATTTATTAGAGCCACTAGATTTACTCACTGCTACTATTGACATGCCACCACCATTTCTCACCTTCTCGAGATCATGATTACCATGTGACATTTTCTTTTGATTCGTTGCATATTATTGCTTTTATTGATTTGTCAATCCCTTGACCATTTCCAATGCATACTCTGTGGCACTCCTATTAGCTATCGAATTTCCCACCTCCCAAATCACATTTCCAGTCCCTAATTCTTATATTTGCGTTGTCCTTCCCATTACTATTGGGTCCCTTACCATACATACACCACTCCTCATTACATCGAAGTCAAAGGATGTTACATTGTCTTACGTCTCCCTTGTCTCGAGCTACCCAAGCTATCCCTTCCATGCTCCACTTATGTCTTAAATTCATTCATAATAAACAAGTTTTCACCATCAAAGGTATTCCACCATGTACACCATTACCTCGGCCCACTCTTGCCTCTATTTTAGCACTAGTCACGACATCTAGGCCTCCTGCACCTCTCAAGTCTAAATCTATCTTTGCACCTAGCTCTCCCATTCGTACACAACCTACCTCGTGTCCCCATCATCCTTGTAGATCCATGAGTCCACCATGATAACCTAAGCCCCCTACCCAATAAACCCATTCCTATAGGTGTTATCCACCTCCTTCACCACATCGGTCTCCCTCACATGCACATAGATATTCTCCTACACCATCGGTCCTAGACCATTATCACATGCCTTCTCTTTCTCGGATACTAGCTAAGGGGCCTTCACTCTTTGCCATCATCAGATAGCTTTCCATCACTTGTACACTTGGGGGCATCACACTTACTCCCCCTTTCCATCACTATTGGTTATCTCTATTATATACTATTAGCTTATGTCTTCAACTTCACGCTTTATGATTTACAACACATCTTTCCTAACATCTAAATTCAATCACATATAATAACCTAATTACCCGATAATACACTCTTGTTTTATGGTTCATGCTTGAATGTTGAGGTGTAATTCCTTCATGAACCTCACTTGTCACATCTTGGCTACTCACACTCTTGTGCTTCATGTCTATCTTTCCGAGCATTACCACATCTTTGGTTCACATACTTTACCTTCATTACTCGATGACACACTCTTGTTCTATGGTTCATACTTGACTGTTGAGGATCATTCCTAAATGAACCTCATCTCACACACATCCGTTGGGTGGAAACTATACTCCTCCTATCTATATATCTTGCACATCGTAGCACACCATCACTTTCACACAACATTTTCACATCTTGGTTGCATTTACTCTTGTTAGCCTATCCTATTTACATGTTGTACTTTATTTCCTATGCTAACCAAATACTTAATATGTCACTCTATTTTTCTATACACACATGCGTGTTCACTTGGTATCGTGAGATGAATCCATGACTTCTACATATTCTTACATGATGCTCGACACTCGCTTGCTCATTACCGGTGCCACCAAGGCTCTGGGGCATCTACCTTTCCTACTACCCTACTACTACACGTCACGGGTTCTATCATTTCAATACTTACTACTTCTTGTTACTACCACTTGTTTTTGGTTGATATCTACATGCCTTGACCTACTATTTATATTTCTAACATGCTAATGGGTGCTTCATTTGTATCATTTTCCTTGAAGGATTACAAACTATGGTTATTTGTCATTTATTATTACTATTATTTGTGGGATATACCCTATATTATGCTTGATCATTGTTTTCTTATGGTTGTTTATTACTGATTGTCTTGTGACATTGTGAGCAATGTCCCATGTATGCAACCCACTTTTTGTGGTACTGTTGTCTTCATAGTTTCTTCTAACATTGTCTTCTATTTCATATTAGCTCTCTTGCGCTAACACTTGTTTACCAATCGATATTATCTGTATGTGCCTTGGTTGTTACTATGCACATCCCTTACCCCCTCGGGTATCTAATCTCATATATACATATCAGATTTAGGTCCTTTCATTTGGGCCGCTTCCTCCTACAATATTCACATGCACCCCAAATAAGGGGAGTACGTATTAGGTGAACAAATCACCCTTTTAACAACACATAGTTACAAAATAGATCAACACAATACATAATTGGCAAAGGCATGCAATTACAAAGTGATCCAGAATCAGACTTGGATCAAAAACACAAAGTAGACACTAGCGCCTAATATCAAACAAGAACGGTGGGTACTTGTGTCCCACTTGAGTGCTTATGTCATAGGGAAAAAAACAAGCGAGTTTCTTAGTTCATCACAATTTTTAACATTTTAGTATAGTTTACTGATTATTAGAAACTTCTCTCCGATTCTGAGAATTGATCAATCAAGTATATCAATTACAATTTGGTTATAAATGGTTACTGATCGATTACAAATAAGAGACATGCCATCTAGTGGCACTTATTTAAGAAGTGTCATGGAAGGAGAGAAAAAATACCTCTCCCCAACACTCTTCTCTTGGCGTGAGATTTCCCAAAAACTCAATCTTAGGGTGAGATCATCCATAAACCTCATCCTTCGACAACAAGACACTCAAATCCAAGTGCACTCTTTCCTTGGATCTTTACTTACTTATATATACATTACTCTAATTTTTCATAATAATACGAGACTTTGACTACTCATTTTCTCTTCTTTTCTTTAGTACTGTCTTTACAAGAAGCAAATTGCATATACAAGCACAAGCTCTAGTAGTATGCTACTATGCATACACTCCACCCCTAGGGTCTACCTCCCTTTCCTAATTTCCACACTTCACATTATGATCGCTTCACGCTTCACTTGTCCACTCGGCACACTATTGGCTACACTCTTCTACAGATTACAAGGTACACATCTTTTATCTACTTTATGCTATCGAGTATTCACTCAACAACATAAAGTGGGGGCAAATGTAGACACAAAATTTATGCACTTGGGTACATTTCTAGGTCCTAAAGCATACTAATATATACATGATTCCTAAGCAAGAAAACTAGTGGTTGACAACTTCTTTTGGGCCTTTTTATTTATCTACACTTTTATTGATCTTACATATCTTACGAATCTGTTGAAACTTTTATCTTTTAATGACCTTGGACGCTAACACCTAGATAGGATAGAAGTGCCCAGGCATTCCTGTCCCTCTTAGGTGCTCCTGCCCTTCTTTGTCTTATTCTTACTCTTTTGGGTCTCTTTTACTTCTTGGTCACCTTTTAAAACTTTGGGTTGGCCTTTTAATTGTCAATTACGAAATTTAAACAAGGGAATCATATATATATTTAGTTATTGCTCTCAAATAAGGGCCAAACATCATAAACATTATCTATCATCACATAAGCTTGCATCAAAGGCACAAGATCATTACAAGGACACATCTAACACTTTCATACAAGGGGCAAGGGTTGCATTATTCTACATATATAACATAGGAGAGGAGTCCATTCTATTCCATCACACATATTTTACATGCTTAGTACATTGTAGATCTAGCCCACTATCATCGCACAACTTGTGCAAGGGAAACCTAGGGCACTCTTACACACATAAGCATTGAGAACTACATGAAGTATGAGATGTAGTGCAATGTTTGATCATAAGTTCACTCTTTGGGTGGCATTGTCGGGTCATTTGACTCCCCATTCTACATCCTCTTTATTAGGTTTGATGTGGTTTGTGGGCATGTGCATGTAGATATCTATTTTGTATGTTAAAGGTACAACTGAGGACATTATAGAGAAATCATAACAATAAAGAGAGATCAACAATGAAGCTCCTCTAGCCCATAAAAGACCAGAACCTAAGCATCGAGTGGACAAGTGTGCTGGTCTACTCAATAGTGCCTAGGTGTTCCTATCCTCCTATGAGCACTTCCATACACCGACATTTCTAGGGTTCCAAACCCTCATTGAGACTTGACAACATTATTTCCTATCTATTCTAGTAGTTACTCAGTCTAGAACACTCCCAGATTACATGAAATCAGCTAAGTCATCTTCCCTTTTTCATTTTCTTAGGGTTTCCTATCTTTGAATGTTTGTTGTTTTTCCATTCTCGTATGTATTTATCTTAATATCATTAGTTACAGTAAAGTTACTCGAACTTGGATTTAATTCAATTTAGATTAAATCATCCAAACATTTCTAAATCTTAACAAAATATCACCCTTCGCGTCTCCCTTATTCCTACACCATTTATCCTCTCTTCCTCTCCTTTCCCCATTTTGCTCATTGTTCCTATTGTAAGCTTATGCTACCACCACTCTCATCTATAACAACTCCTCCACAGTCTCTAGTCTATTATATTTTCTTCCTTTATCTACTCTGTCATCTTTCTACACTAGTCATTCTTCTCCTTACCCTTCATCATTATCTCCACGTGGTGCATGCCACATTCTATTCCCTTTTATGGTCTTCTCCACATTCGCTCACCCATTATGACTTCTTCCTTTATCTGCTCTATTATCTCTTCTTCCCCTGTCATCCTTCATATACATCATCTCCTTCATTTCTCCATCATTTCTCTCCCTTCATCTTACACATGCCTCTCTATGCGGTTAGTTTTTATTTTATTCCATTGTCTTGATTAAATTTCATTTCTCAATTTATTCCTCTCCTTACCCCTGTCCTTTTCACATTGCCTACATATATTCTCCTCACATCCCCTATTTTTTTGCTTTCCTACTCACCTCTCTAACCTCCATTATTCATGGCCAATGTCTTCATTGTCTTCATTATCCATCCTTTGTATCTTTCACCTCCACACCCTTTTCATCTTTATCTTCATCCTTATCCTCATCTTAAAATTCTCCAACATTTTTTTGCACTCTAAGTTGTTCCTCATTTATTTATTTCTTTATTTCTTGATGCCTTCTACACTCAAATGAATATCCTCACTCTCGACTCTATTTCACTCTCGAATCCCTTCCCCTACATCATTTCTCCTCTATTCCTCTCTTTTCTCCCATTTTTCTCATTGAATTCCTTTCCGCTCACTTTACTTCCTCTATCCACCTCTTGTCCTTACCACCACCATTAAGAAGAATTTCTCCACCACCTCCCATTCAATTCAATATCTCCTCATATTTTCATCATTTATATGCCCCTGTCATCTTTCCTAATTTCCTTTCTTCCCCTAGCATTCTTCTCTCTTCCTCTTCCCGCCTCTTGCTTCCTACACCTCTTTCATTCCCTCCCTCTCTCCCATGGTATTCTTTCCCCATTATACTTCATCTTCCCTTGTTGTTTGTTTTCTTTCTCTACACTCTCCTCCATTAATTATTCATCTTCCTCAAGCCATCCCTCCCCACTATTGTGCTCCTCTTCTCATCTCATTCTTCATAATACCTTTCTTGTCTATCCTCCTCATTTTTTTCATTATCTCTCTTTCTCTCTATTTATTCTTCCTATTTTTCCCTCACTCTTCCTCCTTACTTCCTCCTCGTTTCCTTGCCTCTTTATCCATTCTCCATATTTTCTCTCCTTTCATCTTCCACATGCACCTCCAAGCGGTTTGTTTCATTTTACTATCCAATATAGTTATTATTGTTGTCCCATAATTTTTTTCTTTCTCCATCATTATCCATTTCTTCCATTTTCTTCTTTCCCTACCTCTTTCCTCTATCCTTCTCATTCTTATTTTCCTCATTCTCATTTTTTCCTTATCCTCATCTCAAGCTTCTTCACTTTGATGCCATTTTTGCACTTCACTTCTGCTCATCGCTTACTTTCCCCTCACCATTTCTCCATCATTTCTCTCCCTTCATGGTTATCGTGTACATGTTCTTCTTACTTCTCATACACCCAAAATATTTCCCCTTTCAATTATCTTCCCCATCAACTCGAGCTTACCTTTGGTTCCATTTTTATCTCCATTCACAACTTCTATCCACTCACATCTATTTTTGTTCCCCCATGTCCTTCACACTTAGCATTCAAGGTAAATTAACTTCTTTCCCATTTGTGCACCCATGTGCTCCATTCCTCACCACCAAATTTCATCCTCATCTATGAGGCATTCATCTCTCACTTTTACATCCTTGACACTCATTTCAATACACCCCATCGTTACCTACCATGCATCGATATCTCATTTAGTATTAATCTTTACCTCATCTTTTTAAGAGATTTGTTGTCTCTACCATCTCTGTTAGTGTAGGATTTATTTTCCTTTCTTTATTTCTATTATCCTATTCGGGATATTCCACCTCACTTGGAGTTTCCCTACACTTATGGGATATGCTTGCTTAGGTGTACATTTGACTATACTATTATAGGTGTTGAGTACTACTTGACTACACTCTTTTAGCTATTAGTCACCACTTAAGTATACCATTCTAGTTGTTCGTTACCACTATTATGGGTAGAGATTGCCTTGATTCTAGGAGGAGGTTACACATTCACCTCCTATATGTACATCTCTTGCATTATTCTATTTGATCGTATTGAGTTGGAGCTATCTCTGTGTTATTACAATTATCTCTTTTGCATTTTTGTATTTTTGCAGTCTTGTATGCTTGCATTGTTTTATCTTGGAAAAATTCACATCTCGCATCATTCACCTATGCAATCTTCAAACTAGTAGATCCCGAGTCCTTCTTCGATACTCTCGGGGGCATCATCATATCCATCTCCAATCACACTTTCCATGATATTTTGTTTTAGAGGATACCATAACACTCATCACTCATCATCATCTATTCTCAAAATCATACTCTTTTCTTCCTCCAATAACTTCTCATTGAAGGGTGTATCTTCATTGAGAAGAATATTTTCAAATCACCAATCACATCACACAGGCCATCTTCATTCATTTTGTCTAATTTCTTTGAAAGGGCATTACTCTCATAGTGCACTTCCAAAGAGGGGCAAATGTAGACACCTCAATCTTACCACCCCATTAATCAATTAATTTCCTCACATCATTCCCACAAAAATCCATGAAAAATTAATTGACATTAGTCAATTAATTAATTCCCATCATCATCTAATTAAATCTTCCACCTCACCATCCACATCACATGCCACATCTATTCTCCACCATGACCCACTTTTGAATTAAATATTCGGGTCAAATCCTCCACTATCTCCCATCTCCCCACTTTTGAATAAAATATTCAAATTAAATCCTCCTCCATTCTTCATGTCCCCCACCTGTAAATCACATTACTTTTTCAAACCATGATTAATTAATTCTCCTTAATTAATCCATCTCAAAAGGCTATAAATAGATCCTTTACCCCCTTCGAGCACAAGTGAAGAACTTAGCGAATAGGCTATTGTATTCCGCTTGTGTGAAATATTTGCATTCAACCCCGCTATGATGCCCACATGAATCCTCGGACCACGCATCCAAAATCCATCACTCTTCCCTAATTTGTGAAAAGCCAAGTTGTTGGGATCGATCATGTGGTGAAGTCATTTGACGTTGCGAGCACCTATATTTCATATGAGTTTTGGGCTTGTCGATTTTTCCACCCAATATGAGGTTACAAGAAAATCTTGGAGAAAGTTTTTAGTATTGGGTTTGATTGTATTTCATTTTATTCAAGTTTTTCTTGTATACACATCTAATGGGTGATCATGAGAAGGTGGAGGTGGCACTGCATAAAGCACATTATGAACTTCTAAAGTAGATTTTTTAGTGTTATGATTAGGAAGTGGATCATTAAATATTTTTTAGTTTTGAATTATCATTAGTAGGATTAGAGGATTCAGTGGGCTCATCCCATTCAATTGCATTGGTATCAATAAGATCTTGGATAATATGTTTACACTTGATACATAGATAAGTGAGGTGATCAATGCATTGTGATAGTAAAAAAATAGGAATTGGAATAAAAGCTCTTACCATGAGGATTTCTCGCATCAACCTCAAGTAGTGGAGGGAGAGACATGAGATTGCACTCAAGTAATTATTTAAGCATATGTGTGTGGAGCATAAGGTAAACACATGAATTGTCATAGTTCAGGTTGTAACTATAACTTAATAGGTTGGGATACACCATTAATAGTGTATTAGTAGGATTATTGTTATTAGTCTTTCCTTTGAATGTAGATTTACTTGGAAATTTGGCACTAGATGTAGTAGAAGAACTAGAAACATACTTAAGCTTATTCATATGTAGTAACTTGGCCTCACATTCTTTGAGTGTATGACATAAATGATCAAATGAGGGGAACTTATTGAATATAATTGATTATTACAAATGAGGTAGCAAGATTTGTGTGAAGAGATCCTAAGTTTCATTATCAACCAAGATATTATTCATTTTAGTAAGTGTGGTCTTGTAGAGTAAAACATAATCATTGATGTGCTTATTAGATCATTGGCATACTTTAGACATTTGAACATAAAAGACTTTGTCCCCAATATTGATGGAAAATTGTGCAAGAAACTAATATTCTAAAGTAGTCAAAGATCACGAGAGAGTGTGTGGGGAGATGTTATGTTGTGGAGATTGTTTTCATGTGTGGAAGTGTTGAAAACTATACACTAAAAGTACTGTGCAAACTCTCCACAGCTTTTCTCGCCATGGTTTGGGGTCGGGTTAGGCCCCGAGTGGGGGTGGTAGCCCCTGCTAGTAGGGGTTTGAGGGCGTCTCGAGTTTTTTCCTAAAAAAATGTGCATGATACCTCGGGAAACATGCTCTTCTCACAAGTAAGGATTTTGACCCATATGTTTATGGGGTAGTTTTGGCCCATGGTTTTAATACCCATGGTATTGTAAAACTACTTAAGCAAGTTGCCTATTGATGTACTTTTGATAGGTGAGACATTGTATTATAGATGTGTGTGAGTTCAAGTGTGAATTCAGGAGAGTTTGTTGAGCACAACTCCAAACAGATTTGGGTATTGTATTGAGAGAAAGAGGTGGCTTGTAATAAAATTTGAGCAAGTGATTCTTGGTGGACGTAGCCCAAATTGGGTGAACCACGTTAAATATTGTCTTTGTATTGTGTTGTGTTCTTTTATTTTCTGCACTTTTATTTCAGATCATGTAATATTTTTTTGCATATTAGTTTCTACTATTGCGATTATGTGTGGGATTGTTCCACATATTTTATCCCTTATTTCCTAACATGAGATCATAAAACCATTTTAAAGCAAATTATTTGAGGCTTTTAGGGAACAAATTTGTAAGTAAGATATCATTATATGCATAGTGAAAGCATGCCACATGGAATGATTGAATGTGTTCACTCTTGCCAAATATATGGGAAGCTTAGGAACAATGAAACTAAGAGGTAAGGGATAAGAATCTACCTCGAGGTGTGAGCGGGTTATGAAGAAATTGAGTATAAACCATATTATGAGAAACAACGAATGAATCTTGTTGTAATTGTAGGATTTGAGTTTGTAAAGAATGAACAAGGGTTTTAAGATCTTGTGTGCTAGAATAAGAAACATGTGAGATACTATAATTACATGCGGGGATAATGATATATGTAGGAATGCACATAGAGACATGAGGTTCCCCATAGATGTGGGCATCGTAGAAGTGGGATTGGTAGATGTTTGTATATTAGAATAAGATGGAGAATTACCAAGAAGGGATTCTTCATTAGATTTCTAATCAGGAGAAATTTTGGTAGTGAGAAGGATATTAATAATAGGCTCGATGTGATGAGGATTTTCACAAAGTTGTGCATGAAAGTGAGATATGAGTTCAAATTTCTCTTGGTAGTCAATTTTGTTTATGTTATGGTCATAATCATAAGAATTCTCACCATTCGTTTTTATATCATGCTATGGTACCTCATTATCAGGATCAAACATAGACAAAATTCTAGAGATATGAATCAAAGAAGAAGCAAAGGTGAGTAAATCTCAATATGCTTAGTAGATCGATTATTAATCCAATTACTACCTTGAAAGGGCATAAGAAGGAAGCATGTAAAAATGAGATATGTAAAGAATCATACACCAAGAGAGTAGAAGAAACCCTAGGAAACTAGGGTTTGAGCCAAAAAAATTATTCAAGAGTCGGGTTCACCAAATGTTTACAACCTTTTTGAATATTTAATAGATTGTTATGGAATGAAAATCAACTAAAAATGAATGCAAGGTTTGATACTAGGGGTTATTTATTTCAATTAACTTCTAAAATTAACTATATAATGTCATACTAATGTATTGGTACTTGTAAATAGTGTTTACAATATGCTACAAGTTTAAAAGCATAAGAGGAGAGATGTAATTATCTACATATAACGGCATGGGAGATATCTAGGTGTACAGACGGGAAAACTAGGAGAAATGAATATTTAGATGCTTCATTCTTGAAACTATGACTAGAAACTTCATTGGTACAAAACCATACATAACTTCTAGGATTGGTTGTATGGAATTAGACTTGCTAAGAGTGGGGTTCTAAAAATTGATGTGCCCTTTGGTGGTTTATAAATATGTTTCCCTATTAAACCCCAAGTATTGTAAATCCATAAACCATATGAAATCATCGATACCCTAGGAAGCAAGAGAGTAGAAGAAACCCCGGGAAACTAGGGTTTAAGCCAAAAAAATTGATTAAAGAGTCTGGTTCACCAAAATTTTACACCTTTTTAAAGATTTAATAGACTATTATGGAATACAAATAAACTAAAAAGGAATGTAAGGTTCGCTACTGGGGGTTATTTATATCAATTAACTTCCAAAATTAACTATACAATGTCATACTAATGTATTGGTAATTGTAAATAGTGTTTACAGGTATGTTACAAATTTAAAAACATAAGAAGAGAGATGTACTTGGCTACATAGAATGGTATGGGAGATATCTGGGTGTACATACTAGGAAAACTAGGAGAAATGAATATTTAGATGCTTCATTCTTGAAAGCGTGACTAGAAACTTCACCGGTACAAACAAAACCGTATAGAACTTCAAGGATTTGGTTGTATGGTATTAGACTTGATAGGAGTAGGGTCCTGAAACTTGATGTGCGCTTTGGAGGTTTATAAATATGATTCCCTATCAAAACCTAAGTATTTCAAATCCATAAACCATATGAAATCATTTGAATGGAACTCAAACCTTAACCATCAATGGAAGACCCTAAAAAATGTTAACGTTTAGGTTGAAGTACAATCTATGCACTACCTATATTGGCACTACTCTGAAGAGGCTTCAAACCACACATAGTTCTCCACTTAACATGTGGTGTGTGTGTGTGTGTGTGTGTGTGTGTGTGTGTGTGTGTGTAACTAGTTGGAAACTTGAACCACTTTGAGCATGCTTGAAATGATTGTGCTTTTTCTAAGACCTTTAAGTTGGGATCTTTGAGTCCTTGGAAATAAGGGAAGTTGAATTCTTTGACCTGGTTGAGTGCTTCAAAACTATAGTAGTAGCTTCTATAGTGGATTTACATCAACTTTAGGAAGCTTTATGGATGTTTCGATACCTTTTGTATGTATTTACAATGAGCGTGCTAAGTGATTTCTTGTCTTCTTACCAAGTATGTAAATTAGGTGATGTTAACTTATTTATATATGGTTCTAAAGGTAATTTTTCATGTAAATGTTGACCCAAGAAGATGAAAATACCCAAGAAAGTTAATGCATTTGTAAGTAGAGTTAGAAGATGTGTCGGTCCAAGACCATACAAATCGGTCAAGACTGGATTCCACATCCTAACCCTACTATATGGTTTTAGACAAGGACATGGTGGATGAAATTTGGGAGCTGCATCATGACAAACATGGGTTAAGTATTGATTTAATACATTTATATTCAAGAAGTGTCAACACACCAATATATATAAATAATTTTTTCGGAGAGATAAGAATATATACTTAGTGGGAATAAGATGTAGGTGTTTGTCTTATTGAAGAAGCACAATCATAACCAACAGTGTCAAAATGATAAATTTCCAAATTTGAGTGTCTATAGAATGAAGAGAGCCCATGATCTATTTTTTTAGTATGATAAGGAATAATCTTCAGTTTATCTTCATAATTTTGACCTACCAATGGTTGTTTTGGGACCTCCCCCTTGATGATTGGTATATCGCAAAAAAAGGGGAAAGATTGCAAGACTAGAGACAAAGAGGCATCGAACTACCTTATCTTCCTTTAATGTTTGTTCTGTAACATAGGAACATCATGATATTGGTCTAGTTATGGCTCTTGGCATGTAAGTAGTTTTAGGATGATCCCAAGGGTTTTTGTTTTTCTCCTTGGGGTGCAATTCCTCTACTTGATTGTACATATAGGCCTAACTTGAATTATTCAAAGAAATGTTAAGGCTACTTTGCATTAATGTCTTTTTGCCTTTTGAGGCTCTGATTCCTTCAACATTTTTATGGTTGGTACCACTTGGTGATGGGTATGTCATTCTTTCCGAATCACCTTTTTATTGTAATCATCTATTTTTGGTTTAATTTATAATGTGGTCCAATAAAATGTATGTCACTAACAAATTTTGATATTTCTTTAAAATAGTATTCAATATTTTATTGAAGTAGTTAGATACGAAAAGGGACTCACAATTAATGTGGATAATATTATGAGAATTTATAAAATAAAATTAATTGAAAAGGGAAAAAAATCTCCACTATCACTCATTTTCATATTTTGGTTGTCTATCCTTTTGGTTTCAGCATTGATTGTAATTGCAAACAACTTGAAGTGGAAAGAAAGTGAATATTATCTGAAGAAAATGATAAAATATATTATATTAACCACTTGTCAATAATCAATTCCAAAACATAAAATTTATAATTTGAATTTGGTTTTTTTAATAAATATACCCAAACATCATAATTTATTTATACATCCTCACAATATTCTACCACTAAAAACTTATTGGCCAATAGGCCTTTATAAACTCAATTTGCTTGGTAATTGTTGTTTGCATCGTCATAGTCGTTTCTAACAAGTCAATATAAATTCACTTTCACTCTAAATAATTTTTATTTTTTATTATTTTAATTGGATATTAAAGGGGAAAATAGAGAGGCGAGATGATAGAGGAAGAGGAATGGTCAATCGATAAAACTTCAAAGGGCTTTTGGAGATCGTTTCCTAAATTATTAAAATTTCTTCTTCATCAACAATTGGTTCTTACCATGTACGCATTATTGATTTCATTATTTCTCTGATTTTTGTTTGTTGATCATCTCCTCCTTTATCTGCTCTATTAGGAAGAATATTCACTATATGTATCATTGTCTTCTTTCTCTCCTATAGCTACTACAAGATGTTGTGGAGGTCACATGTTGAATCCACCACCTATAACGTAGTTCCTCCATTTTTAGGCCTTCGCATGTAGTAGACAACACAAGTAGAGAAAATTGGTATTTTAAAATACTACATCTAATGTTAATGATAAAAAGCTTGTCACGAAGGTTGTCTTGATATATGATGCATTACGGCACCATTTTGAACAATAAGGATGTTGATATAGGCATCCCGATCTCCAAGCAGGTACATAATGATGAACAAAGGATTATAATTAAACAGAGAGACGAGAAGGATAATAGGCTCTATTTGAGGCATCCATGTGGATGACATATTTTACTTTAGAATGAAGTTCTCTATAATTGTCCTACATGCTCCATCACATCCGGTGTTGATTTTATCGAGTACGCAGGAGATACTATGTGCAATGAGACATTGGTTATCAATATTGTTTTCGAATGTTATGAAGACAATCACGCATGGTGATAATGTATTGATTTACATTGGGTAGGGAGAGAAACAACACTATTCATCTAAACAACACCTTTTTGATCGAAGCTTGGGTTGGTAATTTTTTTGAGAGAAGTAGGAACCATGGAGTTGAGATAAGAGTCGTTAGGGGATGCGATACCCTAGGAGTATCACTTATAGTCATAAGATTTATGTTTATGATGGTCTCTATAAGATTGAAGAGTCCTGGTTAGATAAAGGGATTTCAGGATTTGGTGTGTTTAAGTACATGCTTAGGAGGATACTAGGCCAGCCAGACATGGGCTCAGACATTATGAGGAATGTTTCCCAATGGAAGTTGAAACCAACTTCAAGACCTGGTTTTATTGAATCAGCATGGAAGAGTGAGAATTTGGGTCATGGGGTTGTTAATGAGGTTGACAATAAAAAGGGTTCCCTTTTTTCATTACATTAAGAAAGTTAGGTATCCTACTTCCTTAGTACTCAAGTCTCTGCAAGGATGTGAATGTGTAGGTGGGTGTGACAGTGCAAGGAGCTACATGTGCTCTTGTATTCAGAGGAACGGTGGACAGATTCCATATAATGCATATGGGATTCTTATAGAGAGAAAGCCTTTGATTTATGAATGTGGTGACCACTGCAGGTGCCCTCCAAGCTGCCAAAATAGGCTAACTGAAAAAGGATTGAATAGTGTTCATAACTAATGGTGCTCAACATGGTTATAAGGTGAATGGATGGGATATGAGATTCTTGGATTTTATTGCAACAGGTGGTTTTATTTGTGAATATACAGGGGAAGTTTTCTCTCTAGAAGGAGTAGATGCAAATCAAAAGCTCAACATGAACAAAGAATACATGTTTTATCCCATACAAAAGCAATGGAAAAAGTGGAGAAATGTTTTTCATATCTTGTGTCAACAATAACAACAAGACAAATTTTACAATCCCATGCAAATTGCATTTTTAATAAATGTAAGGAAAATGGGCAATATTTCTTGTTTCATAGATAAAAATAGCTTTCCAAATGTCAATGTTTTAGAAAAAAGGAAAAAAACTCCCCCGGACTTCAAAAATTGAATGTTGAAGTCGAAGATCGCGTCACGAGAGATAAGGGAGAGGGGCCAATAGGTGAACATGGTCCAATAGTTGCCATGACTATTGATCACACAATATTCAATAGTTATCATAATACTATCCATTAGTTATTTATTTTTGACATAAGAATTATGTAGAGTAGCCAATAACATCATGACATATAAGACCTCTCACACATGTACAAGTATGAAAATTCAATGTTCAAGCATTTTCAGCCATATTCAAGTATCGGTTTCCACCATGGTTGTATTATAACTCAAATTTATTGTTTTAAATCAATTCAAAATATGGTTTTCCCTCCAATTGAACATTCCAAAGAAAAAATATAAGCTAACACAAATATAAACTACATATTAGTGAAAAAATCACAATCCCATATGATAAACAATTGATTTTGTGGACCCATCAACTTAGGGTATACCACTACTAGCCCCTCTCCCCTATATAAATGGTAAGAGAGGGATTGAGTTTACGTCGATGATTTGGTCTATTCAATTTTATGTACTTTTGTTCCCTATCTTTGTATAGGGCGACCTTGTTTGTTATGTTCTATTATTTTCTCTTCATTTCATCGATGTAAAATTTTAGTTTTAATTTACTCTTTTTTATTATCTTTTTTTCCACCATCGATATGATCTCATGTCGAGGGCATGATAGGTGGAAAGATGAAGAAGGCATATGGCGAGAACAAAATACGTCTAAGGTAAGTTAGCATTTTTATGTTGCTTGCTTTTTTACCGTTTATTTGGGGTTTTGCTTATAAGCGCAATTTTTTGTCTATTTTAAGATGATTTTGGGACTATTTGGAGGTAGTGTTGGATTTTGACGTTCAATATTACATGTCACAATAAAATTATTTGACGGTCTAGAAAATTATATGGATGTCATTTGACATTCAAAATTTAATATGCATGTCAAATTTGTTTTTATAATAACTATTACAAAATACATAAATTGAGTTAAATTTTATATGGATGTTATTGTTCTTTGTAGTATTCCCATAGTTCTGTGACTTCTATTTAATTCTAGAAAATAGATTGGAGTAATCAATTTCATAGTTTTTCACATATTCATTTTTTCCCATAAAAATTAATGTTGCACTAATTAATTTGAAGATCCATAAACATCATTAATGTTTATGAGAATATTAAAATAAAATTTCAAATCAAAATTAAAAATAAATAATAAATTCACAGAATTCACTTTCTCAAAATCACCCAAACTTGTAATTCTATAGAAAATGAGTTATAGCTTTCAATTTCCAAGCTTGTAAGTTCAATCTTCAAATTTCACCTTTCTTACAAAATTCCAAATCCAATGCATCTAGTCCACTATCCAATCTTTATTTGTAAGAAATCAAACAAATAAAAAAAAAAACCAATTACAAATCAAAATTGATAAAATAATCGAAGGGCCTTTGGTTTATTGGTGATATTGTTAGGCTTTCAATGAGCCCACTAGGGATCAAGTCTTGTTGAGCGCAAGGCCTAGAGTTAACCGATACGGAGGGTCAAAATAGTTGAGGCCAAGCTCATGCCCGGGTGACTCGACACCATGGTTTCCCCTTACTCGTAGTTTCTTAAGTTGAAGGTGATCACTAGTTTAGTTTTACGCTTACTTGTAATTGTAAATTTGTTCTATTCTTTCTCCAAAGCATTAATAAGGGGTTTTTAGCTATTTTATAAGTTAATCTAAATATAAACTAAGTGCTATATTGAAGTGTTAGATATAAATATTTTTCTTTAATATTTGAATGGATTGAAATGATGGAAATAAGAGGGATATGGTACTAACCTAGAATTAACTTACCTCGATGTGTGTTGGATTGTAGCAGATTGGTATGCAAACTAGGCAAGTTGTGGACTGAATTTCCTCGCGAAGGCGAAGAACCGACTATTTACTTGTCTTGAGGCACACAGGAGGATCTTTGGGGCACCCCTAGGCACCCCGGTCCGTAATCTAGGTGTTGTAGACTACAGAAAAGCTCAGAACTTGAATTCGATTGTGTCACAATATCTCTGTAATACCTTCTCTCTTGTCATATAGGTGTCGCAGTAATGTTGCCTATGTCACCGTGAATGTGACCTACGAACCCTATCCAAAGCATCAATTTCTAAAAATAAAAATGCATATGAATAGGTTAGACTGGCCTCATCTACCAAACTAGTGGCCTTACAACTGAGCGTTGCACTACATTTCGGACCCAATGTAGTTATATGTGCATGTGTGTGTAATTTTTGCCTATGGTGCCCTAGCGCCAATGACACAGTAATAAGGGGCAATAACTAGATGTAAAATGCAAATGGTGGATGGAATGGAAAGAATACAACCCTTTCCCCCTATGCTTGTGTGTGATGCAGATGTAGAAGATGCCCAAATGTAGTCCCTTGCCTTAGTAGATAGCTACCCTTGATAGTGAGATGTTTGTCCATAATGTAGTGAGTATGCTATGTTTATATAGGGATCTCTTGCTCAAATTTCAACACTAGTGACCTAAAACTACCAACTATGACCTAGGGAATACACGAGGTAATCGTTAGGACCAACCTCGAATAAATAAATTAAGAGCATAAATTATAACAGCATGGGTGCCTAAAATCACGGGTGATGGGCACCCCGAGGTGCCTTGGTGTAACCCTAGGTGCCCCAGATAGACCTAAAGATGACAAATGAGCAAATTACGACACTTGAGACACCCTAAAAGATGCCCAAAACTATAGAGACAAATGATGACTAAACTAGACAAACAACAATGACGCCTGACTAACTGACAACAAGACCAAAGGATGGGTCACTAGTGAATACTTTTACTATGCAAGATCCATATATAAAATAACATACCCAGTGGTATTAATGTAATATTAAGTGCATGATTTTGTGACTACAATTATTTGTAGTATTCCTATAATTCTATGACTTCTATTTAATTCCAAAAATAGATTAGAGTAATCAATTTCATAGTTTTTCCCATAAAAATTAATGTTGCACTAATTAATTTGAAGATCTATTAACATCATTAATGTTTAAGATAATTTTAAAATAGAATTTCAAATCAAAATTAAAAAAATTAAAAAGCTGGTAGAATTCACTCGCTATCACTACATCCTCAAAATCTAGCCAGCTGAGATGGACTCGAGATCAAAATATTGAGATTTTGGATCCAAATGATTTTGATTAAATAGTTGACCCATATAGGAGTGATAAGGGGAAAGAAACTCTTGGCCCCACTCCACAAGTGTCACCATAATGCAAAGGCTTCCATGTTAGGTCATGAGGAAGCACACGTAGAATGAATAAGATGACTTCCAAGCTGGGTCATCTGGAAGCGAACGCGGAGTATAGAATAAAATCCTAAGTTAGGTCATTTGGTAATGAAGTGGTGAATGTAACTCCAAAGTTAGGTCATCTAGGAGAGCACTTATAGGTTTGAATGATATGATTTGATTTTAATGCGTAAATTGATTTGTTTTGATTGGTTACTCATGGAGAGGTTTTTGCCAATTGCCCCCATGCTTTAGGTCATTAGGAGAAAGTTGTAAGAAAATTGATGAGATGTCGCGTAAAAATATTTTAGTTTCTCGTTGCCCTCAAATTAGGTCATTAGGGGGGGTGATAGGTTATAGTGTGTCATCGTGTCTCGGAGGTGTTAAACGATTGTTGCCCCAATATTAGGTCACTAGGGGGATTGATGGTGAAATGTCGTGGTATAAATTTCTAGGTGTTGGATTCACGATGTTTGAATGCATGGTGACATAAGGGGGATTATAGGGGACCCCAATAATATGCCCCCTTTCAAAGAAAAGAGGAAGAAATGAAAGGAATGAACTCTAAACCGAAAGTAACGACGGGGAGGTTAACACGAGATGCGGTAAATAGGAGATAATGGAAAGGAGATATAATGCATGTTAAACATGTACAATACAAAGTGGTAGTTTAAATTCTAAAAAGAATTCCGTAAATGGGGTGCAAATTGGAGAAAAAAGCTCAAGATATGATCGAAATGGCGTAGTGTGTATTACTCATGGTAATAAGTACTAGATATAACCCATAGTAAAAGTGGCATTTGAAATGTGATTATAAATAATGAAGTGAAAAGGTAACTTATCGCTTCATTTGTCTTTTACACTAGTGTGAGAGTGTATACTGAGAGGATTAAAGATGTTTTAAGCGAGACCATTATGTCTAGCCGGTTTTAGAGAGTGGCAACCGTTGTGGCGTCACGTCTTTATGAAAGATTTGGTAAGTGTGTTATTTGTGTAAAAATGTAGGGGTGTTAAGCATTTTTGGTTGAATTTTTGAAAATTTAGGTTTTTGGATTTCTTGACGGTTAGGACTCGGACAAGAGTGGTGAGGGCTCTAGTGACCCCTAATACTAGAGCACCGAGAAATAGTGGTATCCCTAATGTCCTACTGCAGGGCACCCTATTCTTGCATCTAAGCGCCCTGATCCATTTTTTTAATTTTGATGGATAATTCTAGGGCATATGTTGCTAATATGTTGAATAGTGGTATTTGACTATGGGAGATGTGTTAATGTTGCTTTTGATGTTGTTGTTAGCATTGTGCAGAGGCACATTCACTCAAGGAAGTTACATGTGTGGGCGACACTTGAGTACATTACTGGGATTGGGTTTGTCAGATGATGATTGGGATGTGATGGACCGTGTATGTGATTGGGTTGTGATGCCCATGTTGATTGCATTATGTGATAGGTGGTGTGTTGATACATGCACATTTTGGTTGCCCACAGGGGAGATGATGGTGACACTGGAGGATGTATATCACATACTATGATTGCCAGTGGTTGGAGAGTGAGTATGAGTTATGGTAGTAGTGGATATGGAGCGCCAGATGCGCTCGACTAGATGATATTTTGTAGGGGCCTAGGTGCCTGTCAAGGCCCATATTAGTTTGGATGCAATATTACAGTCTAGGGTTCTGCGGTTGTGGAAGTTCATCGTAGTGGTGATAATATCATGTATAGCAGTGGAGGGAGGAGGTGTCGGCATATTGTATAAGGCCTTACGACATATGCTAGAAAATCAAGGAAGATGGGATGAGATACACATGGGCACGATGTGTGTTGGCCCATTTATACAGAGATTTGTATCGGTTTACTAAGGATGAGCATGGTGGGGGTATAGGGGCCACCACACTGCTACACATATGGGCATATGAGGATATAGCTGTATTGAGACCGGTTAAAGGGCCACGAGGAGATTAGGCTCGGCCAGAGATATTTTCTCGACGTTGGGTTGATATCCATAGTAGGAAGATGGACACATATAGTTTCAGAGCCCTGATAGATAGGATGGGGCCGAAGTTAGTGATATAGAGGCCATATCACAATTATGAGGGATGGTCTGAGGATGCTATAGAGTTGCGATGTATTTAGAGGACCAATTTCCAAGTGTGACGGAGTTGTTTCAGGTGGAGAGTGTATTACGATAGTTTAGTATGGCGTAGGACATGCCTCCAAAGCCATACATATGGTTATGAGCTGTTAGGGCCCCTAGGAGGGCAAGTACAGACCAAGGCCCACAACAGAGCAGCGATTGATACCACCAGGGCCAAATGTGGTAGACATAGCGATAACAGTTATAGATGGAGATGACAAGGGGTGTATAGAGGATTATCAAGTGTTGTGGGAAGTGCATCGATTGGTGTTATTATATTCGGTGTTTGCGGAGTGCCATGGAGTTACCGGTAGGAGGATCGGGGAGGAGATGTCCACGACCCTCTAGCGGTTGTTGTGGAAGATCATAAGTACCTTTGTATGCTACTATTGTGGTTAAAGAAATGCCTATGTTGTGTTGTGTGTGGTTGACTAACATGAGGGTGTATGTTGTGTGTGCAGGAAATGTTTATTGGTCATTGATAGTAGACACATCGATTTGCACATTGACATGGAATGTGCCTAGCGATGTGCTATGCGGAGTGATACTAGAGCGTGTGGACAACATTATAAGTGAGCATGCCCATTTGTTTGAGCCAGTGGCCATAACAATGAAAACATGTACAATGATGTTTGGCGAGAGGGAGGAGGCACTTGAGGAGACTTATCATGCCTGAGAGGTGGTAGATGGTGTTTATTTGGCCCAAGATGTGTTCTCACGATATGTATATTGCACAATCAGTTCTCGAGAGGAGAACTTTGAGATTGTGATGTTGCGCGTAAGCATGTGGAGAAGTTTCGGGGCCGCAAAATGTGGTGTCACGTTGGTGGCGAGGCATCTAGTTCTAGGGCTCTCGTGGTACATGAGAGTGATAGTGATGATGAGGTTTGATAGTGATGATTGTATATGATGTAGGGGGCCTTTCCCCCAATGATGAAACATGTTTTTGGGATGATGGTTGTATGACTGATATATGTATGGACACCTATTTTTGATATATGTGAGATCAATATTTGAGATGTTTTGCTATTGTGATGTAATGGATATGGTATAGTTTTATGGTTATTGTTCTAGCATGTGTAGTGTAATGTATGTGATGAATATAAATTAGTATGAGGATATGAGTAATGGTAGATAAAATATGCATGGTAAATGATAATGTAGATAACTAATGTAATGTAATTGATGAGATGAATAAAATATGTAACGTGTAGGCAATGTAATGAAGATGATAGAATAAATGTGGAAATAGATAAATGGATCGTAATGAATAGATGAGAACATAATGTAACGGTAAAATGAAAAGATGATGAAAATAGAAGGGGGATTAACAATGCCCCCTAACGTAGGGATGAGTAGGCTCATGTAATAAGACCCCTCGGCAGGTAAGTATGAACCACGTAAGCAAGGGTGCATCATCAAAAAAAGATTGAGGTGCACTAGAGGAACAACAAAGCACGTGATGAAAGGTTCTTAAAAATAAACCCTAAAAATCATGTAAGAACTGTAAGAACACAAGTGCATCATCGGGGAGTGAGGTGATAATGATCACCTACTAACAACCAAGACGGGTGGAGGTGGAAGTATATGGAATGGATGGAGCTTAAGTGTATGAACCAAAGTGCATGCCATATGGAGTGACCATGGGGTGCAGAGGCTGTGGAAACCCATGGGATGCATGTGATGAATAGTGTGAATGAGGTAGATGTAATGAATGTGGTGGATAATGGGTATGTGAGGGTGGTGAATGATGGTCAAACCGAGTACCATGCAGAGAAGACTCAGGGGGTGTAGGCCTACAATGTTGTGGTGAAGGAGACAATGATCGCCACGAGATGAAAAATATATAAACACCGGTGTCCTCGAGTTGTTGTAACTTCTCATGTAAATCAAGACAATCATTATCATGATGGCCACTAATACGATGGTAATTACAATAATACTGATCATGTTGACATTGTAAACGGTGTGGAGGGTGGTGTTGGTTGGAAGGAAGTCAAATTAATCACTCATCAAGTAATACATACAACACATCATGAGGTCGAGCATTAGGTGAAAAACATAGAGGCTTCCGGTACTAAGGTGAAATAGTGGTAGCAATAACTGGTCACGGAGCTAGAGAAACATGTGTAGGATGTGGAAAAGGGGAACGAGGTTGTTACCTTTGCACTTTGGGTTGAGATACAAATTGCTTTTGATTGTTGCTAGGAGGTGGAGTAGGAAGAACACATTTTGTTGGAATTTTAGCCAAGGGTGGAGGTTGCTTAGGATGTACAACTGGAGGTGTAGGTGGAACAATAGAGGACATAGTAATCAAAGAAATGTGAGGAGGCTCTGCTAGAGGAGAAGAGAGAAGGTCATGTTCTAGATTGATAACCTTGTAACACAAAATTATAAAAGACTCACAAGTATCATACTATAAGTGTTGCTTTAGAGGAGGAATAAGACCACGACAAAAGAGGAACTACTTTTCCAAGTCACTAGGGTGAAAGATAAGTTGATGTATACATGTATTAAAGCGTAAGATGTAATCCTAAATAGGTTCGGAAGAATGTTGATGCAGATTAGGAATGTGATCGTATGTGACCCTAGGACCGTTATTGATAATAAACCGATGAAGGAATGCATCCTCCATGTCATAGAAAGTGCTAATAGAATCAAAAGGGAGATGGGTATACCATTGTAGTGCATCATCAGTAATACTATAACGGAAGACCTTAAACAACAAGCGATCATTAGAGTAGTCGGCCATAAGTGTGCAGTAATGTATAACATGGGCATGAGGATCACTGTACCGTCAAAACATGTGGAAGTAGGCATGAAAAAGTCTTTGGGGAGGAAGAATTGTGAATCTTTTTAGGTACATGGTTGTCATGTAAAGAGTTGTTGTCAATGAAGGCATTATAGGCTCTACTTTCTAAAGTAAGAGTATGAACTTGTGATTGGAGTCATCCTACAAAATGCATGAGAGATAAAAGATCCCTGTCGGGGGATGGCAAGAGATGGAAAAAGTGTATTAAGTGGTTGAATTTTTCCATTATGAGTGATCATGGGAATGTCAAGAGGTGATATAGTGGAATCAGATGCTAAAGGTGCGGTGGTAGATGTGGATGTAGGAGTGGTAGTATGACCAAAGTATCAACAAAAACTCTAGTAGGTGTAGTGAACAAGGAAGAAACCTCAATAGGTGAAGATATAGTAGGAGTGGGAGAGGATATGGGAATAGAAGGAGAAGAAGCAACATCGAGGGTGACTCATGTGTAATAGTAGATAAAACTTCGGGAGCGGGAGAGACACATACGATAGTATGGAAAGAAGGAGACCCATGATGTTGATCAATAGAAGAAGTTTCCAAAAGAATGGTATGGTTATCACAAGAATAAATAGGATCATCAATGTAAAAAAAAGAGAATGCAAGCTCAAGAGAGATGTGTGAAGAGGGATATCAGAAGTGGTAGAAGACATAGGAGTATCGGCGAGGGGTGGATAGAAGAAAGGTAGGAGGTACACCAGATGTGAATCAATGCCTAATAAATAATCAATGATAGAAGTATCTCGTTATCCAAATAGCTCTCCTAGTGATTTGGATAACTTGCATACACATCCTGCTCCCCTTTGCATTCTTCTATCTCCTTCCATTTTCCCTTGTGCACCTTCCTCCTGCGCACCCACTTTCTCTCCTATCCCATTGTGCACTCCTTGTGTGCACCTCCCTAGACTTACCTTCCAATCAGCTAAGTCCCTGACATTCCTCTTGCGTGCTTACCCAGACTTAGTTCTTTCACGCATCCTCTTTTCTTTCTTCTTCTGTGTGTCTTCCTTTAGTTGAATGCCTGCGTCTTGTTTTCATACTTGCCTTCTGCAAGTATGCCTTCCTCTCACACGTGATCCTTCGCACCACGCCTTTGTTTCCCTTTCGTGTGCTTGCTTCTCACTCTCACACGTCACATGTGCTTTCATCTGCCTCTTTCTACTTTCCCCCCATGCCTCTTTCTTTTGCGCGCGCCCTTGCACCTTCTCCCTCTTGCCCATACTCTGTGCATTCACCTCTTTTCTAGTTAGCTCGACACATCTCCAAGGTAAATCCAAAAGTGAAGGCCTAAATGAGCGCCACTTGCCACATGTTCAGGGACCGAAAAGGTAAGAGCAGCCGTTGAAACTTCCAAGAGCCTACGAAAGATTCCACGTGTCAACCCGACGCTCCTTCAAAGGCAAAATCCTGAGTAGGTTTCTAAGTGAGCGCGGAGTCTCCACGTGTCTAGGTTTTATAAAGAGACAAGGTCAGGTTAAATAGTCAAAGCATTGGGATGGGCCAGTAGAGGATGCCAAGTGTCAGCACGGCACTAATTCAAGAGCAAAATTTGGGGCGGGTTTCAAACAAGCACCAGACCGCCACGTGTCCAGGGTCATACTTTTGGCCCTGCCAAGCAAAGAGACTCAGGAAAAATACAAAGAAGCCCAAGGAGCTCACAAAAGCCGCCACGTGTCAGTACGATATGTTTTCAAAAGTGAAAGGTAGGGGCCGAATCTCCAAGGTGCGTGAGGCTGCCACATGGACCCGATATGGAAAACTCTTTAAAATATTGTGCGCCCACAATCCAAATATTCAAATGGCCATATATTTTGACTGGAAACTCAGATTTGGGTGGGAGAAGACTTTTTGGAAATGTCTTGACACCCTCCATGCCATGGAAACATAAAATATCATTCTTAACAAGATTTGGTGGGTGAAAAATGGGAAAACTTCTATCAAGCCATTAAAGTAGAATCATATTTCTTCAACCACCAGATTTGATTCAATTCGATCCGTTGTTCTTCCTTCTTCAACATGCCAAGCAGACATGGAACCAGACATGACAGATTTGGGGCAGATTTGAGAGAGGCATTGATTGATAGTGGTTGAGCTTTCAAAGCAGGATTTAATGCATCTCGAGGTGGTTGAGCTTTGAATTAGTTTTTCGTTTCTCTCTCTCCTTCTTCCATGTGTGTTGAATCTATAAAGACAGTGGTCGGGGATCATTGTAAAGGGTTGGATACTTTGGATCCTCACACATTTTAGTAAGGACTCCATATTTTATGTATTTTAAGTTCAGAACCTCTATGTTTGGCTCTTGCATGTGGATATCGGCCTCCTTATCATTGTAAAGATTTATGCATTTCTGGAAGTAATAGAAGCATCGTTTTGTGACTATTCTCTATCTTAACATGTTTGCATTCCTTCTTCTTACCTCTTCTCTTGCATTGTGTATTGTTGTGCTATTTCAAGTCCCCTGCAGTTCCATACTTAGTTGTGTTCCATGAGAGCAATCTGGTGAATGCGTATTTCATTGTGCTACTCGTGCCTAGCCTCCTTTCATGCATTCCCTATCATTCTCACTCAGAACAAATAGTGTTCACCCCTCTTTTCTGGTGCTATCACCTTTTAGTGTAGTTTACTTCATGTTATCCTTCTTTCCCTGGTCCCTTGGCATTCTTATCTTAGTTTCCCCTTTCAGCACTAGGAGTAGCAGTAGCAGTAGAAATAGATAGAGGAACCGGCCTTCTTCAAAGATCCATCCCAAGCTCGTAAGGTCCCACAACTTAGGGACGGTTCCATTATGGTCTCAAACACCTCGGCCCTTTCGAGATCCAAGACACATGTGCCGTTTGAGAAACCAACGGTTTGCACGCCAAAGTGGGACCCGGCATTGAAAGCTCAAATTTCATATCTCTAAGTTCTGGTGTGTGAACTTAGTGTTTCAGCCTTTGAAGAGGCTCATTTCAAACACATCTGGTGACTCCCAATATTTAAGATCTTTGTTCAGTGAAACGTGAGCACCTTTCATGAGAAGAGTGCACACAAGAAGAAGTGTAGCAGCTAAAGATTCTTTTGAATACCTTCAGCTATCCTTGAGAAGATTTCATTCTAGAAATCCCACACGCACATCTCTATCTCTAGCACGCCGCACCCATTCAACTCCTCCTCGAAACGCTCAACCTACATGCCCTACAATGACGCATCACCACCTCCTCCATTAAGAAGCTTTGTAAACTTTGATGGAGGGATTCGCTTACTCCTGGTCATGCAACATGATATGCCAAATGGCGTGATCAAGAGTATTCCTTACTTTACTGGTGAGAATTAAGTCACCCCTCAGGAGCATATCCAGGATGTAGAAAATGTGTGTTCACTCTATCTAATCACACATAATGATGTAGCAGATCCTCTTTCAAAGGTAAAGCAATTCAATGGTACCGAGGCTTGAGACTTGGATCTATCACCACCTAGGATGAGCTGGGAACAACTCTATGTAGTTATTTTGAAGACAAGTTAGATCACCTATCTTTGGTGGAGCAACTGACAACAACAAGGAGGGTGCCCAATGAGTAGATGACTAATTTCAACATCAGATTTCAGAAGACTTGGGATAGAATCCCTCTTGTGGTAAGACCTATAGCCCAACATGCTTTCCTTTATTATCTGAAGGTGCTCAACAAAGTGATATTTCAGTTATGATACAATCTATGGGAGGTAGAACCTTACTGACCACTTATAGTATTGCAATAAGGGCAGAAAATAGTCTTATTCAGGTGGGAAAATTAGCTCCCAGATCGCCTATGCCCTTGTTCAAAAAAATATCACAAGCACCCCATCCTTTTATAGCCTTTATTCCTACTCCGAGAAAAGTGTGCAACCGGTTGCCTCAACATCCTATTCTCCATCACAACAAAAGGAAAACGAAGAAATGAAGGTCGTGATCAAAAATTTGTCAAACAAAATCATATCATTGGAAAAGCAATAGGTGCAAGCTTGTAGAGGCAATTCCAATCAGGCGCATGGCCAAGGGAATCAGCCTTGGTGGAATCAATATAGAAATCAAAGATACATGCCCAACCAATAGAATGATAGGTGACAAGCTAATGCACATCTTCCCTTGCAAGTTGTCCCTCCCATGCCTTCTCTCCCAAAGACCCAAGTGTGATCCAGAGCACTTATTCCGATTCATAATAGTTTGACACAAGAGTCGGAATGGTGCTTCCCTTGAAAATGCCTCATAGTCAATACCATTGTGCTAATGTTGTGCACGCCCAAGCCTTCATGATCCAGAATGCTTCATCCTATGAGCCCTCAACAAGCACCCATGAAGCAGATAATCCAGAAGGACCAGAAGTTCCTCGGAAACAAATTTGATGTTCTTTGGTGCAGAGGACTTCTATGCAATCAACCAAGCTGCAGAAGATACAAATAGACCACGCACCCAAGTTGCGGATAACACAAGATATAAGAAAAGAATATTAGAGTTAGGCGCGTAGGTCATAGTCCCAACAATACAAGAAAATCTTCAGAAGAAAAAAGAATCAGACAAGACCTCTTGCAGCAAAAGTGTTCAAATCCCTATGCAGGAGGTCCCACGTAAAGCTCATGCAAGAAAGCATGCCCATCCTTTGGTAGGCCAGGCCTTTGCTCCAACTAAAATTCAGGCTTCCGTGCCTAAATAGTCAAGAAGGGATGTTGTTCCCCAAATTCACAAGGTGGGGGCTTCCATTCAGCATTGTTGACTAGATGAAGAGAACAAACATAAACATCACAATGTGGGATGCCCTGACCATTCCATCTTAGCGGGATTTGTTGCATGAAGCTCTGGCACAACTTCCGCGTGTTGACCCGGTTATGCAGAAGCCATGCACTTCTGTCAAAATCTGCCAAGAAGAGGAGAAACAAGTAAGTAAATTTGCTAAAACCCCACCCTTTTATATGTCCTTGATTATAGGCAAACACCTAGTGCATAACTACTTGATTGACTCAGGCGCTAGTACTTCTGTTATGCCTAAGAAGATAGTTGATGTCTTAGGTCTAAAATATATCCCTTTGTCTAAAGGAGTCCTACAACTTGATGGCTCAATTGTAACCACCTTAGGAGTCATAAAGGATCTTGAGTTAACCCTCCATGCATGTCCAAGCCTGACAATTACTCAAGATGTGTCAATTATTGACCTGCCTCCTTTGTTTGCCCTATGTATATCAAGAGAATTTCTTTTGCTAAAGTGGGCGGTTACTTGTCTTGATTGGTCTCATATGTTACTCAAGACAAGGTATGGTACCCGGTTTACCATACAAGTTGAGCCTATATTTTCTTATCATGTAGAGCCATATGTCCCATCCCCTCTCCAAGCCAATTGTCTTATCTAGGAAGAACAAGTTTCAGTTCCTGAAGAGCAGTATCTTCCACCCTCTATTCTAGACCTAGTACTTGATGAATGGGCAGAGAGGCATCACAAATTTGATCCCTATGCTGAAGAACTGGAAGCCTATGAAACTGGGCTTGGTACTTATTGCATTCTAGAAGAAGACGTTATGCTTCCGCGCGCGCTCATGAGAGACAAAGTTCAAACTGGTCTATGGAAGTTGTAATTTGATGGATCCAAAAGTGAACATTGCGGGAGTGGGAGTGGTTCTCATTTTCCCTAAGGATGAGAAATTCTTCTTTGCACATAGGTTACAGTTTGCATGTTATAACAATGTGGCTAGAATATGAAGCGCTAGTGCATGGCTTGCTTATTGTTGAAAAGAAGAAAATTAAAGCGTTACAGATCTTTGGGGAAACAAGTAATTGGTTATCCACCAAGTCACCAACAAATTCCAGACAAATAATAAGCTTCTTAAAGCTTATAAACATAGATTTTGGGACCTACTTGAGAGCTTTGATGCCCTTAATCTGCAGGTAGTCCCACGTAGAATGAACAAAGAAGTTGACCAAATGGTCGCGCTCGGTTCATCAGTTTTCTCCTGCTAAGGACTTTATCAAAGGAAACACTCAAAGACATTAAGATGGTGATCGGACCATCCATCCCGGACAATAACACCGGTGGCAAGTGTTCGACAGTGACGCACAGATCATCTAGTTTATCCAGAAAGAAGCTGAATTTTCATCAAGTATGCAAGTTGACTTGCATAAATGGCTATGGTGACCAAGTAATACAACTGAAGACAAATAAGTTGCCTAAAGGGCTGGTCACCTTAGAGAAAATGTTTAGCCCTGATGATGAGTTCAAGGGTGAAGAAAGATACATGCGCATCGCACAAGAAGATTGCTCCTCCATTACTATTGCACGCAGAAAAGGAGCTGCTGCTCAGTAGGACTTGTGCGCATGAAGAAAAATAGGCCTTCATCTCTCTCTGTCAAAAATACAATGACATTTTCTCATGGGAGTATGAAGAACTCAAAGGTTTTGATCCAAGTGTTGCTCAACACTCCATTGACCTTGATCCTGGTATAAAGCCCAATCGAGTGAAGCGGTGACCAGTCAATCCAAAAATAGAGCCCCTCATGAGGAAGGAACTATCAAAATTCATTGAGGCTAAAATAATCTTTTCCCCATCAAATATTCTACCTAGGTCGCGAATCTTGTTCCAATGCGCAAGAAAAATGGTGAAATCAGACTCTGTGTTGATTTTAGAGATTTGAAAAAGGCATCTCTAAAGGATCATTATCTTTTGCCTTCAATGGAGCAGATCTCTGCAAACTTTGGTGGCGACGCACAAAGATTCTCCATGCTAGATGGGTATTCGGGTTTCAACCAAATCCATGTTAAGGAAGAGGATCGATTCAAAACAACATTTACAACCAAGTGGGGAACGTGTGCATACCATAAAATGCCCTTTTGTCTCTGTCAAATGAGGGCACAATGTTTCAACACACACTAGGGATATTTCCTTCAAAGGTTACATCAATGAGTTCATCTTAGTTTACCTAGATGATATAATTGTCTTCTCAAAGCAAGGTGTGGATCACATGGCACACCTAGAAAAGGTCTTTAAGAGATGCAGAGAATTTGGGGTATCTCTTAACCCTAAGAAGTGAAATTTTTCAGTGGCTCATGGCAAGCTCTTGGGCCATGTGGTTTCAAAAGATGGTATCGCGATTGATCCTGAGCACATTTTAGCCATCCTAGTCCTTTCCCTGCCAGCGCACAAAAAGGCCTTACAGTCCTTCCTTGGCAAGATTAACTTTTTAGGTGTTTTATCCCGACTTTGCAGGAGTGGTTCGGCCCATTACCCTCATGCTCAAAAAGGGCATAGACTTCGGATGGACAGTAGAAGGAAGAGAAATCTTCAACAAGATCAAGAAAGAGATTGCTTGTACGCCAACACTCATCAATACAAATTACTCAAAGGATTTCATCCTTTATGCTTATGGTGCTGATGTAAGAATTGCTGTTGTCCTAACATAGGAAAAAGAACAAGGGATGGAACAAACCAGTGGCCTTCTTTCAAATAAATATTTGAAGGATTATGAATTTAAATACATCACATGGAGAAGCGAGTCTTCGCCATCATGTGCATGCTCAAGAAATTCAAGATCATGCTTGCCACAAATCATATCAAGGTGTTAGTATCCCACAAATCTATCGTAGAGACTTCTTCATGGGAGCAGAAATCAGTGAGAAGAGAGTGCGATGGGTGACAAAAATCATGGAATATGATGTGACTATTAAGGCCACAAAACTAGTAAGAGGCAGTGCACTCTATAAGAAGATTTCTAAGGATGTGCAGAGTGAACCTAAGGCTTCATTATTTCTGGATGAATACCTCCCGCATGTAGAACATGAACAAAATATAGACCCGGTGCGCGTGACTGGATGAAGGACATGATCACATTCCTTTTTGAGGGTTTGTACCCTCCCGGTTTGAACAAAGCAAAGAGAAGATGTCTGAGGTTGCAATCTATCCCTTATGTTTTGATTGATGGAATTATCTTCAAAAGAAATCTAGATGGCATGTTGTTAAGATGTATCAACAGCAAATGCAGATTGAACAAGTGTTAGCAGAATTTCATGATGGATTCTATGGTGGACACTTCTCTGCCAAAACTACAGCAATGAAGATCATAATGGCAGGTATCTTTTGGCCTACCCTATTTGCAGATGCACATAGGTGGGTCACAAAATGCAAGGAGTGCGCTTTATTTGCAGGAAAGAAAAGATTGACAGCGCTTCCCCCGACCAATCCAAGTGGATTAGCCTTTTGCGTAATGGGGTCTTGACTTCATAGGAATGATCAATCCACCTTCAAGCGTTGGACATAAATGGGTGTTGATAGCTACAGATTACTTCACCAGATGGACAGAAGCTATCGCGCTTAAGGAATCAACCGAGTTAGTCATCCTTGACTTTCTCAAAGGTTTAGTCACAAGGTTTGGCGTTCCTCAAACAATTATATTTGATAGAGAAAAGGCCTTCCTTGGTGCTAAAATCACTAATTGGGCTCTAAGTCTGGTCATTTACCTGAAAACCTCTTCCAATTATTACCCTCAAGGCAACAGTCTGGCAAAATCAACAAACAAGAACCTGATCAAAATCATTAAGCGCACAATGAACATCAGCCAAAGAAAGTGGCATACGAAAGTCTTGCATGCACTCTGGGCAGATAGAATCATGGTCAAAAAGGCAATAGGAACTTCACCTTACAAGCTTGTCTATGGCAAGGATGCTACCCTTCCTTTGACACTAGAACTAAATTCATTGGCGCTTGCCCAGCAGCTGGAATTTGAGGGCACGGATCAGAGAGAAATCAGGATGGCAAATCTAGTTCATCTTGAAGAGCTCAGAAAATCTGCCATGATCAAGCTAGAACAACATTAGCAAGCAACAAAGAAATGGTTTGACAGAAAGGCTAGGCCTCAAGCTTTCAAATTTGGGGACTGGTTCTAAAATGGGATGTTGACAGAGCTAAACCAGGGCATCATTCAAAGTTTGATGTACTTTGGAGTGGCCCATACATCATCAAGTCCTGCAAAGAAGCTAACTCTTTCGAGTTAACTCATCGAATGGAAGCATGCTGCAAATCCTAGTAAACAGGATCTATCTCAAACCCTTCCATTAGGTTTGTTGCATCATGTTATATATATTAAAGTAGTTTCAATTCCTCCAAGTGTGCTCCATGCACATTATTTGTTTATACATAGTTCTTTCCCCTCGCGTGCTTCTTGTGCGCGCTCTTTTGTTATTTCCAAAATACAGGCTTTGCTCAACAGGTTGTGAGATTCAAAATAGAGTGGAGATATGATTTTTAAGTGATGACAGGGGCATTTTCATGATTGAACAAGCAGACTCCATGCCTAATGGATGCTTTAGGCTATTGATCTCTTTCATCTAGCAAGAAGATGGCCCCGAAAGTTTCCAAAACTTGTTATCTAAATAGCTCTCCTAGCGATTTGGATAACTTGCATACACATCTTTCTCCCCTTCGCATTCTTCTATCTCCTTCCATTTTCCCTTGTGCACCTTCCTCCTACGCGCCCGCTTTTTCTCCTATCCCATCGTGCACTCCTTACACGCACCTCCCAGACTTACCTTCTAATCAGCTAAGTCCCTGGCATTCCTCTTGCATGCTTACCCAAACTCAGTTCTTTCGTGCATCCTCTTTTCTTTCTTCCTCTGCACACCTTCCTTTAGTTGAATGCCCATGTCTTGTTTTCATACTTTCCTTTTGCAAGTATACCTTCCTCTCGCACACGATCCTCTACACCACCCCTCTATTTCCCTTTCGTGCTCTTGCTTCTCACTCCCTTGCACTTTCATCCGCCTCTTTTTTTTTCCCCGTGCCTCTTTCTTCCACGCATGCCCTTGCGCCCACACTCCGTGCGTTCACCTACTTTCTAGTCAACCCGTCTCATCTCTAAGGTAAATCCAAAAGTGGAGGCCCAAATGAGTGCCAACTCACCACATGTTCAGGGCTCGAAAAGGTAAGAGCAATGGTTGAAAAGTTCGAGAGCTCGGAAGATTCCCACTTGTTAACCCAACGCTCCTTCAAAGGTAAAATCTGAGCGGGTTTCTAAGTGAGCGCGGAGCCTCCACATGTCTAGTTTTATAAAAGAGACAGTGGTCGGGTTGAATAGTCAAAGCATTGTGACAGCCATCGAGAGGATGCCAAGTGTTAGCACAAAGCTAATTCAAGAGAAAAATTTGGGGTGGGTTTCCAAACAAGCGTCAGGCCACCACATGTCCAGGGTCATACTTTTGGCCCCGCCAAGCAAAGAGACTCAAGAAAAATACAAAGAAGCCCAGGGAGCTCATGGAAGCCGTCACGTGTCGGTTTGACACATTTTCAAAAGTGAAAGGCAAGGACCGAATCTCCAAGGTGTGCGAGGCTGCCACATGGACCCAGTACGGAAAACTCTTTAAAATATTGCGCACCCATGATCCAAATATTCAAATGGTCATATCTTTTGACTAGAAACTCATATTTGGGTGGGAGAAGACTTTTTGGAAACGTCTCGACACCCTCTATGCCATGGAAACATAAAATATCATTATTTATAGGATAATGAGAAAACATCTATCAGGGCATTAAAGCAGAATCAGATTTCTTCAACCACTAGATCTGATTCGATTCAATCTCCCGTTCTTCCTTCTTCAACACGCCAAGTAGATAGGGAACCCGACATGATACATTTGGGGTAGATTTCAAAGAGACATTGATTGATAGTGATTGAGCTTTCAAAGCGAGTGCTTCAATACATCTTGCGGTGGTTGAGCTTTGAATTACTTTTCTCGTTTCTCTCTCTCCTTCTTCCCCTGTGTCTTTGAATCTATAAAGATAGGGTCGGGGCTCATCAGTAAAGGGTTGGATACTATGGATCCTTACGCATTTTGCTAAGGACTCCATATTTTATGTATTTTAAGTTGTAAACCTCTATGTTTGACTCTTTCATGTGGATATCGGCCTCCTTATCATTGTAAAAGTTCTATGCATTTCTAGAAGTAATAGAAGCATCATTTTGTGACTATTCTCTCTGTCTAATGTGTGCATGTATACTTTGCTTAATGCTAAATCAAATGAAGCAAGGACTACCACCTAAAATAGTTCTACAATTTAGCTAAAACAAAGCATAAACACCATCAAGATAGAGAACTAAGCAAGATCTAAACTAACATTATAACTTTGAAAACATGAGATCAAAACTATGCATGTTATTTTAACATCTCTACTCTCCTAGATTACCAACAAAATGCATGGACCTATTTAGTCAGTAGTGGACAACCAACAATTGCTTGTTTGATCCTTAAAGAATGCAAGAATAGGAATCTTAGCTCTTAACAATGGTGACCTCTCAAGAAAACAAAAGGCAAGCTCTTAGTCTCTTTGCTATATTTTTTGCATTTGCTCTCTTAAGAAGTTTAGGTGTGTGTATAAAGGTAGAAGGAGGGCTCCTTATATAGCCCAATGGATAAAGGAAACACTTCATCCCTTTGCATGTGGGATAAAGGTAAAACATGATTAGGAATGGATAAGGTTGCTTTATTAAAGGTAACCTTACTTTAGAAGGGTTTAATTTATGCTTAGCAAGTCATGGGAGTTGGGGGGTGTTTTAATTAATCAAAGGTGATTAACTAATAGGTAGATGTAAGCTTATAGAAGATAATTAGAGGAATATTAGTACGATTTAGGCTATTAGAAGGGGATTAAATCAATTAAATATTGATTTATTGGTTAAATGGAAGGGAAAGCTAATTAATTAATAATAATTAATTAGTCTAGGTAGAAGGGGTGATTTATTAATGGAAGGTCGTTAATTAGGGTATTTGTTGGATAGGCAACTTAATTAATTAGCTTAGTGTAATTAATTAATGATGATATGAGGGAAAATGAGTGTTTTTGATGATATGTCATCGATTTGCGAGAAAGACGATAATTAACGCAATTTAAGTATTTAAATTGCTTGGGCGTAATTATGGGTGTCTACATTTGCCCCTCTTTGGGGTGGCGTAAGTGACGCCACTTCAAAGATAGTAGATAGGTGGAATTTTGAAGAGGTAGAAGAAAAATTAGTAGAAGTGAGAGATGCCCCCTCGAGTGTTGATGGGGTGATGAAAGAAGACGATTGACGATCGAAAAAGGTGAGAGATAGATAGAAGAATGGGAAGAGGCAAGATGCCCCGGTAAGATGGAAGAATAGGGGTGAGAGGAAAGCGATGTAGAATGAATATGGAGGAGGGGAGAGAAGAGCTTAGCCTCTAGCCACTGTGTATTGGAACAATTTCGGTGTCATCATATTGCCATAAGAGCTACATCATCGGTCCTTATGAAAAATATAAGCATACGACAAAGGTAGAACGACATGAAAAGCCATACTACGAATGATTGTCCATTGTTGAAAACACCAACTCCATGCAACATACAAAATGCAATGCAATACGAGAAAGTGAAAGATGCCTAACTCCATGCAACATACAAAATGTAATGCAATACGAGAAAGTAAACAAGCTAAACTAACAGAGAAACATAATATAATGTTTTTATTATCGAAGTCAGTAGTTACGACCTGTGCAAATTAACGACAAGGGTTGATGATGGTGCCCCAAGCAAGGATACATGCGAGGGGAATAACAAAGGACACTTGGGTCGATGGAAAAGCAATGTGCACTACAAAATAGTACCAGACAACTCGTTGTGCCCCAGAGTACGGACGAAGTAAGCAACCTAGCTTTTGTTGATGGAGGTAGATCAAGATGATCCACAAGTCGCACACATGAACAAGTGAGAACCAAAGAGCGACGTTTTGTAGGATGATTTTCAATTTTTAGAAGTTTTCTTAAACATATTTGAATGTTTTTGATGATTTTTCTAACATATTTGAATGTTTTGGTTGATTTTAAAAGTTTTATGAAACTATGTACAGGAAGATGAGAAAGCGTGGATGCCCCAATGATAGATGGGATGTACAAGGGCATAAGGCCACGTGCGTACTAGAAAGGTGAAGATGTAAAAATGTCCCAACGATAAGGTGGGAGTATTCAAAGGTAAACTCTTCACAGGTAGAAGCGGGACCCAAGGCCATTATGGATAGGTTCAACATGATGATGAATATAAATAAATGAAATGCTGGGAAGAAGCAAGGATGCCCCTAGCGTAAGTTGGCCTAAGAGCACGTCGATAGAAAGGAAGGAGAAGATTATTTTTGTGGAAGGGGACAAAGGTGTCCGCAAACATGGCAAAAAATTAATCTTATACACATGGATGTTCTGAACGAAGTAGAAGAACGATGTGAATGATATGAATGTAGCTTAGAAGCCTCTGCAAGGAAGATTTGATTAGCCAAAGGCACAAATCATGAGACAAGATATGGACTAGAGTAAGAGTCTAAACAAGGTCCAAAAAAAGACACTTGGTAACATACTAATCTTATTTACTCATAGAGATCGGTGTGTGCACGTGGAATTTATTACCTCTTGAAGGGAAGATTTAAAAGACAACAAGATGACGACACCCTAGCCAATGTGTAGGAATGATTTATTATGAAAGGCGATTTTGTGAATGGATGGTGAAAGGATAGTCATACATTGCTCCATTTGCGCGCCCAAGCGTTCATAGCCCCGACGGAGATGTATTTAATTCTAATCAAAACATTACTCTCTCACGAGTCAAAGGCCCATAGCCCCGATAGAGATTATTGGAAATACCCCAAGAGAGAGTTATATATCAATTTGCTTTTGCTTTGTAGCTTTTAGCTTTTGAGTTTGATTGATTTTTATTCTTTTGCTTTCGAAAACTTATTTCAGTTCTCTTGTTTGACAAGGGGTTAAGAACCACTGATGGCTTGATGGAAGGAGGTGGAAGTGATTACGATGATGACATTGGCTAGTGTCAACAAATATGTCCAAAAGTTCTTTCGCAACAAGTTTATTAGATGTTGAATGTGATAGGATCTCTAAGAGGCCAGTCGTTCTTTAATTTACCAAGGTGATAAAAGACCAGGTCAAACAGATACCATAGAGATAAATGTCATAAAATGCATGCGAATAAGCTAACCAAAATATCACCGAAAGGATGAAAATGGTAGGAAGACTTGTAGAAGAATAATAAGGAAGGGAAGAAATAAATATTCATGTGTACACAACACCTGATTGCAATGTTTGATCTTTGTACCTTTGATTTTTGTTGTGTTTTCTCAATGTTTTTTTTTGTATTTTTGAATTGGTTTTTTGATTTTTAGATTTTTGACGCTTTAAGAGGTTGGGACTAACAAAGTCACTCGTGTGGAAATATCCAACAACAATGTTTGTGACTTCCTTAATAAGGGAGACTAGGCACGTTTGTTTATCGAGAGTGATATTATCCCGATCTCGATGATTGAGGTGAGTTCACACTCAATAAATGACTGTGATTTGTTTTGAAACATGGATTTCGTATGTGGGAGATTTAATTCCCCATCCAGAGGTTTACGCACTTTGCACCATACTTGATGGTTACGTTGGTGTGCATTCTTGAATCGCGATTGATTTAGAATTTTGAGATTGTTTGATTTGTTGGGAGCTATAGAGCTCTTTGTAGTTTTGATTTGAGCTTGATTAAGAAACTGTTTGGGTTTCTTATAAGCTAACGCATGACTTGTCTGATCCCGAGAAGGAGAAGAAAGTGAACGTGGATGTTTAGAACTGATGCGAGAAATGACCATGGGCTTGCCACCATCTTTGGTAGAAGAATAATGTGATGGATGAAATGGATATGGTCCAAGAATTGAAGAGGAGGGGCTACTGGAGGTGAGCTACTGATAGAAGATGATGAAGGGATTCTAGGATGTGGCCCAAGAATAGAAGAAGAAAGGCTACTAGGACGTGACCCATAGATAGAAGACGAAGGGCTACTAGGATGTGGCCTAAGAATAGAAGAAGAAGGGCTACTAGGATGTGACCCATATATAGAAGACAAAGGGCTACTAGGATGTGGCCCAAGAATAGAAGAAGAAGGGCTACTAGGACGTGACCCATAGATTTAAGATAATGGGCTACTAGGATGTGGCCCAAGAATAGAAGATGATGGACTACCCGGGGTGATCCATACCAAGAAGACAAGGGGCTAGTTGGACGTACCCCAAGAATAGAAGATAGTGGGCTACTCAAAAATGTCCCACAAATAGCAGAGGGAGGGCTACTAGAATGTGACCCACACCTAGATGAAGATGAAGGGCTACTTGGCATTGACCCCATAAGAGATTGTGATTGAGGAATTATGATAGACAAAGAGTTATTGGGTGATGAAAAGATAGGCCATGGATCAATGCAAGACCAAGGAGTTTCATCACATAATGAAGAATGTGAAGATGGAAGAATAAGAGGAGGGTCAAGTTGCATGACCTGAGGCTCTTCCTCTGTTTCTTGATAAAAGGAATCAACCCTTTCCTCACAATATGCAGATGCATTGAAGTCTAAAGAGAATCCTTTCTCGTAATCTTCTAAAGGAATATCTTCATGTGCCCCTATAAATGCCCTGATTGTTTCTTCATTCTGAAAGAGGTCAATCGGTATGATTTGTTGATCGACCACCAGGGGTTGATTGGAAGAAAGAGGTTCACTTGGTGTGGAAGACTTAGAAGACGTTTGATGATGATTGATAGAAGAAGATGAGATGAGAGACGAAGAAGATGTGTAGCTAGATCTCTCAGGAATAGAAGAAGGTGGTGTGGACCTACCTATACAATGGTATATCATATGTAAACTAGTAGGATTAAGTCCAAAGTCTGTAGATTGTGATGCATGGGTCGATTCAGACATTTGTCTCGAAGGAATTTGAGTCACATGAATCTTCAAAGGAGGAAGACTTATTGGGGGTGATTGATGAAGAAGGTCCTGCGAAGAAGGGGAGGACCGTGATTCAAGAATCACATCGGATGAATAATAACAAGGGTCCTGCAAAGAAAGAGAGGACCGTGATTCAAGAATTGTATTAGATGTTTGATTGGAGGGATTTGGAGTTACATGTATCTTCAAAGGAAGAAGACATCATCAAGGCGATTGATAAAAGGGGTCTGCGATAGAAAGGGAGGACCGGACGTAGGAGTCATATTAAATGTATGATGAAGAGGTTCCTGCAAAGATAGGGAGGACCATGACATAGGAGTCGCATTAGATGACTTAGGAGTCGAATTAGATGAATCCGAATAGTAGTTTGGATCTGAATCATCAGAAGAGTCAAAGGAAATATTTGGATTGGAATCCTCAGAAGAAGAGGAAATGTTTGGATTAGAATTAGAAGAAGAGTGGGGGAACTCGAATAATAATTTGGATCAGAAGCATCCAAATCATACCACCGACTATGAGATGAAGGTGGGGAATGAGTTACCCGTATGGGCTCTCTAGCACGAAGAACCAAACGAGGTTTAGTTGTGATGGGAATCCTATGATTTGAATTGCTGAACCTAGGTTCTATATTTTTAAGTATGGGGAACCGCGTGATAGTTAGTCATTTTTGGCGTTGTTTTAAGCACAAATGTCTAGATATAGATAGTGTGATGGAACTCCTTCAAAGGGAAGGAAGTGACATGTTAATTTGGGTAACATAAGGACAACCAACTAGACATTTCGTAAGTATTGATATGCGTGCATGATTTTCTGAAGAAGGTCTAAGGAAAATAGACATCGTGATGACGTAATATCGATGAGATCAAGAGGGATTGTCCTAGAAAATAAGTTTTTATGAATGAATAATCACAAGGAACAATCATGCAAGTGTGAAACACAAAGCCAATCAACAAGGAAATACACCATATGAAAATGCGATGCAAAGATGATCAACAAGATGTTTTCACTTATGCCAAGTTCAAGGAAATGAACAAAACATAAGTAAAAACAAGAAGTCAATGCGATCTCCCAATCAAGATATATGATGAGCGAGCTCAAACTTGATTAAGACCTATATCTCAAAAAGTGCCAATTACAATTCGTGAATGACACAACAATATCACCAAGATATGTTAACCCACTTTGCGAGAAAGTGAAGTATTGATATCAAGCGTTATTGATATAACACGCACAAATGGTAACACCTAACACTCTTTGAAATCGAGCTAATAATAGAACTAAACTAAAAAGCTCAAAGTATAGCTAGGAATAGTTTAAAATGTGTGCAACGTAACCGTACAATATAGGTATTTATGTCGAGTTTACAAGAAACAAGACGTAAATATTGAAATTGTAGTGATATGATACAAACACGCTAACTCTTCTAAGGAAGTCCGCGGTGATGGACCATGCCTGACTACAATTATGATCTTGACGTGGGTATCAAGATCACAATGGCTACCAAATGACGTGAAAATGCCTCCGCTCACTTTAGACGTTTAACTAACCCAGCCGCAAACATGGATGGGCGTAAACGGACATAAAAGTGAGAGAAACAGTCGAATGGCAACACAAAGGTAATCACACCTCTTTTGATCAACAAAGTGTCAAAAGAATATGAAGGAAATAAATCAAGAAAAATGACAAAAAATGCTAGCCTCACTTCGGCAGAGTTTCGCCTCGCCCTAAGGCAAGTAAAAACTAGGTGAAAGTAATACGTCACACGTTTCTCAAAAAGAAGGTTCACAACTCAACACTATTTTAAAATGGTCAAAGTGGGCTCCTGGCCAAAGTATATTCTCTTAGGTGGTTCTCTCGCCCTAGGTGTTACAAAGTTGCCATGAGCGAGCGCGATTTACCCAAAAAGTCACATTGACTAGTTTGGGAGTATCTCATATTTACTTTATCCCCTTCAAGAATAGTAGGAAACTAGTGTGTCTACGTGTACTATCACTTGGGTTGCCACAACAGACAACCTGTAACGCTATCTCACAAAGGAATCACTAGTCAAGTAGGTAGTGCGGAGCACTTCCCGTTTCGTCCACAAGGTTCCCTCTTGCATGGACTACTTTGGGGTTCCTGGAACCACCCCCATTGTTGTAGCTTAAGGCATTATGCCAAAGGGGTTATGTTCCAGTTGAGCGGAGAGGGATGTACCCTTTTCGAAACCTGTAATATAGTGTTTTGAATATGTTGTTCTTTTTATCTTGTTTAATTAGGTGTGGTTTGATTGAACACCCTTTGGCAACCTGTATAAAACTGTATTAGTAGTTTTTGACTTCGTTTTGATTCCTCCTTTCCTTGACAAGTATTTTTAGGTCTTGCACTCAAGCATTAGTAGTTCTCCAATAAAATCACATTATTTAAAAGAGGATTAAGAGTTGCTTTTGATTCTCAATATCATCCAAGGATGCAAGAGAAGAGCATACACAACAAATAATCCAACTAAAAAGTAAAGAAAAACTTTTCAATCAATGAACCATACAAAATTCTTAATAAATGTTCATTCCCTTAAACCAAAAGTGAAAGATGAAGTTTCCAATTTATCAAATGTTATAAAATGAAGACTAAAGTTGCTTTTAATTCTCAAGATCACCCTAAGGTGTAAGAGAAGATCATACACAAACTTTATCCCAACTATATAGAAATGGAAAACTTCAAATCAAAGGACCATTGAAAAATGCTTTGTAAAAGGTTCATTCCCTTAAGTAAAATGAATAATCAAATTTCCAAGTTTAATCCCAATGTTAAAAAGATATAGATCAAAGTTGTTTTTGATTCTCAAGATCACCAAAAGGTGCAAGAGAAGAGCATACACACGCTTTGGTCTAAATTGAGGAAGCATGGAAATACAACATTCATCAAAACATTAGACATGTTAGAAAATGACCAGTTTTAAACTAAAAAAACTGTAATTTTTGTAAGTATAAATCCTGAATTTATGTTTTCATTGCATAGTTAACTTCAATACCTTTCCAATGCAAAAAAATGGAGTCATTTCGAGTTTGGGAGCAAAAGTTATGGCCTTCGGAAGATGGGTTACGCATATGCTCTTATGCTCACGGGTATGCACTTGACATGCACTAAAAAAATGTCAAAAAAATGTCTCTTAATCTATAAAATGGGTAATTTTTTCCAACCAAGATTCAATTTTGACAACAACCCATCACATCAATATATGAATAGAAGACTCAACGCTATCAAACATTAACATACATGCTCAAGAATTTAAAATTTTCAAGAAATTGACAAAACTAGCATGTAGAATGATGAAAAAGTAAGCTCTAAAAATGAAAACATGATGAAATCTTGAAATTTTCTCACCAAGATTAAATTTTGACAGCAACCCACCACATTAATATGTAAATAGAAGACTCAACACTATCAAACACTAACCTACATGCTCAAGAATTTAAAATTTTCAAGAAATTGACAAAACTAGCATGTAGAATGTTGAAAAAGTAAGCTCTAAAAATGAAAACATGGAGAAATCTTGAAATTTTCCCATCAATTCCAATTTTGACAGCACTTCACCTCCTTTATACCTACAAGGAAGACTCAACACATGCAAACTCAACAAAACAAGTTAAGAAAAACAAGTTAGATCAACATGTGTAAAAGAGGGTTAGTAACCAAAAATGAAACTTAACTACAAAAACTTGAAATTAAGTGCAAAGGACAATGGAGTAAGTCCCACCGGGCGTGCCAAATGTGTGCATGTATACTTTGCTTAATGCTAAATCAAATGAAGCAAGAACTACCACCTAAAATAGTTCTACAATTTAGCTAAAACAAAGCATAAACACCATCAAGATAGAGAACTAAGCAAGATCTAAACTAACATTATAACTTTGAAAACATGAGATCAAAACTATGCATGCTATTTTAACATCTCTACTCTCCTAGATTACCAACAAAATGCATGGACCTATTTAGCTCCAATGACAATCAACAATTGCTTGTTTGATCCTTAAAGAATGCAAGAATAGGAAGCTTAGCTCTTAACAATGGTGACCTCTCAAGAAAACAAAAGGCAAGCTCTTAGTCTCTTTGCTATATGCTTTACATTTTCTCTCTTAAGAAGTTTAGGTGTGTGTATAAAGGTAGAAGGAGGGCTCCTTATATAGCCCAATGGATAAAGGAAACACTTCATCCCTTTGCATGTGGGATAAAGGTAAAACATGATTAGGAATGGATAAGGTTGCTTTATTAAAGGTAACCTTACTTTAGAAGGGTTTAATTTATGCTTAGCAAGTCATGGGAGTTGGGGGGTGTTTTAATTAATCAAAGGTGATTAACTAATAGGTAGATGTAAGCTTATAGAAGATAATTAGAGGAATATTAGTACAATTTAGGCTATTAGAAGGGGATTAAATCAATTAAATATTGATTTATTGGTTAAATGGAAGGGAAAGCTAATTAATTAGTCTAGGTAGAAGGGGTGATTTATTAACGGAAGGTCATTAATTAGGGTATTTGTTGGATAGGCAACTTAATTAATTAACTTAGTGTAATTAATTAATGATGATATGAAGGAAAATGAGTGCTTTTGATGATATGTCGTTGATTTGAGAAAGATGATAACTAACACAATTTAAGTATTTAAATTGCTTGGGCGTAATTATGGGTGTCTACACTAACGTGTTTGCATTCCTTCTTCTTGCCTCTTATCTTGCATTTTGTGTATTGTTGTGCTATTTTAAGTCCCCTGCAGTTCCATACTTAGTTGTGTTCCATAAGAGCGATCCGTGAATGTGTATTTCATTGTGCTACTCATTCCTAACCTCCTTTCATGCATTCCCTATCATTCTCACTCGTAGCAGATAATGTTCACCCCTCTTTTCGGTGCTATCACCTTTATTGTAGTTTACTTCATGTTATCCTTCTTTCCCTGGTCCCTTGGCATTCTTAGCTTAGTTTTCCCTTTCAGCACTAGGAGTAGCAGTAGCAATAGAAATAGATAGAGGAACCGGCCTTCTCTCGGAGATCCGTCCCAAGCTCGTAAGGTCCCACAACTTGGGGACGGTTCCATTGTGGTCTCAAACACCTCATCCCTTTTGAGATATGAGACACGAGATGCATGTTTAAGCAACCAATAGGATCTAAAACATCAAGTGGCATGTTAGAAAAAGAATAAGAAGGATCACATGTAATCGGATAACATGACGTTCAACGAGTGAAAGCAACAATTTCATCAACAAGGCATATACCTATAGTAGAATCAACAAGATTGGTTGGCACACGTTGTTGGCCTTCGAGGAGGGCTTGTTGAATATCAAGGTAAGATAATAGGAGTACTATATAAATCTCTAAGCTCATTATGATAGCCTCATCATAAATATGATTGACACTAAAATGAGACATGATGCAGAAAATAAAACTATGTTAACCACTAGGGTGTAAAAGAGGATCCAAAGCAAAATGTTACAAATGTAGGGTTCACCAAAATGATTAACTAAAAATAGGGGTTTTTAGCTATTTTATAAGTTAATCTAAATAGAAACTAAGTGCTATATTGAAGTGCTAGATCTAAATATTTTACTTTAATATTTGAATGTATTGAAATAATGGAAATAAGAGGGATATGGTACTAACTTCAATTAACTTACCTCGTGTGTGTTGGACCAGAAGCAGATGGTATATAATGACGGCCAAATTTTCAATGTACATGTCATTTTGACATTTAAATTATATATTTACTCACAATCATGACATCATATTTCAAGAGTGACTGTATTTTGATATCTAAAATGCCGAAAACGTTAAAATGCCTTGCAAAATCCAACAATGACCTGAGGGGATAAGATCAAAGTGCAGATATTTTCTCTTGACTTGGACGAGAGGGTAGGCACAAAGATGTGTCGTTGATTTGCTTCCACAAGTATTTTACGTTATGTACTAAGAATTAATTGATTTGTTTGCATTTTTATGGGTGTATATTTAATTCATTCATTCTTCAATCTATCGAATCATTCTTTCGCTTCATATCATAATGTTCCCCTAGCTATGGAGATGCTCAATGCCTCTAATAATCCCACGAGTGTAGCTCGAATAATAGACTCCAAGTACCCTAGTTAAAATCTTTGTATAACTTCGCAAAACTTCCCTGTAAGATTTACCCAAAAACTATGGTCCATGGAGAGTCCAATTTTTGCATAATATTAAACTCATTCTCAATTACCGTAGTTCCCCCTTTCTCTCCTCCTTACAATTGCCAAACTTCACAAAGAAGCAACTCTTCAATAGGCTTATACATAGCCAGCCGACCGTGACAACCTCAATTACACTTTATCTCACCCATTCTCTCGGTGAATCGCAGCAAGAATGCTCCACGGGTAGAGAAAAGCCTAGACCACCTATTAGCAAGAAAAAAAGAGTATGCATACTAATAAGGAGTGCCTAGTTTTTATTTTCCATCAATACTCACTTCAGACAAAGGACAAAAAAATTGCATTATGCCACTAATATCTTGGTGAATCAAAGAGAATTCCACTAAGAATTACGTTTATTCAATTGCAGGAGAAAGCTTAGATAAAACCCCATCTCGCAATAATTTGTTCTACATGATCATATTGGATTCCCTCATGTCATGTCTTTTGCTATGTATAATATTCCTTCTCTTACAGAGTGATCATTGACTCTTATCAAACTTGTGCCTTCAAACGTGGCACAAAATCTGTCAAAAGTAATGTAAGTGTGATTATACCATAGATCTGTGTTTAGTTGCTCTAATTTCCTTTTTGCAATAGAAAACGTGCAATGAAATGGAAAAACACAGAGACTTGAGGCATGTGTATAAGTGTATATATAACCGTTTTCAAAACCTATATCATGGTTGTGTAAACCCTTTATACCGCATCTAAAGTCGTATAAATGGATTTTATTTTCGATTTGGTTAAGGTAGGATGTGTAATTTTTTCACCAAATTAAAAGATCAACAAGACGATGGCTTTTCAATATCAAGTTTCTTTTTCAAATGTCCCGCTTCTGCAACCAACCTATATTTCGCTCCATTACATGTAATGTTAAGAGGAGTCAAAAGAAACCGAAATTTGATTAGTTTATGGCATGTTAAGATATATATTATGAAAAATTATGTCGTACGTCAATAAATTTACAATCTCTTTTTTCTTTCCATACATCTCATATTTATCTATTATATTTTTCTTAGGTTCAACATCTACTAATTGAGTCATTTTAAATTTAATTTTGATTTCTTGTTAACAAATCATTGCATCATACAATTTGGGTAGGGAATTCACTCGCCCAAATGATTATCTTGAGCCAACACCAATTATAATGAATACTATTTTAAAGGTCATGAGAAAATGAGTATTTTACCTCGCACATTATTTCATATATTCACTTTATATTTTTTTACATTGAATAATAATTTTGGATGCTTCATACTTAAAATAGTTCGTTGAAACTATGATTATTTTGAGAGTTTAATATTCTAACTACATACATCATATTACATTCCCCTCTCATATTTTTTTTTCATGTATATAAAATATAGTCATTTTAATACATTCGTCCATATGCCTATCGGCCTCTCCCATGCACCTATGGATGCATTTGCTAGTATACAAATAGATCATAAGGTTTGGCATTTATAAACTTCTAAACATGGAATGAAATATTTATACAAGCCCAAATCAATTAATTTATAAACATATGTAAGGGGTAGGACTAAAAATAAAAATCATATGTAAGGGGTAGGACTAAAAATAAAAAATCATAAACATTTAAAATTCCATTAAAAAGCGGAGATATAAAATAAAATATCTATTAGGAAAGCCACGTAGTTAACACATGCGAATGTGTGTTTATTTATTATATCACACCACAAGCGCAGGGTTTTACACCCAAACTAAGCTTAATTTCAATCGAAACACTACTAATTGCGATTTAATAGCTTGTGGTCTTCTTTGAGCAATTTGAGCAGCAAATCCTGAAATGCTGCTCGAGCAGAGTCTGTGTCCATTGCAGCCATTGGCGACGCAGAATACTGTGAAACCATCAACAAAACGAGAAAATTCAAGTATGCAACTGCAATATATAAACATAATTACACGGGACACCTTACCTTACTGAAAATCGAAAACCTTACCTTTGTCTCTGGTTTGAAGACGTCGTTTAAGGCGGTGTTGGAAAGCATAGCCGCTTTGAGCAGCCCCATCACCTGTTAACTCCAAATTTCAATCTAAACGGTCAAAACATAAAATATTGAAAAAACTGCAGACATTTAAAAATCTTATTTTTATTTTGGTGGACTATGAAAACATAAAATCTTTGATCGAGTATGACATCGATTTAATAGAACTTACCTCAGCCGCACCAAATGTTACATTTCGCTCTTCCAATTCGGCGGGCTCTTTCACTTCAATTTTATTCCACAGATTAACAATGGTAGCTGTGGAATTAACTGGAATAACGCTTAAGTCATCGGTGATCACAAAATTGCCATGTTTTTTCACATACCCTTGAGCAGACGCACCTGATCCAACCGGCTGCGGGGTGGACTGATCCACAAAATTCACTTCGCGGCTGACCCAATAACCGCAGGGGCATCGCACAGATCCATTCTGCGTGCTGAGATTGTGTTTGTAGCCCGAAGAACCGGCACCGCTGTTGGTGCACACATAATACTTGGGAGGCTCGGCGGGCTTAACAGCAGCAGGACCAGTGGGAGAGTGAATACTGAGAATGTCATTGGTGTAAGTCGTGGAGAAGGTCTTTGGGTCCAAAAGACCTGATTTTTCTGCTTTCATGAGCGAATCCGGCAAGGCCTCGACGCTGCTGTAGAGATTAGAGATGCAGCAGGGTTTTGTTTTGGTGTCGCTGCCGCGGAGGCTCAGCTCCGCAACTGCTCCCGCAGGAAGAACGAGAAAACTGAACAACATGTCCACCACCTCTTTACCCGCTTCTGCGTACATCACGCGACGAGTTTTTATGGATCATCAGTTTCATGGTCAGGGAGGAACCCGCGTTGGGCTTGGGCTTTGGGTTTTTTCCTCATCAACCGCCATGGCAATTGATGATTTCCTCTAAGAATTCAGCAATGATGTTTACAGGGAGAAAGATATCAATATAAAGCACTGAACTATGGAATAAAAACAGATATGATATATATTCACAGTATATATTCTGCGTCGACGATACGCAGGTATTATTCTATACCATTCGAAACTACTTGGATGATCGAAGATTCTCCCACACATATATGTATCATATTTTAGGTAGTAATATTTTTTACTTTCATTAGGAATCTCATGGGTATGCAATGTGAAGGCTGAAAGGTATATGTTATTTGATTTAGAGGGATAATTATTTCTTTTAATAAGGGGCTTCATTGATTTTGTAAGTGTAGATATCATTTGTTTTGAAGGTTCCATATCTACATTTCAAACTTGTTACAAATTCGGACATATACATTTGCAAATCTTATATTATGAGTGATAACATTATGGGGAGTAGTTTATTTGAACTAAACATGAATGGTAGCCTTTTGTGGTCAATTTTATTTCTAGTAAACATGAATACATTTGATACCCCTTGAACAGAAATGTCGATTTGGATACAAGAAGTGTTGAGTAAAGTAGTAGCGGAGTTTCCTTCAAAGTAGAGGGTGGTATTTATGAAGGGTTGAGGGATAGTAGTCTCCACTCCTCCTTTCTTCTTGCTCCAAGTGTTGGTATGTGTGCCATTTTTAGTACCTTTCGAATGAAAAAGGAGGTGAAATGTGCAAATTTGCAAGCGAGGGAACTCTGGAGAAAGCTGTGAATGTCAGACCCTGCCTTTCAGTGGTTCTAATGTCGACAGTTGCTCTATGCAAAGTAAGTCCCTAGGACTTGTGGATAGTTAATCCCCATGCCATTTTAATCGGCAATTGTCTTCGATTCCCTCTCGAAATTGGAGGTATCGGAATATGTAACGGGTTAGAGGGATCCCAACATGGGCCGTTGTATCTATCAAATTTGACAACAATAAATAAAGGTAATGTTGGTAGCGGCATTGATGCTTCGTAGACAATGTTGGTCATTGTTCCTGTAGCACCATTCACGAGGCATGTATCAACCCATAAATTTACAATAAGCATGATTTTTGTTGTTTACATAGCATAACTGCGTGCTCCAACCGATCATCATCAAGATCTCTCATCTACAACCCACCTATTACTTTCAAAGAATGGATTGGGTGATCGGAACATTTAATGCCTTCAACATTTGAAGGTTGTGGGAGTCCACGAGATAGTTTTTCGCAAACAAATGTGGTGTGTCCTTAAAAATGTTGAGGACCTGCTGAGTTAGGTGTGTGTCTGTGTGAGACATTAGGAGTTCCCAATCCTCAATAAGAGGAGTTGAATCTCGCATGTGGAGTAGTAAATTATGGAATGAAACTTGTGCATTGGTTGTTCCTGCAAAAAAGTGAAAGAAGAAGTTAATAAAACTAAATGTATCTGTGAATTCAAAAGGAGGGACTCCTCCATTACATGATGGGAACTAAACTTGAATTCACATCAGTATAATATATGTGGTTCATGGATATACATACTTCAAACATGTAGTTAAGAGTCATAACCCAAATCAAATTCCATGAATATTCTTTTCCAAATACACACATTATATTAAAACTATTTCCAAACAAAATACATAGTTTATGTTTTTCAAGGCATCCAAGCTTGCTTCCGTTGTTAAAAGAAAGAAGGAAATTACAAAAGCTTCGACAATAATTCTCACACACCAACAAGTCACAAGACATTATTTTCACAGAGAGTTTCACATATGAGTGGGAGTAATATTATAAAACTATCAAAGTGCATATTAACTAATCCAACCAAATTCAAAGTTGATTCCACAGTTCTTGTTATGGGTAACAAAAGGATATATTTATACCATTAAACTTGTAGCACATGACATGTCCTGCATCTTAAGGATATATCTATACCATTAAGTTTGGTAAGAGCACATGTTATCATTGTTTTCAATTTCCTCAAACAATCCTATGAAAGAAGAACTTCAAATTACTGTGACATGTTTCCCTGTGATCCAGTGAGTTAATGAAATCAAACAGGTTAAGAAATGGCGTTCATCCTCCTAATATTCTCATTCCCTCAACCATGGTCCTACCAGAGTTGTAAAGATAAATTTTCTTGGTCAAAAACAAGAAGCAAAAGTTTGCCCATCATTAGGAAGGGAAGATCTAGAACTCTCCACCATGTTGTCACCATCACAAGGAGCTTAACCTACAAGTTATTTGGTTTACCTTCTTCCCAAAAACCCTCACATATTTTAATTATCAATACTCAGTGAATTATAGGAAATGTTTCTAACATTGATTAGAAGTTATTATATAACTGTGAAAAATGTTTAGCAAACATAGTGACTAAGATTGATAACTCTTTTATTCATCTTATAAATATAAAGTCTATGTTTGTAAAACTGAAGCTACAAAATACCTCACGAACTGATAGTGAAAATATTTGACCAATAGATGATGTGTTTGCTGTGAAAATGTTTAGCAAACATAGTGAAAAATTATTAAATTTAAGGTTGATCGCTCTTTTGTTTCTTATAAAAATAAAGTCTATAGCTACAAAATACCCCACAAACTGATAGTGATAATATTTTCCAAATAGACATCTTAACCAACTTTGAGAAAGTATGACGACCAACTTTGAGAAAAAAAGACGTGATGCTCAAGGAAGCACCAAATCACCCAACTGTAACTATGTAGTATTGTATAAGAATGGATCTGTATGGACAATCTGGGAACTGATAATTACTTAACTATAGTGATAATATTTGCCTAATAGAAATCTTCAATAACTTCAAGAAACTTAGACACGATTCTCAAGGAAGCACCAAATCACCAAGCTAGACCTATGTAGCACGGATTTGTATGGACAATCTTAAACCAGATTCACATGCAAGGTACACAATCTTAAGGTTATTTGTTACATAACTTGTAAACCAACACCTAGAATTTTTAAAACTAAGATTACAGAAAAGCTAAATAGCAAAGTTTGTCTCTGAAATTTCAGCTAATGAACAAGAAATTACATACTTTGTGCAAATTGAAAGAAATGATGATCAACTAAATTCAATCTTTCAATTTTGCAATAAGAAAATAATTGCTTAGACAAAACAAATAAATATCTAAAAATTGCAAAAAATAGAGCCCATCATTCCAATAGGGTTGTCAATAAGACAAGTTATTCTCCACATACAAAAATATTTAACGATTTTATGTTCCATGTTTTATTGTGGTTAATCAGTCAAGAGCTATTGAAACACCAATACGGGTATACTCACTGGAAGTGAACAGGTTATAGTACCTAATAGAGCTCTAACACATTCGTGATGTCACACAACAAAAGCATCTATCATCATATAAATAAACATGCAACTTTTCAGATCCACTAAATATGAACACCCTCGGGCATCGTCAACAAGAACAAGAGATTTGAATTTTGTATAGTAAAGAAGGGTTCAAAGTTTCTATGATGAGTGGCCAAGCAAATCTGATATTTTATGACCTTGTATACCAATCATTGGAAGAGCACAACCTAACATTGTTAACAGTTTAAACATTGTATTCACACTTGCTATAAAATCTTACTAAGCCTAGCACATAGTCGTAAATTAGTCACAACCCTTGAATTCAAGTATAGCTTAAAATCAAAGGAAAACACCATACCCTCGTGAATCAATGTTTCTAAATAGCATTCAGACAAAACTAACCATGTGATGTATCTAAACCCTGTTAATATTATAAAGATCGATTGCAGTATATGTTAATTTTGAAGAAAATAATTGACCTTGCGCACCTGGTTTTTTACTTGAAAAACCAAAAACTAGTTCATGGCTAAGACTTTTTCCAAGTGCTTGCCCCGATCAGGACGGATAGACATCAGAAGAGTAATCATCATACAAAACTGAACCCCTCACACACATGGAGACAATTTATAGGTATATGCAGTGTGATCAATAAGCAGGCAGATCCCAACATAAGATAATGAAAATACTAGTTCCTATACTATGGTCTAGCAGTAAATTGGAGGCTCACCACCGCAATTGTCCGGGTTCAAAACCAATTGAACTCATGCCCCGTGCAACAATGTGGAAATTTAGGTATAATTTGTAAACTGGAGTTCAATACCTCTAGAAGGTGAAACATACACTGTCAATCCAACAAAGGAAAAATATCCTAACAAAAAATACAAGCATATGAAGTGGAATGGGACAAACTTAAGTGATCTTTTATCAGGGATGTCATGATAGAGACCTAGGTTAAAATTCCCTGGATGCATGTTAAGTGTTGAGATTGGGTAAATTACCAAGCCCATGTCTGGGTGCCATGTACCCACAAGGACAATTCCTCAATACCGAAAAAATGAGGTACATGCAGCAATATCATAATAAGATATGGAGATCTAACATCCCTTGGACATAGATAGAAAAAATTGAAGTCCAAAAAACAGATTCGATGTGGGAGAGACAAAACATGGGCATGGCCAATGGGTAGTGCCATATGCCTTAAATGTATAGCCAACAGAGGCTAGGTTAGGGAAACAATCAAATAAACGTATGTTGCATTATAATTATATTTAAATTGAAACCCAATATCTCCAGCAAGCATGTTATAGTGGTACGGTAGAGAGTAATAATGCCACCTAAGAATTGAATATGACTAAGTGCAAGTTTCAGGTGCAACTTTTTTGGTGGAATAGATACGAGTGTCTAATCTTGATACTGAACTCCCTCCATACGGGGTATTATTGTTTACCGATTTATCAATAAGAGAAATTCAAACATAATAGATTCCACTGAGGAAAAAACAAAGCGAAGGAATATGAGCAATGATCTCAGTATTTCATTAAAAGAGAACGGAGAAATCCTCTTACCTGAATAGTGTCATAAAAATTCAAAATTAAACTTGTGACTCTTTTGAATGTGAAAGCTACGTCGGCCACAATGCATGCAAAGGGTAATAATGTTGGGACATAGATTCCACCTTTTTGTTGCAACAATCTAGATGAATCTTCAGATGTTCTACACCCTATTTATAGCTAAGCATTCTTTCGGATCTCAAACCTAGATTTTAACCAGTGGTTGCATTGAAATTTCCCATCCACCGATGATTGTTAATTGGACTTATCTGCCACTTAAGATTATGCATGGTTTCCATCCACTAGTATCTTTCCACCGATTAGCTATGAAGGCCAACTTTCAGCGGGACTAATAATACCTAAGAAAGCAAAAACATAGAAAACCAAAAAACAAATCTGCAACATGCAAAATAAGAAAAACAAAGTTGTTAAAAATAACAAAAGCAAAATTGCTAAAAATAGCAAAAGCAAAATTGTTAAAAATAACAAAACCATCATTTAAGCCGTCAAATTTGACACAGTCCCATGAATGTTCCGCAAAGCCTTTTCCCATAGGGGTAACGCCTTCAACATAATAAGCACTTCTCCATATTTAAATATTGTATTTCTAGTAAACATATTATGCTTCGCTCTTTTTTACCCTATTTAAATATTGTATTTCTAGTAAACATGTTATGCCTCTGCTCTTTTTTACTCTATTTAAATATTGTATTTCTAGTAAACATGTTATGCCTCTACTCTTTTTTACGTGAAGGTGTTCCCCCTATGGGAAAGGGCTTTTCGGACATTCACGTCCACGTGTTAAAGTTGATGGGTGTTTAAACGTTTTTTACGGGTAATTGCTGTTGAATGTTTTTCATGTTTTTACCATGTCTATTTTTAGCCGTTGTGACTTTTCCTGTTTCTAGCCATGCTTGTTTTTAGCCGCCACAAGGTGCGGGATTGGTGATTTGCGGTGCATTTTTTTCTAGTTATCCTCATTTGTTTTAGATGTGATTTGGTGATGAAGGCATTATCTGCTCTTATATGCGAGACTTTGATGGTGGCGGCGATTCCAAATATTATTTTTGGGCCATCGTCTCTTTTGCGAAGGCACGTTGGTCTCCCACTATCAATTTCCTCCACCACCAATTTTGGTGGCTTTGGAGTGAGTGTGATCTCATTCACCGTAAGTTGATACTTATTTTTAAGGAATAAAAAGACCGGTCCTTGTGGATGCATACTTAGAAGGATCTATGAGGATTGTATTGTCATTAGGTCATAAATTTGAGAATTTTACAATTCCTCATGGGCATGATCTTGATAGGTGCCCCATGTACATACAGAGAGATAGCTCGAAGCACTTGTATGGCACCTTGGTGTAGTAAATCAAGTGAGATTTTCCTTTCTCAGCCATGCCTATTTTTAGTTGCATGGGTGCGGGATTGGTGATTTGTGGTGCATTTTTTTGGTTATCCTCATTTGTTTTAGATGTGATTTGGTGATGAAGGAACTATTTGCTCTTGTATGCGAGGCTTTGATGGTGGCGACAATTCTAAATATTATTGGTTGCGCCATCATCTCTTTTGCAAAGGCACGTTGGTCTCCCACTATCAATTTCCTCCACCACCAATTTTAAGCGGCTTTAGAGTGAGGGTGATCTCATTCATTGTAAGTTGATACTTATTTTTAAGGAATAAAAAGATCGGTCCTTTTGGATGCATACTTAAAAGGATCTGTGAGGATTGTATTGTCATCGGGGCATAAATTTGAGAATTTTACAATTCCTAATGGGCATGATATTGATAGGTTCCCATGTACATATGAGAGATAGCTCAGAAGCACTTACATGGTGGCCTTGGAGCAATAAATCAGTGAGCTTTTCCTATTTTTAGCCACCGTGGGGTGCGAGATTGGTGATTTGCGGTGCATTTTTTTTTTTCTAGTTATCCTCATTTGTTTTAGATGTGATTTGGTGATGAAGGAATTGTCTACTCTTAAATGCGAGGCTTTGATGGTGGCAGTGATTCCAAATATTATTGGTTGGGCCATCATCTCTTTTTCGCAAAGGCACGTTGGTCTCCCACTATCAATTTCCTCCACCACTAATTTTGAGTGGCTTTGGAGTGAGTGTGATCTCATTCACTATAAATTGATACTTCTTTTTAAGGAATAAAAAAGGGTCCTTGTAGATGCATACTTAGAAGGATCTATGAGGATTGTATTGTCATCAGGTCATAAATTTGAGAATTTTACAATTCCTAATGGGCATGATCTTGATAGGTGCCCTTGTACATAGCAGAGATAGCTTCGAAGCACTTGTATGGTGGCCTTGGAGCAATAAATCAGGTGAGCTTTTCTTTTTTAGCCATGTCTATTTTTAGCCGCCGCGGGGTGTAGGATTGGTGATTTGCGGTGCGTTTTCTTTTACAGTTATCCTCATTTGTTTGGATGTGATTTGGTGATGAAGGTACTATCTTCTCTTGTATGTAGGCTTTGATGGTAGCGGTAATTCCAAATATTATTGGATAGACCATTATCTCTTTTACAAAGGCACGTTGGTCTCCCACTATCAATTTCCTCCACCACCAATTTTGAGTGGCTTTGGAGTGAGTGTGATCTCATTCACTGTAAGTTGATACTTCTTTTCAAGGAATAAAAAGATCGGTCCTTGTGGATGCATACTTAGAAGGATCTGTGAGGATTGTATTGTCATCAGGATATAAATTTGAGAATTTTACAATTCCTAATGGGCATGATCTTGATAGGTGCCCATGTACATAGCAGAGATAGCTTGAAGCACTTGTATGGTGGCCTTGGAGCAATAAATTAGGTGAGCTTTTCCTTTTTAGCCATGTATGTTTTTAGCCACCGCGAGGTGCAGATTGGTGATTTGCGGTGCATTTTTTTGTTATCCTCATTTGTTTTAGATGTGATTTAGTGATGAAGGCACTATCTCGCTCTTGTATGCATGATTTGATGGTGGCAACATTTCCAAATATTATTGGCTAGGCCATCATCTCTTTTGCAAAGGCACGTTGGTCTCCCACTATCAATTTCCTCCACCACCAAGTTTGTATCGGATTTGGAGTGGTGTGATCTCATTCACTTTGTAAGTTGATATTTCTTTTCAAGGAATAAAAAGATTGGTCCTTGTGGATGCATACTTACAAGGATGCGTGAGGATTTTATTATCATCGGGTCATAAATGTGAGAATTTTACAATTCCTAATGGGCATGATCTTAATAGGTCCCCCTGTACATAGTAGAGATAGCTTCAAAGCACTTGCATGGTGGCCTTGGAGTAGTAAATCAAGTGAGCTTTTCTGTTTTATCCACCATTGGGTGTAGGATTGGTGATTTGTAGTGCTTTTTTTTTGTTATCCTCATTTGTTTTAGATGTGATTTGGTGATGAAGGCACTATTTGCTCTTGTATGCATGCTTTGATGGTGGTGACAATTCCAAATATTATTGGTTGGGCCATCATCTCTTTTGCAAAGACACGTTGGTCTCCCACTATCAATTTCCTCCACCACCAATTTTGTTTGGATTTGGAGTGAGTGTGATCTCATTCACTTTGTAAGTTGATACTTCTTTTCAAGGAATAAAAATATCGGTTCTTTATTGTCATCGGTCATAAATTTGAGAATTTTACAATTCCTAATGGGTATGATCTTGATAGGTGCCCTTATACGTGAAAGAGAGATAGCTTTGAAGCACTTACATGGTGGCCTTGGAGCGATAAATCGGTGAGATTTTCCCGTTTTTAGCCATGCCTATTTTTAGTCGTCGCGGGGTGCAAGATTGGTAATTTGCAATGCATTTTTTTGTTATCCTCATTTGTTTTAGATGTGATTTGGTGATAAAGGCACTATCTGCTCTTATATGCGAGACTTTGATGGTGGCAAAGCAATTCCAAATATTATTGGTTGGTGTAATCCAATTTTTCCCCTCGGGAAAAGTTTGATCAAACACAACCTTCCACACCAGAGAAATGAAGAGGTCGGTTCAATCATGCAAGCCCACATTTCAAATCTAACAATCAAGTTACAAGAAGGCTCGATAATGGAAATGGAAGGTGGGAAAATGAATGGCCAACGAAAATGTTGAAGAAGACCAAAGCTCAAGTGAAAAAATGGAGAAAGGCTCGAAGTTTTGGACTTCACATTTTCAAGGATCTTGGGAAACAGACGGTTGAAAAAACGAAGAAAGCTAACTCGGTAAGTCAAAATTGAGCCCAGAGCGAGTTGAATCGAAGCAAAGCAACAAAACCATGGAAGGTGCCACATGTCATCTCAGCGCACCTTCAAAGGCAAATCCAAAGGTAGGTCCCCAAACGAGCACAAGCTCTCCACGTGGTCAGAGCGAGAAAGTTGCACCGGCCGTTGAAAAGTCTAAACATGGGAAGAGCCAGTGGAAGCCTCCACGTGCCTCATCAACGCAACTTCAAAGGTAAAATCCAAAGGCCCCCAAACAAGCGCAGGCCCTCCACGTGTCTAGGGTCCAACAAAGTTGCTCCTAAATAGGTGAAAAGGTAGAACACAAAGAAAGCAGAGCAAGCTCGCGAATGATGCCAAGTGTCCAACCGTCGTAACTTCAAGAGTGAAAGGAGGGGATAAAGTCTTGGAAGCCCACAAGGTTTCCACGTGGAGCTAACTACAAAGGTCCCACCCAAAAAGGGGTTTTGACATTATATATAGTGGGGCCCTTTACTCACCCAAGGGAACGAAGCAAAGATGTTCATGACGATGCCAAGTGTCGGCATGTCGCATTCCCAGGACCCTAAAAGGCAACAAAAATCTTAAGAATGTGCGGGGCTTCCACGTGGATCTTACACGGATAGACTCCAAACCCAAAGCAGTTTGGAAAAGATTGGTGGAAGGTCAATTCAATGAAAGATGAATCATGAAGCCCACCAAGAATTTTAAATGCTTAGATCTTTTAAAATATTGTGAGAGCTCGCGTGGAAGCGCCCGACCCTGACCTTCAGATGATCATAACTTTCAATTGGAAGCTCAGATTTGAGCAAGAGAGGAATTTTGGAAAGCTCTCGATGTCTGCTACTCAACTACGATTGGATATCTTTAAATTAGTGGGACTAAGTTCTTAAAAATGAAAAGATATAGTCCGCCATTTTTAGGTTGTCAGGCTTCTCACCTACCACCATAATGAAGTATGGGCTTCCTTTCTTGCCCAACAAGGAACAACACATGGAGGCATGGGTTTTGCAGTAGAACCCATCATTGTTGCAGGTGAATTCAATGCATTTTCTTGGGTGGTTGGAGTAGGATTTCAATTTCTTCTCTCCTTTCTCTCTTATTCTTCCTATATATTGTAAGGAGGGGCATTTTTCTAGAAGGTTGGTCATTTTTCTCTCCTGCCCCCTCTCTCTTTCTTCCCTAGGGTTGAATGTGGAGCTTAAGCCTCCTCTCTTTGCTTTGTAATGGCATTTTCTTGCCTCTTGCCCACTAATGATGTACTGTGTGAACTCATGGAGTAATAAAATTTGTTTCGTGATGCATTTTGTCCATCCTTTGCTTATTTTATTGTCTCTTCTTGCCTCTCACCATTGCAGGGTATACTATGCATATCTCTAATGTCTATTGCAGGTTTTGGGAGCTGTGTTTAATGGGTTTGAAGTGTTGTTCTGTGTGAACTTTATCTTTAGTTTGTGATGTATCTTATCCATCCTCTCCATTGCTCACCCCTCTCCACTTTAGGCAGTTGAGATTGTGATCAACAACCCTCCTTTTCTGGTGTATCACCGCTTTAGTGTAGGCTTTTTTTTATGCACTCTCTCTCCCTGGTCCCTTAGAAAGTTAGATTAGTATTAAATAATTTTCCTGCATTAGAGTAGATTGTGGCAGGTAGTTTAGGAGCAGGAACCAACCTTCTCTGGAGGATCATCTCAAGCTCGCAAGTCCCACATCTTGAGAGATGGTCCAATGTTACACAAATTACACCAAATGCCCCACTCAAATCTAAGGCCATTCGGGGTTGCGGTAATTTTGTGTCAACGGTTGGGCCATCATGTCTTTTTGAAAGGCACGTTGGTCTCACGCTATCAATTTTCTCCAACACCAATTTTGGTGGCTTTGGAGTGGGTGTGATCTCATTCATTGTAAGTTGATACTTCTTTTTAAGGAATAAAAATATCAATCCTTGTGGATGCATACTTAGAAGGATTTGTGAGGATTGTATTGTCTTTAGGTCATAAATTTGAGAATTTTACAATTCCTAATGGGCATGATCTTGATAGGTTCCCCCATACATAGCAAGTTGATAGCTCGAAGCACTTGTATGGTAGCCTTAGAGCAGCAAATCAGGCGATTTTTTCCTATTTTTAGCCATGCCTATTTTTATTTGCCGTAGGAGTGCGGGATTGGTGATTTACGGTGCATTTTTTTAAGTTATCCTCATTTGTTTTAGATGTGATTTAGTGATGAAGGCACTGTTTGCTCTTTTATGCGAGGCTTTGATGGTGGTGGTAATTCTAAATTTTATTGGTTGGGCCATCATCTCTTTTGCGAATGGCACGTTGGTATCCCACTATCAATTTCCTCCACCACCAATTTTGAATGGCTTTGGAGTGAGTGTGATCTCATTCAACGTAAGTTGATACTTATTTTCAAGGAATAAAAAGATCGATCCTTGTGGATGCATACTTAGAAGGATTTGTGAGGATTGTATTGTCATTAGGTCATAAATTTGAGAATTTTACAATTCCTAATGGGCATGATCTTGATAGGTTCCCCTGTACATAGCAGAGATAGCTCCAAAGCACTTGCATGGAGGCTTTGGAGTAGTAAATAAGGTGATTTTTTCTTATTTTTACAGAGCTAGGTTTTTAGTTTATTTTTTCCATTTATTGCCGGCATGAAGGTAATAATAGCCCATCCTCCTCTCTCGCGATGCATCAAAATTCCATTGTTATGGCCCTCCAAGGTTAGTCAGCTCTCCCCTAACCGCAAAAAGTGATGAATCATCTCCAGTGGAAGCAAGGGGAAACCCTCATACTACTTTGGGTAATCCATAGCAGTCACTGTCTCATGCCCTCTTTGAAGTTGAACACCATAAATGAAGCATCTTGGAATTGGTCTTTTAACTATTTTTATATTTTTAAATAAATCTCATAATCTTCCTCCTCCATAGCATCAATTGTGAAGCAGGAGTCAAATACTGCATAATCCATGCCATAATATGTTTACCTTGCCTTAGGATAGGAAGTCAGTGCAAAAACATAAAGAAAAAATACAACAAAAGATCATTTGGATCCAGTAAAAACCCACGGAAATGAATTTCTTTCGTCTAAAAACCAAATTGGGTCAAAAAGAAATTGTAATTTGGAAAATTTGGATGCTCCAAAAATTAATTTTAGGTCATCATTAAAACACATTTTTGAACATTTGAGTCATTGAAAAAATCTCACAAACAAATGCCCATCAGAAGTGTTGTTTGTGCTCCCGTAACATCTTTGTGCTTACCATCTGCACATTCATCCAAATACCTCCTGTAATTATTACTAGGGGTCACTTGGTTCGTTCGGATACTAGGAACTTGCTTAGGAGCAGGCACTAACAATATCGATTTTAGAACTTTGGCAACTTAATGCATGGTGGGTCGATTAGAGGTTCGTTTCTTACAAGGCCAACTAGAAGATTTTTCTTACAATCCCAAGATCCTTGCAGGTTGCTTGCAACTTCTGTATCAATAGTTTCCATGACTGTGTTGTACTATTTTTGATATTTTCATGAATGCCCACTATAGCACAATACAAGAAAACTAAAGTATACTACTGAAGTTGTGAAGAAATTGTGATATTGAAGGAGAGATCAATGGGTGTTGTCTGGTTGGAAGTTGGATTAAGGGTCATTGGAAGATTTAATTATCATGTGTCCTTTCAATCCCTCTTGTTTATGTTCATTGAGATGTAGAAGTTGATTTTTATTGTCTGGTTGTTCCATATATTGTTTAGTGGTGAATCCCAAATCTGCCTATGGCCAACAATAAAATTCTTTAGATGCACACCATGCGTGGTATGTGTAAATGATTGTGTTTAAAATAATGGATCATGAAATAATTGGCCAATGTCAGTCATTTGTTTTGTTGAAAATTTCGAAAGTGTCTTTTTTGTAGAACTTGTTATACGATTGTATTAAGTTCATTGAAATTTGCTGGATAATATTTAACATGTAGTTTATCAAAATTTTCTATTAATTGAAGCTCATTATTCTGAAGATTCTTCATAAGTGGACTAACATCTATGTTTTTAACTATTCCAAAATTTTCAATGTAGTCTTACTTTCAGGTTGATAATGTTTAAAACTTGTCAAGATGTTTAAATCAAGAAATACTATCGATTTACGAGATTTGCAATAGAATATTAAATGTATGGTGATTTATTCACCTTATATAGCACATCTTCTTTCTTCAACTGTAGAATTGACCTGTGGAAGAAAAGATAATGGGATATTTATCTTTGACAAATTCTCAAGAAAAGATCAAATTGCAAACTTTGATATACACGTAATTATGCCTAATGATAAAAATTTTCCTCCACATATGTAGGTAAGGGATGAGACATACACAACCTTTGAGAATATATATGCAGTCTTAACTAAATTTAGGAAGGTCAACAATGGTAAGCTTCTATTATGGCTTTGTTATCTGGAATATGGTCTAAGTTTTTAGATAGTTTATAAAATCTATGTGAGAATAGCGAGAGAGACCGACCAGAGACATTCCTTCTCGTCAAGGTTAATAAACACTTCATAAGTTATGCGATGCTGGACATGGATATATTTGCGGCCATATTTATGCTGAGATCGTTTTGTTGGATTGGATTTTGTTTTGTTTGAACTATCTTTTATTTACTTATGAAGGGATATATCAGTTTTACATAATTTGATCTTCCATGTGCAATCATGGAAAAATTTGAACAAGAGACATCTATGCTTCTCTTAAAATGTTGGTATTTCCGTGCTCATAAAAATTTACGGCTAGATTGTTCATTTTATTGGTGTCATCCAGATTCTTGTAATAGTGCCTTGTTTTTGGCTTAAATCCTGGAACAATGCTTCTCATTGATTTTATACGCTGACATTTCAATTGTATTCCTACGAGTTAAATCACGATTCCGAGTGTGACTCTCTTGTTACCCATTATTTCAAGATCATTTTTTTAGTGTCAAAGATCTATGTTTTGCCCCTATTAATGTCAATATCCATGTGTTGTTTTAATTTTGTAGATTCTCTTGATACCCATATATGCTTGATTCTAAAACACCAAAATCCAGTTTCAGAATTTCTTTTTAATATTAAGATCTATGTTATGGCTTTGTTAAATAAATTTTGGTCTCGATTTTACACAGTGTATGCACAAGAGTTCCATACACTGTTTTAATTTTGTTGATCTTCTGAAATTGTAAGTCTTGTCCTTATAGGATTTTATAGAGCATTGTTCAGAGGGATGTGAAGACTTCTAACATTCTTTTGGATGATAATTTTGAAACACATTTGTCAGAATTTGGCATTTCCAAGTGCATTTCCTCGGCCAAAACCCACACCTCTACCTATGTTATGGGTACCATTGGTTACATTGACCCTGAATATGCAAGAACATCAAGGCTTAATGAGAAATCGATGTATACAATTACAAAATTGTTCTTTTGGAGTTGCTGATAGGAAGGAAAGCCATGGATAATGACTCAAACTTGCATCAGTCAATAAGATTTTTGTTTTTAATTTTCTTTCAAAGCTTACACTGTACAATATTTAAGTATTTTTAAGGTTTTTATCTAGAGCATGGAGTAATCATATGTGGATGGAGTTGTCTTTGACATTGGCATGTGAACACAGATTCTATCAAAAGTAGACAACAACACATGAACCATGAACCCTTACATATGAGTAAAACATCATTTAACATTCATACATGGTCGCAATTAATATCAACCAATCAAATTATTTCATTTATGGGCCCGATTTCCTTTACTGATCTTCAAAACAATTGTTTCCTTCACCCTTCATCACCCCGGAAACTTTATGCCACCATATGACTTATAATAAACCAAAAAATGCCATGTGACAACTAAAAAGAAATTTCAGAACACAGTAGAACACTTCTAAACAAGTTATACATTACGAAACATATTTTAATCAAACCACAACAAGATTTACCTTCACCAAATTAAGGCCAAAAATGTTATTTCCAAATGTTAGCTCATAAAATAAAATATACAAACATTAAACACCTTAAAATGGATTAATTTGATGAAAAATTCATTCCTATTCACATTACAGGTGATATAAAGCATCACCCAATCCATATCATTCTTCAAACAACATCAAACTTCCACAAAAATAAATCATGTCCTAAACTACCAAAAACCTTCTTATTGAAATAATTCCCTAGAAACCCTATCATATGACCTCATCATGAATCAAGGAATATACCATTGTAAATATCTCCAAATCCTCTTTCAAACACAACTTGAATCATCTCAGGAATCCACTTGTAACTCAAGTTATAGCCAAAACATTGAACCTTGCTATTTGAGATCCCAAAACTACCCTTTGACCAGTCAACTGTTTGGACCTCAAAACCTCATGAAATTGCATGAAATTTATCTAAAACCTCTTTTTACATCTAGAACAACCCACATTCATCACATAATGTTAATTTAGTCCATACCTCATTTTGTAAATTTCTCCTCAAATTGAAACTCTTCATAAACAAGCATTTTATGGTGGGGCCCACATATGGTCACATGCTCAAACATACCTTTCTGGAAATCTGGAAGATTCCTCTAAAACATCCAATCATAAATTTTTATTAATCAATCAAAACTAGGTCACAATTCACCTTCTTCTGACAACTTCTCCTAGCTAGGGTTTAACTAGGGTTTTTTACCTCTTTACCTTCTTAACATTCGTTCATAAAAACGTGACGATCAAATGACCTCATTATTTTTGTGAAACCTTATAAACTCACCTTATAATCATCCTTGAAATCCAAAAGGTCCCATGTAAATCACATTGTTCACAACGAGCATCTGAAGTTGCACTTCGAGCTGGATTTTGCATTGTTTTTCACCTGTCTCACCAAAGCCCGACATAAGCGGCAAAATACACATCATGGGCACCTGAAGTTTTTTTGAGAGCACTATGATAAATCATAATAAAATATCCAACCATCAAAAATTTAATACCATTTCTAAAAAATTCCATCAATCTCATTGGCATAGCCTTACCTTAAGGATTTTACCCATAACAACTAGGGATTCTACCCGTAACAACTAGGGCCAACTGAAATAATGCAATAACTCATCAAGTAACCTTTGAAAATGACCCAAAATACCTCATATGCCATGATATACCTGATTTCATGCTTCCATGAGCTCATATAGCTCCAAACCATATTGTCATACCTCTAAACAGGTATACTGCTCCTAATGAGCACCTGCAGCCAAGTGAAACACTGTACCTACACTATGCCACTATTTTGAGTGCTCAAGCACCCTCAAATCATGCTAGAAATCATGTCAACATGCTTCCCAAGCATCCAAGAATCTCACCTCTGTCAAGCTGACACCTTCTACAGCCCCCTGTATAGGCTTACAGAGCAATCATTCATCGTAGAATCTCCAGAAGAATTTGTTATACATATGAACCTATATGTTAGCATCTCAAACATCATCATACCATCATCCTACAACATCCAATTTGTCATTAATGTGGTTTTGCATCAATGAAAACACCTATTAGGCCTACATGCCAACAAATACCTAGAAAATCAAGTCATTTGTATATCCAAAAATTATATTTAGAAAATATGTGAATTATTTTGTGTTTATTATATTATTTTAATGTTTTTTATTTTTATAATGTTGGAAAGTATGTAAAAGATGTGATATCCAACATTGAGCAAGTAATCTACATCGGGATCGAAGCTATAGGCCTTGGATCAACCAAATGATAAAGGTTGTGAAAGTTAAGGCCATTTAATTGTCTTATTTTATGAATATAATATATTTTTAAAATGTATTCTTCATCAATATAGGGTGGTCCTTGTTCTACCATGATGGATTTCCAATGTGTCACATTGTGTTAGTAATTAAGGTTACCATGATGCAAATGTAATAGATGTATGAAGCTAAGGAAAGGTAATATTATGATTGTGGTCGATGATAGAGTATTTTTAATGTGATAACCAAGATCTTCTTAAGGAAAGAGGGGTGGTACAAGGGTCAATTAACCCATAACCCATACTACGGTATATATATATATATATATATATATATATATATATATATATATATATATATATACATAATGTACCCTTGAAGTTTGGGGAGGAGGTAAGGAGATGCATATTGTTTGATAGAATAAGGACAAAAGTGCTCGGTTTGTCATAGTAAATATATTCTAATTTGTATTCAAATTCGAGTGGGACATGCTCCCAAAATATGTTCTTTGTCTATAAAGGGTGCTCATACAAGTATTGAATTGATGGTGCTTGTTGTATTCATGTATATCAATAAGATATGATCATTTTAATTCCATGGATCTAATATGAATTATTGACCGTACCATTATCTTTTAATGTATGTATTTGAGATATTAATGCTTGAGAATGATCAAATTCATGGCTAGTAGTATGATGGTGATCATAAAAGGGATTACCAAGAGGCATAATATCCCGAGTGTTACTCAATTCAATAACCACATATGTGTGTAACTTATCCATATGAATATGAGAAGCAAAATTGTCAACTTTATAATATTTGAAAGGGTCCTCGTTTATAATGATAGTGTATATATAGCGATCATGTACAAATTTCACTAAAAAGTAGATGGTATTTCTTCCCTGTAATGAATCAAAGGCTATTAGAAATAAAGATTATAACGAAGAGCATTGTCCATAATATGAAATATAGTGGGGAGATTTTTAAGGACAACAAAAACATCCAATGTGGTTCAATGGATGGCCATAGGACATGAATCTCATTCAAGGAGAAATCCTCTATCTGTAAAGTGAGGATCCATTTTAGTGAGTGAAAGACAAACATAAAAGTGTTTGAGTATCATGGAGTTGATTTGTGATCACTAGGGTGAATTGTGAAGACTTGCAAAAGTATGGAAGTGGTCCTCACTCCTGCCTTGTAATCATAAGAGATCATCATGTTCTCATTTCAATGCGGATCTCATGACAATGTTTGAACACTTATTCGATGCTCCAGAATGTTCCTACATCTCACAAAAGAAGGAGATTGTGATCTTAGTGCTTCAATTCAACAAGCTTTTCATCAACAAAGGCTTCATTGTCATCGGATTGGTTAACCCTTCTCTCTATCTCTCTCTTCCTTATTCTCTCTCCATATTCTAATTCTTCACCAAGAATGTACTCTTTCCCTATTTTTGTCTTATTCACTTAAGTGACCCTCAATACAACATTGTAAGAGTCCTTTTTCATCAATAAGAAAAAGACTCACCTCCTAGGAATGTGGAAGGTCACAAGTGATGAGGAAAGGTGAAAAGTCATGTGGGGGAGATGAAAGGACAATTTGTAATGCTATAAATTGGAATGTCTTCTCCATTCCAAAGGGTTGACAATTGTTGATTGATTGTATGTTGTCGAGATTTCCCATTACTACATTAAGCAATAAAAGTTACACTTCTTCTATTTCTTTACCTAAGTTTCGTACTCTCATCCCTCTAATTTCTAACTTTCTAAACATGATGATCTTCTAAAACCAAGAAAGGTGTCGGTGTCTTTGATAAATGAATCAATATAACTTTATGTCTATGATTTGTTAGTCTTATCACTGTTAACATTGTTGTGTTCTACTAATTGAATGTGGACCTACTCTGGTTGATGTCTATGAATTTTGTAAGCCTACTCACAACATTAACCCTCTCTCTCCTTATTTCTCTAACTCCCCTTTACCTCTCCTCATAGAAAATTCCTCCCTTGTACTCCGTACAAGCACTTTGCCACATGTTTAGTGGAGTATTCATGTGTGATCCTGGCCTAATGGCCATCCCATAGTTTAGCGTTTTACATTCAATAATGGAAACCTCCCCATACGTAATGAGGGGCTTAGCCTTGCAACCCTTGGTGGAAACCAATAATTCATATTGCGATAAATTATTTCACCAACACATATATTACTTCCAATGGCCATACGACATCTATAATTTCTTCTCTCTAAAGGATATACAAATTACTAACACCTCCTAGGGCTAACTTGAATTACTCTTCACTTCATCTCTATGACTAATCCCGACCTTTGTCTCTCGGTCCACCTGTGAATAACTCGACCTCTCTTCTACAACCGTGGTAACCACAACCTACTTTCATATCATTGTGGCCAACAACCTTCTAATTGGTGTCTTCCTCCTATTTTATAGTTGTGTGCGCTTTGATCTTCTCGCTTCTCTCTCTTTTGTGTTGGCTCCTCGAAATTCCCACTCAAACTTTGAATTTGAATATGGAATCTTTATTGCCCTTATCGAATAATATGCCTCTAGTCAATCCCCTCACACCACGTCATCGGTGGTTAGTTCCCCTTTATTAATCATTCCATTGTTTGGTCGTCATCAACCACGTAGCCATGCAGATCATTCTATCCATCCTTTTCTCTTCAATTTGTCACTACATTCTTATCTTCTTGGGCTTCATTCCTTGTGTCTTATCACTTATATCTCTCAACACTTCCACTCATTTCCTTCTAATTCATTGCACCTTCTCTTATTCGTACTCCTTTTGTCTCCTCCATCTCCTTTGTAGTTGTTCTCCTGCTCCTTCCTATTTCAACTCTCTCTTACGCCCCTCTATTCCTTTACACACTTCTTGCCTCTTGTTCTTGGTTCTTGCACCCTTCTTTTGATTTGTTTTCTTATCCGATTGTCTCACCATCTTCTCTTCTACCGCGCCCTTAGGTTGCGCTCTTCCGCTTTCATTATTGGTTACACTCCATCTTTATGCATATCTCTCTTCTTCCTCTTACGTTTACCTCTGTTTACATCTCATTATCTTTTGCATTTTCTCACTTACCTCTACTTCTTCTAAGCGTGGGATTTTCCTTACCATGTGTGCCCTAACTTCCTTCCATGCGTTCTTCGCTACTTCGCTTAGTGTGCATTGTTCTTCTTGCACTCCTTATTTTTGGCCTTCTTCTCACTTGCCTTCTTCCTTTTCCTTGACACAATCACCTTTGTGCGCAATCCTTCATCTTATGCATATTCCTCCCTCGTATGCCCCTTGATTGTTTTGTGGCTTCAAGCCACTCCATTCCTTCTCCTCGTCACTATCTTCTGCGATTCCTTTTTCCTCCCAACTAGTTGCCTCACGATCGATGATCTACTAGTATTTAACAAATTTTCCTTATTCTTTCATGCATATTTGATCGGGGATCATTTTCAAAAGTTCCCTAAACATCTCTAAATGGTGTCGGTCTGCGGAAGATCATCTCGAGAGCTTTCCATAAGAAGCGCGACAAACGGACATCGAGAGCTCTAGATATGTTCGGTCAAAGTTCGACACGGGAAAGTCAACTGCAGTCAACTAGTCAATATTGGACCAAATCGCCTTTGTGACACGTGGCTTGCAACACTCTTGAATTCGCTCGATTTGACTATCGGGAGACGACAAGTGGGCTATATGCTATTTACCGAGTTAATTATTTTCTAGGCCACATTGTATGGGTCGAAATTATATTGGTAAGGCCACTTTCCAAATGCCACATGTATATATTAATGTTTAAAACATTAGTATTAAACCATGTTATTGCTAAGCACGTGGGTGGTGAAGCGGTTGTTTGGGAGGCATTAAGCCTTGCGTGGATGTTTCCACGTGGAAGAAGGAAATTGAAGCGGTGGAGATGGGGCGGTTAAGTCTGCCACTTTTCATGCGTGGAAAGGCTTTAAAGCCTTAGATATTTTCTCCCACAAATGCGCCCCTTATGGGATTTCAAACAAATGCCGCGCCAAAATATGTGGGGATTTTTATCCTATTTAAAATGCTAGGCGCTCAACATGGGAATTTAACCCATTTAAAAATATATCCGCCCACATAGGGATTTAATCCCATTTTTCATGTACGGGTGAAGGCTAAAATAGCCTATGGATAATTGTTTAGTGCATATTTTAAGGGCCCTATTTTTGTATAAATAGGGAACCCATTCTATTGTAATGGACACACATTACACACGAAGCCACGGAGAAGCTCATTGCTAGAGCGCGGAAAGGTGGACACACACCCAAGCTTATTATTTGTTAAGCTTATTTGTGGGATGTGTCAACAAGTATTGTCTATTGGCCTATTATTTTAGGCAATATTAGATGAAATATTTGTGATTGGGAGTGAAATGTAAACTACCCAATAGGCCCATTGAGCCACACCGATTACTTGCGAATCTGGATTGTCGACCCGAGAGTGCTAGCCGCATTGTTTGCGTCGGGAAGGCTGATCGAAGCCGAGAGAAGGAGATTGTGCGCCAAAGCAAGGTGGAAGTCGGTGCTATTTTTCACCCTTGTCGTCGAAGGTCTGCAGTGTCTTGATAGGCAAGTAAAATTCCATTAGGTTTTCTTGTGAAAGTACTATTGTAACTTACAAGTTTTGACTAGTGGAGCGGTTCGACCACGAACCGGAGGCGTAAGCGATTGCGAACTCCGTAATCAATCTGTGTGCAATTGTCTTATTGTCTTGCATTATTTTAAATTGATTACTTAAAAGGAGAAAATCATCGGCAAATATTTAAAGCCTATAAGGGTCCGAGATCGGTAGTAATAATCGATTATTTTCGGATCAATATTTCATGCGCTCTCCTTTCCTCCCCTATGTGCCTTCCACTTCTCGAGCACACGCCTTCCTCCCTTAGTGTAGGTCTTCTTATCTAAGTCCCGGGATACTCCTGCATCACTCTAGTTTGCCCAAATCTCTAACTCCTAAATGCGGGTTGTATAAAATGTTTAGCGTGCGATCGCTTTACCTATACATCGACAACCTCGTTGTCTCCTCTTTTGTTTGGGTATGATCCTACACCAAGGACATGATATATTGCGTACTACAATGATACGCACATCTTTATGCATTTGAAGCCCGTGAGATGTCTCTCCCACCAACCTAAATGTACTCATTGAGTTTTTGACTGTCATTAACACTTGAATTTGCCATCACATACGTATTTGTCAAGTATATGACACCATCCAAGGTCTCATGGTGGGCATTTATGCTTGTGTTTTAGATTTTCCATGGCAGACGCCATCGCTCGCGAGTAATGGTGTCGAGTATATATACCCCAGTCATCTTTTTGTCAAACCACCACCAAATAATCATTTTTATCATACATGAAGGCACTTATAACTCACATATTTTTGCACTATTTCGCTCCTACTTATTGGACTTGGAGACTTGGAGCTTACCTTTTTGCATTTGGTCACCATAGTGAATTAGGACTAGAGATCTTCTTCTTAAGCTTTCCCCTTCTCCACCTACTAGTGATTCTCTCTCGGCCTTGTTGTCTTTGTGGAGGATATGCATCAACATCACACACACACTACATGCAAGTATTTCTAACCCACCTTAGTCTTTCATTTTACACATGTATGTCGTTTATTGGTGATTCATTGCTATAAACTACAATGGATATATGTTTACTTTAATCTATTGCATTGTTTTATCATATTACACCCCTTAGCTTTATCCATCCCTTGATTACTCTTACTTGAATCCTAGCAAAATATTTATCTTTATTTTAGGTATAGGCCTTGAAACCTATAGCTATCCTAGGATTAGAGTCACTATCCTCTAGAATTACGACACAAGCATTTTTTTAGCACCTTTGTATCTACATCATGCGTCCGGACTTAGATCGGATCCCTACATTTAAGAAACCAATCGAGAACCTATCTTTTGCACTGTCATACACTCCCACCCACTACACATTGAGACAAATCACCATATTCCACATGGGGATCGAATTTGCCATCTTTACTTCATCTTCGTGGCGGAGATGGAGGAACATTTCATTTTCAAACCCCATTTATTGTGAGATTTGGGGGAGTGACAACTATCTCTATGACGACTCGAACAAGCTTTCTATCCACTTCTTCTAGTATTCATACCAACGGTGTTTAGCCCCTTTTTTTTCAAGAGATTGTCACCCTTCAACATAGGTCCATGCATGGGGTCCTAGAGAGTTCATAGGGTGATCAACCCATTACTTAGGGTCCTTCGAATAGAAAGGGATATGTGAATGAGGCGACACTCATCTTTGCACACTACTACTACTACTACTCGGGTGCCCCCGAGTTCCAACAGATTCTTTCTTGGCGTCACGGGTTTGAACCTTCTCCACGTTGAGGGCGCATTAATACCCTTTGTCCGCTTGGGCCGTGGGAGCGAGATTTTGATTCGAAGTTTTTGAGGTTGGCGATTTTTATTTTCTCAACTGAATTTTGTTTTTTTAGCCTTTAAAAAAGAGTGGAAGGATTTGGAACTGTGGTTTTGATAGTGGGCACATTGTTTTAAGAGGTTCTGTGAAAGGCGATATTGAGGGTTTTTTTGGGTAATTAGGGTTCATGATCATTATCATGAGGTAGTTTCACACCTCATTATATCCTATAGAAATTTTCACACATATGGATTACAAATGTGACTAAGTTCCTGTTTTCTGTATGTATTCAGGGGACGAGACGGACATTAAATTTGTGGGTGAATAGCTGAGCATCTGCGAATGGCAACATCTATAGCAGATAGAATTGGTGTTACTGTTTCCAACTTGGAGACATCAAACCACTCACTGATAGCTGTAAGTGATGGTTGTTACCCTGCAAATGCTTTCAAGCGTTTTTCTTTGAACTCGGTTTATCTACACCTGCAATTCTCTTCTAGTTTGGGCATTCTTTGCTTACTCAATTTATTCGTATCTTAGGATGTGCGGAACTCATTAGTGACAATCAAAATGATTGCACAGGATTTAGAGAGGGAGAATAAATCTGATTTGGTAAGGTACCGATATTTGTTTTGCATTATTATAGGCTTCAATCTGTAAATTTACACTGATTTATATTTTAATACGAGTCTAAATACAATATTTTAAGAACTATGGTGAATCTAGATTTCAGTAGCATCTCTCCATGTACTTCATATTCTGTGTTGTCTTTGAAATCTCTTTAGTACCTCATATAGCTTGTTATATCATTGTGTTTCAATTTTGTTTGCAGAAAGTAGTTGTATGGATCTATGCTTTGTGAAATAAATCCATATGCATTTCACTGTGGTGGGCATATTAATAGGAATATTGTATTTATATTTTGATGGTTTTAATACTTGTCCTCTGGACTGTTTCATATGTTTGTTTTATTTTAGAAACATTTCTTTATGTGCTCTTTGGCGAGGAAGAGAAATTAGAAACTAGGTCAGATTTGGGGTGAACTCCTCAAGTAATATCTCTAATATATTGATGCTATTTTGAGGGGCTCAAAAAGGTGAAGCAATTGGATAAAGCAACTCTGGAATTGATCCCTCTTTCTGATGATATCATACATCTAAGCTCAGCTCTTCAAGCAATTGGCAAGGAATACAATTCTTCGAATGAGGTAATCAGCTGATGAAGTTATTCTATGAAAATTTCCAGCAATTTAAAAATAGATTATGTTGTTGTTTATGACCTTTGATAATGTTGTTGTTTCACACTTTTTGGTACGAAGTCAACGGATTTCAAAAGCTTTTGGATGAGCATATTTCTCAACGTGAAGCAGTCTCCCCTTTGGTGCCTGAAAATCATGTCTTCTACAAGCAGTTTAAGGAAGCCGTTTGGGTAAGTTAATTATTCAAATAGTGTATTTTACTTGAATTTTGATCTAGGTGATGACAATTTGTTTGAAATTTGAATTATGGAGTGTTGGCATTTGGATTCCCATTCTGTATAAGAATACCAATCTAGACGTATGTCTCTTTCAATTTTATGTGGTGTGAAAGTCATGTTCTAAAAGCAATTTAAGGAAGTTTTTGTGTATGGTTGACATTCTCCGAGTTGAATATTGTCAGCATTATATTAAATGATTGAGATGGAGGGAGGCATGTTCAAATTGTAGGGTTATTTCGATATGAACTTATTGTGTCTATTCTTGTATCTGTGTAGTCATGATATGTATAATCCAGGCATGAGGGTTGATGAGATTGTATTTGAACTTTTGGGGTAATTTTATCTAGGGTCTAAATCATCTGCAGAGCCCAGCTGACAATGGTTTGCTACAATGTTGTTTATTATTGCCACAAATGTTTTCCTGGAAGCAGGAGACCAGACTTGCAGTTGATAAATTCATTCTCAGTTTAATTTGTAGAATGTCCCAGTTTTTGTTGAGTCTCACAGCTTGGACACTATTAATCCATCAAAGTAAATTTTCCCACTTCTTTATTTATAAAAGGTCCATCATCACTCATGCAGGCTTTTGATAAAATGATTTTCATTGCCTGAACTTTTACACTTTGATAATGTTTTACAGTCAAGTGAAGGACGGACTTAACATTTCACGTGTCAAGCAGTTCATCTTTGCATGGGATAGAACTTATATTACTTGCCAGCATAGTGGTCACCATAATACTGTCAGTTGCAGATCTCCTTGCATATTGTTTGTTATGGAGATAATCCATTCTTCTTTGAAAACGTAAATCTATCGACTTCAGGATGTATTTTTTTCTTCCCCTTCCTTAGTAGATATTCCTTTTGTAGGAAATGTAAAGGATATTGCCTTATAACTTTTCTGCAAAACAATGCTTTGCCATTGCTTGGAAATTAATGGCATTTCTACTTTTGTGAAGGATAACATACGAGTTGTTCAATTTTCCATTTGGTTTCTTGCAGAGGGTTAGTCATGCAGATGAGCCAATGCCTGGAGAGGAGCATGAGGATATTATTATGACTAGCAGTCAGTGCAGTCTTGTGAACACGATTTGTCCATTGACTGGGAAACCTGTTACTGAACTTAAAGATCCTGTGCGCAGGTATGGATGGTTCTTTGACAAGTTACAAAATCTACATTTTGCGTAGCGCTGATAAATGATTAAAGTATTACAGTAGCAAAGGAGTATGAAAATGGTTTGGCAAAAGATGATCACCACTTAATCCACAAGGAGATTGCCACACGCCTCCATTCGGTTAGAGCTGGTCCTCCAATGAGGGTAAAATATATCTTGCAGATAATTTTAAGCTTCTTAGGAATAAACAAAATGTCAAAAAATGAACAACTTTCCTTAAGAGTTTATCATGCCGAAAAGTGTAACCTACAATGGCATCTGGGGGTGGTGGTGGACTTTAATGTGCATGAGATGTTAACAACTAACGACTGACCTTAAATTTGATGCCCATTTGACCGTCTCAGGGCAGCTTCAGCCATAATTTTGACACCCATTTGACTTTCATAAAAGTGTTTTCTACATGCTTGGAGAAGCCGATTGGAAAATCATAATATCTTGGGCACAGGGCAGAGTTTGGAGCTGATAATTTTTTTTTCCTGGAAATATTTTTGAGCCCAACACTGGTGCAGCTAGATTGAAGCCATCTCTCACCAGTCAGTGGGAAATTGGTGGAGAAGGTAATGGAGTTATTAATCTATGCGGTATATGAAAAATCCAAGATAGGCGCTCGAAATTGATATCTCGTCATTTCAGATATATGTATTTTAAGATATCTGTATTAGCTATCCTTCATTTTGCATAAATAATTAAATTACTTTCCTGTTATTGCTGTTTGATAACTTTTAAGTTTTTGTGAAAAAAAAAAAACGTGGATTACATAATTGCTTGAAAACGATACAGCTACTTTGGGGAGAGAGTAGTAAGTTTTCTGCCGGACAGGTTCTTAGAAGAGTTCATTGATTTTAACCAACTTCTGATGTTAGCTACTTCTTGGAATTATATGTGGCTGTAGCCCATCATTACGTTTTGTTGATTTATTCCAATAAAATCAACATAATACATATCTTGAATGAGATTAAATATATTGCATGGCAAAACCTCACATACGTGCAGTAATGCCTAGGAGGCTGTTCATCTTAATACTGTGCTTGACTGCCGAGTTTTTTCTTTAAGCTATATTACGAGAGAAGCTTTTTCCCCAATTGGATACAGCTGTTCCTGTATCTGATACAAATGTGGATTTGATCCTTCTCATATATGTATTAGGTACAGCCCAAACACAGCCACATTCAATTATAGCTGGTGCAAATTCTGTGTGGCCTATAAAAGTATAAAATGGAAAGGGAAAATGTTTTCCTGCAAATGAAATTAGGTACTTGCCAATTACAAAGAGGCAAAAACCTCTTTTCACTTATATCACTCATCCTTGTGGCTTATATTTTGAGGATTTGGCTGAGAAACTTTTGTTGCACTTGTTCGATGGAAATTCTTTTGCATATTTTCTAGAAGGTATTGTTATTTTTGGCATATCCCAACCATACCATATCTAATGTTCTCTTACAAAATGCCATATTTGAGTTGGATATAGGGACTTCTATTTTTTTCCATGTAATTTACATTATTAGCTAGGTTGTCAGTATCAGTATAGGTAGTGGGATCCAGTACACTGGTAAGGCAATTTGTTATTTTTTGGGGCTTGCATATGGTTTTGGGTATGGGTGTACAAAAATAATATTAAATGGTAAAAATACAGCCATATAAGCAAAATTAACCGTATGATTTATAGAAAGTAAAGAAAATAAGCTAAATAACAAAACAATATATGGATAATTCAACACTAAATGTCATGATAGTCATTGGTTGAACTTAGAACAAGTACATTGTGCAAATGTTATGACACAAAAATCAAGACAAATTAACATATTCATCAAGATCATCAACACCATCTTGTGGTTCATTAGAACCATCTTGTGGTGGAGTAGCAAATGTCGCTCCCTCTAGCTCCGTCATGTAGGTTGTGTGAAGTAATCTCTAGCTTTGAGTGTACCCGATGAAAGATGGGCAATGGATGCTTCCAAGTTTAGAGTCTCTAGGTCTACATCCCAACACTTTGTTTTCCCCTTGTAACCATTTTGTTTGTGTGTTAGAAGGTGCATGTTGGAATGCATGAAGACCAAATTGTCTTCCTTTTTGCTCCTAACTTGTTGCATTTAATTGAATGGATAAAGGAGCATGCACCCCAATTTCTCTTAGTGAAGAAGAACTCCCGACCTGCTACGCCCTTAATCATATATCTTATATTGGATGTATATAGCCGACTTGTGGCTATCATAACTTCTTATCATTATGTATTTCTTTCATATATGTTATATTTTCATTAGTGGGTCGGCCTTGGTGTTGGCCATAACATAGGAATAGTATATATAGAGGTTAGTAGGTAGTATTTGATCATCATTGGAGCATTTGAGTATTATTGTATGGTTTGGAGGTTGCCCCTCGAAGTGGCGTAGCTATTCTTATTGCATATTGAGATTATTCTAGAATATGGTGTTATTGGATGTTATATTTCTACTCATGATCTGAATTCTACAAGTAATTTCATTACAAGTGGTATCAGAGCTTGAACTCGGCCAACACTGCGTGAGCCTAACCCTAATTTTGAAGGTTCGTCCATATCTCAACATCGGTAGTGAATTTTTCGCAAAATTTTTTGTGGTGTGGCGAAATCAGTCAAGTAAGCTTCCCTCAAAATTTTAATAATTTTTGACTTGTTTTGCAAAAGTTATAGCGGTTTTATGTTTTTTCATAATTCGGCTACATAGGGTGCAATTTGTGGAATTTTTCAAAGTTATTTACATTTCCAGAAAGAAGATTAAAAATTAGTTTGAGTTCGTTCTTTGAGTTTTATAAAATTTGGCCTAATTCCTATTGAAATCTGAAACCCTAAATTTTGACCTTGATCCTTAAATCTTACCATTTTGGGGCATCATGGTTGGGCCTTGACAAGAGGCAAAAAGAATCCCATCACTCCGGGTAAAACCCCTGATAAGGATGAGATAATAGTTGAGGAGTTAGAGTCGGAAGGGGTAGCTACAGAGTCCTCGGGGTTAGGGTTTACTTGGTGACCATAAGGTCAGCTATCTTGAGTTAGAGTTGCGAAACCTTGAAAGTAGAGTGGCAGTAAAAAAAGATGTAGAAAAGATTGGACAACGATTGGAGGATTTCATTCAACAATTTATTCTGATATCATGGGTCATCATAGCATTCCTAATGAGCCTGACTCAATCATACTCACACTAACCATGGTGGATCTGCAAACATGACCAATCCAAATACAAACACTCTACAAGCCCGTCACATGCTTCCAAAAGTGGAAATGCGTAAGTTTGATGGAAAGGATCCACTCAATTGGATTAACCAGATGGAGAATTTCTTTGATCTTCATCAGATTCCATTGGGACAAAAGGTTACCATGGCATCATTGTATCTGGAACCTGACCAATTCATTTGGTATCGATGGTTATGTGCTCAAAGGAAAAAGAGTGGCCTTAATGTTACATGGACAGTATTCACCGAAGAGTTGCAATTGCACTATAGTTCTAGTGTGTCAGAGAATTATTTCAGCCAATTAGCAAAGCTCAGACAAACAGGAATAGTCAAAGATTACATCCATCAATTCCAAAACCTTTCCTTACGGGTGGAAAATATTCCTGAAGATAATTTGAATGACTTATTTCTTGGGGGTCTTAAAGAACAAATTGAGACTGAGGTGCGTATGTTTAATCCTCATAAGGTTTAGACTCTATGATCATGGCACGTAGGGCAGAGGAAAAATTTCTTTCAAGTCGAAACAAGTATCAGTTTTATCGAGATCGTAGCACCCTTCCACATCATTCCCTCGGCGGTGAGGCCCGACACCTCAACAAATTGAAGAAAAGAGAGCCAAAGGGTTATGTTTTAATTGTGACATGACAAATTTGGACCGAGGACATAAGTGTGCGGAAAAGAAGTTGTTCTACATTGAGGGACCCTCTTGAAGAAGAAGAAAATGAAGAAGGCGAAGAGGTAGAGCCGGAGGAGGAATTAGGAGATTCCCGACCAACGATATCATGCCATGCGATTTTACGGTATTAGCACTCCCCAAACTCTCAAAGTAGTTGGATTCTTAAAAAAGCAGAGGGTATGTATTGATTGATTTAGGAAGTACTCATAATTTCATCAATCATAAGTTAGCGAGTGCACGCTTGAAGCTGCTTTGTTTATCCGGCTCGAGAATGTCAAGTCATGATTCTTTGATGGGAAAAGCTGTTAGTTGTTCGGGAAAATGCCATAACATCAATCTCACCATGGGAGATTACTTGCTAACTAGCAATATGTATGCCATTGCCATGGGAGGAGCAGACATTGTGTTAGGAGTTGATGGCTTACCACCTTGGGAACCATTGAAATGAATTTCAAGAGTTGTTCATGCAATTTCAGTCGGAAGGAGGAATTTTAAACTAAAAGGACTAAGAGCAAAATCCCCATGAGATGGTAAGTTCTCATCGGATGCAAAAATTGTTTAGAAAGGGTGCGAGAAGGGTTTGTGGCACAACTATTTTCATTGGAAGCACATCATTCCAATACATTTATACCATGCGAGTATCTGCAAGCAATTATAGATGAGCACTCGGGGTTTTGGAGAAATGCCCGAGGTTTGCCTCGAAAAGAGACCATGACCATGCCATCCGGCTAGTACCAGGAGTTGACCACCCAACATCGGACCTTATAGGTACCCCTATATGCAAAAGAGTGAGATTGAGAAGATAGTTCAAGAGATGTTAGAAGCGAGGACTTATTCGTCATAGTCAAAGTGCTTACTCTTCTCTTGTAGTGATGGTACGGAAAAAAGATGACAATTGGCGCATGTGTCCAGATTACAGGGAACTCAATAAGTACAGAGTTAAAGATAAGTTTCCTATTCCTGTAATTGATGATTTTCTAGATGAGTTACATGGTCTTTGTTTACTTTACAAAACTTGATCTTCGTTGGATATCATCAGATTAGAATCAAGGATGAAGATATTCATAAAACATGACCTTGGGACACATGAAGGACACTATGAGTTCTTGGTAATGCCTTTTGGACTAACAAATGCACCCTCTACATTTCAAAGCTTGATGAATTCAATATTTAAGCCATTTCTTGAAAGTTTGTTTTAGTGTTCTTTGATGATATATTAATCTATAGTAAAACATGGGAGGAACACTGCATCATGTAAATAAAGTGTTGGAAACTCTTGAACAACATCATCTTTATGCAAAGCCTTCTAAGTGTTCTTTTGGTGTCGAGGAGGTTGAATATCTGGGTCATATTGTCTCTTATGAAGGTGTTAAAGTGGATCCCTAACAAGATAAAAGCCATGCTTGAATGGAAGATTCCCAAAACCCTAAAAAATCTCCGAGGATTTTGGGGCTTACGAGTTATTATCGTAGATTTGTAAGGAATTATGGCAGCATCGCAGCACCACTCATGACTTTATTGAAGAAGGACTCTTTCCATTGGAATGAGCAAGCTACTTATGGCCTTTGAGAAGTTGAAGGAGGTCATGTGCACCACTCGATTCTAGCCACCCAGATTTTTCAAAAACATTCATTGTTGAATGTGATGCTTGAGGGTATGGGATGGGGGGCGTACTCATGCGAAGAAGGCGACCCATTGCTTTGAGAGCCGTCGATTCAAAGGTAAGAATATCTCTAAACCAGTTTATGAGAAAGAAATGTTAGCAATACTTCATGCGGTGAAACAATGGAGACCATATCTAATGGGACGACATTTCAAAGTAAAACAGAGATCATGATAGTTTGAAATACTTCTTAGAGCAACGCTTATCATCGAGAAGAACAACGAAAAATGGATCTCAAAAATGTTGGGGTATGATTTTGAGATAATATACAAGAAAGGGAAAGAGAATGTAGTTCTTTGATGCTTTATCTCGGAAGGATGAATCTGCTTGAGGCATTGTTGTATGCCATATACGTATTACGGGAGGATTGGATAGAGGATCACGAAAGGTCGAATGGAAAAATGACCCGGTACACAAAATCTCATTCAAAATCTCAACAAGATCCAAACATGTCGAGAAAAATTTTTATGGAAAGGAGATGTTTTATGGTATAAAGATAGATTATATCTATGTAAGAATTCAATCCTTAAAAAAGAGGTTCTATCCGAGCTCCATGCTTCTCCGGTAGGGGTCATTACGGCTTCTTAAAGACTTATCATCGAATCAAGCATGATTTTTTCTAGGAAGGGATAAAAGGAGATGTCCAAAATTTTGTGGCAGAATGCATGGTTTGTCAGCAAAATAAGGGCGAAACAATTAAGTCCCCAGGTCTTTTACAACCTCTATCTATTCCTAGCCAGAGGTGGGAAGAGGTGTCCATGGACTTCATCACGGGATTGCCTAAATCAGAAGGTAAAAATGTAATCATGGTGGTGGTGGATAGACTCACCAAATATGCCCATTTTGTGCTTTATCACATCCATTTGTTGCGAAGTACAGTAGCAACGGCCTTCAAGGATACAATTCAGAAGCTACATGGGACACCAAAGATTATAGTAAGTGATCGAGACCCTATCTTTACTAGTAATTTTTGGAGTGACTTGTTCTCATGCTTGGGCACACAACTAGCTCGTAGTTCCTCTTATCATCCCCAGTCTGATGGGCAAACAGAGGTGGTAAACAAGTGCTTGGAGGGATATCTTCGTTGTTTTACATTAGATAAGCAAGCGAGATGGGTCGATGGTTGCATTGGCGAATGGTGGTATAACACCTCCTTTCATACTTCTTCTAAAATGTCTCCTTTCTTGGCATTATATGGGTATCATCCACCATCTATCACTTCATCTTTGAGAGTCAGCCAAAGGTTCGAGCGGTTGAAGAACATATTCAACACCAACAAGAGGTGCTTTGTAGTCTCGGGAGAATTTGTCCATGTCACAAAACCGCATGAAAGCGACGAGCGAGACCAACATCGCGGTGAAAGACATTTTGAAGTCGGTGATTGGGTTTTGTGCGTTCTGACCATATAAGCAAATGTCCTTAAAACAACACAAAAAGGATAACAAGCTTTCACCTAAATATTATGGTCCTTATCAAGTGTTACAGAAGATTGGCAATGTAGCATACAAACTGGAACTTCCTCCAACTACTCGAATTCATCCAGTATTCCATGTATCTTGCCTAAAGAAGGTAATTGGATGACAATATCAACCCAGACAGTGTTACCAGAGCTTGATGAAGAGGGTAGAATCATCCTGGAACCAGAATGCATCCTTCAAACAGCACTAAGAGGTTGAGGACAAGGGTCATCATTGAGTATTTGATCAAGTGGAAAAATCTAGACAATGAAGACGCTTGACTTGGGAGGATGCAAATTTCTGCGGCGATGACATCAATCTTCTCAACATTGGGGACAATGTTGCTTTGAAGGGGAGGGGCATGCTACGCCCTTAATCATATATCTTATATTGGATGTATATAGCCGACTTGTGGCTATCATAACTTCTTATCATTATGTATTTCTTTCATATATGTTATATTTTCATTAGTGGGTCGGCCTTGGTGTTGGCCATAACATAGGAATAGTATATATAGAGGTTAGTAGGTAGTATCATCATTGGAGCATTTGATATTATTGTATGGAGGTGCCCCCTTGGAGCTATTTGCATATTGAGTCATTATTTGAATATGGTGTTTGGATGTTATATTTCTACTCATGGAATTTACAAGTAATTTCATTACTGAGACCCTCGAAGTGGAAGTTAATGCAAAATTTGAAAATAAAATTCATAAGTTAATGCAAGTGCAGGTGGGGTATGCTTTCCCATGGAGGTACCACCATTAATATCGCCCATCTTGTAGTCACGAAGAGCAATAATGTACTAATCCCTGGAGGATATGAAATTCACAAATTTCTTCCTATTTGTGTCAGTACCTCTAGATCTATGAAATCTAGTCAAGGCCACTCACTAACCTCCATATCCCTATGTAGTGCAGCCCTCTTGGGCAAATAAAGGATCTTTGTCTTTATAGTATTTTGGTGTCGAAGGTAAAATTGAGCAAGTATGCCAATAAGATGGTGCACACCTTTCATCATTGGGCTGGTGTATACATTTGGCACATCATTGATTGCTTTCACGACATCATTTCAATATTGATTGCTTTTGGTGCTCAATAATATTAAAAGGGATGCCACGTGTAAATAAAATTCCAAATTTGCACACCTTTTTACATCAGCTATGCCCTTGTTTTCTATTTTAGAATGCTCGATAATATTTCAATGGGCTTATTTTTTCTATTTAGAATGCCCTTTTCAATAGAATGGCTTACCCCTTTTTCTCTTGTGACTAAGAGATGAATCACCATATCGTGAGGGTTGACAAAAATGGGTGTGACAGGTGGTGGTGACAATGATAGATGGGTAAGCGGTGGCTTCTTTACCTTTAGATCATTTATTTGCCAAATCATGGTACGATTTTAGGGGAATTGCCACATTTGCATCTTCTTGTTCTTTGATGTCTCTGTGAGGGTCTTTGTACATGGCAACCTTACTTTATGCATTCGCCGAATTTTATCCATTAAATTTGAAATTCAGCGAATGCAATGCAACTGGAAAGAAATTGTCCGGATTTGCGAATTTTATTAACCAATATGTACATAAAATTAACATTTAAGTATAAATTGACATTTAAATATGGGCATTTACTTTCTTATACTTCAATTATGGGGCACAAAGATAGAGGTGTTGCATGAGCATGAAGCTTCTATTTCAGGATGGGGTGCTGACATTGGAGAGAGACTAAAATAATTTTATATTCTTTATTGAGCAACATGCATGTGATTCCAAAAGGGGATACCAACTTTTGAAGGCCTTAAAAGTTATGAAAGCAAATCTTGGGGATAATTATCATACATCTTGAAAACTACTTTATTATGCGCAAGTAACTTTTGCTTTTGCATTAGTAATAGAGACGAAAACCCTTATATTTAAATTTGGCAATTCCATCCAGAGCGGTAGATAAGATATAAAGGGCGTGGGAGTCCGTCCCTATGGGTCTCGACCAACCAAAGCGAGGACCCCCTTTATATATTCGGGTGCACTTTACAAGATCTATAGAGAGGGTCCTAGCTATGCACCCTATCCACCAATGGCTATAGATGGGCTATTCTTTATGATACGTGAGATGAGTTCAATTATGTTATGTGCTTTTACAAGATAGAAAGGGGGCTCTCTTGAGAGCAAAAGCAAGCTGTTCACGAATGCAACTCAACCGTTGGTAATGTGATGGGTCTCTCTTAGGGGCTATCATTTGTCATTAAGAGCAAATTAGTTTTACGGTATACGACCACCCAAGGGGTGGATCCGTTTGAAGGGACCCATGACTCTTTCTCTAGACTCTATATATAGAGATTCTCTCTTGATATAGGCTCAGAGAGTGAGCCTGGGGGTAATGACACCCACTGGGAGGCCGGAACTCGGGAATTGAGCGAACCTATTCACGATTCCAGCCGGGGGGACCCAGATACTATATAGGGCGGAGGACGTTGCCTGCATTGAGATCTAAAACTCGTCGTCTACTTCCGGGAAATGTTTGGAACAAGAGACTGACGAGGATACAACGCCGCATCCTCCGAAGATTGAAGAGCAAGAGAAGATCTATTGGGAAGAATCCGTCTTTGCATGCACTTATCTTATGTTCATCTTTCCATTTGGATCAACAGTTGTGAGAAAATAATTGTATTAAGACATTCTGTTATTTTTCATTGAAGCTGATTTGAAATAAATAAATATAAGTTGTTTTTCTGCATATTAGATTTGTTGTTTTTATAAAAATATCAGTTTATTGTTGCTGTCATTAAAGTACAAATTTTTATTCTACTGCCCTAGGGTTTGATAAAATATCTAGATTTGTTAGAAATTGTTTATTAAGGATATTATAGTAGCTTCATTGTCTGCAAAGTAGCTTTTGCTTCAACATCAATAATAGAGGATGGAAACCCTCATTTACACATAGATTTGAGGACGGAAACCCTCATATCTAAGCTTGGCAATTCCATCCAGGGTAGCAGTGAACATTCGAGTACAGTATTCATCCAGTTCAGCTAGGGCATCATATTCAGGGCTGTTTTAGCATCCAAAACAACATGTACAGCTAGGATGTACTCCTTTGGGAACAAAATATAGTGCTGATGCCACGTTTGGGGAACATTTCAGTAAAATCAGTTTTCTGCTTTTATCTCGTGTTCATCTTTCCATTTGGTTCAACAGTTGTGAAAAAATAATTGTATTCAGACATTCTGGTATTTTCATTAAAGGTGATTTGATTTTTTTTTTTCTATTTTGTCTGACCCAATTGGGGTTTGTTGTTTTTATAAAAATCAGTTTATTGCTGCTGTCATAAAAGTTCAATTTTTATCTTTGCTGCCCAAGGGTTTTATAAAATGTCAGATTTGTTAGAAATTAAGTATCAAGGATATTACACCATATTTTAGGTTTTGGATCAAGTCATAGTGGGTAGTATGATCTATTGGAGCATATCTTAAAATGTGAAATTACAAGTATATTTCTTTTAGTCAAATTTATTACGAATCTTATCTTAAATTTTTTAGCAATGAATTTCTTACAAATTTATCCTCCACGAATTCGAATGCTGATGACTTAGGTGCGACCCTTTTCCATCCTCCCCTCCACAAACTCTAATTCCTTGGCAAAAGAACCCCATGTAAATGAAATTTAACTTGACCATATGAGCTCTTATATTGTGTTTTACACTCGAGTAAACCCAAACATAGCCCCCTCTACCTAGTAGTTGTATTGTTGTGACATAATTCAAAAGGGGCAAAACATGGATTGTATTTGATGGGTATTCCATGGCCACAAAACTAGAATATGTAACCGTCCCTAAAGCAAATCCCTTTAGGTTAACTAATTGAAAAAACATATTACAAGTCTAAGGGAAAATAACTTAAGTGTTGAAAGAATGTTTAAAACAATAACAAAAAAATTGAAAACAAGTTACAAAATACAAACTAAAAAGAATTAAAAAAACCCTTAAAAAACCTACCTCAAATCACCTTGACCTTTTTGTTGGAAGCTTATTAAAGTATTTAGCAGTTGTAGTTGATTTAACAAATATAGAAATTTGTGAAACCCTAATTGCAGAGTCACAACGCACTAGATAAGTAATAAAGTACGAGATCGACCTAGCGATAAGCTAGAGAAATATGAAACCCTAGGTGCAAGAGAGGGGATAAAGTACTCAACTAATTTCATGCAATTGATCTGGACCATGTCTAACCGAAAAGCTGATAAACAGAGGAGGAGGAAAGTCACAAACGAACCCAAAAATTTTGGGAGTGCCGGATATGCCTGGATTGGGTCAGGCACCTAAGCGTCAAAAACCTTCAGCAGAAAGGCGCTCGTGACTACACGAGAACCTCAAAAATGCTTTTTACATTGCCGTAAGATGTTCGTTGTTGATCGCTTGTAAGTTGTTGGAAGATTGCCAAATTCACTTGTAACCTACAAAACAAATGACCTCTTGTAAAACCCCAAAACACATTAAACCTCAAAAAGAAAAAGATGCAAATGGGGAGTTGGATTGATCACGATGGTCACTGACAGAGTGAACTTACAACCTAGAGCTGCACTACATCTCAAACTCCATGTAGTTCTGCGCGCGTGTGTAAAATCGTGCCCTATGTGGCTCTTGTGTAAGATGCACTGAATAACGAGCAATAACTAAATGTAGCAATGTAAGTAGATGTGTGGATGTTAAAATAAACTTCCTCTCCTGTTAAGTGTATGCAAAAGAATGTAGTCCCTTGTCCCTTGAATGAATGCTAGATGGATGCTTTGATGCTCTTGAAATGCCTTTGGATACAACCTTAGGTGATAGTAATAGATGCTTAGAGCTTGGTCCTTTATTATGGTCACATAACTTTGTATTTATATAATTCCCTTGTTTGAATTTCGTAATTAACCACTAAAAGGCGACCCATAAGAAATCAAGATGCCCAATAGCTAGAAGAGGCCCAAAAGAGGCGAGTAAGATACAAAGAGGTCGGGGTCGTCTAGAGGGGGCGAGGGCGTTGGTGTCCAGGACTCGAGAGAAACTAAAGTGACGAAGGTTAGATCGGGCGAGTGGGGTGTGTAAGACCAAAAAGGAAACCAAAAAGAAAGCAAAGAGGCCAAAAATAGTGGTCAATTAGTACTTTTCTTGCTTAGGAATCATATGAATGCAAGTATGTTATTAGGACCTAGAAATGTACCTAAATTGCGTGATTTAGTGTCTACATTTGCCCCCACTTAATGTTGTTGAGCGCATGTTCGATAACATAAAGTAGATAAGAGATGCGTACCTGATAACCATGTAGATCGACGACGAAAGCGTGTCGAGGAGACAAGAAAAAGCGTGGAGTGATAAAATGAAGCGTGGAAACTAGAGAAGAGGAAGTGACCCTAGGGGTGAAAGTATGTGTTGTGTCACATTGTACTTGTTGTTGATGTCGCTTGATGTGTTCGATGATGTGACTGCTACTTCCCATAAGGACAAACCTGCAAAAGAGAAGAGCAAAAGAGCTAGTCAAATATGTGTACATGTAAAATTCGATCCAAATATGTAGAAAGTGTGTAAAAAGTATGTAAAAATGCGAAAAGGAACATGTGCACCTGATCCGTGACGAGTGAAAAAGATAGAAAGGATCCTGAAAATGTTGTAGAATGAATTTTTGGGCGATCTCACGCCAAGTGCGAAGAGTTTTGGGCGATCTCATGCCACGGCAAAAGAAGTGTTGGGGAGAAAGGTCTAGTGGTATTCTCCAACCCGATCGCTTCCCAATGATTTATACACCACTGTTCAAGTTCGATCAATTTCGATCCAACACAAATAGAAAAAAGGAGATAACATGCATGCGATGATGCTAGAGGACTTATCACTATTATGTGAAAACCGGTGTGTAGAGTCTTGAATTGTGCTTTGATTTGAGAAAAATGTTGTAGCTGCCCCCTAGTCACGAGCGCTAGGCACTAGTGTTTGAATATGGGGCCGCGTCTGTCTTGTCTTTGAGGACCCAAGTTTGATTCTCGGGTTGTTTACGTGGAATCGAATACTACTCTGTTCTTGTGATGTAGGCTGAAGCTGTGACTATATGTCTTGCTGAATGGGGTGTGATTCACCCAATGTATGCCCCCCTCGTTTGGGGTGAATGCAATGTTGTTAGGAGGATGCGGCCCAAAGGAGAGGACCGAATGCTGATATGAAACTAATACCTTGTAGGGGGAGGGAATGTGCTTGGTAGAAACCAAGGCACATGTAAACAAAGTGGTTAGGAAACATGTGTTAGTGCAAACAAGACAAACATGTATATAACAGACAAAGTGTAATCTAGCAAGTAGGAAGACAATGTAGATCACATGGGACATCGCTCCATGATGTCGCGAGACAATCAGGAGGCCGTAGTGGCCAAAAGCATATAATGTATACAAGACAAAGGGCATAGCCCGAAAACAATGGCAAACAATGACAAACAATGACAAGCAAATGACCTCTTGTAAAACCCCAAAACACATCAAACCTCAAAAAGAAAAAAGATGCAAAGCGGGGAGTTGGATTGACCCTGACGGTCACCCGATAGAGTGAACTACAACCAGCGCCGCACTACATCTCCAACTCCATGTAGTTTTGCGCGTGGGTGTAGAATTGTGCCTATGTGGCTCTTGTGTAAGATACCTTTGAATAACGAGCAATAACTAAATGTACTTGATAAGTAGATGTGTGGATGTTAAAATAAACTTCCTCTCTCTATGAAGTGTATGCGAGAAGAATGCGTGTCCCTTGTCCCTCGAGTGAGTGCTAGATGGATGCTTTGATGCTCTTGAAATGCCTTTGGATGTAACCTTAGGTGATAGTAATAGATGCTTAGAGCTTGGTCCTTTATTATGGTCACATAACTTTGTATTTATATGATTCCCTTGTTTGAATTTTGTAATTAACCACTAAAAGGCGACCCATAAGAAATCAAGATGCCCAATGACTAGAAGAGGCCCAAAAGAGGCGAGTAAGATACTGAGGAAGTCGGGGGCGTCTAGAGGGGGCGAGGGCGTTGGTGTCAGGACTCGAGAGAAACTAAAGTGACGAAGGTTAGACTAGGCAATGGGGTGTGTAAGACCAAGAAGGAAACCAAAAAGAAAGCAAAGAGGCCAAAAATAGTGGTCAATTAGTACTTTTCTCGCTTAGGAATCATATGAATGCAAGTATGTGATTAGGACCTAGAAATGTACCTAAAGTGCGTGATTTAGTGTCTACATTTGCCCCCACTTTATGTTGTTGAGTGAATGCTCGATAACATAAAGTAGATAAGAGATGCGTACCTGATAACCATGTAGATCGATGGTGAAAGCGTGTTGAGGAGACAAGAAAAAGCGTGGAGTGATAAAATGAAGCGTGGAAACTAGAGAAGAGGAAGTGACCCTAGGGGTGAAAGTATGTGTTGTGTCACATTGTACTATTGTTGTTGATGTCGCTTGATGTGTTCGATGATGTGACTGTTACTTCCCATAAGGACAAACTGCAAAAGAGAAGAGCAAAAGAGTAGTCAAATATGTGTATATGTAAAATTCGATCCAAATATGTAAAAAGTGTGTAAAAGTATGTAAAAATGCGAAAAGGAACATGTGCACCTGATATGATGAGTGAAAAAGATAGAAAGGATCTGAAAATGTTGTAAAAGAATGAGTTTTTTGGGCGATCTCATGCCAAGTGCGAGTTTTTGGGTGATCTCACGCCACGACAAAAGAAGTGTTGGGGAGAAAGGTCTAGTGTTATTCTCCAACCCCTGATTGCTTCCCAATGATTTATACACACTAGATGGTGTGATCCTCAAGTTGATCAATCAGTTTTTCGATCCAACACAAATAGAAAAAGGAGATAACATGCATGTTGATTGTTGGAGGATTTGTGCACATTCTATGAAAACATTGTGTGTAAGAGTGCTTGAATATTGTGTTGATCGAGAAAAAAATGTTTCTATGTCATTGCCCCCTAGTCACGAGGCCCAGGCGCTAGTGTTTGTATATGGGCGTTGGCGTCTGTGTTGTCTTTGAGGACCCAAGTTTGATTTTGGGCTTTTTATGGCGAATACTTTGCTTTGTTCTTCATGTGCTTTGGCTTTGAACTGTGACTATGTATTGCTTGAATGGGGTGAGTGATTCACCCAATGTATGCTCCCTCGTTTGGGGTGAATGCGGCGTTCTTTGGGAGGATGCGGCCCAAAGGAGAGGACTAGATGTTGATATGAAATTGATACCTTGTAGGGGGAGGGAATGTGCTTGGTAGAAACTAAGGCACATGCAAACAAAGTGGCTAGGAAACATGTGTTAGTGCAAACAAGACAAACATGCATATAGAAGACAAAGTGTAATCTAGCAAGTAGAAGACAATGTAGACCATGAAAGTGGGTTTCAAACATGGGACATCGCTCACAATGTCGTAAGACAATCAGGGCCGAAGTGGCCAAAAGCATACAATGTGCACACAAGACAAATGGCATAGCCCACAAATAATGGCATACAATGGCAAACAATGACAAATAAAGTGACAAGCAAAGAGTAACAGATAACCATGGTGGCAAATAGTTCCTGTAAGACAAATGTTGCAAATGAAGCACTCGTTAGCATGTTAGAAAGATAAAAAGTATATCAAAGCATGTATGATCAGATATAGTAGTGTGCTTAGTATGAATAAGAAATAGTATAAAACAAAACAATAGCACCTGTAGTGTGTACAAAAGTAGATGCCCCCAAGAGCCATTTGTGGGACTGGTAAGAGGTACAAGTGCCAAGCATCCATGCTGCTTGTAATAGATCTGTATAAAGTCTGCATTCACAACTAGAATGCAAGTGAACACACGTGTATATGATAAAGATAATGACATATGAAATATTTGTCTAACATAGTAAGCAAAGTGTACATGCGAGTATAAGTAAGCAAGAACAATGTGCAACCAAGATATGCAATATGTTGTGAGTGTGAATGGAATGGAATGCAAAGTGAGTGTGATAAGAGCAGCGTGCCCCTTGAGCAAATGTGAATGAGTATGTATGAGATGAGGTTCATTTATAAATGCCCCTCAGCAATTGAGAATGAACCATAGAACAAGAGTGCATCATCGGAAATGGTTTGAATTATGCGCTAGAAAGATATGATCAATGACAAAGCGTAGAGCGTAAAGAGTGAGTGTGGTGAGGTTCATTTCAGATTTAGACCCTCAAAGCAGTCGAGTATGAACTGTGGAACTAGAGTGTCATCGGGAAATGTGCTTTGATGAATGTGTGCTAGAAAGATGTGTCGTGAATGCGCCGAGTGTGAAATGTGCGGTGTGTATGATGTTAGGTTTAGGAATGTAGTGAGCCCTCAACAGTCAAGTGTGAATCATAGCACAAGAGTGCGTCATTGGGAATGACGATACAAGTGTATCAAGATGTGTAAGATGTGGGCGAAAGGCTAGATGCGAAGTGAGCGTGAACGAGTAGAAATTTAAGACACTGATCATGTTAGAAGGGGAGAAAAACATGATGCCCCCAAGTATATGCCAATGAATATGCTATTTGACAAAAGTGAAGTGTAAGGGTCCTCCACCCGATGCTTGTAGAGATAAAGGCGTGTGACCATGCTCGAGATCGGTGATGTATGAGATAAATGATGTATCGGTGAATGAGACCTATGTGTATGAGACCTAGGAGGTGATGATGGACACCTATGTGAAAGAGCACGGAAGGTGATGAACACGTATGTGAAGGAGAGAAGCACCACGAAGGTGATGAACACGTATGTGAAGGAGAGTGCGGAGGTGATGTATACCTATGTGAAGGAGCTATCCGAGTGGTGGACCTAGATTGATGAGATGGAATAGTAGGACCGATGGCGAGGTAGGTCGTGTGCAAACAGAGAGCTAGGAGCAGATTGCGCTTTGATTTGAGAGGTCGGGGACCTAGATGCTCTAGTGAGTGCAACAACAACCTCAAGAGGAGGTTGTGGCCATGGTGTGCATGGTGGAACACCATTGATAGTAATGACTTGCTTGTTGTGAATGAACTTTAGACATAAGTGATTCATAGAAATGATAACTTGAGTAGCACGAAGCCAAGGAAGACCTAAGAGCATGTCACACCCTTTGATTGAAGGTGCCACAAGAAATGGCACAAGCATGGTAAGAGGACCAACTGTGATTGGAAGCTTGACATAACCATATGATTTAGGAATTGGATATGAAATATGTGATAGCGGATAGTCGATAGAAACAAGAAGTGCAATAGAGCACACACACATATGAATTGATGGATCAATCATTATATTATTGATAGCATGAGGCTCGATAAAAGCATTGATATGTAATGTCAAAGGAGAATGTAGCGTGATAGTCATGATCAGAGAATGCAATGATTGTGGAGATGCATCAACGTGAGCAACTAGAAAATCAAGAGCCCTCGATGAAGGAGGACACTTTGCATGATATGTATGATTGGTTGAAGAGTCACCGCTTGCTTGTCATGTTTAGGAAGAGGATTGTTGAAGATCTTGAGCTTGTGATTTTCATTGACTGGCGTAGATGCCATAGGCTCAGGAAGCTCAATTGCATTATTATCGATGAGATCTTGAATAAGATGTTGAAGTTTGAAACATCGATCTATAGAATGCCCAATGCATTGATGATAGTCGCATCTGAAATTTTCATTGTAATTACGACCTTTAGGATGAGATGGGTCCATTGAGTGGAGGAGGAAGTATAATAAGATTTCTCTCAACGAGTTGTGGTAATAAAATATGTGGAGCACAAGGCAATTTAGTAAATGTACGCTTAGGTGGTTGCCATTGAAGCTTTTAGGATTAAACTCACCGTTTATTTACAATGACTTTAGCTTCAACGGTTTAATAGATGGTTTGAAAGTTGATTTACTTTGAAAGCGTGTAGAAGATGAAGCTTGCTCATGATACTTAAGCTTACCCATAGATAATAGTTTACTTTCGCGTAGCTTAAGAGTATGACATAAATGATCGAATGATGGAGATGTCTCAAAGATGACACTCTCTGCTGAGAGGTGGTAATAGACTTTGGACGAATAGATCTTGAAGTTCAGAGTCCATAAGCACATTAGACATCTTAGCTAAGTTGTTCTTATATCGCAAGACATAATCCGCTAGATGCTCGTTAGATCCTTGTTTAATTTGCGCTAGTTGAGCATAAGATATCTTAGAGCCGATATTGATAGAGAAATGAGCAAGAAAAGCATAAGCTAAATGCGTAAAAATGTTACCGAATGGACATGTAGATTGTAGAACCAACACATAGCATAGTCTTGGAGACTTCTAGGAAAGAGCTTTTTAATAAAGTATGATCATCCGCATAATCTAGACATGCCACGTGAAATGCTCGAAATGCTATTGAGGGTCACCATGGCCTTTGAAAAGGTGGAAAACTTGGGGTGATGAAATTGAGAGGAAGTGCATAAGCGGAAATGGCGGGTGCGAAAGGAGTATGAAGTAGTAATGTGGAATCAAAGATGGAGATGCATGAGAAGTAGCTGTTGCAATTGACGGATTTGAACTTGAAGATCCTGATAAAGAGAGGCTAAGTCTTGAGTGCCAGTGGAAGAGACTTGCCGCGTGTGAGAAACAAGAGGTGGAGTGAAGTGGTTGGTGGGAGTAGGAACAAATACGGGAACAATAGAAGTAGGCTGAAGAGTAGAAGCAATATGCATGGAAGGGGAATGTAGGAGCATTAAGCTCTGCAAGATTGGTGGCCTCCTCATGAGCAACGAATAAAAGCAGATCTAGATCTAAGGATGTTCAACAAGATGATCATTGAGCTCTTGAAGGTGGGTTTCAATAAATGGGCCATGAGATTGAACCATGATAAAATATCTAGAAGCAAGGCATGTTCGAGCGATGGGTTCACCAAATGATTTAATAAATATAGAAATTTGTGAAACCCTAATTGCAGAGTCACAACACAATAGATAAGCAATAAAGTGCAAATTTGACCTAAGCAATAAGCTATAGAAATATGAAACCCGAGGTGCAAGAGAAGGGATGAAGTACTTACTAATTTCATGCAATTGATCTGGTGTGCTAAACCGAAAAACTAATAAATAGGAGTAAATTGTCTCAAACGAACCCAAAAAGTGTGTGAGTGCAGGATATGCCTGTATTTGGGGCGCCTAGATTGGGTCGGGGGACGTTTAAGCGCCAAAGACCTTCAGCAGGTGCTTGTGACTGCGTTGTGAGAACCTCGAAAATGCTTTTTTTTGTAGTGTCGCAAGATGTTATTTGTTGATCACCTGTAAGTCATTGGAAGATCATCGAGGTTGCCTATAACGTACAAAACCCCAAAACACATCAAATCTTAAAAAGAAAAAGATGCAAATGGGGAGTTAGATTGAACTCGGTTGCTTGACAGAGTGAACTTACGACCGAGTGCCGCACTACATCTAAGACTCTATGTAGTTCTCTGTGTGTGTGTAGAATCGTGCCCTAGGTGCGAGTAATAGCTAAATGTAGCAATGTAAGTAGATGTGTGGATGTCAAAATGAACTTCCCCTCCTATGAAGTGTATGCAGAAGAATGTAGTCCCTTGTCCCTTGAGTGAGTGCTAGATGGATGCTTTGATGCTCTTGAAATGCCTTTGGATGCAACCTTAGGTGATAGTAATAGATGTTTAGAGCTTGGTCCTTTATTACGGCCACATAGCTTTGTATTTATATGATTCGCTCGTTTGAATTTCATAATTAATGACTAAAAGGCCGACCCATAAGAAATCAAGATTCCCAACAACTAGAAGAGGCCCAAAAGAGGCGAGTAAGATACAAAGGGTTGGGGCGCCCCGGAAGGACAAGGGCGCACAGGTGCCGACGTCCAGCCGGGTCTTTGGTGTCCAAACTTAGAGAAACTAAAGTGACGAAGGTCGATTGGGCGATGAAGGTCGTTTGATCGCTTTTGATATTCGGTTATTATCGATAAGCGAATTTAAGTTTAGATAATCGTATTATTTGTTGTTTTCATATAGTTTAACAATTTCTTCTCTGAAGTAAATCCTTTGTTTTGTTTAATATTAGGCTTTTGAATTTTTGCACAAAGACATGTTTGACATTGTAATATTGATGTATCTACGTTTTTAATTCTTAGGTTCTCAAAAAATTGTCATATATGGATCAACACTTGTATTTGTATCTTGTTAACTTAGTCTCTATCTCAAAAATACCTGTAGGTGTTGCCCTCGACTTCGTAAATCAAATCATACCAAATACAATAAGCCTTATAACATTTCTTTGATGGTAGTTTGAACTTCATATTTAGACTAGAAAAAGGTGACCCAATATTACGTAGGTATGCGTCTCTCCCACATTTCCTATGCCTAGGTTTTTTGGGGATGGGGGAAATGTCCCTCCCACATTTCCTATGCAGGTTTTTTTGGGGGACATCTCAAGACGTCCTTGAATATCGAGGATGTTTGGAAACATCCCCCTCCCCGGTTTTTACTTTTAAGGACATTAAGACGTCCCCTAACATCTTTGGTGTTATTTTCTCTTTAAAAACTGACTTTTTAAAATGAAAAATAAAGCTAATATTGTTGTTTGAGATGACAATTCTGGTTTTGGGATGTTTCAAGGTGCTTATTTTGAGTTTGTCACATAGTTTCACCCATTGAAGGGTTTCACACGATTTAATCACCTTTGCCACAAATTTCCTAAGGTTTGGTAATGGATGGCTTTAATCTATTGAACCATTTCATCGGGCTCAAATAAACTTGAAAATGAAATCAATTTGGGAATGTAATGCCCCATTTTCAGAATTAATTGATTTTGGATACTCGAAGCCTATTTTTCCGTAGGCTAAGGGGAATTAAAAAAGAAAAGAAATTAATTTAAGTGGTCCAAGGGTATTTTTATATTTTATTTGGAAAAAGGACACTTGAATTATATTTTAATCCAAAAAGCAAAATAGAATAAAATAATAATAGAATGATGAACTTCTATTATTGAGTACTAAAGATAGAATAATAATTAAATAAAGCATTCTATTATGGGGCGCCAAAGAACGAATCTGCATGAGCATCAAAATCTTATTTTTAGGATGGAGAGAGGATAAAACAATTTTTATTGTTTACTCATATTTTTAGGAGGGGGCACCGACTTTGTAGAAGGCCTTGGAAGTTATAATGACAGATTTGGGGTTTATTATTACAAACATCTTGGAAATTTATCAACTACTTCATTGTCACTAGTAGCTTCGCTTACGCATCGGTAATAGAGGACATAGACCTTAATTTAGACATAGTTATGAGAATGGAAACCCTCATATCTAAGCTTGACAATTCCATCCAGGGGTTGCAGTGATCATTCAAAGTACAAATATTCATCTAGTTCAGCTAGGGCATCATATTTAGGGTTGTTTTAACATCTAGAATAGCAAAGTATAGCTAAGGATTTCTTGAGACAAACATCTCAGTAAGACATCTTGGACACTTCCATAGTTGGATGCGACCTTTGGGAGATTGATTCTATGTTGGGCACCACATTTGGAGAGTTTTTGCAAGGGTTTCAGCTTGCATGTTTATTTCTTGCAGCCTTCTACGTATCTGGATCATCAAAATTGAGTCAGTAATTGTATACAGATATTTTGGTATTTGCCTTGAAGCTGATTTGAAAATAAATAAATAAATTCTATTTTGTCTGCAATTGGGGTTTGTTGTTTTTATTAAAAAATCAGTTTATTGCTGCTGTCATAAAAGTTCAATTTTTTATATTGCTGCCCTAGGGTTTGATAAAATATCTAGATTTGTTAGAAATTATTTAGCAAGGATATTACATGGAAGGATTTGTTGTACTCTTGTGGCAAAAGAATTTTTTTGGAAGCCACTAATATCTATTTGAAAAAAGTCTTTGTATAAATCTAATTAAAATACACTTGAAGCTCCAATCACTTAACAAATTTACAAACATATATGCATAATTATATAGTAAGAGAAAGCTTGTGTAGATGCTAAAAACAATAAGACAAAGATCAAAATGTTTACCGGTTAACCATAACCCAACTTTATCGTATTACAAAGACATAATAAGCATCAAGAGCTAGACTGCTTGGAAATGCCAAGTACCCCTCCGTACCAAGCTTGATATATCGGGCATAGGTATGGTTCGAGTACGTTGTGGGTACGTACCCACTGATGTACCTACATGTTTTTTTTAATAAGTGCAAAAAAATAAATAAAACTTGAGGGCTTTGACTGGAATTGAACCTTGGAAAGTTCGTGTGAGATTCAATATTGCCAATAGGCTCCGAAGGGTCAAGAGAGATGAAAAGGACTTCATTTGGCTGTCTTACTATTTGGGGGCTTTCTTGTCGATCATCACGTGTCCTTTATTCTTTAGTCAATTTGGAAGACATGGGAACAAGTGAAGCACTTGGGGTTGGGAAGCCTATCTTCTCTTCCTTTGACACTTGGTGCCAAGCTTACAAATCAATTTTGTCGAATTTGAAATATAATGACAAGATTCTTGCCTTGACAAGAGGCTGCTCTGCCCTCTGGTTTGAGAAAGGAATTAAAATATTTCATGACTTGTACAAATTTGGGAAGTGGATAGAATGGACAGACCTTAAAGCTTTCTATAAGCTTCCTCAATCTTAGTTCGAGAATGTATACAATGCTCAGAAATGCTTTCACAACTCCCTCTCCTGGACTAATTATGGAGGATGTGAATGACTTTTGGGATACTATGAGATGGCTCAAAGGGCCCCCTCTCCAAGAGGCTACCTCCAAACAACTCTATGAAAAGATTTCCTTCTCCCCAAACCTTTCCTTGGGCCTTAACAATAAGTGGATTTTTGTGAGTCCATTAGTAGATGGACTCATAGATTTAATGTTTTGTGGTCTTCTTGTATTCAGTCAAAGAAATCTTGCTTTAGATAGCTTCTGATTCATAATAAGCTTGTTGTTGACTTCTAATATTTTATAGGTTGTTGAGACTATAAGCTTGTTGTTTTCTTTAAAGTTTTATATATATTTATATTTTTACTTTTAAAAAATATGTTGTACGAACTTACCCACGAGTGTACCGTACTCGAGGTTTTTAAAAATTTGTTGTTTCAAATTGTCTTTGCACTGTACCCATACCAAAATAGTCTAGATCAAGAGTGATATATGAACATAAATATTTTTGAACACAAATGCGGATGCCGGTCTGTCATTGACTACTATTCATAATTTAATCGTTTTTTGTATTTTTTAATATTTATAATTTAATATATTATTTTAATAGCCAATCCTTGCCGTACCCAAAATTTGAATTTTTTTGCCATCATGAAATTCCCTCCCACCATCCCCAGTCGTAGGTAACTATGGAAAAAATAAATATCGAGCAATTGGCTGGAAAATTCTTCTTTTTGGTTTGAGAATCAACGTAGAAATGTTAGTCTTATCAACTCCACATGGTTAATGGGGCTTGCAAAACTATTCTAGGCTGAAAAATCAGAACAACCTTCCGCTGTATTTTGTCTATTAATGGTTTCTATATGATAAGTGTTAGGTTCATGGAAGCTGTTTTCATGTGTGGAAGTGTTGAAGACTGTACACTAAAACTACTGTACACTTTCCAAAGTTGAAGTGTTGGAGAAATTTTTTTTGGCCTCGAAAAACATGCTAAATATATCAGAAACATGCTCTTCTCATATGGGGGATTTTTGACCCATAGGTTTATGGGTTGGTTTTGGCCCATGGTTTTGGTACCCACGGTATTGTAAAATTGCTTAAGCAGTTGCCTATTTATGTGGTTTTGTGCATATGGTAGGGTTGATGTAACATTGTAGATGTGTGTGAATTCGGGTGTGAATTTTATAGAGTTTGTTAAGCATAGCTCCAAACAGATCTGGGTATTGTATTGAGAGAAGAGGTGGCTTGTAATAAAATCGAGCAAGTGATTCTTGGTGGACGTAGCCCAAATTGGGTGAACCACGTTAAATATTGTCTCTTTGTGTTGTGTTCTTTTTATTCTACACTTTTATTTTAGATCTGTAATAATTTCTGCATATTAGTTTTTTTCTATTGTTGCGATTATGTGAGGGATTGTTTCACGTATTTTATCCCTTATTTCCTAACAATAAGACTTTCTTAGACCGAGATTCCTTTTGCTGAATTCCTTCTACGGGTTTGAAGTGTATGACTATCAATATTCATGGAGTGTGGTTGAGTTCTTAAATGCCCTCTGTCTTTGTCTTCATGGAGAATTTAAAGATCATGATAAGGATTTATTCACGACCAGCTAGTGTTGTTGCTTTCTTCTACAGGCAAGAGAGAGATAAAGGTTTACTTGATATGTGGATATTAAAATATTAGAAGAAACATCAACAAAAAGGAGGCACCATTGCTATGACTTGATGTCATAAATATACATCAAACAAGATGTTAGGTGTGCAATTGCCAATACCGAATGACTTTATTTAATTCTATTGACATGTCGGATATATTTAATGTTAGGAAATTATTATTTATTAGTGCAAACATTATATTTTAGGTGCGTGTATGAGGTTGTTTTGTAGAATAACTCATGTAGAGGAGTTTGTGTGAGAGATTCGAGGGATATCTTAGTTGTCTATTGTTATGGGCCGTGGCTTGACTCCTAAATTATAGGAGATCATTGCCTATATATTATCATTGGAATATAGTGTGAAATACAACATAGAGAACATTATTATTGTTTTATATGCAAAGCTTAGATCAAATTCACATTTGGTATCAAAGCAAGACATTATGATAATAAATTGATCTCAATATGAGGGTAGCACATATCTTTATGTTGCCTGGATTTACGGTTTGAAGATTGTGTGTGAAGCTATTTTCATATATTGTTATTTACTGTAAAGTGTGTTTGATTTCACAAAAGAACAATTTCAGTTTAGAGTGGGTTCGCATGCTCTATTCACACGATCAATGACCTGTAGTTTCAACCATCCATCCATGCCAAGCGCATCCAATATACCTCAGACAACGTCCACATATTCCTCCCACGTCAGCTCTAATTTCGTGATTCTGTTCATGGCTATTTTCTTGCGTCCACATCAAGCACCATGCAATCCTGAATTCTGATCTGCTCTTGTTCGTGCCCGTTAGTCAACGATCCTATCAATTGTGTATTATTGACTACTTACCTAATCAATTCCACTCATTATCGTCCCATTCCTTGGTAGTCTCTATTGTCATGTGCACATTCGTGAGGTTGAATCATCTCAAAGGCATCAAAGGAGAACAACCACGTTGGTGTCAACGTCATCCTGTGAAAGGGAGAAACAAAAAGGTTATTGACATCCATTAAAGTGTGATCTGCCCGAAAGCGTGCAGTTTTGATCAATCTAATTGTTTTATGCCCTCCAACAATCCAAATCATCATGGTTCTCTCTAACATTGACTTTGTTCGAGTCGGTGAAGCATTGCATTGTTCTAACCCCAAAGCAACCGATCCGCCCAATTCTCCAATGCAGTGACTATCATAAACTTTGTCAAAAGTTTACAAATTGGTCGTTGTCGCCTCCACGGGTTTTTCGTGCCAAATATCACGTTGTGGAGAAGTGTCTACTAAAGGGATTCAAAGTCTTTTCTGCCAAGGTTTGATACTTTAGAATAGGATTGCTTATCATTTAAGTTTGTATTAGTTTAAAGTATTTAGGTATTGTGTTAGAAGTTTTGTAAGGCCATTGATAAATTAGTTAAATGTTTAGTGTCAAATTCGTTTGTCGATTCTAAGCCATAAACTCAAAAGTTAGATTTCCCTAGTCTTTGTCATCTCAAAATAAGTGATCGGTATAAAGAATTGAGTCAAACTCTATTTAAGTTAATCTAGTCTAAAACAACTTTTGTGGCTAATTTTACATGTATCTTATTAGTATTGGCCAAAATTCTCAATAAAGTCATTCAAAGTTTAAATATGTTTAGTTGTGATAAGAAAAAGTAATTAAATATTACTTTTTAAATGTTGTCATTATCGCATCATTAGGGTCCTTGTGTCTTATTAGGATAAGTGTCAAAAATTGAGTCATTGTAAAAGTCTGAAAAATAAATTAAAATTTTTCCCGCATTTCAATAGATGCATTTTCGGTGGAATCGAACGTCCAAATGAAGTTTGTAAAAATGAGCTCCATGATCAAATCTGGTTGAGCTAAAGAACATAAAGCTACACTGACGGAGGCAAACAAAGGTTGGAGGTCGATTAACAATCTCTCGTCATTCGCGAACAATGGGGCGCCTGCATGATGGTTTGGTGACATTTTTGAGTGTGTTTGCTTTACGTTGCGTGTGGTGTGCTTCAAATTTCAGTTGTTCCTCTTTGGTTTCTTTGAATAAATGGAAATTTCACATTGAGGGGGAACATAATACCAATGTTCCATTTTCATTGTGATAGTTCTTGTGTATGTATGAGTAGCGCAAAATTTCCTATATTATTCCCTACAGTGAGATGTTGATGAGAGCTGATGAAAGTACTGCACATCGTGATGTGGTTGTTGGTAAGCCACTTGCAAAACCATCATTTGTGGTTTGTGGTAAACCACTTGTAAAACCACCACTTTTGGTTTTGGTTAACCATATGTAAAACCATCACTAGGGTTTGTGATTGTCTTGTGAAAATCACCAGATTATGAGTAGGTGTAGATACAAGACAAATTTTCCCCATGTTCGCACTAAGACAGGGAATGTTAGGAAATTATTATTTATTAGTGCAAACATTATATTTTAGGTGCGTGTATGAGGTTGTTTGTAACAACTCACGTAGAGGAGTTTGTGTGAGAGATTCGAGGGATCTCTTAGTTGTCTATTGTTATGGCTTGACTCTTAAATTATAGGAGATCATTGCTTATATATTATCATTGGAATATAGTGAGAAATACAACATCATAGAACATTATTATTGTTTTCTTGTGCAAAGCTCAAACCAAATTCACAACTCTGTCTTAAATATTATGAGCTATTAGGTATGTAACCACCAATACTGAATCACTTTATTTAATTATAACAACACTTCAAACATATTTAATGTCTCTATCCTAAATATTAAAATATTTGAAGAATCATTAATAAAAATGAGGTGCCCTTGTTATAACTCGATGTCATATTTATACATCACAAGTGTAAGGTATGCAACCGCCTTTACCGAATCACTTTAATTAATTCTAATGGCACCTCAAATATATTTAATAACTCTATCCTAAATATCATAAGATGTTAGGTATGTAACCGCCAATACTGAATCAATTTACTTTATTCTAATGACAATTCAAATATATTTAATATCTCTATCCTAAATATTGTAAACTAAGTATAATTAACCAACTCTAAATATACATTATATTTCCAATATCCCCATCCCCATAGAATTTAAAGATCATGATGAGGATTTATTCATGACCAACTAGTGTTGTTTCTTTCCTCTACGAGCAAGAGAGAAGAGCAGGGTTTATCGGATTTATGTATATGAAAATATTAGAAGGAACATTCATATAAAAGAGGCATGAATGAGATACAAGGATGAAGTGTCTTTATTATGACTTGATGTCATATTTATACATTATCACAAGATCTTAGGTATGTAACCACCTATATGAAATCACTTTATTTTAATTCTAATGACACCTCTAAAACATTTAATGACTTAACCTAAATATTATAAACTATGTATAATCGACTTACTCTAAATAGACATTATAATCCAATACTCCTCTCCCCCAACATGGTAAGGATTTATTCATGACCAGCTAGTGTTGTTTCTTTCCTCTACATTATATTTCCAATACCCCTGCACTGGCCCCGTCCCCTGTCCCCGCGATCCCAACCCATCCCTGCCCCCTCCCCCGATAATGTTCAATTAGAGCGTCATCATTACAAAACATCTTCAAACTAGGGGCACATCAAAAGACCCCTTCAATCAAAGAAAATACATATCATCATTTTCTTTTGGTTCTTTTGTTTGTCCCAATTCCACAAGTTTCAACAAGATTATTTTAGTTATTAGGATGCAAATTCCTGCAAAACCTGCCAATATGCCTTGGTTTACCACAATGATAACATACAAAATGCAGTTTAACATCATTCTCTTTGCTTGTATCAGGTTTAGATTCATATTGCCATTTCCCATATGCTTTGTGTGCACTGCAAGACTCACACGTAAAAACTGGTGTTTTGGGTATAAAATAGCATATTCCTGGTGATTGGCAATGGGTTAACAAATATCAACACCAAAAAGTGCTAAATATGCAAGGCCTTTTAATTGTACCGACTTTATAAGCTCTTTGCACTGTAAGACCGTTGTCTTCTTCAAACTTAGTTTCTTCTCGGGCGTTCTTTTCTTCGAACTTACTTTCTTCTCTCATTTGCATCTGTTATTCTTTCTGAAAGAAATAACCTGAAATAACATCATCCCCATTTGGGCCACTCAACTAGCATAGGTTGTTCACACTTGCTTAACTTCTTACCTCCACTATAAATCAACTCAATCCGTTCTTCCCATAGTTGACAAGAGTGGTTCAAGCACTCATGAACATCATCCCCATTCAGGCCACACAATTAGAATAGATTGTTCACAATTGCCTACACTCATTGCTCAAAGCATCCAACGGTTGGCTTGGTGCCCATCTTCTTAACCAGATTATTTAACTTAAGATTGTATAATATCACTGTTAGGTTCTTCTACTAATTCAAATCACAAGTCTCGTCCACCACTTCCCTTTTATCCTGCAGCAACTTGATTTCTTTTATAAGACCCTTCAAAGATATGCCCATTGCTAGAAATAGCCCACATCAAACTCTTTTTACCAATTATTCAAACTATCCCACTGCCAGAACCTGCAGGTACATCTCAGATACGTACTGGTATGTCCTGGGTACGTCTGTGATGTACCTGTTACATACCAGGGCATATCTGGGGGGGTCCGGGAGGGAGGTGACATACCCATGCTTCCCACCTTGTGCCATGTCCCCATTTGGTGGTCTCTTTTTGGTTTCATTAACAATGTCCCATACCCCTTTCACTTTTAAAACACATCCATTCTCTGATTCAAAATAGCATTGCTATCTTTTGTTAACTTATAGTTGACAATGTACCAGAGGCTTTCAAGATTAGATGTATCATATTTAGTTGTGCCTTGTCCCCATTTGGTGATCTCTTTTTGGTTTCATTAACAATGCCCCATACCTCTCACTTTTAAGAACACTTCCATTCTCTGATTCAAACTAGTGTTACTATCTTTTGTTAACTCGTAGAACCTAGTCAAAATATGGACTGTTTACATCTTTGAAGATTTAAAGATTCAATAAAATGTTTCACTGTTTGACTGGAGGATTCAATTAAAATTCAGAAGTCCTGGTAAACAGTCACAACTTGAAACTTCATCAAATAAACACTGCTCTATTAGACTGAGCATTTCCCAAAATAAATTTCATTAAAAATTCAGTACAAATTACTGCTATCATCAAAAGAACTTCCAAAACAAAATATCATCTTTCCCGATGGCATTCTTCATTCAAAATCATCGAAAACTAAAGCGTACCAAATACATCAAAAAAAGCATCACTTAAATCTCATTCATGCAAAATCCCTCGTATGTCTGCCCTCTGTACAGCTTGCTGTCTCAGCAAATTGGGAATTTGGTAATGACAAATGCTGTATACGTCTCTGATGAGGGTTCTCTCTCTCTCTCTCTCTCTCTCTCTCTCTCTTCCCACGCTCCTCCCCACCCCACCAAACCACAGCAGAAAACCCTTCGCTTTGTATTCTCCTATATTTTTCCCAGGCTACTGCAAAAATGGTATAATGCAGCTGTTTTTGTTCATATTGTGGACACAAAAAAACCCTAATATATTTCAAAGGTTTATTTTTAAAGTATATGTGATAATGATTTATAAAGTATAAGCAGATCTTTTGTGTCTTATTGGTGGAGTAATGCCTGCTGTTCAAGCTTGGAAGAAACTTCACTACCCTTATGCAAAAGAATGAAGCCAAGACCTTCTTGTTGAAAATTCAGTTGAGTGGCTTATTATACTAGTGTCGAGAAATACCCAGCCAAGAGGAACGAATTGACTTAGAGGATTCGGATTGACAATTGATGACAAGAAATTTAGAGTGTATCCTCTATAGCTTGCTAAAGCCATATGGAATGGAGTAATTATCGCTATCATGTCTGAGAATGATTCTAAATGATTTCATCTCAGGAGTTCTCGAGTTTGATGCTGTAGGAGGAACAAAAATGCCTTGAGTGCCTTGGGATGATCGGCATAACAATAGTGCTTTTGTCTCCAAATCAAATCTTGAAGGCAAATGAAAGCTCAGAAAATCTGCACTTCCTAGCTGGATTCCAAGACTTCCAAGGACAGGCCAAACTTGCATAAGTCTAAAGGTAATTTGTTGGTGTTTAGCAAACTAGGGCATAATGCAAATGATTGTTTCAAGATGAAAGGTGATGCAAAGAGGACAATCAAGCCAATTGAAGGATGAACTCGAAATCAAATTCTTATTCACCTTTATGGCTTTTATTGTTAGTGATACTTCCAAGGATAAATGGAGTACTGCTTCCAGAGCCACATGTCACACAATGAGGAGGTTTTTACTTCATTTGATGAAGATTAGGACAAAGAGAGTATTTTTGCGTGACAATGGTTTGATAAAGGGTGTTGCCGATGTTTCTGCTACAGATGGTAAGCTCGTGTCTGATTTAAAGATTTCATTTTATTTCTCAAATTACTCTGCAAAATATGAAGGTAAAATACTATAAGGACATGGCTGATAACCATATAGCTTTAGTTTATAGTGTTGTTTGTAATGACGTGTGAAAAATTGTCAGATACTGTTGTTCAACACAAATGATATTAGTGAATTCTCAATTATATTAATCTTAGTTTGATGTTGAAGTTTGATGTGGTTTGTGGACTTTCAACTATATGTGCTAATCAAGGCGTTTGTGAAGCACATCTTTGGCAAGCACTGGATGTACTGGTTTTAGAAGGGAAAGACATATGGAATAAAGTATGATCTTTAGCAAGTGCATAGTGACCTCATGGAACCCATGGATAAACCATCTTAATTGTGTGAGGTTTTTGTCAACATTTTTCGACATTGAAGAATTTGTTGACATTTTTCGACATGAAAGAATGGGGTGTTTAAGTATTTCAATGGGATTAAGGCCTTTGTGGAGAATCTCAGTTGCAAGTTCACCAAAATTATTTAAATCTCTAATGAAAACGAGAATATTATTAACAAGGACTTTAGTATCTCTATTGTAATGTCCCCTTTTCAGAATTAATTGATTTTGGATACCCGAAGCCTATTCTTTTTATTTTCTATAGGCTAAGGGGAATTAAAGAGGAAAATAAATTAATTTAAGTGGTCCAAGGGTATTTTTATATTTTATTTGGAAAAAGGACACTTGAATTATATTTTAATCCAAAAAGCAAAAGTGGAATAAAATAATAATAAAATAAAGTTCTATTTTTGGGGGTGCCAAAGATAGAATAATAATTAAATAAAACATTCTATTATGGGGCGCCAAAGATAGAATGGGCTGCATACTAGACTGTTTTGTATGCGGGCACGAATACAAATGCGGGTGCGTGTACGATATACTGAAATGACAAATTTTTAAAAACCTCGGGTACGGTACGTTGTGGGTATGTTCGTACAATATATTTTTAAAAAGTAAAAATATAAATATATATAAAAATTTAAAGAAAACAACAAGCTTATAGTCTCAACTCTCAACAACCTATAAAATATTAGAAGCCAACAACAAGCTTATTATGAATCGGAAGCCATCTAAAGCAAGATTTCTTTGACTGAATACAAGAAGACCACAAAACATTAAATCTATGAGTCCATCTACTAATGGGCTCACAAACATTCCACTTATTGTTAAGGCCTAGAGAAAGGTTTGGGGAGAAGGCAATCTTTTCATAGAGTTGTTTGGAGGTAGCCTCTTGGAGAAGGGGCCTTTCGAGCCACCTCGTAGTATCCCAAAAGTTGTTCTCATCCTCCATAATTAATCTAGTACAGGGGAGCTGTGAAAGCATTGTATACATTCTGAATTGAGATTGAGGAAGCTTATAGAAAGCTTTAAGGTCTGTCCGATTCCATTCCATCCACTTCCCAAATCTGTACAAGTCATGAGATATTGTAATTCCTTTCTCAAAACAAAGGAGGGCAGAACAACCTCCTGTCAAGGCAAGGATCTTGTCATTATATTTCAGATTTGACAAAATTGATTTGTAGGGTTGGCACCTACTGTCAAAGGAAGAGAAGATAGGCTGCCCAACCACCAAGTGCTTCACTTGTTCCCATGCCTTCCAAATTGACCGAAGAATAAAGGACCCATGACGAGCAACAAGAAAGCACCCAAATAGTAATTCAACCAAATGAAGTCAATTTCATTTCTCTTGACCCTTTGAATCATATTGGCAATATTGAATCTCACACGAACTTTCCAAGGTTCAATTCCAGTCAAAGCCCTCAAGTTTTATTTATTTTTTGCACTTAAAAAATTAAGAAAACCATGTGGGTACTACGTGAGTACGTACCCTTAGGCCCTAGGTACATCCGGGTATGGATTTTCGTGCCGGGAAGTACCCAGGGCCAGTGGGTACGTATCCATAGAGTACCCACAACGTATTAGTATTAGTACGATGCACAGCACGTATCGGGCCTAGTTCGTGGGGGTACTTAGTGTTTACGCATGCGAGTCTAGGTTGCATGAGCATCAAGACCCTATTTTTAGGATGGAGAGAAGATATTTTTTTTTTTTTTTTTTATATTTTTATTCCTATTTTTAGGATGGGGTGCCAACATGGGAGAGAGGATAAAACAATTTTATATTGTTATTCCTATTTTTAGGAGGGGATAGCGCCTTTGGAGAGGGCCTTGGAAGTTATAAAGACAGATTTGGGGTTTATTATTCATACATCTTGGAAATTCATCGATTGTTTTCTTTGTCTACAATTAAGTTTAGCTTCTGCAATGCAAACAGATTTGAGGATGGAATCCCTCACTTCTCAGCTGGGCAATTTCATTTCAGGGGTTGCAGTGACAATTTAGGGTGCAAGTGTTCCGTCAGTTCAACTCCAAACAATTGTATTCAGACACTGGTATTTTTATTGTAGCTGGTTCATATTCAATAAATAAAAGACTGATTTTTACGCATTATGGTCCGCTGTTTTATATAGAAGAACCATGTTATTGCTGCTGTTATAAAAGTTAGTTTTTTTAATACTGTTGCCCTAGAATTTGACAAATATCCAGATTTGTTAGAAGTATTTTTAGGGATATTATATCTATAGAAGACATGTCATTCAGAGGGAACATGTTACGAACCTCTAAACAAAATGGAGTTACTGATAAAATGAATAAATCTATCATGGAGATGACTGGGCGTACATTTTATGTTAGGAAACATGCATTTAAAAACTTTTGTTTATTGTTGTCGACAGTGCTATGTGTGTTTTGAATATGAAACCTACTAAGGAAGTAATGGATGTCAACTATAAAGGATATTGGATTAGCAAGAATATTAGTATCATCCATTTATGGGTATTTGGCTATGATACATTTCTCCACTCTCAAGGATAAGAAAGAGAAACTTGAGTAGATGATTCAAAAATGCATATTTGCTATAGGTATGATGAGGACTATAAGGATTATAGGTTGTATGATTGCTAGGCTAAGGCTGTCATTGTTAGTTGTGATGAAGTTTTCGATGAGAACCAAACTTTGTGTTTGATGAGAACCGTTCTCAGCTAGAACAATCATCTTTTACACCCCCAACTACATGTTTTCCTTTGGTTATTGACAATGTACATGACACGAGATATTAAAGAGCCTATAATATAGATGTTATGATAGACTATTTTAATTGACCATGCTAGATCATATATTGCTTATGTTCTTGGTATCTGTTGGACCACAATTGCCGTTAGACCAAAACCTACAGGCGTTAATCTCCGCTACAATCGCCAGAGTTAGGATCCACGAGAGGTGATTAGCCCATGTCACGAAACTCACGGGGAGTGCTGGACACACATGCCAACAATGTCCCCCCAAAGATTACCCCGACGTGTTTCGAACTTCAGGCCTATTGCTTTGATACCATTTGTTGGACCACGATTGTCGTTAGACCAAAACTTGTAGGCATTAATCTCTGTCACAATCGCCAAAGTTAGGATCTGCGAGAGGCGGTTAGTCCATGTCACGAAACTCACGGGGAGCACTGGACACACATGCCAACAATATCACTCCCGGTTTCATGCACGAACCTTGGATTTATCATGGGAAGGTACTACAAGAGCATCTCGGTTCACTTGCAATTTTGCGTCACCAAAAACATTGTAGGTTTAGCTTTATGCAAATTTTTGGTTGCGCAAGTCTTTGTTGTCTATTCCGTGCAAGTGTTGTTTTGCGCAAGAGTTTTGTTTGTATGTTTTGTGCAAGTCTTGTTCTGCGCATGTTTGTTGTAATGTCTCATTATTGCCTATGCACGCACTAAGGTAGTAATGATCTATGTTGTGTTTTGTGCATAACTTCTTTTGTGCAAGCATAGTTGTAGTGTTCTGCACTATTAGTTGATACGCACAAGTATTTTCAGACTAGTTGGTCACAGCAATTGTGGAATTTCCAAAAGACTTCATCCAGGATTGTGTTATCTTGTAGAGTCCATAACCGAGCTTCGGATCGATAATGCAGGGTATCATAATTTGGCGCAAAAGGAAGGTGACTTGAGTATAGTGTTCAGCAAAGTCACATGTTTTGCGCACATTAACACAAAGTTTTTCTAAGAGCTCATGTTAATAATGCATGTTCTATTCGGTGGAACACATCTACACTTGGAATTTCAGTCATTAGAGCTATATTGGGGTAGTCTGCAAGAATTTAGTGGAGCAGTTCAGAGCACAGTCTTACGTGCAATGGTGCAAAAATGGTGTGTAAGTTGCGGAGTTTCGAATGACATTGTTATATGAGCCGACAAATGTTTTGCCTAATCCAATAAGTTTAACCATTGAGCCGACTCAATTTGCATTAATTTGTGTTTGGGCCCTATCTTGCATAGAGGATTGGGACAAATGGTAGTGTCATATGGGTCACTTGTAGGTTTCAGGTGATATTGTAGGTAGGTGGGTCTTGCATAATATAAGAATGCCATTACTCTTGTGTTAGGGATGTTTTCCGCACAATTAATACCTAAGTTGTTGCATTTGAATTCATGGAGGATAAAATTCGTGAAAAAAAAATTTACTACAAAAATCAGCCATAAAATTTGTGATTAAATTTGACTAAAAGAAGTATTATGCTTGTATTTTAGATTAAATATTCAAAAAGAAAGAATGCATTCCAATGAACTTTAATGAATTTCAACAAATTTTGATGAATTTCAATGATTTTTAGTAATGTTGGTATTCGCGAATTTTCATTTTTTTACATCAAATTCGCTGAATGTTGTTTAGATCGATATGATAGTCTAGTGTGTTATTTATGTTGTAGTGCTACACTTGCAAAGACTGCGCAGTAGAGATCTTAGGATCTAGAGTTTGTTAAGCATCTCACCTGTGAGATAGCTATTTGTGTTCCCATATATTGCTTTCTGTGATTGAATACATGCCGAGTTCAGAGTTTCATAATTAATGTGTTGTGCATTATATGACTAGTATTCTGCTGCGTATTTTCATTTTGAGGGCTGCATGGTCTACATCCTGTAACAGGGAACCCTCACCTGCATCAAGGTATCTAAGACTATTATGATGTATATTAATGCTAATGAGCTTGGTATAAATTACATTTCTGGTTGTGATACTTGTTTTGCTAGGTTTTTATGAATTCTATTTGAGCTGGTGATCAAGATGATCAAAAGTATACTTTTGGATTTCTTCACCTTCTTGGCTTAGGTACTAGGATAAGAAGTAAACAGCCACTACACTTTCAACAGCCAAGTTAGAATTCAGAATACAGATGTGCAATGATTGCTGTGGAGGAGGCACTATGGCTGAGAGGTCCTCGGATATTTACAATTTCGTTAATAGCAGGATAAATTGTTGAGGTGTGATGATAAAAATGCTAAATGGTTGGCTAAGAATATGGACTTTGATGCAACAATCTGAGCATGCTTGGTCCATTATCAACACATTAGACAAGTTGGTTCATGATGGTTCTATCTAGTTGGAATTAGGTGAGATAGAGGACCAAGTTGCTAACATCTTCACTTAAGCCTTAACAAAAGGTTAAGGTTGTCAAATTCAAATTTGCTACATATATAGATGAGCCCATTGGTCATTAGATGAGCGACAATAAGTGGAGTAGTTAAGGACTGCTAATGAGAGGTCGTATTGATATAAGGAGCCAGCATAGGGCCAGGTTCTAATAATGTGCTTGAGTTGTGCTGTGTACAAGGGTCTCCACCTGATATTATTACTTATAAGCTCCAAAGCTTAAGGTGACTCATTTTCCCCAACAAATCAGCATCATAAAGTTTCCTTCCACTGAACTTGCTTTGGAAATCATGGCTATTGGCTCAACAAATCTGCCTCTAACACTACTCATTTCTTTCCTATCCTGTGGCAGTGCCGATGAATGTAAATTTCTGGTCATGATCTTTCTTTTAACTATGCAATATTATGCTAGATTGTACCAAATGGTTGGTTCTGAGTTGTTTCAAGGGTTTGGGATGCTTAAATTGACTTTGGTTTTTTGATGAACTACCTTGTATAATCTAATTACCTTGTTAAGTGATATAATTATACTACAGAAAAAAGCAATATATCTGAAAACTATCACTTTTTGCAGCACGGAGTGCAAGCATATATACGAAAAGGAGGCAGTTATGAATCACATCAAGATGTATGGAAAAAGCGTGGCTGTAAATGTGCTGCCGCAGGTGACATTTTACTGACTGTTTTTCCTGCTAACCAGCATTTTCTATCACTTTTTGTGCATGTCCGCATGTGATCTCACTTTGTGCTTAAATATGTTCCTAGGTTGCCCAAAAATGCTCACCGCCGAGATGCTCATCTGTGATCCACTACTAAAGATAGAAATTGAAGAAGTGCGTTTGCGAGGAGATCAATCCACACAAGCCCTAATTGTTGCAGATTGCACTGAGATTGATGAGGATTGATGATATGCACATGATGGAAGAACAGAGATTCCCAGAGACATGGAATTCGTTGCTGAATCCTCCAAAGCTAACAATTTTTTGCAAGACATAATAATTTTTATCTTATAAGTAGTGTTTAGGTCAGTTTGACGTCGGGGTAATTCTTGGAATTCTTAATTGAATTGTATCACACATGCTATCTTAGAACCTTCCCATGCAGGCGACTCTAGTGATCGTCCTTCACATTTTTCTTGTTCATCAATTTTTTGGGCCTGCAAGTGTTGAAGTATATATATGATTACCAGTGTTGAGCTATATGTTAATAATATTTAAAATTTTAAAAACTAATGCTTGATTTGTGGAATTTTATGCAATTCATTTCTATCGGCCACCCTGGGTTGATTTGACAATTTTTGCTGGGTTACTCACTCTTCACTGGTCAATTTAGAAATTTAACAAAATCTCAAGATTTTCAATAGTGCCCCTCACAGTGCTTTGTTATGTGGTCAAATTCTCTATTTTCAAATGCTTATGCAGAGTCCAACTCCACAAGTGTTTATCTGTCCATCCACCATACTGAACATGCATTTAACTTTCAGGCAAGGTTTTTGCAATTGAAAGCGAACATGTACAGCCACCATATTTCATTCCATTATTCTATTCAATTGTTCCGGAAAAGGACGGTGCAGAAACCAACAAACACACGGTTCAACTCACTGACAATTCAGGATGTAGCATTAACATTATGCTTTGGTGCTCACATTGGGATGTAGAGGGAAACCAACATTGTAAAATGTGCTGCAATAAAGTCTTAGTTATCCTTGCAATCAAATCGGGATGGAAGGCGTCTGGAATGAGATATCTATAGATACCATCAGCATGACTTGGATTTTCATCAACCCCAACATAGAGGACTCATGAAAGTTAAAATAATGGTTTGTAGTTGAGGGCTCTACTGCGACTTACATATCTGTCAAAAAATTATTCTTTTTCAAGCACTGCGCCCCTGGATCCATATTGCTGAACTTTGTGAATAAACTACATTGGAATTGACACAATTTTTGGGTCAAATGCAAGGTCACATGTTTGCTTGGACAATTTCTATTACATGGCATGCCCTCTTAAGGATGGTCGCAAACCATGCAAGGTGGTCGTACAAGGAGACAGCATTCGGCACCGCTCCAAATGTGTTGTTGACATAACAAATTGTCATTACAAATATATGTTAAAACCCGAGCTCCAAGACCATAGTGGAGAATTAAAGTGGGCCACTCTTCGATGATGCAATCTTCTCTCTCATGGGCATAAGCACCAGGGACTTGTGTTGACAAGACTGAGCGACAATGTTTGACATTTATAGCAATCTCTATAGTGCGGTCCTGGAACTATATTCAAATCTCCTTTGCTTTCTCGTTCTAGAGATGCAAGAATGCAAGACAACAATTATGTTTAAATCATGAAGGAAGAAGAGAGCTGCCTTCATTCAATCTCAATATCACCGATGACACGTCTTCTTAAATCGCTCCTCCAAGTTGTGCTTTGTTAAACACCAATGGAAGTATGTTTTGTATATGATTAAGAATTTTCCATTTTCATATCATATTAGAAATCCAAATGCATTTTCCCAAATCCACAATGCTTATTTGCAAATGAAAGTGAAACTCAAATGTATAGCAACTTGTTGCATTTCATCTCTATTGTACCTTTTGTCTAAATGCATTTCTAGTTTCTTTCTTTTGCATACATTTTCACAAATGGTACTTACAAATTTGTTCTCTATTCCAAGTTGTGCCTTGTTGCAAATACAAAGGAAAATAGTTGTGTATGGTTACAAATTCATTATCTCCATAGTATATTGCAAAATCTCCGAACCATTATTTTCAAATTGTATTTTTTTCCCAAGGGGGCAATTCAAAATCACACCATCCTGTGCATTTCTTTGTTTCATTTTTCAAAATATGATTTTCTACAACTTGCATTTGTACATTTTTAAAATTTTAGTTGCCTTTCATTTATGTATTTGCTTTGTGTGTATGCGCATGTGAGCATGCACATGTATGTGGATGTGTCCATGCATGTGTGTACATGCACACAATCATGTGTGTGTATGGTGCACACATACACACTACATGTGTGAAGGTGTGTGTGAGCTTGCATGCACATGCATGTGTGAGATGTATGTTTGCACGCACATGCGGTGTGCGCATGTGCGTGTGTTCAACTATGTTGTCTTCCATTGTTTTGATGTCATTATCTTCAAACATTCATATTGCCCTCTTTCATTCCCTGTAGATACCAAAGAAATCATAGCAAGATCTATGAGGACAATGGGTAGGATCCGACACGAGACTAGTGATGGTTGTAAGCCTTCAATCTTTACAAAGAACTTCATATTTTCTAGAAAACCAGACAAAATGATTTGCAGCAATATATTGCACAATTGTGTTATTCACACACCTTTGTTCTCAAGTACAAGAATGCCTATTAAATAGGCTTTACGAGTTGTAATTAATGACTCTATTAATGTCCAAACTAATTTAATTTGGACTATGGTTATACAAGGACCAAATGTATTTTAATAAATTAACAAGCTTGGTTGCACAAAACTAATTATCTCCCTATAACAAGCTTATGATGCGAACACGAAATAACTAGCAAGTTAGAAAATAACCCAAACTAGTTCCTAACTTGTCTAGTGTGAACACAACTCTAACACCCTCCCTTAAGTGAAGGTGTAGGGAGAAAAAATGAAAGTGGGTCTCGGTCACTAGGCCTGATAAGGTACCCAACTACAAACATGAAAAACAAGGAACCAACAAAAATCCCTCTCAAGTACAACTTCCTTCACCCCAAGCAACACTCGTAGTTGAAGGTAACGAGGAGAAGTCATGGGCTTAGTGAAGATGTCAACAACTTGATCAATTGTGTGAAAAAATTCAAGAGAACAACTCCATCATAGACTAGTTGTTGAATGAAGTGCATGTGAATTTCAATATGCTTGGTGTGCTTGTGCTCAATCGGGTTGCATGCAATCTCAATAGCACTCGGATTATCACCTTAGATCAAAGTGGGAACATGTTGTGGAAAGCTGAACTCATAAAGTAACTATCGAGGCCATAGAGCCTCATGTCCATCCTTAACAGTACATGAGGAATAACACGTGGGAGTTAATACCTCTGTCTTGGTCGATGACAATGCAACTGTAGTATGTTTCTTGCATGCCCTTGCAACAAGCCCAAGTCAAGGTGAAAGATGAATCTAGAAGTAGATTAGCAGGTATCAACACATCCACCCCAATTTGAGTTTGTGAATCCCTCAATATTAGAAGATCCCGTGGTGTGTGCCGAATGCCAAAATTCAATGTGCCCCAAATATGACACAAAACTTGTTGTGGCTCATGGGAGAAACGAGAGACCGTTGACAACAAAAGTGATATCAGGCTGTGTATGTATCAAGTATAAAAATACTGCTAACCAATTGCCTATATAAGGTAGGATCAACCAATTTTGATTTACATTCAGCAGTCAAATCAATACTTGATTTAAATGGTGTGGGAGAAGACTTGCGATCATCCATGCCAAAATGATGAAGATGATCTTTGGCGTACTTCTCTTTGTCCAATAGAAATGCCTTTAGGAGACTAATGAACCTGAAGGCTTAGAAAATAGTGCAAAAGTCCTATGTCATGTCAAATCTCTCCATTAATTTGTATTTTATGTCCTAAATCAAGGAGTCTAAACTCCATGTGAGGATGAGGTCATCAACATACAACACCAAAATCAAGAGATCCTCACCTTGCTTCAAGATGTAAACATTGTGATCAGATTCACATCGATAGAAGCCATAACTCAACAAAAAGCTATCCATCTTCTCATACCAAGCTTAAGGATCTTGTTTGAGCCCATAAAGAGAATGATGAAGTCTGCATACCATGGAAGAGTCACGCACACGATCATGAGGTACATTTCATATAGATCTCCTCTTGGAGATCACCATGTAGGAAGACACTCTTCACATCCATCTAATAGATTGACCATTGATGTGATGCAACGAGAGAGAGAGAGAACAAGGCGTATTGAATCCATCTTTGCTACCACAACGAAAGTCTTAGAATAATCCACCCCTTCGATTTGTGAGAACCCCTTGGCTACAAGAAGGGCCTTGTGCTTATCCACTAAACCATCTACTGCATATTTGGTCTTACAGAGACCCATTTACAACGCACAATTTTGTTCCCTTAGGAAGAGGTATTGACTCCCACGTGTTATTCTTCATGAGTGAAGAATACTCATCTTGCATGGCAACTTCCCACTCGGAGTTTCCCGATGCCTCAAAGAATGATTATGGGTTAGTAAAAATGGCTTGGCTCATAAGAGCAAATACCAAAAGTTTCAGATCGAGTGCGATGAGGATCATAGGGATCACCAACTATAGAACCACTTGCTTACAAGGTGGATTGTGTCCACTTGGGAAAAGTGCGTGCAAGAGGATGAGGCGGGTAGGATCATCCTACGTGTCTTCATCAAAATTAGGAAGTATACCCTCCCTATCAGGAGCAGGTGGTGAAGAATGAGATGTAGAAGGCTTACAAGTTGGCTGTGAAAGAATCAGATTCTCATCAATTCTGACATCTTGTCTGAACAAGACATCATGTGTGACAGGATCAAAGAGGTGGTATGCCTTCACATTCTCACAAAGACACACAAGTATGAGCTATCGACTCTTCTTTTCCATTGATTTACACTTATCATCTGGAACAAATGCAAATGCCTTACTTCCGAAGACACGAAATCCAAAAACATAAGGTTTCTCCCCTGACCAAGCTTCTTCAGAATTCTTGTCTTGTATTGCCTTGTGGGGAATGCAGTCCTAGATGTAATTTACATAATTCTTGCTTGATTGAGAATTTTGGCGCAAGTCCTTAAGGTTATATCATGCAATTCATCATCTCCTTGAGTGTTCAATTTTCCATTCAGGCTACTCCATTCTGTTGAGGTGTGTATGATATTGTGTATTGATGCAAAATGCCATGATTAGTACAAAAATCATGAAAAACATTACTTATATATTCCCCCATTGTCATGCAGAGCCTTTTTAGTGAAAATCCTTCTTGCTTCTCAACAAAAGCCTTGAAGGCCTTGAAGTTATCAAACACTTCACTTTTATACTACAAGAAATACAATCAAGTTATCAAATGTACTAGCTCAAGTGGAGTCATGACTCTCGAAGCTTGTCCCTTTGGAAAGGGATCTTGGTGTTGTTTACCAAACATGCATCTTGGAAAAATACCATCACTACTGGAGACCTTTAGAATCCCTTTCACCATGTTTTGCAAGCTTAGTTATTGTAAATATGTCTAATTTGAGTGACCGAACTGTTCGTGCCATAGTTTGCTCATTGTGTCAACATGAGCAACAAGTGAAGACCTTGTAGAGGTGTCAAACTTATCAAATACATAAAAGCATGAATGATGGTCCACCACACTGTAGCTACAACATCCTGAGGATCAAACAATTCTCTAATTACAACACTTTGTGGAGTGAACTCCATAGTTTTCCTAGAACCAAAATTACAAATATGATAATCTAACAACAAATTAAATGAGATTTTAAGTACCAAGAGTACATCATTGATACACCCATCTTGCATTTACACCATCTCGGAACCCAAAACATCAACTTTTGAAGAGTTGCCCATGAGTATCTGAGAAGTGTTGTAATTAGAAAGAGAACTTAAAAACCTTATGAGTGAGTTAGATGATTAGAAACAAGTGATCCAAATTATTTTTTGAATTCAATGGACAACGCACTAATGGCCGCATTTAATGTGTTATGGCAATACATTCATAATAAAATAGATGAAATTATAGAAGCATTGAACTGTATTGCAGAAATAAAACCGTAATTGTAAAAGTGAAATAATTTTATTAAATATGTATACAAAGTGTGCAAACTCTATAGAGAGATATATGTCAAATCTCTTTGTAATTGAGAAAGGATGCATAATGGGAAAACTCTATAGGAGAGATGTATGCCTCACAATTCTTTGCAAATGAAGATGTATACAAATGGGCAAACTCTTTATATGAGAGATGTATGCCTCCAAACTTGCAAACCTGCAACCTGCAACTTATGTCTACAAAAACTTTCAACTTTCAAACTTGTGTCTTCATTCGAAACCATCTTATTTATAGTGAAACAATGTGGAAGATGAAAGGTTGTAGGAATAGTAAATGAAGGGTTCCAAATGGAAGCTGAAAGGTCATCAAATGAAGGGTTCCAAATAGAAGCCAAAAGGTCATCAAATGAAGGGTTCCAAATGGAAGACGAAAGGTCATCCTTCATGGAGATGACATCCATCCACGTTTGGGGTGAATTTGAATGGGAAAAAGAGGACAAAATATGAATATTACAACATTATTTTTAAGTGTTTCTTGTCGAGGTCATATCTCCTAGCTTGTTGACTTGATTAGTGAACCGTTGGAAATATAACACAGTGAAATTGAAAATAGAATTTATGAAAATAGACTATTCTATCATCATACTGTTTGAATCACATAAATGCTTTGAAGACCTTTAAAAATTGCAAAATACCAAAAGTTGTCAAAATTTGCTAAAAATAGATTTAAGGACTTTCTAAAAATAGACTTTTTAGAAATCCTTCTCTAAATGTTGAAACAAATTGTCTTGCTCGAGAACTCATCCATTTATACGAGGTAAAAAAACAATCCCTAACGAAAGAGCTTTTCTTCCCTGTATTAGAAGTGGGAACATCCATTTTTGCTCCTTCGGTTTTGCTTCTAATGTTGCTATTCTCTTATAACATTTGTAATCAAGATGATTTGTTTTGCTGCATGTAATATCCTTGAAAAAACTTTCTAACAAACCTAGATATTTTTGTTGATCCCTAGGGCAACATGTATAAAAACTAACTTTTATAACACAATGATAACTTGATTTTTTTGATATAAAAATAACAAACCATAATGCGTCAAAATAGTCCTTTATTTATTAATTACGAACCAACTAAAATAAAAATACCAATCTAAATGCAATTATTTGGAGCTGAACTGGTGGAACACTTGTGGCGTAATTGTCCTTACAACCCTGAATTGGATTACCCAACTGAGATATGAGGGATTCCGTCTTCAAATCTGTGTAAATGAGGGTTTTCGCCCTCTGTTATGTATGCAGAAACATAAGTTACTTGCAAAAGAAATATGTAGTTGATAATTTTCCAAGATCCCTCAACAATAAACCCCAAATTTGCTGTATAACCTCCCACCCTTTGCCAAAGTGATCGTCCCCCTCTAGAAATACATGCATGTCCCCATACATCAATAAAATAATACTTTATTCCCCTCAAGTTGGCGCCCCATTCTAAAATTAGGAATATGCAATATTTAAAAGTTCAAACTCCACTTTATCCAAAAAATAGGATTTGTTTTCTCATGCAGCCCCTTTATATCCTTGGGGCCACCATTATAGACTCTTTTATTTAATTATTATCCAACTTAGCGCCTAATAATAGAGGTACACCATTCTATTATTTTTTATTCTATTTCTACTTCTTAGATTAAAATATACTTAAAGTGTCATTTCTCCAATTAAAATATGGAAATATGCTTACTTATATTAATTTATTTTCCTTTTTAAATTTCCCCTTAGCCTACATAAAATAATAAAAAGGGGACATTGCACTCCAATATGGAAATAGATCATAAACCTTCTTTTGTCTAAATTTTTTTGACTCGTCAAATTGGAAAGTTTAGAGGTCTCGGTGGTGGCGAGGGAAAGTTTGTTTGATTCTTTACGGAGGAGGTCCCAATGTTGGCTTTGATTTCCATTTCCCTTTAGAGGAATTAGTTACAAGTGCAAGACTCGGGCTAGGTAATGCAATAAGTGTTCATAATTTCATTTTTTCATGAATAAGTCTTTCATAGACTAGCTCAAAAGTAGACATTTTAAAATTTTCTTGTAAGGCATCCATTGTGGAGTAAAATGTGGGAGCAAACACACTACAAGGACCCTTTAATTTAGACATAATCAAAATAATGCACTCCTCATCTTTCTTTTCTCTGCCACCAGCTTTTAGTTGTGATCTTGATGATTTGAATTTCAAGAGACCTTCAAATATTTCTCATACCTCATTCGGAGTTTGATTCATCATGTGAAACTATAGACTCTCAGATACATTTAGGCCAATCAAACCGAGGGTTTCATTCTCCTTTCATGCATAAGTGTATTTGTCCTTTGAGGTGAACACATAAATATTTTCTTGAAATACCCTCCATAGGCCTTTGGACTAGAGCAATTGTCTTGTTGGCGATAAAATTTATCAGGTGGACAAATTGGTGGGTATCCACCAACGCTCTGAGACTCTAGGTCCCTCTGCTTGAATGGTGCAACTCCATTTATTATGCGTGAATGAAATGAAAGTCTTTGATGGCCTTAGAGGCCGATAATCCAACAGTACACTCCACCGAACTGCGAAAAAAGCTTGCAATTACTTGTAAGGAGGAATTTGCTTGAGAAGGTAGGAAAGGGAGTGAGAAAATGAATGAGGATTAACACCTCGGGTAGAAAATCAAATTCCGCAGAAATTAATCAGAGTATTTCAACACACATATATGGAAAGAAAACAACTTTGCAATTGGCAACAAGACAAGATAAAATTAGGAACAAAAAGTTTCAGTAATCTTCTTATCAAAAAAGGCAAGAAACTCCTTTCTCTTTTATTGATGTTTTGACAAGTCACTGTGTACATAGTAGGAAATGGAAGAACATAGGCAGAAGGGAATAAAAGGAAAAATGCTATCTCTTTTGCTTCTTCACAAGTAGTAATCTCTCATGAGCATACAAAATTGACAACCCTTAAGAATGAGGGTGCCATTACAATTTATAGATTAGAGAATGACTCTTCACCTACCCCCACATGAATTTTCATTTGTCCCTTTACAACATGTGACTTTTCATATTCCTAGGAATAAAGTTAAGTCCCATTTTATAAATTAAGGGTAACTTATTAAATTGCAAACCTTAGTCACATTTAAATGAATAAGACAAAATGAAAAAGTAGTACCCCCAACGAATAAATGGAACATGGAAGAAAAAGGGGGGAGAGAAGAAGGGAAGAGAGAAAGAAGAAGAGAGAGAGAACTATTCCGATGAAGACCCTCTTCTTGATGGATTCCTGGAAAGCTCCACAGGTGAAATATCAATGCCTTTGAATTGCATGTGTAGACACCAAAATTGGGTCACACTCCCCTTGGTCCCTTTTTGAATAACTAACTTAGATATATTCACCTAACCATGGCCCCTTTTAACCCACCTTAATATTAATTTAATTATCTATAATTAAATTAATACCCATCCTCACCCCATTTATTAATTTAATTACTTTAATTAAATGGATGCACACCTCACCTAGACACCTCACCATGGATCTATTTATAACATGTTTCCATAACTAACTAAGACTTAGCCCTACCTACCTTAATGAGCTAAGACTTAGTATAACCCTAAAAACACATGCATATCCTCCCTCTAACCACATTCGCTCATTAAAATGTAACGTTCCGTTTGGATCCGTAAGAATAGACTGAGCTGGCCGGAAGGATAGCCAAGATCTCGGCATTTTTAGTAAACCTAGGATTTCCCACCGTAACCGATGCGGCCAACCCTAAGCGACACCGGTCAATCGTAAACCGATGCCGGTCACCCTAAACCACCATGGGTTACCTTATATTCCTTTTGGTAACCTTGTTTGAGAGGTTGGCCACATTCTTGAGTTTTGGAACAAAGGAGATCTACATGCAAGCAAGAACTAGAGCCCTTTCACACGTCCAGATAGCCATAGCCAGCACCAAGACTGATCCAAAGGTATTTTGCATTCACAACAACATTCAGGAAGCACTGTTGCCGAGAATCCGAGCACCATTCCATAGATCAACCGTCACTAGCATCTCCAACCACCTCTCCACCACTACAGACATTTAGAACCCTTCTGAACTCCAAGTAAGTTGGTTTCTCCTCTGTCACTTGTAGTTGTATTCTCTATTTTCCTTCATCTATTCTTGTTTCTTTGAGATCTATCCCTCGACTTTCTATCTATCAACCACCCCATCACACCCCACCTAAACTTCACAAAATCCTATCCCAAAACCACCTCCCTCTTGTAGACCTTACAAACATCCTCCAAAATCTCTGTGCAATCATAGAGAGGACCCAAAACTCATTCTACAACATCTTCCAATTCCCCACAATCACCGACACCGGTTAACCCTAATCGTGGTCGGTCTATCCTACACCAATATCAGTCTACTTAATCAATATCGATTCTGCATTGTTAACTTGACCCTAACAACTCAACCCATAGCCTACCCCAAACCTCACTCAGAATATTACCACACCTATTTTGGACCTATCACCTCACCCTCCCCACAGAGACCTTTCCAACTCTCTGTTCCAGACAAAAGAGAGCCCAAACACCCTCCACCTAACTCCCTTCCACTTTCTGGTAACCGATATCGGTCACCCTAAATTGGTATCGACCATACCTAAACCGATATCGGTCACCTTGACCGGCGTCGGTCTCTGTGTCTAATAAAACCGTTCTAGATCAACAACCTAATTACCTCACCCAAAACAACCTAAAAGCTCACCCAACCTTACCAAGACTCCATCGTGCAGGACTGCAGACCACCGCACTACCCACTGACCCAATCTAAAAACTTTACCTGGATAACATTTTAGTATTTAATTGGATCAACACTGATAGTAATCTGAGGCAGCCAAATCAAAACACTACCACTAGATTCTTGTATTTACATGTTCAAGTTATTTTATATTGATTTATAAACAGTGGATTGACGGCCTTCCAGAAGTATCATACTCCTGGATATAGCATACGCTAGGAAACCCACTTTCATATGCTATTTAATCCTCTTTTTGTGGTCTTGTTGTGTATTTTAGGTAGTTCCTCCTAACAAAAGGAATCTCTCACGGTCAAGCATTGGATCAAGAAGCGAACACATGCAACGACCTTAAAACCTACCATTGCAATAGGTATTCCTCCTTGGCCCACACCCTTATCTATTTCGTCTAAATCCTTAAAGAAAACGGTGAAACATTTTGGCACGCCTAGTGGGACCCATTTAGGGTTCCTTGCATTTTATTCATTCCTAGGTGAAAGTTGTGTGTTTGTTTCCCTTTTGAAAAGCTTCCACATTAATTTTCTTCTCTGGAATCTTCCTCTCTTTCTATTGTCTAAAAGCAATAGTTTTTGGTGCTATAAAAAGAATACTTCTTTTCTTTCATTAGTATTGCATTAGTGAAAGAGCATCCCTCTTCTTATTCACTACTTGCTACATCGAATATCACACTTTGATTTGGGCTTTAAAAACTTGTATAACATTATGACTTGTTGCATTTTAGCTCACATTAAAATGAGGGAAACCTATATGCTGGAAGTCATGCCCAGCTGATGGTTGACATAATTGAATCGTAGAAAGCACATTATTTCTCTCTCTCTTTGCCAAATTGCACAATTTGAAATATATACATCTTCTTAAAACAACATCTCACAGGAAGAAGTTGTCAATGATCACATGATCAGAGGATTGACAGTGGGTACCTAGCTGGTTATCTCTGTCCTAGTACCCCATCAGAGGATGGCCCGCCCCTGCCATAACATAACCTGAAACCTCACCTTTAGAATTTCCTTCTTTGTAGGAAGCCTTCCCAACCAAAAACTCTACTGTAAATTCATGAGTCGAGTCTCTTAAATAGCATAAGCTAAACACACTAAATTCACTTGTTGGATGATGTATCTTTCTTAGTTTTGTGCTTGACTTATGTTTTGAGGTGTGAGGATACGATTCTTCATTTTTCTCTTTTGCCTTTCACACTCCACCATCACAGTTGGAGTATTCTGACTCTCTTTGAGTGTGTAAGGACCTCATCTGATCATCCCCAAACTTCTAGGTTGATTATTCATCCAATCTAAATTCACAAAAATACATTTTTCTTCATTCTTCAGATTTCACAGTAACCGGCATTAGTCCAGTGACCGCCGTTGGTTTACATCTGACCGCCATCGGTTTACCTAACCGGTGTTGGTTCCTTGTTCTTTTGGTTAATTTACCCAAAAGACACTTATCTCATCTTCTCTTATGTTTAGAGTCTCGTGTATCATTGTACTCTTTGTACTCTAATAACAGTCATCAAATACAACTTTCTTTGATAGTCATCAGTTTCTACCTCATTTGCTGAAAATGTTGTTTTCTCATAGTAACCGTAACGGTTCCTCGCAACCATTATTGGTCACCCCTTAACCGCCATTGGTTAGTGCGACTGGCGTCGGTCACTCTGTTTTGATTTTAATCAAAACATTTACCAACTTTCCCTTTCAGATCTATTTTGTCCCATCTTTATTGTTCCTGTGTCATTTCTGAGTGCAGTTCAATTGATATATGTTGATTCACATGGTGTTGACTGCAGCCAAACTAACGCCCTTGTATTTCACGCCATCCGTCAGCCACTCCCACCTAGTCCATCACCGCCATCCATCATGTCACCTATGGATCAACTCAGCTCATCCCCATTGCTATTGTGGTGATGAGGAGTTCCTCGACCAAAATCTTGTTGCCCTCTAGTACTACCTTTCTCATTCTTCCACCCGAGATTCCTCAGGACAATTAATATATGACATGCCCGTATTTATCCCTCTTGTTGTCGTCCCCACTACGCCTTGGCTAGCACCAACTCGGCACTACTATCATCCACTTTACCACCTATGGTGTCTCAGCTAGACCCCACAACTACTATAACTATAGCATCTACGTCATCTATCGCACCTGCGACATCAATTGTCCCTCTAACAGCCGCTTTAAGTATAGCCCCATCTGTACCCGCCACTTCACATATACCCATTGCATTGCAACCACCCCTCGGTGTCGGCAACTTACACCCCTTTTCAAAACCTAGTTCTTTCTATCCCACAGTCCTTACCCCCAATCACCACTAGAGTTGTTACGACTACCCCACCCACTTACACATACTACCAACAACCCCGACCTCATCTATCACTTATTCTGGCTATGTTCCGCCTACATCTATTCCTCATGCACAGTTCTCAAACTCAACGCCACCATACACAAACATACTACCCACCTCATACATTTAGCATTAACCTCCTTTTTGCATTTGGGCACCCATTCATTGACCCTACTAACGACCTCATTAAAATGATGATGGAAAGATGCAGGACCTCGAAGCATTTGTTTTTGGCTCCCATAATTCTTTAACATATGAAGAAATCTGTAATGAGCCTATCCATCCATCTATTCCCATTTGTCCCTACCCTGTGCATTGGGAGATGCCTAAATTCAATTGGTTCAACAGTAAAGAAGACTGCAACAACACTTGTGGTCATTCAAACATGGGTGCTACCTAATCGCCCATGATGACACTTTACTCCTATGAACCTTCCCAATGTCCTTGATGGGACTGGCATTGGATTGGTATAGTGGCCTACCTTAACATTCCATTTATTCCTTTAATCAAGTAGCCCAAGCTTTCTTAGATCATTTTTCAATCAATGTTACCAAGAAATTCACCATGACCGATCTCTATTCAACCCGACAATATGAAGATGAATCTATCACAAATTTCGTTGTCACTGGCAGAGTCTTATTAACCAATTGACATTCCAACTACCTTAGACTGAACTTATTGAGTTGTTCACTAGAGATTGTGCCAGACACATCTCATCAACTCTACAAGTCCAAACATTCGAACCTTTGATGAAGCGTTCACCATGGCATGAAAACTGGAAATTCGTGCCATTGAAGAAAAGAAGATCAATTATGAAACAAGAACACCCCATTCAAATCAAATGATTCTTCTTCATCTTCAAAACCTCAAAATAACTATTCAAAGCCCAAAGGATCTGCCAACGTGGTAGTCCTCAAAGCGGGTTCACCTCATCCTTATAATCAGGTCCAACCTTCTTCCAATTTTCTCCTGTCCAGGCCTTTCAGCTACAGTGGGAACAACGGAAGTACACTTTGATTAGAGAGCCCTATTCTCCAGTCCTATAAAAGCTTCTTAAAGTTGGAGCCATTACACTTCCTCCCATAAAACCTCATACAGGTTTCGATCGATTGTCCTATTCTGCGCATGGTATAAAGAACATGATTTGTAATTACCATCGTGATAAAGGACATAGTAGATTGATGAATCTGCATAACTTTTAAAAACATTGTCCAAGAGATGATAGATAATGGAGACCTTGTCGTGGACAACCCGAATGCGCTAGCAAATCAAAATTTGTACATCTTTAAAAATTTGTTCCCTAATCATAAACTATCGTCTAATCAAAATAGTGAACCTTCATCCAACAACAACAATGTTCGTGAAGTCCACATGGTTTTTGATATCATACATGTCGTTCCTCAAATCCCACCTACTTCATCTATTGAGGAAATTTTGACACGAGCACCTCTACCCGTAGAGGATCATACCTCTTCTACTCCACCCATAGAGGAGTCCCCCTCATCTCCCCTACTCTCATGGAGGAACCCACACCTTCTACCGATGTCGTTTCATCGTCTGCCTCTCGGCCTACTGAACCGTCAACACTTTTTATTCTCCCATCCACAGGAGAATCATCATCACCTTCTCCTCCACTAAGGGAGAAGTCTACCTCACCCAACCTATTATCTCTCCTACCCATGGGAGACTCATCAGACATACCACTACCTATTGGGGGCAATTCTCCCCCAACATCCTAGGACCCCATTGACGTGATCTCAACTCTATTACCTACGAATCTGAAGCTAGCCAATTCCCTATCTCATAGACATATTTCATAGGGATTGCAACCCAACCCATTCCATCCTCTTCTTCAGTAGTCTCATTTTCATGGCTGGTCAATTGGTTAGATTACGTTGATCATTCCATGCTATGGGGACGTCTTTAGCTCCCCATTTTGACCCAAATGCAAATGTTGCTTGAGGATACTTCCACGATCTACCCAAAGGTATTTTTGGACAACCAAATCAATGCTTACCATATCGATTGGAGAAACTTCTTCTTCCTCTTCATCATCCCTACCTCCATCCAAACCTCTACCCATAACTACAATTGTTCCCAAACCTAAAAACCTACCCACACTTATCCCCTCACCCGTATCTAGATCCGTCACTACTTTAGGTGTCATGCCAACATCAAACGTTACTCACCTAGTCAGTCGATTGGAATTCACAAAGTGTCTTCCCAAGCCCACACAACCATTATCCTCCCACCTACAAGGAAAACCCAACCTTCTAGTCGCGTACACCGGTCTCGCCTACCACACCTTTGTCACCTTCCCCCCTTCCGTCCATCCTGGGGCCCCATCCATCAACCTTGACCAAACAATCTCTTACCCAAGGCTAGTCAAAGGCTAAGCAGCCTATTGCTTCATCATGAGCCTTCGTTACACCTCATTCACCCAAAAACAAGAACCCTCACCTTCACCCATAAACTTCTTACCACCCATACCTCCACTAGCTACTATAACCCCAACCTTGCCTATACGACTTCAACCCATGCCGTCTACCCTACCTCTACCAACCACTTCCACCACAACTTGGTTGCCCCCTGTGGGTAACCCTTCCCCTTCCACCCTTTGCTTTCCTTCTACATCCCGTACCTCCATGTCACCTTTACCCAAGAAGATGCAACCCAAGGATAAGAATCCGTTACCCTCCAATAGGGTAGTTAAACCAACCAAAGCTTCCATCACCATCTCTTATACCCCACCTTTACCCAAGCAGAGGCCAGCAAAACCTGAGACCACTCCACGTCCCAAACCCGTGGACCAACCCATTCCCCCTCCTATAAAGCCTCTTCCCTCATGATCATCCACACCTATACCCAAACCCACACTCACCTCCCATTGTGATCCATTAGTGGGGTCCTACGCCAACATTTTAACTAATATGTTAGAAAATTCCGTCATCACATTACCGCCGCTTCGACCTTATGATCCTCTCAAACCCAAACCAAAAGAGTTTGATGAAACCAAGATTTGTGCCTATCATCGTGTGTCAGGACATGATGTTGAAAATTGTAAGGCCTTGAAGACCATTCTTATCCAACTTTGTCCTCCTGAACAAAATTTCGACGATGATGACCTTCTTGATGAGGACCATGCTCCACCTTCACCTGTCACCACACATCATCGTCCTTTAATGATTCAACGACCAATATCTCCACCCCCACAACCATTTTACCCACCTCCAAAATTTGAGATCAACATGGTCCATATTAGAGAATTAGCCAAATCACCACCCAAATGCCATTGCACCCAACTCACTTCACAAGGATTTTCTCCCCGGTAGGTTTCTACCCATCATGCCATTACACCACTCATCCTACACCTTCTCCATTTTCCCCTCCCTCAGATTAACATGGTTCATGTTGCCACCCGCGCTAAAAAAGACAAGGGCAAAGAAAAAGTGACCAACCCATCAACCAACCCAGTACCCAATATACCATCTACACCCGCACCCAAAATCACCATCCGTGAGACCTACATACCCTATCTCTGATGGGGTTACCCATCGCGCAATGATAAAACAATTACATCAACCCTCTAAAGATGTCATTGTATGATCTTGTTCAAACTTTTGAATCTCATAGACAAGCCCTTATTGAGGTTTTGCAATCCATTGAAGTTTTACCCAATGACCCCACACTAATGGCCTCCATTATTACCCCTCACCATGTGGCCTCACTTACCAAATCATATCCTTCTTCTACCCCCATTCCCGCTCCTCAGATCGCTGCCCTTAACTTCTCTGATGAGGAGATTGTACCTCTCTAGTCAGATGACCTTGATCCCGCCCTATTCATTTCTGTCTATATCGATAACATATGCATACGACATGTCATGATTGATGGTGGTGCTAGAATTAACATCATATCCTCCCACGCATACAATCAAATGCGTATCCCTTCTAATTGTATGCATAATAATCCGGTTATGTTGCGCTCATTCAATGATGCCATCACCTTCACCCTTGGCACCATTATCCTTCTTGTTCTCCAGGCCCTCGTACTATCCCTCGGAACTATTCTACGTCTTAGAAGGAGAGTTCCAGTATAACCTATTGCTCGATTGACCACTCGGATTTGTGTCATGGGTTGTTTTCCTTCAACATTACATTGTGTCAAATTTGAGCATGAAGGACATAACTACACCATCCCCACCGACCCTTAGTCATTAAAAACTTCAACATGTCAGACATTGACCCAATGATGTACTTGTACCAGTCAAAGCATCTGCCACCACTCCCACTTCTCCTTCAATCATGAGGTCATCCACCAATGCCGGCGACACCTCTCCCGCATCTAATTCTTCTATTCCTATTACCGTTGTATTCTCCACAACCAACCACTCGCTTCCCAACCAACCGATACACCTCCCATCCAATCATCTAGTGAATCGTCTATCTCAGCTACCCGCATACCTACTACCGATCCCTTAGAAGACATTTTTCAATGCCTCACTCTAGGGGAGTATCGCTATACAATATCGACACATTCCTTACTTCGCAAGAGAATGAAAACCTGCATACACAACCTCATTATGACTACCACATAGGTGAGGTTTTCCCTTATGGTCCTCCCCACCTTCGCACTAACCTAACATATGGGGGAATTGACACTACCACCTATTCACCTGAGCCTCCTTCCCAAACATGAACGTTTTCATCTGACCTCCAGTCCCTTACTAACCGTCGCTTCATCCACACTTTCCTCTATTATTGTGCATGGAAAGGCTTTGGCTTCAGTTTTTATGAACAAGGCCACCATACTGTCATTTCATGTACCCCCTGTAAACATAATGACTGTAGTGGCATTGGATTTGTCGCACCACCTCCCAAGAAGGCCTGCGTCGACCTCATTGAGAAAGACAAACCTTATCCACCCCATCCACCCACATTGCCATCTTCACCCACTTGAGTCCATAGATCCCGAATCTATTCCTCCTAACTTTTATTTTTGTAAACATGATTTCCTGGGACATCGACCTATCAACGCGATGACAAGGCTCCTTGTTCTCTCCCCTTCCTATATCCTGACATGATCGATGACGATATGCCTTCTATTAACGTCGTTTAATGTTAGGATGATGAGTCCATCCTCACCTACCTTGGTTTGGAATATTCTTATATTCATTGGTCGTTACCCTTTGAGATGCAAAACATGTTGAATGAATTGACTATCGAAATCAACATTCATACTCAAGATGACCCGCACATTCTAAAGATAGGCCAGTCTTTAGATGTTGTTGAACATGAAGCTTTTACCTCTTTCCTTTGGGACCATAGCAATGCTTTTACTTGGTCTTATCTTTGATATGCCTAGTATTGACCCAAAATTGTGGTCCACAATATCGTAACCATTCCTGATGCCAAACCCATAAAACAAAAGCTGCGGAAAATACATCCTCACATTGCTCTTCTTGTCAAAGAAGAACTTCAACGTCTTCTCTCGGTTTCCTTTATCCTACCCATTGACTATCCCCAATGGATTTCTAACATCATTCCTATCACAAAAGCGACAGGGGACTTTGCATTTACACGAGACTTCCGAGAATCTCAACCTAGCTTGCCCCAAAGATAATTTCCTCTACTAGGCATTGACCAACTAGTTGATCTCACTACCAGCCATGAAATGCTATCACTCATGGATGGTTTCTTGGGTTATAATCAAATATTACTTGCTCTAGAAGATCAACAAGATCTGCCTTCATCACCCCTTGGGGGACCTTCTGCTATCATGTCATGCCTTTTGGCCTTAAAAACACTGGTGCTACATATTAATGAGCCATGACTTACATCTTCCATGACATCATGCATCACATATTAGAAGATTACGTAGATGATATTCTTTCCAAATCCAAACATCAGGCTGAACATTTGACCGTCCTTGAGGTCATCTTTGACCGCCTCATCAAGTATTGTGTTCGTCTTCAACTAAAGAAGTGCGTCTTTGCGGTACTTTCAGGAAAAATCCTTGGTTTCATCATTTCTTTGCATGACATAGAAGTCGATCTTACTAAAGTAAAGGTTATTCTAGAAATACGTCTTCCTTCTAATCTCTCGACAACTTTGAAGCTTGCAAGGTAAGTTGCAATCAATTCATTGTTTTATCTCGCAGTTTTTTGACCGCTGTTAACCATTTCATCATCTCCTCAAGAAGGATGTCTCATTGAAATGGGATGATGAATGCCACAAAGCCTTTGACACCTTAAAACAATACCTTCTTCAACCACCGGTGCTCATTCCCTAAGGATGACCAACCCTTTTACATATACATTTCCACCACCGATCATTCTTTAGGTGCCATGCTGCTCGCTCATTGCGATGAACAACACATAGAGGAAGTAATTTATTACATAAGTTGTACCTTTTTTAACTACAAAAATAGATACACACATGCTGAAAAAATATGCTTAGCCTTAGTTTTCATCGCCACCAAACTCGCCATTACCTACTCAACCACAACACCTTCATTGTTGCAATCATCGACCCCCTACACACACATGTACGCTGGACCCTATCAACATCAACGTGCTACATGTTGGCTTATGCTTCTTGCCAACCTCGACCTTGAATTCACTCATCAAAAATCCATCAAAGGCCAAACCATCGCTGACCAACTAGCAGACGCACCTCTTTCCAAGAATCAACCCTCTAACTTTGATTTCCCAAACAAATCCATAGCTACCCTCTCCTTAGATGATACCACTTACCAAATGACCCTATTCTTTGACGGCTCCAAGTGTCAGCGTGGGGGTGGGGCTGGTGTTATCCTCATTCCACTTGATGGTGAACCTATGCCTTTATCTTTCAAAATAGATTTTTATTATACAAACAATATCACCGAATATGAAGCACTAGTATTGGGTCTCTAGCGGGTTATGCCTTAGATGTTAAGTCGATAAATATCTTTGGTGATTCCTAACTGGTCGTAAACCAAGTCAATGGTATATACCAGTGTCGTAATGAAATAATTCAAAAGTATAAACATCACGTAGACATACTTTTGACCACCTTTGACCATTACAAACTTCAAACCACCCCCTTTCTACTAATAAGTTTGCGAGATACCATGGCCTACTTGGATTTTCAGATACCCGCTTCACCCGCCGATTCTAAATTATTTGTCACAATACAAAGGTTACAATCACCCTCTTATTTACCTCGTGAGGTGTACTCCGTCGAAACCGTTGCACCTAACCCACATGACCTTTGGTATAAACAATCGCATAAAATATTTCCCTTTCCATTCTACCTTCTGATCTCACTCGTAATGGAAAATGTGCCTTTCTTAAAAGTGTCTCTCGCTATGTCATCATGGGTTATCTCCTTTATAAGCGTGGCTTCGATGGTATTCTCTTATGATGCCTTACAAGTTCTGAAATTACCTACACCATCAAGGAAGTTCACGATGGAATTTGTGGAGGCCACTTTAGTGGTTTAGCTGTCGCAAAACACATTCTTCGCCTTAGATATTATTGGCCAATCCTAAACCACGATTTGTTGTGATTGTGTCAAACGTTGTGTGAAATGCCAACAACATGCTAATCTTCATCACACACCTCGTCATGCCTTATAGGTCACACAAGACCTTTGGCCTTTCTCTCAATGGGGCTTGGATCTTGTCGAAGAGATGAATCCCCATTCTTCCCAATGCCATCAATGGATTATAAACACTACTGAATATTACACTAAATGGGTAGAATCCATCCCCCTCATTTCTAAAAAAGCTGAGAAAATATGTGAATTCATCAACCATCACATCATTTGTAGCTTTGGCGTCCCTCACCGTCTCATCACTGATAATGAAAAGAAATTAAAAACAAAACCTTACGTAAGATGTGCGACACTTTTGACATTCAATTAATTTTCTCATCACCTTATTACCCTATTGTCCCCTCAAAATTTTCCTTCTTTTTCCAAGTCTGGACTTAGAAATTTTTGAGTTGTTACCCTTTGAAAATGGTCCAGTCTAAGTATTTTGAAATCTGGCACTTCCCAAGGGATCAAGGATTCTTAGAAACACCTCCATCAGATAGAGAATTCTTTCCCCTTTCCAAAAAGGTAAGGAAGTCCTCCTAACTCCTTGTATTTTGCAAGTTATGGCTCGACAGAGTTTGGAGGGGAAATTTTCCTCAAGGGCCCGCGGAGGTAAGGAGGAAATTTTGCCAAGGAAATTGGCGGGTTGGTGGAGGCGCAGAGAGAAATTCGACACTTAGCCTTTTGGCTAAAAAACTCAAAGGTGAAATGTTGGACCACATCTCGCATCGAATCAGAAGGTGCCACGTGTCCACATCAACAACGGAGGTCGGGCGGCGAGAGGACTTTGGGAAAATTTTCCCTTGCGGGCAAAAAGGGTGAAATGTTATTTTGAAGCCCGTGGATGAACCAGAAAGTGCCACGTGTCGTCGGGTTGGTGGGGGCACAGAGATTTTGGGGAAAAATTTCCCAATTTGAAAAAGAGGGAAAAAGGTCACATTTTGGCCTCGCAGACCGAATTTTGCCCTAATTTTGCCAATTTTGCCCTAAATCTTCAAGAGGCCATATCTTTCGATCTAGAGCTCGATTTTCACGTTTTTGGTATCAATGGAAAGTTGGTGAAATTATCCACACGATGGAAACTTCAATTTTAAATTTTGATGGAGTTTTATGGGAGAAAATTGAGAAAATGTCTCTGCACGCAAAAACGCTAAAAGTTTCCCACTCGCTCCAATGTTCTCCTGCCATGTGGATGGCTCATATTTAAAGGCGTAAAGATAAATCTAATGGCCCACATTCAATCTGGAAATTTTGTAACCATTTTAATTATTAAATTCTCTGGCATTTCCCACCACGACCATTTTTCTGCAAAAGAAGGATTTGAAACAGTGCCAAATGATTGGATCTCGACTGTAACTGCTTCTTGGTCATTTGGGAAGTTGTAACTACCTCGTGCGAGCTATTTCATGGCTTTTGGAAGTCATTGTAGAGGTTGGCATTTGATTTTTGAAGACTGTAAATGATTTTCACGAACAGAGGACAAAAAACAATAGTCGCCATTCTTCCAAGCTTCTCCTTTATGCAAATTTCTTCCATTTCCTTTCATTGTACAAGTTTTTACTTCAGCTGCAATAAGAAAAGAAGGATTTTATGCCCCTTTGATAGAGGATTCGATTGGTACTTTGTGACCAATGCGTTTTTATTTAGTCTTGTAGCTCTGGTTTGTGAATTTGTATTCTTCTTCCATTTTAATGCATGTTATAAACTTTATGATCTATGTTTGTAGGCCTCTGATATTCTACCTCCATCATTGATCTCCTTCCCACTCCCCTTTCCCACTCTCAAACCACTTTCTGTCCCTACAAGAAATTGCAAACTTTGCCATAGGGTCAGTGGAGTGCCCCTATGGATCTCTGGTTGAAAAACCACCATTGAATCCACTTGTTTTTCATGCATAATACGATAGCTGCACTGTTATAAGTAGAGGGACTTAGATTCCCATAGTGTTGTTTTAGAAACCGCCAATTTGTCCCCGAGATGAATTTCCAAGCCAACAGTTTTGGCATCCACCGTGGGGTAAATTTTTGCAACATCTGCACCCTAGAAATGACCACAGGGTCATTAAATACCATTGGAGTTCATTGAAAATTTGAAGTTTCTTATGATCCACATGGATACCAATCATGGAAATTCTCACACATCCTCCTATTGAGAGACCTACCTTGCTCTTTCACATTCAAGAAGATATCATTTCTGACCTAAGGGAGGCTATTTGGTGTAAAAGGTAGAGTGTAGACCATTACTCTATTGCTTCAAGAATTTTGGATCAAGAAGAAGAACTTGCTGCTGAGTTAGAGGAACAAAGACAAATCTTGGCACCCCAGAGAAGACAATAAGTCTTCAAGCTAGCTGACAAAAGGTATACCGGTAGTTGAGATCAAGAGGACCCATCAATCCTACTCTTGACGAGCTTAAGGAAGAAGAACAAGAGCTAGAAAGAGAGGAAGCAAATAGAGTTCAAATTGAAAGGGAAGAAGTGATTAGGGCTCAACTTGAAGAGATTGAAAGACTCCAAAGAGAGGTAGAGGAAAGAGAAGAAGCCCTAGCTACTGAAGAGGCTAGAAACATAAATAGAATGGCTGATAATGAATGTGAAGCACGTAGACCCAATACTCCATGATCTGCTAAGAGGCTCAAGAAAGAACTTTCCTAAATTTAAAGGAGACGGCTCACAACTACCTGAGGAACACGTAGCAGCTTTCATCACTGCTTGTGGTGTGTTAGGTGTCGAAGATGAAGACGTGTCTGTTAGACTTTCTTGGAGTCACTCCAAGAGAAAGTCTTGAATGGTTTTATATGCTTCCCCCAAGATCTATCAATGGCTAGGAGGACATAAGGAGTGCATTTGAAAGTAGATTCAAGAGCATAGAAGATGGCCAAGACTTACTTGGTTCAATTGGTGCAAATAAAGAAAGAAGTCTCTGAGTCCATGAGAGATTTCATAGCAAGATTTGATAGATTGACAAGAAGAATCCCCAAAGATGTAGTTCCTCCTGAAAACAACTTGAAGAGGTTCTTCATCAGTGCCTTGCCATCAGAAGTTTGTTTCTTCCTCAGAAGAGATCAACCAAGAACATTGAGGGAAGCTCAAGACCTTGCAATCGAGATTGATGATGATTTAATCCTTTCTAGAAAGGTGAAGGGCCCAAATGGAAAGAAAAAGGGTCAGAGTTCAAATTTAGTCACAATAGATCCTATGTTCCAAAAAATGGAAAATGATTTGGTCGCCTTGAAGAAGAAATTATCACAAATTACTATGAGGAATGCTCCAAGAAGACTGAATTTCCATGAGAGGCAAAGGATTGCACCACCTCCTTGCCAGCTTGCTCTTGAAGCACCACCAATCAATGTGGCTGTGATATAAGAGAGGAAGCTAAAGTTGATGAGCTTGAAGGAGATGATGAAGAAAACTACGAGAGCTACCTAGAAGTTGAGGAGGTTGATATGCACAATGGCCTATTTGAATTCATTGATGATGATGAAGAAGAAGAGGAGGAAATGCCAAGTTTTTCATGTGTTGTTTTCACTAGAACACAGTCCAAGAAGAACACCCCATCCTTGGTGGCTGCAAAGGAAAAGAAAACCAAAGAAGTTTCCACTTCTGAGGTTGCACAGAAGAGGATTATCAACAAAGGTTCTCCATTGCCACCCTCCATGGATTCTGGCTAAAGAAAAACCAGACTTGGTTTATCAAGGATCATGTTGTCATACTATGTAAGTCTTTTGCTCCTTCTTCTAACCCTACTACGGTTGTTAAGAGTACTTCCCCTTCCATTGGAATTGCTGCCAAAAGTACCCATGATTCAGCTAAAGGTGTACCTTTTCCTTACGTTAAGCCGACTATTTCACCTTTAGGAGAAAATCCTTCATCCAAAATATCCAAGGTTCCCTCAAATCCCTTGCCAGGTAAATCCTCTTTCATCCCTGGAGCCTCCTCCTCATCCAGTATTCCCCCATTTGATTTTGTAGAGCACACAAGCAAAACCAAAGTCTAACTCTCAGAGTTAGAGTACTTGCAAAACACACCCGCCCAATTTGACATATTCATTAATGCGTCTGGGGATATAGCTCTATATCCTCAAGTTCCACTTCTAAAGGACTTCTTCCAATGCCATCCACACCTCCATCTCAAAATATGTTAGCTCTTAGTGCTTCCACAACAACCAGAGTTGAGCCTTTCTATTTGTCTCTCCTCATAAATGGCTTTGAGTTGAACAATTGTATCATTGATTCGGAGCCTCTGATAATGTAATGCCGCTCAAAGTTGCAAATTCCCTTGGCCTAACTTTGATGAGAGTAAATGGAGCTTGTTATTCCATGGAATCTAAACAAGTGCTGCTGATTGGAAGAATAAAGGATGCACAAGTAGCTCTGGCTGATTTCCCTGACAAGAAGGTGCTCCTAACTATTTTAGTGGCAGACATCCCAACATCCTTTGGCATGCTTCTGAGTAGAAGTTTTCTAGAGATCTAGGTGGAGAAATTAAAATGGACTGGTCATTTGCTACTATCCTAGTCAAAGGTGAAATGAAGAGGTTCTTGCTGTTAGAAAGATGAAGTTCACAGTAAAGAAGTCTGATGATCCAAGAGCTAACATCCTTCTTCAAGATTCTGAGTTAGGAAATTACTTTCTCACATAAAAAAATGAAAACCTGCCACTTCTCATGGAGGAAGAAGAAGATCAGATCTGGATGATGTAATTTGATGACAGTCATTCAAGGGTAGGCTCCGGAGCTGGTGTTGTTTTGTATTCACCTTCCAAGGAAATGCATCCTTTTGCTTACAAACTACAGTTTGATAACACCAACAACACATCATAATACAAAGTTCTTATTTTGGGCATGAACGTTGCGAAGATATGTAAATCAAGAAGTTGAGATGCCTTGGTGATGCAGAGGTAATAGTGAAACAAATCCACCAACAATATCAAGTGAAGAACCCAAGGCTCAGACACTACATAAATCGGGTTTGGGATTGCATTGAATCATTCGATGCTTTCTCTATTGAATCCGTTCCAAGGGCACAAAAAAAGGGATGATTCTCTTGCAGTGTTAGCCTCTTTAATGACGCCTCATCCTTCTTTTGGCAAAGATAAAGTAACCATTGAAATGGTATTCAAACCTAGTGTGCCTGATAATGCAAATCATTGGCAAGTCTTCAATGATGACAATCAAATTTTGACCTTCTTAGAGCAAAGAGATAATTTCAATAATCTCTTCTTTGAAGGAAGTGTCAATCCTCATAGAGAAGTTGTTGCTGAAGAAGAAGCTGATGGAATTGATGAAGTTGATGATGAGGGAATGATCAAACTGAAAGGAAACAAAATTCCCAAAGGCTTAGTCTCTTTAGAAGATTCGTTCAAGAGAAGGAGAAGTTATTTTCTTGGTGTCCATATGACTTTGACAAAAAAAATATTGGTACTTCAGAGGATCCAAGAATGGTAAACATTGGTAAATGCTACTCACTTGAGGAGAAGAGAAGGTTTGTTGCTCTGCTCAAGAAATAATATGATGTTTTGGCTTATTCCTATGAGGAATTCAAATCGCTCCAGCCAAAAGAAATGCACCATTCCATTCCTTTGAATCAAGGTGCTAAGCCTTTCAGGAAAAAGCAAAGGCCATATAATCCCAAGGTTGCTGATATCATTAAGGAAGAGGTGGAAAAGATCTTTGAACGCGAGAATCATTTTTCCCATCCACACTCAATGTGGGTGGCTAACATTGTGCCAGTAAGAAAGAAGAATGGGGAGATAAGGATATGTGTTGATTTCAAAAATCTGAATCAAGCCTCACTCAAAGACAACTATCCTCTGCCCATCATGGATCACATTTTGCAAGCATTCACTGGATCTGAGATGCTCTCTTTGCTTGATGGGTTTTTGGTACAACCAAATCAAAGTGGCAGAGGAAGACTGCAGCAAAATAACATTCACAACTCCTTGGGGCACTTTTGCTTATAGCAGAATGCCTTTTGGCCTAATCAATGTGGGAGAAATGTTCCAAAGAGCAATGGACTTGGCCTTCAAAGATCTGAAACATTGCATTGTTATATATCTAGATGATCTCATGGTATTTTCGAAGAAAAGAGAAGAGCACATCTGTCATTTGGAACAAGTTCTTGCAAGGTGTAGAAAACACGGTATATCTTTGAATCCCAAGAAATGCATCTTTGGAGTCACAGAAGGCAAGTTGTTGGGACACATTATGAACAAACATGGAGCACACATTGACCCCGAAAGAGTAAGAGCTATTCAAGCACTATCTCTGCCCACCAGCAAGAAAGGAGTGCATTCATTCTTTGGGAAGGTAAACTTTCTTCGCCGCTTTGTCCCTGAGTTTGCTGAACTGAAAAAGCACATCACTTCTATGATGAGGCCTCAATCAAGTTTCAAATGGAGCCATGAAGGGAAAACTGCATTTGAAGAGATAAAAAGAGCTATTGCCAAAGCTCCTACTCTTGTATCTCTAGATTTTAACAAAGAGTTCATCATGTATTGTTATGCCTTAGAACACACTCTATTTGTTGTCCTTGTCTCAAAAGAACGAAGAAGATTTGGAAGCACCCATTACTTTCATGAGCTATCCTTTGAAGAAACATGAGCTCAATTACAGTCAATTGGAAAAGCACACATTCATAGTGGTCAAAGCTATAAAAAATTTCGCTTCTACATTCTCAATTCTCATACTGTGGTAATGGTCCCTAGAAGTGCAATCAAATCCATTTTGACACAACAAGATCCCGGAGTCAAAAGAGGGAATTGGATTGTAAAAACTCAAGAGTATGACCTGGAGATTTGGCCTTCCCATCTGGTAAGAGGAAATGGTTTGTGCAAGTTAATTGCTGAAGATGAAACTCTCAAAGTTCAGCACATAGAGGAAGATGACATTTGTTTAACTTTCCTAGAAGACTGCTGCAAGTTCTCTTTGTCACCACTACTGATGAGTGGTATGCAGATATCGCTTTTCTACTCATGTATGGAGAATGTCCCCTCATCTAGATTACAAGCAAAGAAGAACTCTCAAACTGAAAGCAACCAAGTATGTGATTTGGAATCATGCACTTTATAAGAAAGGAATGGATGGTTGCTTCCTTCGATGTGTTGATAAAGAGAAACAAGGAAAGTTGCTTAAATCCTATCACGACCAAGCATGTGGTGGACACTTCTCAGCAATGGTGACTGCCCACAAGATTCTCAGAGGTAGATATTATTGGCCTTCTCTTTTTGTTGATACTCAGAGTTGGGTTTCTAAATGCAAAGCATGCCAGCAATTTGTTGGAAAACCACAGTTAGCTGCATTGCCTCTTAGGCTTGTGATTATTGAAGAACCATTTCAACAATGGGGGCTGGACTTCATTGGTGTGTTGAATCCCCATTCAAGTGTTGGGAATACTTATGTGCTCACTGCCACAGACTACTTCACCAAATGGGTGGAAGCCATTCCAACCAAACAAGCTAGCTCTGAAGTAGTTTGCAGTTTCATCAAAGAATACATCATTGTCCATTTTGGGGTGCCTCAAAAGATTGTTGTGGACAATGCCATTTTTTCTCTTCAAGAGAATTGACAGAGTTCTGTTACAGTTTTGGCATCTCTCTAGCACATTATTCGACTACTATCCACCAGAAATGGTCAAGCTGAGTCAAGTAATAAGAACATTGTGACCATTTTCCGAAAGCTTGTTAATGAGAATAAGGGGAATTAGCACAAGAGATTGTATGATGCATTGTGGGCTGACATGATCACTCCCAAGACGGCCATTGGTACTTCACCTTTTCAGTTGTTGTATGGAGTTGAAGCAGAGATCCCCATCATAATTGAATTTCTAGCTCTTAGATTGCTTCAAGCGGTGGATGATGGCCAATACAAAGACTCCATTGACAAAAGGATCCTTTTTCTTGAGAGGATGGAAGAAAGCAGATCTCAGGTGGTTGATAAAATCAAAGAACATCAGCTGAAAGTGAAAAGCTCTTTGAAAAAGGACCAAGGTAAGAGAGTTCAGAGTTGGAGATTTTGTCCTACTTTGGGACAAGAGAAGAGAACCAAAGGGCAGTCATGGAAAATTTGATTCTTTGTGGCTGGGACCTTTTCGAATTCTTGGAACTTGTGGTGAGAATGTTTTTCTCCTATCATACTTGGATGGGACTCCATTAGGATTGCCTAGAAGTGGGCAATATTTGAAGCTATATCATCAGTGAAAGTGAGTTTTCCCTCACCTTGTAACATAGTTTTGTTTTTCCCTCTTCTTGTTGTGTGTTTTGTTTTCCCTTTTCTGTTTTGGTGTGTTTTTGGTTTGTGTGTCCTCTTCTTCCTTCTTGCTTTCCTCGGAAGTTGTACATGACTCTGCAAGGCCCAATGGATAAGGCACTGGTCAACGTTATATGTTTTAAAACTTGATATTCTAGATCCTCATGCCATGTTTTCTCCTTGTTCAATCCATGCCATGTCCCCAAGCTAGAGCCACTGTTGTCCCCTCAAAATTTTCCTTCTTTTTCCAAGTTTGGACTTAGAATTTTTGAGTTGTTACCCTTTGAAAATGGTCTAGTCTGAGTATTTTGAAATCTGGCACTTCCTAAGGGATCAAGGATTCTTAGAAACACCTCCATTAGATAGAGAATTCTTTCCCCTTTCCAGAAAGGTAAGGAAGTCCTCCTAACTCCTTGTATTTTGCGAGTTATGGCTCGACGGAATTTGGAGGGGAAATTTTACCAAGGAAATTGGTGGGTTGGCGGAGGCGCGGAGAGAAATTCAACACTTAGCCTTTTGGCTAAAAAAATCAAAGGTGAAATGTTGGACCACATCTCCGCATCGAATCAGAAGGTGCCATGTGTCCACATCAACAGTGGAGGTCAGTCGTGCCAGAGGACTTTGGGAAAATTTTTTTCTTGGGCAAAAAGGGCGAAATGTTATTCTGAAGCCTGTGGATGAACTAGAAAGTGCCACATGTCTTCGGGTTAGCGGGGGCGCAAAGATTTTGGGGAAAAATTTCCCAATTTGAAAAAAGAGGGAAAAAGGTCACATTTTGGCCCGCAGACCCGAATTTTGCCCTAATTTTGCCATTTTGCCCTAAATCTTCAAGAGGCCATATCTTTCGATCTAGAGCTCAGATTTTCACGTTTTTGGTATCAATGGAAAGATGGTGAAATTCTCCACACGATGGAAACTTAAATTTTAAATTTTGATGGAGTTTTATGGGAGAAAATTGAGAAAACGTCTCTGGCATGTAAAAAACACAAAAGTTTTCCCGACTCCGCTCCAATGTTCTCCTGCCACGTGGATGGCTCATATTTAAAGGCGCAAAAGATAAATCTAATGGCCCACATTCAATCTAGAAAGTTTTTAACTGTTTTAATTATTAAATTCTCTGGCATTTCCTGCCATGACCATTTTTTCTACAAAAGAAGGATCTAAAACGGTGCCAAACGATTGGATCTCGACTGTAACTACTTCTTGGTCATTTGGGAAGTTGTAACTACCTCGTGTGAGCTATTTCATGGATTTTGGAAGTCATTGTAGAGGTTGGCATTTGATTTTTTGAAGACTGTAAATGATTTTCATGAACAAAGGACAAAAACAATAGTCGCCATTCTTCCAAGCTTCTCCTTTTTGTGAATTTCTTCCATTTCCTTTCATTGTATAAGTTTTTACTTTAGCTGCAATAAGAAAAGAAGGATTTTATGCCCCTTTGATAGAGGATTTGATTGGTACTTTGTGACCAATACATTTTTATTCCGTCTTGTAGCTCTAGTTTGCAAATTTGTATTCTTCTTCCATTTTAATGCATGTTATAAAATTTATGATCTATGTTTGTAGGACTATGATATTCTACCTCCATCATTGATCTCCTTCCCACTCCCCTTTCCCACTCTCAGACCACTTTTTGTCCTTGCAAGAAATTGTAGGCTTTGCCATAGGGTCAGTGGAGTGCCGCTATGGATCTCTGGTTGAAAAACCACCATTGAATCCACTTGTTTTTCATGCATAACACAACAATTTTACCTTGTTATAAGTAGAGGAATTCGATTCCCATTGTGTTGTTTTGAAACCACCAATTTTTCTCTTGAGATGAATTTCCAAGCCAACATACCCAAAAATCAATGGCCAAACATAATCAACCAATAAAACCTTGAATAAAATTCTTATGAAAGTAGTTGATGATCTTGGGAAGGATTTGCATACACACATCCCCTTCGTCTTGTGGGCCTACCGCACTAGTATTCTCTCAAAGTCCAAATTCCATCTCTCCGCCTCTCGCTACAAGACATGATCAACAACGATGAATTTTGCCAGGGATCGTTTGGCGTGACTTGAGTTATTAGATGAACATCGTTTCAATACTTTTGACCATCTCCAAATCTACCAAAATGTATCAAATGTGCCTATGAAAAACATGTCCATGAGCGAACATTTCAGGTCGCGACCTCGTCACGAAGGAAAATCAACATGTAATCAAAGAAGAGAGAAAAGTAAATAGGGAAAATTTTCTCCTAATTGGCTTGGACCCTATATCGTTACCCATGCCTAAGGATTAGGTGCTTATCATTGTCTTCATTCGAAGGTAAACCCAAACCGAACCCCTCAATGCCTTACACCTTCGACCGTTTAATTGTTGAAATCAAGTCCTATATCACTTTCTGTCAATTGACCGCTCATCCCTTGAGCATTGCTCACCTCCCATATTACCTATTTTTGAGGATCAATGACTAAACAAGGATCATGTGATTACCGTCACCTTTCAACCTTATCTTCAATATGAGTATCCCGGCTATACTCATAGCATGATTCTCATGGAAACTTTTCATCTTTTTTAAAAAAGATGGAATCCCATGGTCGTCCATCACTTGAAACCACCTCTTTCATAGTTAATCCTGTGTGCTATGGTTTTTTCTTCTAAACAAGAACCTAATATTTCTCTCTAATATTTTCCATAACTTAAAACGTCTAAAAACAAAATGGGATTCAACTCCTTGAGTCAAAATTCCAGCAAAAAAATATGACTCCCTCAAAAGGGTCATCTCTTCTCTCTACCTCACCGCTACAAATATTTGCTCCTTGAAGGAAAACTATATAAAGTCATTGCAAAAATACAATAAAATTTTGAAGCTTCTCGCATCGATCAACTTCAAGAAGACCTCAAGGAGATAATATACTCATCCCATATAAACTCCCGCATCGATCGGTCTATTGAAAACAAACAAATGAAGAAAAGGATAAATTTTTGTCATGGACTTGCCTATTTTTGATCTGGGTTTCTTTCTAGGTAAACATATTGTCATACACTAAGCTACACTAAACCACCAAATTTTATCTCATTGCCTTTTCACCCTAATTTTCTCTCTGCTAAAGGGACTTGTTATAACTGCGACATTTTGTGATCATGCAAATTTATTCACCCTTAGAATAGTTCATCATGCAATGCCTTTAGGGTCTTACGTTCATAAGCCCATCTAGGGCGTGGTATAATCATTAGGGTTCTTATCAATTACACGACTCTTTTACCACCTCTTACCATTCACCTTCCTCATTACTTATTGATTATCCTATATAGGACTAGACCATCAACACCTACATTTTCACCTAAGACTCAACCATGCCTATGACCTAACTCAATCATGCCTATGACCTACACTCAATCATGCCTATGACCTACATTCAATCATGCCTAAAACCTACCAACCCATTCCTCGACCTCATCTTCTTCTTCCCTCGCTTATGGGAGAACTACATCGGCTGAGGTCCCTTTTTGCCGGGGCTATGTAGGTAGCACTCCGAGGGCATGGGGCCCTTGGAGGTTAGCTCAACCACTCTTTACCCTAACCTATTTTCCCCATATTCATATTTACGTCCTACCTTAGTTAGTTTCCATTTTATATCAACAAATGGAACTTAAACCAAACAAGCACCACTTAATAAACATTTTTACCACATCACCAAATCATTCATTTATCATTTTCACATTTCCACTATATAAAATATTTGGAAATTTAAACCATAACATGCATATACATCACCATTTGTATCCCATGTTACCAACAACTTGGATAGTGAATAAAAATTCAAAATAAGACTCCATCATGCTTAAACCAACCAGACTCCACTATGCCTAAACATACCTGACTCAACCATGCTTATGACTGACTCCATCATGCCTAATCCACCTAGTTTCCATCACATACACAATAACAATAGAAATCGCAACCACCAGTACCACATCATATCATAAATATAACCATCATCCATAAATATATAAATCCTCAAAACCTGTGTGTCCATATATATGGGCATAAGTACAATGACAATACATGTCCCTCATATACAAATGTCTCAAAATCTTCGGCATGTAGGCTGGTATAATATACAAAAACTCAAAATCCCTCATATACATCCTCGCCATCTTCGGCACGTAGGCGGTATAAATAAAAATATACAAAATCTATCTTGTGAACACATATGGTGACTAATCACGATATCCATATCTGTTTCATCTGTCTTTTCCTCCTCTACTCGTGTGGCATCAACTAACATCTCTCCACCTAACATGGGTCTAGACCTCGCTCTACCTCGGCCTGCAATTGGGTTCGACCTCGTGAGCTAGTCACCTCTCGCCGACCATGTCTCTGGGCTCGCCGGCCCCTTATACTCTCTCGCACTATGTGTATGAGATCTCGGTCCTCTCACTCGAGGCCTTCTTTACCCTGTACTCCGCATAGCACAAGATGTCTATCCTGACAATGTGTCAAATGATCTGGTAGTACCAAACCTCTCTCAAGGCATCCCTAAATCTAGCCATCAACACTATCTGTGGCGGTGCCATGGGTCTCATGGCACCCTTTAAGCCTTACCCTGCTACTGACAATCTTGGCCCCTGTGTTTGTGCACCTTGTCCCGCTTTTTCCTGTACCATGGGACCCTATCCTTGAACCTGTGCTGGTGCCTATGTTGGTGCATGTGCTGCAACCTGGGCCTATAAGGCCACAATCTACACCTGTGTAGTGGCCAACTAGCCCTGCAACCTTGCCACATCTACTTATGATCCTGCCAACTACCCCTGTAAACCTGTAATCTGGCCTTGTAAGACAACCACATGTCCCTGTAGTGTATCCCTCTAAACTGTGAGGGTGTCCACATTTGGTTGACCTAGCTTGGGTGGTGCTACTCATAGCTAGGCTTCCCACCACCATCTGTATACATATTTACAACCCGCATCATTAATCAATCAGTTGAAAGGTTGCTCCTCCTGCCCGGTCGGCATTGTAGGTCATGGCAGAGACATAGGTCTCTCCACGTTGTCCCTCCTATACTTTGGAAATGGAAGTGGCACATCTTGGGGAAGCTCCAAATGTTGTCTCGAACCTATCAATGGGAATCATCTTGTGCTCCGGAACACGACTCCCCTTTATCCATATCAAAAGCTGCCCCTCCAACTCATCTTCCATCCACCTGTATGATGGATAGCCGATATACGGCCTCCAGATAATGTCTACACTAGATAAACCCTCTAGCACGTGCCTATAGTATGCTACATCATGTGTAGCCCTGACTGCTGTCATGTGCTCTCCCCTAATGGGTACCCATCACCGGTAGCCTACTCTGATCAACCCCACCTCAAATTCATCTGGTTGGGGTAGGCCCACTAGGTGCATGCATACTGATGTGCTCGTACGCCCAATAATGAAGAAGGAAGGTACAACATAAGTTGAACCTCCGTAATCACCTGTAGGCCCATAACTCTCTGTATAACTGCACCAGAAAGGTTGGTGCCCATGCAAAACACGTCCTCTCCTCCATCATGTCCTGGAGGACCCCCATCAGTGCCCATGCGAAACAACACACCGCCTCTATAATCAACACCACTAACCTCATCTCCTCTCGATGGGCTACATACATCTCTCCATAGCTCAAGCTAATGCTATGGTACCTCAGCTCCGCCATCACCTCCCCAAATACTACCACTATGGGATCCTATGATGCCTTCGAGGTGATCGAATACACCTGTGTCCCCACTATCACAAGCATAGGATCCTGTAAACATCCTCCAGGGTGACCGTGATCTCACCCATCAGAAAATGGAAGGTGTTGGTCGCGAGAATCCCATCTATCGATGAGTGTGACCATCAAACTATGATCTCGGGCTATACACCTATAGCGTTGAATCCCAATCAACCCCACCTCTATCACATGATGCCACTCCACCACAGTCATGCTCCCTTGTACCTCTAGTAGTAGCGGTGGCACCCTATCGCGCATAGGAAGGCTGGTCAGTGAGCATGCATCCAAAAACCACAAACTTATTAAAACCTTGACCACACCTCTCACAAAACCCTATACCCAATATCCCATCCACAACCCAAACTCTAAAGATTACCCTTTTTGTCCCTATACTAGTCTTACACCTATCAAACCTCTCACCTATATACCTTTTTACCCTACCTATTGTCCATAAACCTGCCCTTACCCTTCATGGCCTAACTTTTCCTACCACCCTATCTCTCTTATGGACCCATTTCCTCTTCCACCTGACTGACATCGGTCATGGTTGGTCGCATCGATCACTTATTGAATGGTATCGGTTAACCTTGATCGGAGAATCGATCATCTACTACTTGAACGATGCCGGCATTTAGGATTGACCGACGTCGCCGGGCAACCTTGACCAACATCGATCTCTGTCGCACCGCCCAAACGAAACCTCCAATTTTTTTTTTTTTCAAGCATTGACCAAATCCTAACCTAATAACCTATCTTACCCTACATGCAACCCTCCCCTACCCTCATCCCCACTCTCATTTCACTTACCAGGACCTTCCCCCACCAATTTCATTCATTTTATTTCCAAATGAAGATTTAATTCCTACCAAAACCATTTTTACCCACCCCGATTTCTACAATTTCTTTCAATCCACAAAAGTAAACTCGGATCAGATCCTACCTCATCTCTTTGCCGACGACATGGTGGTATGTCCGTTCACCGTATTGGTGGCCCACCCGAACCTTCTCCTACCTCTGCCATGACCCAAATCACCTCCTCACCTCCAACCAATCAAATCCACCGACCCGATCTCGTGGACCCACCAACCACATGCCAATCACCCGCTACAAGATCTACTCACTTAGCTCTCGGTCTCACCTTGTCATTTTCGCAGCTCTCACGTGCTCTTTGGACTTTTTTATACAAATGGCAAATGACAAATGATTCCATAAAAAGTGGAAATTTCCTTTTTAGCCCCAAATCGACTTGACCGATGTTGGTCAAGTCGTGCCCTACTATACCGATGGCGTCGGTCATCCTTCAACCAGCATCGGTTACCTACCATTCTCATTTTTACCTCATTTTACCCATTTTTGACCCTCACTCCCCATTGTCGGGCATGTTTTTTTCCTTACCTACACTTATGACCACCTACCTATAAGCCCACATACCCTATACTTGTCCTTAATTATGTTTAGGGACTTGTTATTTTACCCACACCTTGGCCTTACCCGTGCATGTTACCTATATACCTTGACTTGAACCACTTTTTGTGACCTTTGAAACTTTGTGATCACTATACCTTGTGACGTTGTTACCCATGTGGTTATGCCTACCGACCTTACCTTGCCTATTTTGTGTTGTTTATCTGGCACGACCTCGGTGTACCAAAACATACCTAAACGTTCCTGCACCAGACCTCTGTTGTGTTTCCGCACCATATCCTATACCTTGGATACCAGAATCACTTCAACCCTGTTTGGATAGACCTATTGACTGAGATGACGTAAAGTTTGAAAGCTTTTCACTGGTACCATGCCGCAATCTCAACGTGTTTGTGTGTTCATTTCGCCACTACCTTTAACCTTGGCCCATTTTACCTGTTTACCTGATTTGACCTTTAACCTTTACCCAATGCGCCCACTGATCTTCATCTTCCCACCTCCTCATTTTATCAAACCACTCACCACTTCCGTCTTTCACCTCATTGGTTCCTATTTTGGGGGGGTTACCTTCACCCATACTTGGGGCAACACCATCCTAGCTTATACTCGATAGAACCATTTCCTATTTTTTTTGTCAGCATCGCTTACTAGACAAGCCACATGACAAAAAGGGGAAAAATGTAGACACCAAAATTGGGTCACACTCCCCTTGGTCCCTTTTTGAATAACTAACTTACATATATGCACCTAACCATGGCCCCTTTTAACCCACCTTAATATTAATTTAATTATCTATAATTAAATTAATACCCATCCTCACCCCATTTATTAATTTAATTACTTTAATTAAATGGATGCACACCTCACCTAGACACCTCACCCAGACACCTCACCATGGATCTATTTATAGCATGTTTCCATAACTAACTAAGACTTAGCCCTACCTACCTTAATGAGCTAAGACTTAGTATAACCCTAAAAACACATGCATATCCTCCCTCTAACCACATTCCCACTCATTAAAATGTAACATTCCATTTAGATCCATAAGAATAGAATGAGCTGGCCCGAAAAGGATTGCCAACATCGGCATTTTAAGTAAACCTAGGATTTCTTGCCGTAACGACTGGTCACCCTTAACCACCGCCTGGTTACCTTATATTCCTTTGGTAACCTTGTTTGAGAGGTTGGCCACATTCTTGAGCTTTGGAATGAAGGAGATCTGCATGCAAGTAAGAATAGAGCCCTTTTGAGCATCCAGGAAGCCATAGCAAGATGCAAGACCGATCAAAGGTATTTTGCATTCACAACAACATTCCGGGAATCACTTTGCCGAGCACCGAGTACCATTCCACAGATCAACCGTCACCAACATCTCCAACCACCTCTCCACCACTACAGGCATTTGGTTTGAACTCCAAGTAAGTTGGTTTCTTCTCTACCACTTGTAGTTGTATTCTCTATTTCCCTTCATCTATTTACTATTTTTACTGAGATCTATCCCTCAGATTTCTATCTATCAACCACCCCATCACACCCCACCTAAACTTCACAAAATCCTATCCCAAAACCACCTCCCCCAGTAGACCTTACAAACATCCTCCAAAATCTCTCAGACAATGTAATCACGAGAGAGGATCCAAAACTCATTCTATAACATCTTCTAGTTCCCCATAGTCACCAACACCGTTTAACCCTAACCATGGTCATTTATCCTACACCGATATCGGCCTACTTAATCAATATCGGTCGTTGTGACTATTAACCCAACCTAACAACTCAACCCATAGCCTACCCCAAACCTCACTCAGAATATTACCACACCTATTTTGGACCTATCACCTCACCCTCCCCCACAGAGACCTTTCCAACTCTCTATTCTAAGACAGAAGAGAGCCCAAACACCCTCCACCTAACTCCCTTCAACTTTCTAGTAACTAATATCGGTCACCCTAAACCGGTATCGCCATACCTAAATTGACATTGGTCACCCCGATTGGTGTCAGTCTCTGTGTCTGATAATATTGTTCTAGACCAACAACCTAATTACCTCACCCAAAATAACCCAAAAGCTCACCCAACCTTACCAAGACTCCATCTATGACTTACAGACAACCCGCACTACCCACTGACCCAATCCAAAACCTTTACCGGACAACATTTTAGTATTTGATCGGATCAACGCGATAGTAATATGAGGCACCCAAATCGAGCACTAGCACTAGATTCTTGTATTTACTGAGTTCGAGTTATTTTATATTGATTTATAAATAGTGGATTGAATGGCCTTATAGAAAGTATCATAATCCCCAGATCTAGCATACGCTAGGTAGTCCACTATCATATGCTATTTAATCCTCTTTTTGTGGTCTTGTTGTGTATTTTAGGTAGTTCCTCCTAGCCAAAAGGAAGCTCTCACGGTCAACATTAGATCAAGAAGTCAGAACGCGAGCAATGACCTTCAAACTAACCATCGCAATAGGTAATTCCTGCTTAGCCCACACCCTTATCTGTTTCGTCTAAATCCTTAAAGAAATCAGTGAAACAACATGCTAAACCTTGCCTTTGCGGGTGCCACTTTTTCAGCTTGTGGGATGTGAACAAAACTCAATGATTTGATCCAAATTTATGTAAGAGAGTTAATATTCTAGAATTTAGAGTACCAAAATTGATGATCTTTTGCGGTGTTGGAAATGACCGCCCTTATCTCCACCAGGGACTCCAATTTGTCTTCATTGAATGAGAATAGATTTCCAACCTGTTGGGGTTAACACATCGGTTGTATAGATAATACATCATATCTAAGCACGCATGCAAATAAAAGTGAATATTCTACCGGAAGAAATACACAAAACAAAAAATATAAATCAACACTAGATTTAACGTGGTTTACCCGGTGTGGGCTACGTCCTTTGAGAAACAAAAGAATCTATTATCCAAAGCTTTCACAAGATATATAATGAATATTTACTATCTTCCACCGTCTCAAATGTACAATAATTTCTTTCTTTCAAGCTTTTGCTTCTTTTCCAAGAATTCTCTCTCACAATTATTCTCACAATAATCATAAATTTTTTCAAGTTCTTCTTAATTATTACTTTTAAACCCTATCTTTTATGTTTATATAGGCGTATACAAACTTAGGGAACTTAGCCATGTAATTACAATCAATAGATGTGCTTTAACACTTAAAATAGATCTAATTCCGTGAGTTAATTAAAACACTCATAGACGATGTGTAACCGAGCGTTGGTTAGCCCCGACCGATGCCGGTCCCTCCATAACCGATGTCGGTTATTGTGTTTTCCAACAAGTTTCATATTACATGCTAATCCAAAGTAATTGAGCTCCACAACTCAACAATCTCCCACTTGGAGATTAATTACTGCACCATACCTATACAACGTCATTCTTGGATCCTTCCTTAGCTTTGTTTCTTCCTCTTCAAGTCTCAAACTTGAATACCAACAAAAGAGTGTATCTCCAACTTCTCCTTTGCTAACATCTTTGTTAGCATATCCGTGGGGTTTTTACTCGTATGAATCTTTTCTAGATTAAATTTCCCATCCTCCAATACTTTTCGTATGAAGTGATACCTCAAATTAATGTGTTTCCTTCTCGAATGGAATGTTGAGTTCTTTGCCAAATGAATTGCACTCTTGCCACTTTGAATAATTTACATTCATCTTACTCCTTTCCCTACTCTTTCATGAACCTAATCATCCATATCATCTCCTTTCTAGCCTCTGTATCTGCAACATACTTTTCCTATGTAGTAGACAAAGCCACAATCTTCTACAATCTTGAAATTCAACTAACTGCCTTCCCACCTACTGTGATAATATATCTAATAGTGCTCCTCCTACCATCTAGTTCTCCAGCCATATACGAATCAACATAGCCACATAATGAAATATCGAACCTCCATAGCATATTTGCATGCTAGATGTCTCTTTCAAATACCTGAGTAACCATTGAACAACTTTCTAAAGATATTTTCCTAGATTGGCCATATATCTACTCACAACTCCCCACTACCATGCAATGTTTGATGCAGTACAAAACATAGCATACATGAGACTCCCAACTGCTGAAGCATATGGTACTCATGTCATGTATTTGACCTCCTCATGTGATGAAGGACACTGATCTTTTCTCAATTTGAAGTGTCCAAGCATAAGTGTACTAACATGTTTTACATTTTGCATCTTGAACCTTTCTAACACCATGTAGATATAATCCTCTTGAGACAAATATAATTTCTTGTTCTTCTTATCTCTGTGTATTTGCATGCCAAGGATTCTTTTTACAGCTCCTAAATCCTTCATAGAAAATATGTGAGCTAGCTTTCCCTTAAGCTCACCAATGTCCTGCATACTAGATCCTATAATAAGCATATCATCCTCATACACTAAAAAAATAATATATCTCTCATTTGCAAGCTTGTTGAAATAAACACAATGGTCATATTCATATCTCAAGTAACCATGCTCATGTATAAAACTATCAAACCTCATGTAAAATTTCCTTGGAGCTTGCTTGAGCCCATATAGGTTCTTTTTCAACCTACACACTAATTTCTCCTTACCCTTGACTTCATACCCAAACGGTGTTGCATATAAATCTCTTCATCCAAATCACCATGAAGGAAAGTTGTCTTCACATCTAGTTTCTCTAAATGCAAATCCTCTACTGCAACTAAACTCAATATAGTACGAATAGAAGTCATCTTAACAACAAGGGGAAATATTTCATCAAAATCAATACACGCTTTTACGTGCAAATCCCTTTACTACATGTCTTGTCTTGTACCTTTTCTGTCCACCCTCTTCTTCCTTGATCTTGTAAACCCACTTGTTTTGCAATGTCCTCTTACTTGCTGACAACTTAACCAAATCCCAAGTTTGGTTCTATTCAAAGATTCCATCTCCTCATCCATGCCATGCTCCCACTAGACGTGTGTCTTATCCTGCATTGCTTCTTCAAATATTTATGGTTCACCATTATCAATCAATAATAAATAAAATAGAGAAGGTGTAAATATTTTTGGAGGTTTACTTACCCTTTGTGACCTTCTCATAGGAGTTTGGGGCGGTTTGGGGTACCGAGGCTCGTTCTAGATCTCCTGGAAATTTGTATCCAAATTTGTCAAGTGACCAACACCGGTCTGTCACTCAACCGACATCGGTCCTGCTAACCGATGTCGGTTTGGATCTTCTGTGACCGATACCATTTCTATTGACCGATGTTGGTCGTGGGTCAATGAAACCGATTCTTGTGTAACCTTGTCGATATTACTTTTAAATATGAGAGTTCATTTTCATTTACAAACCTCTCAACCGGTTCGTCCTTGGGTACCAAAATTTGATCCCTGTACATTCTATTTTCATTCCATTCAATATCACAACTCCTAATAATTTTAAAATTCTCTAAATCCCAAAAACGGAATCCAAAATCACGAGATCTATATAAATGAAAGTGCATATCTTGGATTTTGCATCTAACTTTTTCTATTTTCCTTATCAATATGCACAAAAGCTTCGAACAATTTTTTTAGAAAATAAAGATCTACATCTTTTCAGGTCAATCTTCCTTTGGTATTCCTCCATCTAGTAAATTTGAAGGCCCATGGTTAATCAAATAAAACGTTGATCAACTTCTTCTACCCAAAATTGTAAGGGCAATCTAGAATGTATCCTCATGCCTCTAGCATGTTCCATGATTGTCTGTTCATTCTCTCTTCAACACCATTCTCTTGTGGCGTTCTTGGAACCATCATTTCTCTACATATCCCATTCACTAAACAAATCATTGAAATCCTTGCTATAGTATTCACCACCATTATCAGATCTAAGACACTTTATCTTTGAATTTGAATCATTCTCAACAAGGGCTTTCCATCTTTTAAGAGTTTCAAAAACATCAGATTTATGTTTAATACAATAAACCCATACCTTTCTTGTAGCATCATCAATGAAAGTAACATAATACTAGGATCCTCCATGAGAAGCTACCTGAGCTGGTCCCCACACATATGAGTGTACAAGCTCCAAATTATGCTCCTTCTTTGTTGCCCCAAATCCGAGAAATCTCACTCTCTTTTGCTTTCCAAAATAAAATTTTCACATAAATCAAGATCTAAATTTTTCAAATCGATAACCTACCCTTATCCTTTAAGATTTGCATTCCTTTTTGACTCATATGTCCCAACCAATTATGCCACATACATGCATCTAAATTTGAAGTAGAAAATGTAGAATATGAATCAATAATACGGGTAGATAAATATAACGTTCCTACCTTCTTACCTCTTTCCATAACAAAATAACCCTTGGTGATTTTACAAGAGTCTCTGTAAAAGTAACCATGCAACCAACTTCACCTAGCTACCCTACGAAATAAGATTCCTCCTTTGGCTTGGCACATGCCTAACATATTTCAATACCCATGTATTTCCATTTTGAAATTTAAGATGAACTTCCCTTTACCAGTAATATTGCAAGGTTCATCATCACCCAAATAAACATGCGAAAAATTACCCCTGGACATAATTTCTGAAATAACCCTTATGAGGGGTTGTATTGAAAGAAGCTCCTAAATCTAAAACCCATGATTCAATTCTATTATCTAAAGAAAGAATAAGAGCATCTTGTATTACCTCTGCTGCAACAAGATTTGCTTCTTTACCTTTATCTGGTTGTTGGTTCTCTTTATCCTTTGACCAACAATCTTTCTTTGCATGTCCTTTCTTTCCACATTTCCAACAAGTAATTCCCTTACCTCTGGATTTAGATCTGCTATCCCTTGACTTTGATTTCCCATTACTCTTACTCTTGGATCTCTCCTTTTTCCCGCCCCTACTTTCTACATTTAAAGCATTCCCAGATGATGATTCCTCTGTACTCTTCCTGTGAATTTCTTCATTCAAGATTATACTTAAAAATCATCAAACTTCAAAATATTATTAGCAGATGTTGTATTACTAACAACCATTACCAAGTTATCCCAACTATTAGGAAAAGAACATAAGAATAAAAGTTCTTTCACTTCATCATCAAACAATATATCAACCGATTTTAACTGATTTACAATAGATCTAGAAATCATTCAAATGACTAGATGTAGATCCACCTTCATGCATCTTAGAACTAAATAGTTTCTTCATCAAATAAAATTTATTTGAAGCATTAGGTTTTTCATATAAATTAGCAATATATTTCATTAACCCTATTGTAGAAGTCGCTTTTGTAATATTGGAAGCCACAAATGCTGCTAGGCTCAATCTTATAGATCCCAGAGCCTTTCGTCAAGAATCTTCCATTCTTCATCAGTCATATTCATACTTCTAGACTTCTCATCCAACGGTAAATACAAATCTCTTTGATATAGATAATCCACAATATGCATATTCCATAATTGATAATTTTGGCGTCAAATTTCTCTACCTTGTATTTATTTTTTTCGCCATTGCTATAGTTCCCACTCAATCGAAAACCCTCGTGAGTAAATCTGTCAATACACAAAACCCTCAAATAAAGCTACGATACGAGTTGTTAGGGTTAACACACTAGTTATACGAGATAATATATCGAGATCTAAGCATACATGTAAATAAAAGTGGATATTTTACCAGAAGAAATACACAAAACAAGAAATATAAATTAACACCGATTTAACATGGTTCACCAAGTGTGGGCTACGTCCACTAAGAAACAAGCCAATCTATTATCTAAAGCTTTCACAAGATAAACAATGAAGATTTACAATCTTCCACACCTCTCAGATGTACAATATTTTCTTTCTTTCAAGCTTTTACTTCTTCTCCAAGAATTCTCTCTCTCACAATAATCATCAAAATTTTCAAGTTCTTCTTAATTCTTACTTTTAAACCCTAGCTTTTAGCAATTACAATCAATAGATCTACTTTAACACTAAAAATAGATATAATTCCCGTGAGTTAATTAAAACACTCATACAAAGATAGTTGACGTCGATTAACCCTAAGCGATGCCGGTCATAGGTGATTGATGTCGTGCCTCCATAACCGATGTCGATTACTATGTTTTCCAACAAGCTTCATATTGCATGCTAATCCAAAGTAATTGAGCTCCGTAACTCAACACTTCCTCCTTTTGACTAGTTCTTTGAAAGACTTCAACAAATCATCTATTGAAGTGTCTTCATTCACGGATGACACTCCAAGCATTTGTACTTGAGCATTGAAATCCTTATACATCTTTTCAACCTATTCCTCATATGAATCAAGATCATCGATAGCATGTTTTATCATTTCATAGCGAAGCAACCAAAGTTTGAGCCCAAACTTGAGACAAGTCATCCGATGTTGAAGAGAATACATCTTTGGTTATTAGGAGGGATGATTTGACTTTTCCCATATCCATGACCAACGGATACACCGATCCATTGATCCTCTCTCGCATCAATCACTTCTCATGTTGTGATTATTTTTTCATGGTTGTGGCATCCATGTACTTGACATTTTGGTAGCAACACCTTCCCCTTTTCAGGATCATGTTCACCCACTTGTCATTCGATTTGCCCTGCATGGTGAACGCTTGTGCTTTTTGAATGACTCGGGGTCGAAGCTACTTATTAGAGTAAATTATTTAGCTAGGAGATCTGTGGCAATAATTGGATCCAAAATCACTTGCACATATGAAGTGAGGGTCCTGATATGGTCTTCTCGCTTGGTCCAACTTCTCCTTGTATTCTTGGATTCTCACGATGAGGCGAGTGGAAGACTCTTGAAACAAGTGAACATCACCCTTATGTGTCATTGGGCCCAAGAGAATTGTACTCATTTCATAGTCAGCCAGAGTCATTTCTTTGATGGGCTTGAAAACTTTGGCTTGACTACCTCTACATACTAGTTACCCAAGGCACTGCTGAAAAAGTGAGAAGTTGTTTGAGCCAATCTTCCTTTCTTCCCTTTGACCATCGAGGTGATAGTCAAGAAATCGGGGATGGTCACCTGTTGCACCATGCAAACTTCTGTTGTGATCATCTCCTATACCCAAGAAAATATCTCATTTGTTTTTCAGCTCTGTAGTTGGAAAGATTGTAACCTCTTGCTCCAAATGGGAAGAAACATCCGAGCAGGTGGGGCCGGTGTGTGAGTGGAAGAAGAGAAAGTTGGAGATTACTATGGGGATGAGAGATATATCTAGTCAATATCCCCTTGTCCCAAATCAACTACAAGGTCCTCCCTATTTTCACTTTCATGCACGATCTCCTATAGTGAGAAGCCTTAGGTTCCGCCAAATTTCGCTTTGAGAGTTGTCTGATCAGGCCAAACTAGGAGCTTTGTTTTTTCCCCTGGAATAATAATGGTAAGAAGCTTGTCCCTGGAGGGAAGGAGGGTTTTCAAATGAGATGAGAGAATCTGTATTTATCCTATACCATTCATTTGAAATTTCGATCACCATCTCCGTGTGTTCTTTGATATCTCCAGACTCACAAACACTCCAAACCACTCGGGGAGAGGATAAGATATCACCGTCAGGTACTTTGGATCATATATTTCAGTATCGTCCTCTTGAACAACACCTTCATACTACTCAAACTTGAATTTTCTCATTTTCTCAACCATCATCCTCTTGTGATCACATTATCGTACTTCAAAATCATCAACACAGTTCACCCAAAAATCTTCAATTTGAGGGACATGATATAGATCAGGTAGGTGAAAGGTGTCTGGATCCTCTCGGATGTCAAAATATGCCCTTGGAGTGTATGAGTACATATTTATAGGAGACAAGGCAACTTCCATATTGGTAGCATCATGAGCACTCTTGCAAGATAAAATCCCTAGTGAGATAGGGAAATAAATCAAATTCTTCTTTCTATTCCTCAGCTTTTGATTGATGTGGACCAATTGTCTACACAAATCAATGAGCATGATCTTGTTGCTCGGGTAGCATGGAAATATCCGTGGAGCAAGTTCAAAACTTGACACTTGTATATATGAGAAGGTTGAAAATTGAATGAAGTATGATCCATACCTTTTAACTATAATGAAAAATGTGTAGACAATATCGAATGTGGGTTTCCCTCTAACAATTTGACAACATACATTGTGAAAGCATCATTCACCTTTGCAAAGTGATGATTTATCTCTTTCGGGACTAGGTGTATATACAGGTGCACACATTCATATTGTAGAGGATCTATTCTAAAACCTACTCTAACTTGCCAAGGAGACATGGTTAAGGGAATACAAGAAATAAACCTAAACTAACAGAGGTGATGCACCAAAGGAATGATGAACACCTACTTTGCAAATAAACACAAACCATAAAATGCATATAATCACCATGCACAAATAACCAAGGACTATAATGAGAGATCGAAAAGAGACAATGAACACAAGAGAGGGTTAAAATCATCCACAGACATGTATTATTGCTCCAAAAGTTGATACAATGCATTACAATGGCCAAGAGGCAAAATTTGCATTACAGTCTTATGGGAGGTTTGAAACTCCACAAATTCACCTGCCAAAGAGAAGAAGGGAGGGCAAAAAAAAAAATGTCCAACCCTTTACAATGAGCCAAGCTCTTACCTTTATAGATGAAGTGAAGAGAGGAGAAGGAAAGGAGGGGAAATCTGATTTGGAAGCTCAACCACCAGCCATCAATGCCTGCAAATCCACCCACAATCTGTCAAGTCTAGCTCTCCATGTTTTTTGGCATGTTGAAGAAGGAAGAATGGCGGATCAAATCAAATATGATCTGGTTGTTGAAGCAATCAGATCATACATTAATGGCATGAAAGATGTTTTCCTATTTTTCACCACCTAACCTTATCAAAATTAAAGTTTTAGGCTTCCATGGCATAGAGGAGGTCGAGACCTTTCCAATGGTACCAAATTTTTCAAATTTTGAGCACTAGATCAAAAGATATGCCCATTTGAATATTTGAATCGAATCCGTACAAAAATGGCAGAAAAACTAGTTTTGCAAAATGGATCCGTGGGCCGAAAAACTTTGGGCCTTGGGGATGCCAAAATGCAAAAATTTTTGCAAATTCATTTTAAGCGTTAAAAATTTCAAAATTGAAATTGCACTTTTTGAAAAGTGGCAAAATTTCCAAAGTTTCCCCGATCGGCCCGCTTCCCCGCAGCTGACAAAGGCCTCGACACGTGGCTTTTCAAAGGTTCGGATGGGAGGTGCGGCTTACTTTTATACTTTACACCTTTTCAAAAAACAAAAGCCAAAATTCCAAAGTTCCTCTCGGTGACCCGCCTTCCGCTTTGACTTGAAACATGGCCACGTGTCCCTTTGTGGGCCTTAGACATTTTTTCTTCATTTGGCACAAAGATCCTCCTGGCTCACGGGCTGTGGGCCCAAATTACTTTATGCCTTTTCAAAAAAAAGTGCAAAATTCAAAATGCCCGTGACCCACCCACTTGGCTTGAAAATTTCCATTTGGGCAAAATTTCGGCCTAGGCATTTTTGCATTTCATTTAGCAAAAGAAATCATCCCGGGCTGCATGGACCCATAATGGTAACTTGTTCCTTTTGCAAAAAGTGCAAAATTCCAACATATCTCCCTCTCCCCCACCCGCTTTTGGAAAATTTTCCCTTTGGAAAAAATTCTTCCCTAGGCCCGTCGGCTGCTGCTTTTGGCAAAAATCCTTCCAAGGCCCTATCGCCCATAATTTGCAAAATATGAAGAGTTAGAAGGACTTCTTTACATTTTTGGAAAGGGGAAGAAATTTCCTATCTGATGAAGATGTTTTTAGGAAACCTTAAGTGCTTAAAATATATAAAAATTAGATTGAAGCAAAAAAGGGGGAAAAAGGGGGTTAGTTGACTAAAAATAAGAGTGAGCTTATTTTAGACAACAATTTGGTGACTCATAGGGGACATCTGCCTGCTAGATGAGATGATCATGGCCTTGAAGCATCCATTGGGCATGGAGTCTACCTGGTAATTTCAAATCTAGTCTAGAACTACCTTTTGCATTCTGCATGCACTCTTATCTTTGCAAGAAAATCTTGGATTCAAGATTTGTGAGAGTAGAGAGTTGTCTAAAACCTGGAAACTTCTCCCTCATTTGATTTTTTACAAACCTGATCTATTGGAGTGTAATGAAAACATCTAGACCTACTCCAATATGGATACTCTACATAGATTTAATTTCTTGTGGCCACAAGTCTCTTCCATGAGTGAGATGAACTGTATACAAGCATACACCAGAAGCAATAGAGCATGTGCACCAAAGCACTTAGGGAAATTGAAACCTAAACTATAACAAGACAATGTGCATACGCACTTGGAGAAATTGAAAACCTAGGCTAATATTTACAAGGGTGAGAAATTTCTCCTTTTAGTAGCAAGTGTTTGAGGTAGATCCCATTGACTGGAATCTACAATTCTTCACCATCCAATGTACAATTGGAAGGCATTGCTACTTTTACATCTTGTGACCATGTAGGGGCCACTCCAAATGGCATCAAACTTGGAATGCCTTTCCTGGTTTTTCCCGATTCAACATCCCACTTTAGAACTAAGTCCCCCTCTTGAAAGGTCCTTGTTCTTGCTTTCTTATCAAACCATCTTTTGACTAAGGCTTGATCTTTTTCCATGGTCTGCATTGCATGTTCTCTTGTTTCTTCTAGTTCCATTAACTCTACATACCTGATTTCAATGGGTTCAAACTCAGACAACTGCAGCTGCTTCATGAGTTCCAATGTGGGAAGCTCTAATGATATAGGCAACACTACCTCTTTCCCATAGACCAGCTTGTAGGGAGAATTACTATAGATCTCTTGGGTGTGATCCTATCAGCCCATAGAGCTGATTTGAGCTTTGTGTGCCAAGTTCTCTGATTTTCATCAAGAGTCCTTTTGATAATTCTTAGTAGGTTCTTGTTTGTGGACTCTACTTGGCCATTACCTTGAGGGTAATAGTTTGATGAAGTGTTGAGGTATACACCATTCTTGACAGCCCATTCAGTGATCCTTGTACCAAGGAATGCCAATGCATTATCTGATATGATAGTAGGGACTCCAAACCTAGTGACTATCCCTTCATAGAAATCCAAGATATTGGATTCATTTCCTCCTTAAGTGCCACTACTTCAGTCCACTTGGTGAAATAGTCTGTTGTTGTAAGTATCCACTTGTGGCCTTGACTTGAATTTGGGTTAATCACTCCAATGAAGTCTAATCCCCATTGCATGAATGATGATCTACTGAAATTGGATGAAGGGGCAAGGCTGCTAACTTTTCCTTCCCTGTGAAGAATGCACACTTCTTGCATTTCTTGATCCATGAGTAGCAATCACTAAACACCGTAGGCCAATAGTAACCAACCTTCATGATTTTGAGAGTTGTTACTCGAGGAGAAAAGTGGCCTCCTGCTTCTCCATCATGGAACTCATGTAACACCCTCTCAATTTGGACATGTCCCAATGCATCTTAATAGAACACCATTGATGTCTTTCTTGAACAAGACACCACCAATAAGCACATATGGAATGGCTTGTAATCTGAAGTATCTCCTCTTTGCTTTGCTCCATTCTTGAGGGCACAAACCTGTTTGGAGATAATGCACCAAGTCTTGAGTCCAACATGGAATGGGTGCATCATTAGCTAGCTGTTCTTGATCATTTTGCAGTAGTAACAGGACAACCTCTTCTTCTCCTTTTGACTCATCATGTGGTTTAGAAGTGAGCTGCTCACACAAACCTTTGCCATGAACCAACTTGGTCACTTTTATTTCAATGTCATATTCCATTACATGGGTGATCCAACCTACTCTCTTCTCATTCAAGTCCTTGTTTAGGAGAAATTCCTTGACACCAACATGAGACACTAATAGTTGGATCTTGTTGTTCGAGACCAAGTGTCTGAACTTCTTCAAACTCCTAATGACAGCAAGGACATGCTTTTCAATAAAAGAATACCTTACTTCATAATCTTCAAGCTCGACTAAAGAATGCTATGGGCTGCTCTGATCCTTCTCTATTCAGTTGTACCAAGATAGTTGAGATTGTGTTTGATCCTCCAAAAGCATACAACATGAAGTCCTTTGAGAAGTCTGGGTTGATAAGAGTTGGAGCTTGTGATATTGCATGCTTGATGGCCTCAAAACTCTCTTTTCCTTTTGCTTTCCATTTGAATGCAAGACTCTTCTTCAACATCATTGTCAAAGGCTTCACAAGAGTGGAAAAATTAGGCACAAATATATGAACAAAGTTTATTCTTCCCAAGAAGCTTTGGAGAGATTTCTTGTGTTGTGGCAATGGAAGTGTTTGGATGGCTTCAACTCTTTAGGATCAATTGTTAACCCTTCTCTTGAGACAATGTGGCCCAAAATTTTCCCTCATGTGCCAAGAATACACACTTCTTTGGATTCAATGACACCCAAACCTTCTACACCTTTGAAATACTTTCCTGAGGTGAAAGAGATGGTCTGTTGCATTCTTTGAGAAGACGGTGATATCATCTAGATACACCAACACTATCTTATTGATTAAGCCTTTGAATGCCATATCCATAGCTCGCTGAAATGTTGCTCCGCATTTGACAGTCCAAATGGCATCTTCTTATAAGCATATGTACCCCATTTGGTGGTGAAGGTTGTCTTGAACTGATCTTCTTCTTTCACCATTATCTAGATTATAGCCTGAGTATCCATCTAACAATGAAAACCTTTAGAACCTAGCTACAACCTGCAAGATTTTGTTCCATTGAAGGAAGTGGATAGTGATCCTTGAGTGATGCTCTATTTAGATCATGGAAGTCTACACACAATCTGATTTCTCCATTTCTTTTCCTCACAGGCACCAAGTTTGCAACCCAACTTGAATGCTTGATAGGGAAGATGATGCTAGCCTCAATAGCTTGTTCAACTCCTTTTCTCATGAGAGGTTCAATGTGAGGATTCACTGGCCTTTGCTTTTATCTGAAAGGCTTGGATTCAGGTTTTAATTCAATTGTATGCTCAACCAATCTTGGGTTGAAACCTCTTAAATCCTTATAAGTCCATGCAAAGACATCTGGGAATTCTTGACAAAGTTGAACAAATTCAACTTTCTCTTGTGGAGTACTTACTTTCCCAATTTGCAATGTCTTGCCTTCATCTACTGAAATGGGCTCTGAATCTTCACCCTTTACTTGAATGTTTTCCTTTTCCTTCGGAACTGATCATTTGGGTTGAAGATTGACTCCAAGGTCACAAGACCTTTTGGTAATTTTTGGTTCTCTCACTGCACCACTTGGTCACCATACTTGTTGTTCCAATTTGTCTTGGTTTTGGAGGAGAACTCAGCTTCTTCTTGTAGAAAATTGACAATTTTTTGGTCATTCTCAAAGACTTTCCAACTTGTGTTGTTGTCTGGGACAGCTGGCCTCACAACCACCTTGATATGAGGCTGATATTTCTCACTTTTGATACTTTCTACAACATCAAATGCTGCCCCAATTGCTTTGTCATCTATGTCTATTGCTTCATTCTTCTTTCTTGGAATGGAATTGATGCTAAAAGCTTCAAAATCTTCAATGAGATCCCATACCCTATTTTTGTAGTTCTTCAACAGATCATTCTTAGCAGCAGCATTTGTCCTCTGACTTGGTTCACAATCAGCTCACTATCACCAAATACTTGCAATTTTTTATACTCTCTCTTTCTTGCCCAATGAATCCATGAATCAAAGCCTCATACTCAGTTGTGTTGTTTGAGAAAGAAAACTGGAAAGTGAAAAGCTGAGTAATATTTTGTGCCTTGAGGTGAAACAAGCATAGCTCCTCCTCCTACACCTTGTCTACTTCTTGAGCCATCAAAGAATAACTACCATACCTCATTATCATCCTTGTGGTCTGGCTTGGTGATGCTAGGGAGAGGATGATTCTCTTCATGCAAACAATAAACTCCTAATTCAGATTCCTCCATTTCTTTGTAAGGGTCAAAAGCATGTATTTTATTTTCCCATTCATCAAGAGTCAAGTCTGGAATACATCCAACTTTGGTATCTACTTCATAAGTGCTTGGGAGATCCTCTTGATCAAATGTTGAACAATTTGCATTGATTGGACTCGGTGTATGAGGCTCAATATGGAAGTTTGCAATAGGCTCAGATCTGATTGTAGCCTTAGCTCCATACCTTGTTCTAAATAACATGTGTGACCAATCATAGACAAATAGCCTCCAATTTTAGCAGTGAAGTCTCTTGACAAGCACAATGCAAAGAGTGGTGGCAAGTCTATGACTGATACATCTTGCAAGATGGTCACATTGGGACATGCATGCAATGTGAGGCTCAAATATTTGATTACTCCAACTGTTGTTACTATTGTCCCATCCAATTGCACCACACCTTTGGAAATGACTTCATATTGAAGACCCAATTGATCAGCTATTTTTTTGGCATATAGAGCTACTTGCTAGAATCAATCATGTAATTATGCACCAATTTATCTCCAATGATCAATGAGATATAGAATGGTGGGGGCTTCAAATTTTTACCTTGTTTTCCTCCATGATTTCCTTCAGGATGAGATGCATTGGTAAGCACTTTCTCTTGTTGATTGGGTGACTGATTTGATGTTGACCAATTTTCCATAGCAGCTTGCAATAGGTCTCTTTGTCCTGGGATAGCCAATGACTCCCACATTGAGATGTTTACATTTTTCCTCTTCATCTGCTCAATGATGTTGAATGGAGATGAGCTATCTCTCTGTTTCCCTTTTCCTTGCATATTCTTCTCTTGCACATGGGTTGTTACAACTGGCACTTGAGCTGGTCTAGAAGGTGGCTTGGGTTGACCTTGCACATTGGGAGCTGCACTTTGATTGCCAATACCTTGTGGAGTGATAGAGGGTTGTGGATCACTTAAATTTGATGATTTTCCTTCTCCAATATTCCTTTTCTTGGACCATGTGTATTGGCTGCTACACTTTGAGAAGGGGTTTGATTTATACCACAAAAATCTTCACCTACCAATTTACAAGTGTGGTCTCATTTGGAGTTGCCTCTTGTTGAGATGCTCCTATTGCTGATTTACTTCTTGGCCTTGTTTCTTGTTCTACACCAGTTTTTGTCACCATAAGAGCTTGATTCAAAGCACCATTAAAACACATTGACTGGTTATGAGGTTGATTGCATGGGAAACACCAGTCATATTCTTGAGCCATGTTATTTTGCATTGGTACTAAGGCTCTAGATGTGGATGCAACATTAGGATTGTAAGGCTGGAATGGTCTATTAGCAGGAGGTTTTACTTGGTTCTGATTTATGTTTTGAATGGGTGGCCTGTTAGGCTGATATGGTGGTCTATTGGGTTGAGTTTGAGGTTGATATGAGGTCTAAAATTTTGAGCTTGTTGCCTCTTAAGTGTCACCAACTCATTACCCAAATTTTGTAGTTGCTTCATGACTTCTTGGAGCTCATTTGAGGCACTGGAAGATGAAGTAGAAGCTTCAGTTGAATTTTGATTTCTTGGAGCAGGAATGGGAGCTAATGTGGGTGTTTGACTAGTACTTGGAGCTCCTAATTCTAGATATAGAGGCATAGGTGGCCTAGGTGCAAGTTTACCAGCTTGAATTAAACAATTTTCAGCTCTAATAGCAATGTTATAGGCTATAGGTAAAGTTACACCTCCCATGGATTGAATCATCATAGAAATATCAGAATTTAAAGCTTTAAGAAAGTATAGGAAAGCACCTTCATCTATTGGTCTCATGGCCAATGGAATCCTATCCCATGTCCTTTGAAATCTGAAGTTGAAATCAAGTCAATTGTTCATTAGGAGCCCTCTTGATTGTTGTCAATTGTTCCAATAGAGATAGGTTATCCCCCTTTTCTCCAAATTGATTGTGAAGAGTTGTGCACAGATGGTCCCAATTTTGGATAGAGCTTGTTGTTAGACTTCTGAACCATTGCAAAGCTTTACCCTTAAATGAAGAGGCTAACAATTTGACTGCAATGTCCATCTCAATGATTTCATGAATTGCACAGACATTTGCAATGTCTTGAATATGATCAATTGGAGTTGTTTGGTTTTCTCTAGTGAAATATGGAATGTTCTTCAATGTTGCAACTGGAACTGGATTTTGTGCATTGAGAGCAAGTGGGATGCTTGCCAAAGTGAAATTGACATAAGGGATTGGGTTGTGCCATTATGATTGGCCTAAGAACCCTTGTTGATTGAATGAAAGGCCTACCAGGTGGAGGTGTTGAAAAGTTCTATTTGGTGGAGATGGAGACCTTTGAGCTCTTCTTCCTCTCCTTGCTCTATCTGGGGACAAGTGTAGATAGAAAACAATCCTTCTTCTCTAGTTCTTGATCTAGTCTGAATTCTTCTCATGAATCTGCCAAGCTGGGATGTTAAAACAGTGGACTCTACCTCTTTGGAGTCACCAGATGTGTAATTTCAAAGCTCCTTACAAGCTGAAAACTTACAACAAGTGCACATCAATCTTGCTGCAATAAAAATGGAGACCTCTTGGTCCCACCGGCATGCCAAAACTGTTAGTGCAAAATCACAACACCCCGAATGTCTGCAACTCGATGGGTTGAGACTCTCAAGTGTGATTGCATAACATGGAGCATCTCTCAAAGTGTGGGACTTTGAAATCGAGAGAGCTCTCTGGATGAAGGTGGTTCCTATTCCTCTGTTTAGGTGCACACATTCATATTGTAGAGGATCTATTCTAAAACCTACTCTAACTTCCAAGGAGACATGGTTAAGAAGATGCAAGAAAATAAACCTAAACTAATAGAGGTGATGCACCAAAGGAATGTTGAACACTGATTTTCTATTAAACACAAACCATAAAAATGTAATACAATCACCATGCACAAATAACCAAATTGCAATGAGAGATTAGAAAAGGACAACAATGAACACAAGAGAGGGTTGAAAATCATCAGACATTATATTATTGCTCAAAAATTGATACAATGCATTACAATGGCCAAGAGGAAAAAATTGCATTACAATCTAAATGGGAGGTTTGAAACTCCACAAATTCACTGCAGAGAAAGAGAAGAAGGGAGGTGCAAAACCAAAATGTCCAACCCTTTACAATGAGCCAAGCTCTTACCTTTATAGATGAAGTGAAAGAGAGGAGAAGAAAAGGAGGTGGGAAATCTGATTTGGAAGCTCAACCACCAGCCATCAATGCCCTAAAATCCACCCACAATCTGTCAAGTCTCGGCTCTCCATGTCTGTTTGGCATGTTGAAGAAGGAAGAACAATGGATCAAATCAAATCAAATATGGTAGTTGAAGCAATCGGATCATATTAATGGCATGAAAGACATTTTCCTATTTTTCACCCACCTAACCTTATCAAAATTAAATTTTTAGGCTTCCATGGTGTAGAGGAGGTCGAGACCTTTCCAATGGTACCAAATTTGTTGAATTTTGAGCATTGGATCAAAAGATATGCCCATTTGAATATTTGAATCGAATTCGTACAAAAATGGCAAAAAAAAGTTTTGCAAAATGGATCCGTGGGCCCAAAATTCACAAAAACCCGAAAAATGCAAAATTATAAAAGTCTCTCCGCAGCCCGTGGGAAATTCACTTTTTCCCAAAAGGCACCATTTTATGCACTTAAAAATTGTGCAAAATTTTGAAAATTTCCCCGATGGCCCACCCATCCACTCAAAGCCGATAAGGCCTGAAACACGTGGCTTCTCGAGCGTTGGTGGAGGTGTGGCTTACTTTTATACTTTATGCCTTTTCAAAACAAAAGCCAAAAAACCCAAATTCCTCTCATGACCCGCCTCCCACTTTGACTTTGATTTGAAAATGGGCAGTGTCCCTTTACGGGGACTTAATTTTTTTCCATTTGCAAAAGTGCAAAATCCTCCATGGGCTCATGGGCCCGACAATTAAACTTTGCACTTTTATTTTTAAAAAGCCTTTGCAAAAAAATGCCAAAATTTCCTGCATGACCTGACCCCTTCCCGAATTTACATTTGGGTAAAAATTTCTCCATTGCCGCATATTCACTTAGCAAAAGAAATCATCCCGGGCTTGCGGACCCACAATTGTAACTTTTGCCTTTTTGTGAAAAGTGCAAAATGCCAACATATCTCCCACCAACCTACTTTTGGCAATTTTCCCTTTGGTGAAAAGTCTTCCCTAGGCCCGCCGGCCCACTTTTGGCAAAAAAATCCTTCCAAGGCCCGTCGACCCATAACTTGCAAAATATGAAGAGTTAGAAGGACTTATTTACATTTTTGGAAAGGGGAAGAAATTTCCTATCTGATGAAGATGTTTTTAGGAAACCTTAAGTGCTTAAAATATATAAAAAAAGATTGAAGCACTTAGAAAAGATGGGGGAAAGCCCTCGTGGGTTAGTTGACTAAACCAACAACATTTTGGCATGGGGTGTTCTACATACATTCCGCTCACAAATATGTCTTCCACAAGCTCCCTTGGCTCACCCAACATTTTGGCTTTGAGGTCCTCGAGGTCCATGTGAGCAACATTCTGTTGCCCACACTGCAAAGATTCCCGAGGAAAGTGTCGAAACGGGCTCGAGGCCAAAGAATTTGAACTTCATGGTGGTAAAAAACAACAATATGGGTCAAAATTGAGATGGTAACAACTTCTTGCACTTGAAATTGGAACTTTCTATTTTAGACCCTAATTTTTAGGAGTTGCTATTTTGGGAAAGTTTGCTTTTTGCCTTAGAATCAATGTTGTGGGATTATCATCATGCTCAAGACAATCTCATAGATGTTTCATGGCCATTTTCAAGAACTTTATATTTTTAGAATGTTGTTTTTTTCTTTTTTCTTTTTCATTTTTGCTTTTTTGGCCCATGTGCCATAGTTTTCCATTTTGGTGATTTTTCAGGGTTTATTGCTTTGAATATTTTCACTATTATGAGAAATTTTCTATTTATAGTAAGTATGAGCATGGGGTACTTACTATTTTTAGAATCTAGTTTTCCACACCTCATTTTTATGAAAAAATCAACATTTCTGATATGGGTTTTTTCTCTAGATGTTATGTTCAGATTTTTGGCTCAAACCGCCTTCCGGATCAATGGGAAGGCGAAGAAGAAGAAGAATATAGGGAAGATTTTTGGGGTTTGTTTCCATTAATAATCAGGGATATCTCTGGTATTTCTATTTTTTTCAGCTTGAAGGTGCACGAGAGAGGGAGGTATGGTGAAAATCTCACTAGAATCCACCGCCCATTTGTGAGATACCGTTATTAATGGTTTTTGGTCATGAAAGCTTTTGGTGCAAAATGAGCATGGTAGTAGCTGAAAAAGAAAGGGTTTGGATGTTGTTGCAGAAATATTCTTGTTGGAATGGATGTGTAATGAATAAATGGAGAGGTGGAGCAATGACAATGGAGTTTAAATAATTCTTCCAATAGTGAGTTTCACAAACGCATTTACGAAGGGGAAAAAGCATAACAATTACAAATTTGCAAAAAATGGATTTTTTAAATATTCATGAAGTTGGGTGAAATTTTTTGTCCCATTTTCCCCAAGTTTCCCGAACATATGGTGCACAAAAATTTGCCTCACCCTAGGCATGAAAAGTGGCATCCCGAGATTGGCTGGCGAGGGAGAGTGAAAAAACACCCTGAGGCTAAAATTGGGTCATATGGGTAACCAGGGAAGGGGCTAGGATTTGGCGCATTTTTCTGTCCCAAGGGGACAAGAAAAATGGTGTGAGAAAATCTACTCTTACCTAGGCTTTAAAAGTGGCAGATGGTCATTGGCAGAGGCGAAGAGGAAAGGGAGCTAAAAACTAGGCTGCGAAGCACCTTCCGCGGTCATCTGAAGAACCAGGGGTCAAACTTGGGGTTGGGCACATTTTTGTGTCCCAACTATCCCAAGGGGATGGGATATTTGGTGTAAGAAAATGTTCCTTGATTTGAAGGTGACAAGTGGCATTTTGGGATTTGACGACGAAGAGTGCTCAAAATTGGTGCAAGGGGGCTAAACTGACATGTTTAGGCTCAACTGAGGTCACATGATGGTCCATGGGGCTATCTAGGGGATGGGAAAATGTTTGTGTCCCAAATTTACCAAGGGGATGGGACAGTTTGTGCAAGAAAATGTGCCCTTCTTTGGAGGTGACAAATGTCCACCCAAAAAAATGACTAAGTCCTAAAGTGTACCTTGGAGAACAACTTGACGGAGGCATAACTTGAGCATCCAAAGGTATTTTTAGAACTTATTTATATGATCTTGAATGAAAAAACCATTTGGAGAAGGATGTGATGGGTATCATGCCTTGATTCTTCCTGAACCCACTAAAAATAGGCTTTTTCCTTAGGATCATAGGTTGTGCATGTTGAAAACAGTCTGTGGGAAGAATTTCTTATATATTGTAAAAAATGTGAAATCACCATTACTTATATCTCTGAAATACCTTTGCAACAGTGTTTTTTTTGACCTCTAAATCCTTACAGAGCTCTCGGAATCACTACCTGAAGCTCAATGGTTATTTTGTACTTGTAAGATCCTTCACCCTACAAGACTCGCTTTTGTTGAACTTGTCCCAAAAGATCTAATTTTTTTCAAAATCTTCCTAAATCAGTTTCAAAATGTTCTTAGATCCTTCATACTACTCCCTGATGAATTTGGGCTTGCAACTCCACTTTAGGGGGTGTGAACCATGTCTTAGAAAGGCTAGAAATAACCATTCCTAAGTCTATTAAAAATCTTGTCTTACAAAGTATCATCTTAGAAGAAATTGAATGATTTTTACCTAAATCACCTATGGAAAAGGTTAATAAAACACATCGAGATCACTTGACAGGGTAGGATAGGCCCAGTGCACGGGGATGGACTAACTTGAGGGGTGTTGAGGAAGGTTTACAATGGTTTTTTTGACACTAGGGTATAGTTATCCTAATTTCAAGCTGAATTTTTCCCTTGAAAAACACGGAAAAAATTTCTAACCTTTGGTTTGAGGTGTGGAAGTTAGATGAGATGAGTGGTTCAAATAGTATGAGATCCATTCTTGATGTGGAAGTGACGAAACCAGAACCAAAAGAGTGGAAGATCCTGGACATTACAAGTAGAAACCCCCCTCCCCGGTGTTCTTCCCCCACTCCTTGCTCCCATAGAGGTTATAGCTCCCGAATATCATTTAAAAAAATCAAAAATATCTTTTGAGAAAAAAATTGTCACACCTAATTAGGTGTTTTTTACTAATTTTAGTTAGCCTATGCTAACTTTAGTGGGACTACCAAAGATGGCACATCAATGATATTTTACTCCAAAATATGATAAGGATTGGAGATCCTTGAACCTTTGACCTCTTAGCCTTCAATTTTTTTCAATCGCGCTTATCATGCGTTTCAAGCATACAAAGGCTCTAAAACTTAATTAACTTCAAAAAACTAATATTTTGAAATGAAATGAAAGATTTTAATGACGTCCACGAGGCCAAGCAACCTATGGGACCCAAAAAAACATCCAAATACACCAAATAAACCGACCCAAAACTGTTACTTCTACTTTTCTCGATTTCTTTGTTAATCTTGAGCCTTCTATTATGGATTTTAGTCAAGTAATGTTGTTTTTGCAATCTTATCCTCTTCAAACAAGGTTGTGAGAGCTTCTATTTTTAAAAAATTAGCATAGCTACTCCAAATGTCCTCATATGCTACACACTCCATTAGGAAATGTCATTCCGTTTCCAACCCTGACCTACAAAACCGGCAAACTCTTTCAAACCATTCCTCTTTCGACGTTGTCCATCTTCCTGTTTCACATTTGAGATGATGCGAACTAGTTTTCAGTTGGGCAATTAACATTTTAGCTTTCCACTTTATTTCTGCCTCCATATAGTGCTTTTTCTCATGATCACATGTGGGGTTAAAGTTCTTGACATAATATTCTCTTTTTCTTCCCAGTTGTTTCGTCCACATGGTAGTTTTGACTTTCTCTCTCACATACTTTTTGATATCCCCATTAGTGTTAGGACAGTCCTGCATGCTAATTCCCCATTTCTTCATCCACTTTTCATTCTGCTTCATCCAAGTGCACTTCCTTCTATTCAAATTTTCTTCCATTGCTATCTTGGGCCACTAAAGATCGTCTATGCTTTTAATTTCTTCAAGTACCCCAAAATCCGAACCAAAGCCGCCGCCTCCATCGGAAGGCCCCAACTTCAACAAGAATGATCTCATAAGGAACTGTGGATTTTATTTTGAACCTACTTGTGATAAAAAAATTGTAACCTTTCTATTTGTCTCCATTTCATCGCCGACATGTTGCTGCCCCAAAATTCACAACTATATAAAACCACTGGAGAAACAAGCAACCCAAAAAGAGTCAACTTGGTTTTCCAATCCCACAATTATGTTGATCTCGCATCTGTTTTGGAGCATATATAAAGCTTTCCATCCCCCTTGTATCCTCTTAGCTCTACAGGCCTCCCAATTGAGATTATTGTGAAAGTCAAGACCCAAATACTTGTAATCATTTACCACTTGCAAGGGACCACCTTCGAACTCAAAATTCATTTTCTTTGGTTTTCTTCTTAAAGTAAAAATCATGATTTTGGTTTTACTTGTGTTCACTTGCATCCCCACCTCTTTACAGAATAATTCCAGAGCTCTCAAGTGTTCTTGCAATCCATGCGCTGTTTTAGCCATTAGGATAAGGTCATCAACATAAAGCAACAATTTTACCACATAAGAAGCTAGGTGGACTCCACTCCCACCCATCATGTCAATCCACTCCTCTAACTTGTCTATGTATAGCCCAAACAAAGTGGGAGATAGAGGACATCCCTGCTTGACCTTGATGTCACTCCCAAAGCACTCAGATAAGCCATCCTTCGTTCTTATTTTGGCTTGAACTTGATCATAAAGCCTATGAACCGCTGCCCTATACTTTTTTGGTATACCCAATTCTTCCATTCTGGCCCAAAGTTTGCTTCTAGGCACTGTGTCAAATGCCTTTTTGAAGTCAACAAAACAACAATAGACCTCTTCCCCTTGCTTGTCCCAAACCTTTTCAATCAGGTGTCTGAGGGTGACGCAATGATCAATAGTAGAATGTTTTGGTCTGAAACCAACTTGTCCTTTCGCCCTCTTACCTTCCTTTTCAACCCAAATACTAATTCTACGTTCCACCATACTACCAAAGAGTTTTTCGAAAATAGGATTAATCATAATAGTGCGGTAGTTTGATGGATTGTTGACATCACCACTTTTGTGAAGAGGAATGACAATGTTGGTTGTCCAGTTTTCCAGAAAACCATACTAAATAACTCTGTTGAAAATCTCTTTTATGTATGGCGCAATGTCATCCATACTCCATTTTAAAAATTCTGCTTGTAGCCCATCAATATCTTGAGCTTTGCCTACTGCTAACTTTTTTATTCCTTCCTTGATGTCCTTTGTAGAAAAGAGTTTGTCCTTATTTTCAATTACAAGAGGAGGAGAGGATCTTTGTTTTGATACAACATTTTTGCATATTCTAACCATTGGATATCTGTGATATTGTTCTCCACATTTGTTCTAGTCTATTGAAGCTCTCTCCAAAACCTCTTGGATTATTCTTCCCCATAGAAATCAACTCCTTCCTCCTTATCTTCATGAATTCTTCCTTTTTATCTCTCACTAGATTTTTGTACGCTTTTATATATGTTTTATCCTTTCCCGAGATATTCACCATTTTCTTTGCGGCCTTGCAATCATCATCAAACCATAGATTAGCCAGGAAACTATTTTTGGTACTTCTTCTGGCTCTAGAACGCTTGCACTCCAGGAGCGCCCTGTGAATTATAACCATCAAATTCTCATTGTTCATAAATCTCTTGTTCCCTTTGAAACTGTCAAAATATTGAATTTCCTGAATCTATTTTGTAATCATAGCTTTAAAAGTGTCTTGATTCTCCCGAGTCAAAAGAATTCTGCTTTGAACATCTGCTTTTTTATTTGGTTGAAGATTAGTCCTTTGTTGATCATAGTTTTTCATATTAATCTTCATAAAAACAGGTTGTGATCTGATTTCATTTCAGTTGGGAAACTTCCTATCTCTACCTTTGATACCCATGACATAATGCTTTGTGAACAAATAGCATAATCCACAATGCTTTGTCCATTGTGAGTATGACATGTGATGCTTCCTGACTTCGGCCATGCTTTTACCCCATTACAAATGATCAAATTATGTAAACTACATATCCCCAATAATTCAGCTCCAAAATGAGAGATACCACATTTTTTTGTCTTGTGAGACCCTTTCCCACTTTTGCTGCTCATCTTCATCTAACCACAAAGGGTTGTTGTTCCACCCCTCCTCCATACCAAGGTAAAGAGCCTGATTATTTGTTGTTCTTGCATTAAAGTCCCCTAATACTAGCAATCACACGTGGAATGCACAATGAGAACAAAAAAGGGATAAGGTGGGGAAGTTCTAATGTCACAAAGAAAGGAGCCAAAAATAGAGAATCACAAACATCATGTTGGACGAGAAGAAAACATGTGCACTGAAAGGAGGAGAAAAGCATACATGAAATGAAGATAAGGTGCATGGAGAAGAAAGAGAAGGGATTAGTTGTGGCACATTGAGCAATGGAGGGAAGGGCTAATACAAAGGCACAAATGAAGAACAAAAGAGATTAAAAATGGAGGGCTTTCAAATATCGATGTATTCAACAACCTTGACCTGATTTAATAAAAAATTGCACAAGGCATACATGCGAGACGGTATACAAGGGGGATTTATTCATTCGCAAACAATGCACCAACCATCACATCACATTGGGAATGTAGACGTGCCAACCTTATTATTGTAACAATAACGAGAAAATCTTTAAAATAATATTTTGGAAGAAACTAATTACGAGTACAACTATTAACAAAGGGTATGATACATAATTATCCAAGGAGAGAACAATGTAGTAACTTCCGAGATAAAACAATGGCTATTGTGCCTTAGTGGATGTCCATATGTTGTTGCAAAGCTCTTATTTTTCTATGGCCCACAAGTATGTTGGCAATGGTGAATTGATTAGGGTGAAATGGATGTTCATACCTTGATGCAAACCTTTTTTTTCTCCAAGACACATGAGATTGAAATTTTGACTTGGGTTTGAAGTTTGAATCTGTACATAGTCAAACTTCAGACCCAAGTCAATGCTCTGTGCCTTCTGATTTATAAAAGTGATACATTTTAACTATAATTTTTTTTTTTTTTTCTTTTGAAGTGGTCATATTTATGATGGGTGTGGTAGGGTGGTTTAATTTGAGGTCATTAGAGAAGGAATCCATGTTTTTAAAGCAAGGCATAATCTGTGTGACATTCACAGCCTATATGAGATATGAGGAGACCACAACTAACATATATAAATTATCTATAGGAAAAACTATTGCTTTTAAATGCAGTGCGGGAAGGGGAACTAAGAAACTTGAAAGTCGGTAGATATTAACCCGACAAATTAGATTTGCAAATTTGGTTATAAGTGAAATACTTATACAACCCATTTGTTGAAATAGTCGAAAATGTAGACGAAATACATTTCTACTTCACAGAGCATTCCTGATTCACAAGGCATTTCCACTTCAGGATAATATAGAGGACAAAATGACACTCTGACCAGTTGACATACAAACAAGAGGTAGTCTTTGATAAATCCCCATTTTCTTATTGTCCATGTAGAATCAACCAAGGAGGAAAATATTACTAATGAATTTCATGGGAGAGGAATGAGCAAAGAAACTACTGCAAATGATGTTGTCAAAGGTTTTCAATCTGATGTCACGGTATCTCAAAACCTTTGTATTTCATTTCTTTGTTAATAACAATACTTTTGAATACAAGTGATTGGTATATTCATAATAATACTTTGATTTTATTTAGAATCATGGAATTTTGGTTTCATGGATATGGATTTTGATGTTATCATTAAAAATTAAGTGTGTAGAAAAACATGTTGTTAGGAATTAATATTACGTCGACAGGCGTTCTCCAGCTGTAACGGCCTTAACTAACCCTGACACCGGTTATTCATCAAACGAAGGAGGACGTTTACAGAGGGAATGCGTTGAAATCCAATGGGTCTACATTGCAACAAAATTCCAATCAATAGCTCTGCTAACGCAAATCAAAAGTCCCAGTTAAACCCAAAACCCGTTACTTATGTTATTGTCCTCTGATCGCTGTTTGCAAGCTCTCTGTCTCCCCTGTCAATTAGACATGGCCACGGTCATATGGAAATGCGTATGCCGCTTCCTGCTTCTGCTCCTGCTCCAACAAGGACAAACATTTTTCTGAACAAGCGTATGCAGAGGTGGGTCATGATAAAACTGTGAGGATAAAGTTGATCCTGCACAAAGAATGTACATTTGGTGAAGAGTTCAGTGCAGTTGGAGAAGAACCCATTTTGGGATCATGGGATCCCTTATCTGCTGTTCCCATGACCTGGTATCCTGGTCATATTTGGACTACACCCACTATGGTCACTAGAAATATTGTGGATTGTGTTTGTGTAGGATATTTCAGTCGGGAAGAAGATTTATTTCACCTTCATACTCACAGATAAGGAGGGAGAGATCCAATGGCAGCCAGGCTCAGATCGGTTAATGGAAACCTTGGAAACCGCAACTACTTTATTGGTTTCAAGGAAAATGGGAATTTCATGCAGGTGAGGTGTTTACAATGTAATGCAAATGGTGTCATACAGTGTCCTGTGTGCTGTTATTGAGAAGGATTTTGTCAAAGCTTCCTTTACAAGTGTAATTATATCAATATTTCTCTTCTTTGAAGAGATTGGACCTGCTCTCCAACTCAAAATTTTGGGCATTCAGGCATAGAATCTCCTCATATTTCATGAGGACCTTCACCTGAGAGCTCAAGGAACAAATAACATATCAGGTCTGTTGCTTCTACTTTTATCCTCGTCAAACATTTTAATACTTTAGTGGAGAGGTTTTGTATTGAAATCCATGTACCGGAAGGGTTCAAGTGCTTTTGACTACCACCTCTCAAAAATATTTAGGCTGTGATGGATTTATTTTTCCGTGTTAGGTTATGATTTTTTTCAAGATAGGGTTTGCTACATAGAGGGAGGAGGAGGAGCCATTCATGTGCTTCCTTTGGGCATTTCGCGTATTCTATTTTTTAGGGTCATCGACAAGGTCTGGTCCTAAATGTTTCCAATTTATTATAAGACTGATAAGAATGTATCTGTAAATAAATTTCTGTTTTGATTCATATATCATAAAGTTTAAGAGAAACATATGTTCCACCTCTGTAAAATTTAACCTGCTATAGTTTGTTATGGGAAGCATCTAATCATTCTGTTGTTAAATCTATATTTGATGAAGCACAGATGAATCGATTGTTTCATTTCATAGTTAGCTTATCGTTTCTATTGATTGTGTATAGACAAATTAATAATGACTGCTTCATTTGGGTAATTTATTTTGCTAAAAACCATATTGAATGCTTTTTCATTTGTGAATAAATCATTGTTTTGCATGTCTTTGCTATAAGGCAGCCAGGAAGATTTTCTGGTAGTCTGAATTCCGAGATCCAAGTTTCTTGAGATGTCAATGCATCTACCAAAAGAGTTGAATTTATTTTGTTCATTTACAGTGTTAATATTGTTTTGAGAATGGAGAAAGTTGGATTAGATCACATTTTTTTACCATTTTTAGGTGTAAACATCTAACAAATTATCGATAAATGCATTCAATTGAAATTTTATATGATTATTCTGATCTATTTGACCGATCACTTCTTGTAATGGACAATTGTTTCTGTTGTATCACTTCTACAACACAGTTAATAAAACAAATGTTAGTGAGTTTTGTTTAAAACTATTTGTCATCCCGTTTTAATAAGTGAATGTTAATTGTTGTTGGAATTTGGTTGGTGTGAGAAGTTACAATTCAAGCACAAAAATATATTAGATTTTAAAAGGCTCGCAATTCAATCACAACTTTATAATGATCTTACTGCAAAGGTGGATCGATTCTATGGCTTACGCCTTGAAACTCTGTTTGGACTTTATCAACTCTAATGCTACTTATCTCCAGGATTTTATAATTTTTATACACAATAATTCTTATTAACTCAGTATCACAATTCTTAGAAGTTTACTTTATCTAGGTTACTTGTCTGAGTGTCTCAAGAGAAAGCATATCAATTGGAATATTGGAATCTTTATTTTAAGAATCCATGATAATTTATAGTAGCTGAGCACTACTACTTTCTGTAGTACTTTGTTACGATAGCCAACCACTTTTGCTTTCTACGGCCGGTAGTTTTAAGGTTGCACTGTTTTTAATGTTGATTGAAGGAACCAAATTTCCTATTTTTATGCCAAAGGCGTTTCTTATTAGAATCGGGGTGGCTTATTCGACACTCATCAAAATGTGGATGACAAAGATTGAAGTTTGAGGGCATGCGTTGAAATCTGACGATGCCACTATCTCTACTTCTGACATAACAAAATGCGTTAGGTGAATGCGACATCTCCCTGCTTCTTACACACCGTACCACCAATACATTTGGCAACCATGTATGGCCATTTGCAACTTGTGACAAAATTGGTCGAAACAAATTCAAACACATGTAATCAAATGAATAATGATGGAATTGCAACATTTCATATTGCGGTGCAGAAGGGTTTCTTGGATATACTCATGTGTTTGATTGGTAGGGCACCAGATTGTATTCACGTGTTAGGCAATGAAAACAAGAATGCCTCACACTTCGCTATGGAAAATCGAAATTATAGGTTGCCTTTAGAATGTGTGCTCGCAAGCATGTTACAAATTTAAGATAAGGTGTTTTGACATCATTTTAATATTTTGATAAAAATGATTTATACATTTTCGGATTCATTCATATTTATGTTGAACGTGCGTTCCTTGGAACAAAAGCTCGAGCTTTGAGGCTTCAAAATTGTAGGCCCAAATAATCTGGGTATGACCACCTATTGTTCAAATAAAACCACATTCTTCTCACAACATACTAACTCTAACAGTTGTGCTTTGACATATTTGTCGTGTTGTTCTTTGACAGTAAAGTTTCAAATTGTTTCCCCTTTCCATTTTTGCCACCCTCTTACTTCTCCACCCTCTCACTTCTCCATCCTCTAACCCCTTCTTCTTCACCCCTCTTCCTCTCCTATTGTTTCTCTCTCTCTTGAATTTGACTCCTTCAAAAGATCCCCTTCGGCATTTCCATCGTACATTTCATGTATGATTGCTAGTATTTAGTAATCATGTATTTGATGTTATCATTGTGAGTTGGTTAAGATATATTTATATGAGTATTAGGATAATTTGCATAGATAAACTTGGTAGAAATATCTTAACCAACTCATCCATATAAAGGAAATTATATAATTGTGGGAGAATATGTTGAGATTAATAATAATGTGAAATTTCTTGATAATAGGAATATATCTCCCTATATATGTAGCTTCCTCATCGAAGGATATATAGAAAAGTGTCGTTGAAGTTTTAATATAATAATTATGTGATTTCTCTACTAAATTTAACATTTGGTATCAAATTAGGTTGTTTTGGTGGTGTAATTAATGCGTAGGAGAAAATCTTGTAAAATTTCTCTAGTGGATGCGAGTTTAATAAGTGTTTTGTGAAAAATGCAGTATAGGTACATGACTATGAAAAGAATTGGCGGGGCCCTAGGAGAAACAACCTCACATGAAAAAATAGATATGGCCCTATGGCAATAACTAAATAACCCAGAGCCATCGATATACGTATGTTGACAATATTTTCTTACATCTATCTAGTTTCAAAAATGGATGTTACCTAATTACCTGTTAACATTAAATAGAAAAGAACCCACAATTCATAAATCCTCCATCACGGACCGGAAAAATACAAATTGTAAAGAAGATATAATCAATTATATATACACAAAAAGATAGGAAAGTAACCTATTATCCACAAACTATATTACATGGTATCGATTGTTGTAGTAAGTGTGTGTTGTCAAGATTTTCTCACATCAGTCTAGTTTGGAAAAATGGATGTCTACCTAATTACTTGTTAACATTAAAAATACAACAATCGATATCATGCAGTATTGTTTGTGGATAATTGGTTACTTTCCTATCTTTTTGTGTATATATAAATGATTGTGTCTTCTTTTACAATTTGTATTTTTTCGGTCCGTGATGGAGGATTTATGAATTGTGGGTTCTTTTCTATTATTTTATGGAAAGTGATAGGTTTGGAAAAATATTGACACCTGGGGTATTTCCACCCCAACGTTGGCGAAAACAAATAAAAAGTCCACCTTCAATTAAGCTTCGATGGTTTCCTATTTCTTTCTTGGAACACACTTTCTTTGTAATTAACATGTGAATATAGTAACTTGAAATTGTTGTATCCAATGGTCATTCAACATAAATAAAAAAGTATAAAAATATATAAAGAATATGATGTTCAAAATAACATGTTATAATTGTATTGTTTTATATGATTCATTATTTTTCTTGGTGTAAAATATTAAGTTTTTATTTTTCCATTCCACTTGGTACACATGATTTGTAAGTATAATTATTGAATTTCTAAGTGATATTATTGTTAAATAAAGGATAACTTGCATACATATACTGGTCAATATATCTTAGGGATATAAGAGAAATTATATGATTGTGGGAGAATATGTTGGAATTAATGATAAAATGTTTTTTTTATAATAGGAGTATCTCTCCGTATATATGTAGCTCCCTCATTGAATGATATATAGAAAAGTATTTTTGAAATTTTAATATTATAATTGTGTGATTGCTCTACCAAATTTAACATTTGGTATCAAAATAGGTTGTTCGATGGTGCAATGAATGCATAAGGGGAACTCTTGCAAAATTGCTCCAGTGGATGTGAGTTTGAGAGGTGTTTTGTGAAGATTTTAGTCTAGATACATGACTATGAGAAGAACTGGTGGGGCTTTAGGAAAACCAAACTCACATGGACAACATAGATAAGACCACATGGAAATGAATAAAGAGCCCAAATGCATATGATATCTTTTCATTATCAATATTTTCCCGCATCGGTCTATTTACGAAAAATGGCTATCCTATCATTTTTGTGTAAAATTAGTTACTTGCCTATATTTTTTGTGTATATATAAGTGATCGTGTTTACTTTTACGGTATGTGTTTTGTTGGTCCGTAATGGAGGATTTTGAAATTGTGGGTTTTTGTCTATTATTCAATGACAAGTGATAGGTTGCAAAACAAAATATTGACACCTAGTGTATTTCCATACCAATACCAAAAAAATAAAAATAAAATATCCACCTTCCATTAAACTTCAATGTTTTCCGATGCCCTACTTGGAACACACCTTCACCATAATTATGATGTGAAAATACTAATCATGATATTATCCAATGGTCATTTGACATAAATAATAAAGTATTACAAATATATAGAAAATACAAAGTTCAAAATAACATGTTGTAGTTGTGTCCTTGTTTTATATGATTCAATATTTGGTGTAAAATATTTTTGTAAGTGCAATTAGTGGCTCTCTAAATGAAATTAATTTTAAATAAACATCATCCTACTGAGGTGGCATTGCAATTAGTAGAATAAATGTTGAAATCGTATTGTACCACGTTGGCGTAGCTAATGGTTTTTCTTCCATTCAAGGTGGTCACCATGATATCTCCATGCTTCACGACAAAGACACGTTTCCCTTCTCAAATTCACGTGTACATCTCCTCTCAAGCATTGAAGACCGAGAGAGTCACCTCCGGATTGTAATTCCATAGTGGAAGTCCCAATCAATATCACAGTCACATGCATTCTATTGGCCGACACATTTATGTTTTTATTGTGAGTGTAATAAACCATGTAGAGCAACGTGTCCTCAATCAAAGGCTAGCTTCCATAATCACACCATTTAATGTAGTGTTGTCCCAATTCCAAGAAGGCTAATTGTTATATAAAAATAACCCTATTTTCAACGAGATTATAAATTGATCAATGAATAGTGAGCACCAATTTTCAAAGGTACAAATAATATAGAGGTGATTTTACAATATTGTCACACCCACAAGCCCAAATCTCATTAATCAAGCTTCCAAGGCTGTACATCTTCTTGATTTATGTTAAATTGACATATCAGCTACATAAACATTGCCTAAAAAATTGCTATGATTAAGAAGAATTGTGCCTTGGTTAGAGCCAAAATGCAATACTTGAAACCTGAATTAATGACTCATTTAAGTCAGTACTAGAAATTGGGTTTTAATCACATACTTTTTTTTATCGCAGGAACCCCTTGACTTGATAAGGTCCTCCCTATTTAGAATTTGTGCTACCATAGAAATGGCTTGAAAGTTGAGTCCCCTAGAGCATTTCTTAGGACGATATTAGGTCCCCACCATGAAATGGCAAAAGTGAACCAATATTCATATATTTTCATTATTCAAAGTTACTTTACATGCAACTAATTCTGCTCATATTATGCATTAGTTTACAATTTATTGTAATTTATTTTTAATTATGTTGTAAATTATAAGTATATTTATATACGTTAGCCATTTAAATCAAGTTGGTCTCACATTTAGATTAGAGTTTCTAATCTAGACTTTTAGATCCATCACAAGAAGGTACCAAAGTAAAATCACATGACTCGAAGGTTTGGGTTTTGATCTTATTTGAAGTCTAGATTATTTCCATGCTTAAGCCAAAATATATTCAATGCGAGATGAAATTTTTGACATGTAGGTAATTATGTAAGACATCAGGCTTATGGTAAAGGCAACCTTGTAGCTTTGAAATGTATCTGACATGTAAACCTCTAGTTGTAGAGTTTCTTTTACCAATTATATCTAGCAGCTAAAATAAAAATTCTCTATAAAGGTCTGTTTCATTTCAGCAACATTAGATTCCTCATTTGTTGCAGCCTTTGGTTAAGAGTCATTAGCATTAAAAAATGAATTATTTCTACGGGATTTATTTTTTGGGGCACATAAAGGGAAAACCCACAATGAAATGCATTAATTTATTCATGAATTTTCAAATTAGCAAACTCATATCGTAATAAGGCAGTGTGGGAAGCCACAAAAGCAATTCCAAGGTGTATAGAAATTTATGAAAATAAGGATGGAAAAGTTGCATGGATACATGTAAAGGTATTAACACAAGGAATGAAAATTGGATAGGCCAGGCTTTTAGAGAACCTTGAATATGACATTGATGGCATATGGCATACATCAAGATGTCTTAAGAATATATAGGTGCAAATGAAATTCCAAATATAGAAAATTTGGCACAGAAACTCTCAATCAAAATCCTTCCAAATATGAACTCAAAAATGATTGGTGTGTTTGTGAGAAGGGCAATTTATGCATCAAAAAGTCAATTACATGCCATGTTTATCTTGAAATACTTGCCTTCATTTCCAGGCCTTGAGAAACAATTTGTAAAGAGAGGAATGTAAAAGGAGGAAGATTTACAAAAGCACATAAGAACTGCAAATACAAATATCCCCAATGGGATATCACTTAAAAATGCACAAAAATATTGAAAATGTGTAGCCACATAAAATACTGATTTTACCATATTTTACGTTAGGACAACAAACTAAATAAACTTAATATTTCCCAAAATGACCACCCAAATTACTTGGAAATATAAAGAGGGCTTGATATTATTATAAATGACAAAGGAAACTGTTTTTGGAATATTACAGAGTACAATGCTGCCAGAAATCATAGTGATCCTAGATAGCTGGAAAACTTCAGAGGTTCGTGACCCTCTAAATACAAGAGCAAAAATAAGGGTCTTTGGAAATAACATTAATAGATACAGGCAATAATGTTTCCACCTTCAGATATGAAACAACCGACTAGAAAAACCCCCAAATAGAGGCTGCAGTCACCACGCTTGGACATGGGTCGAAAAATGATGGACGCGCCTCAACGTGCTGCCACACCCAGCCCAAAAGGCTGCCATGAATCTGATCTGGGCCCCTCTGCTTGTCTTCCCCAAATGCCCCAAAACCTATGAAATCCTTCAATGAGATGCCTCCAACGAACTACCACGCTCTACCCAAATGGTTGTCGTGGATCTGATCTGCTATCGGGATTCAGATCTGGAGCCCACTGATTATCCTCTCCCAATGCCGCCAAATATCTGTGAAATCCTTTCTCTATGACCTCTGATATTTTCTCTACCACACAACCCTGAAAATGGATCCGAATGACAGACTAGGGTAGATCTCTCACTACCGAAGAATGCCCTGCTAGCTAGGGACGGGTCTCTCACCACCGAAGCTAGGGTCCCTGTGGGATTTGACTCCACAAGCTGTAGATGCGTGACAACAGCAAGCTGCATGTGAAGGGGTCAATAAAATGTATGTCCAAAAAGTGTCGTCTCTTTCTCCCCGGCTCCTTATATACTTTCCAAGGCAAAAGAGCCCCAATAGACCAAGTCGCATTTCATTCCACGGAGGGGTCAATAAATTAAAAGTAACTAAAGTTACTTTTTCCCATTTAAGTCACCAAGGTCCAAAGTGACCCCCAAACGCCAAACATGACTATTAATACCATGTGGCCCCTTCTCAAGTAGCCCCCAATGTCCACAACCCCTTGGGTATGACCCGGCTTGGACTCGACTTGACCCTTAGCCTTAGGCATAGAAAAGGGGACATTATAGTCCTCCCTTCCCGAGAAATGCTTGACCCCAAGCATTATCCTATCATGTTATGCAGAGGTTGAATACCACACCGCAAGTTTCTCCACCTGCCTTGCAATCAACTGATGATCGGTGTGATGTGAAGTAACCAAGACACCCCATGTAGTGATCATGCTCTCCATGCCGTGTGGAGAACAATGTTGCTCTTAAAGTAGTATGATGTCCACACCGACTCTCCCCTGGTACCCACGCCGAAAGTGCCAATCTGTCCAATCCCTACCGATGCAACGCTATCATCATGTGATCACTCACTACCTCTCCAATCGACTCCTGGGTATGAAAGTTCATTCTGGGTCCCGTAGAGTCCCTGAATCCACCTGTGGAACAACCTGTATATGCAAATTGTGCTAACTCTCCCACATGACCTACACTCGTGTGAGAGCAAGGCTCCTCATAATGTATCTCAATGTGTCCATGGAGGGAAAGTCCCAAGACTCCAGTAGATAGTCAACCGAAATATCGGCTCCACATAGTCCACCTCCTATGCTGAATGTGAACCTACTAAATAACCATGAGTCAAATACGTCTCTCCACTGACTAACACGTGGGTGAAGTGCTCACCGGGCATAGAAGTAGTAAAATACATAGGAGTGTTATCCAATGTTGATTCAAAAAATGATGAACCCGTAGGTTTTGACTTGTCACAGTGACAAACCGTATATGCATGTATAAAGTTGGGGATATCCTCCCTCAACCTGTGCCATATGAACCTCTCTGACATGAACCTGTAGGTCTCATCACAGCTCAAATGCCCAGTCACGGAAGGACAATGCACATGTCGCAATATCTCCATCCTCAACCATGAATCTGACACAAGGCTCAATCTTCCCTGATAGAAGATCATCTCATCCTCAAATCTGTAGTTGTCATCTGTATGTGACCATCCAAGAATCTCACAATGTGTTGGTTCTTGGAGTACTCAACAAACAAATGAGGTCTCCAGTCTACCAAAACTTTAGATAACCAACATAATGATAAGCTCGGATGATCTGAACCTGTAATCCCGACCTCAGTAATAGTCTCATGTGTAACATTGCTGGCCACACCTACATCCATCATACTCCACATCGATCTGCAATAATAAAACTCCTCACCATGCCGGATCATCCTCTCCATCCCCTCAGCCGTAACCATCCTTGGTGCTCTAAGAGAGTGGAGCCACTACACTCCCAGTGCTATGTTGGTCACTCCCATTCCAACAACGTGGAAATCATTGGTAACTATATAGTTACCCATCGTGATGCTCACTTGGGGAACCCACCGTGTGCACCTCAAAGAATTTCCATTGGCTACAACCCCATTGAGGCCCTCAAAATCCTCTATCTGTAGTCCTCGCCTCTCAACCAATGAGGCATCAATACAGTTGTGGGCTGCCCCGCTATCAATGAGTACCAAACACTGACCCTGCATAACTCCTCTAATCCTAAATGCCTTGTACATCAGAGTACTAGGAAATGTGGCTATAATCTCCCGAGGAAGAGTCTTCTCCTCCTGCCCTACATCAACACTATCCAATGCAACCCCATCTCCATCATCCATCTCACGAGTCTCTAACTCCTCACCTCTGTCACCCTTGCTCTCCTCGAAGACTTCAATGAATTGAGCCTTCCCTCTACCTCTGCAATCATGTCCTAGAATCCAAGGTGTGTGGCAATCGAAACATAGTTTCTTTCACCTCAACTCATCTCTGTGTTCTGAGAAATGATTGGATTTTTAACCACCTCCTGCCTCGGTGGAGGCTCCCTCTACTGACATTCATCTGATCCAGATGGAGGTTCCCTTTGTTGAACGTGAGGTGGAGCCCTCGGCTTTGGAGTGGATAACTCCAAGTCCCGAGCTTTCCTAACAACCCCGTGCAAAGAAGAAGGTTCAAATGCCTTCACAAATCCAGAGAAAGCATCAGTCAAACCTACTATGAACAGTGAAATCAACCTCCTCTCCATGACATCAGGTACCATGACTGGTAATCTCTGAAAATCTATGATGTACTGATCCAGGGGACTGGTTTGTCTCAAATGAGTCCACTCCCTGAAATACCTGTCAGGGTCCCTCCTATCAAATCTACTCACCAGCCTCTACGTGAACTCTGCATGAGTCATAATGTGTATGTGTCCCTGTGTAATCAGCCCATGATGCCACCAATCATGAGCGTCTCCCTCAAGATGCGAGCTTGCAAACTTAATTGCATCTTCCTCACGCATAGGATTTGAGTCGGAGTATGTCTTCGACTTCTGCACCCAAGACTGTGCAGTACACTTCTTAGAACCATCGAAATGTGGAACAAAAATCTGTCCCAACCTCCTTTGCATCTCTGGTACCTATGTCTATTGATCTCTCTTGGGTCTACTGCCAACCTTCATTTCACAATATTCCTGGACTGGCATGTTGTTATGAAGGCCTTCACTCGAGGTCTAGTACGCTCTCCCAACAAGACTCCTCATCCAACATATCTATGGGCTGTTGTGCCTGGTTAACTTCCGGATCCTTCAAGAAAAATGGTTCGTGAAGCCCCAAAGGCCTGGCAGAAGAATGGGGAGGCCGCTGCCCCAAATGTCCACTCTCACCTCTTTGCCTGTTGTCCCATATTGCTATTTTCTCCTCTCATTATGACTGTTGTTATACACAGTCCAATAGGCTGAAGATGATTAAAAAATATTCTCCTACCCCTTTTTGCAATCAGAAAACCAATGCTAGTACCTTGAGAGGTACTCTCCCTTCTTGCACCAGAGTCTCCAATGAAGAAAACATGCTTGCCAACACTTGTAATCCCAAAAGACACATTTGAATTCCTTCTTTGGCTTATGAAATCAGTCACGAAGTTTTCAACATCAGAATTGATAGTTTTGGATAACTACCACATATTACTAGGATCCCATAGCTTATAATGCCCCTGAGCCCTTGTATCATGTAAGGTCTGCCATCTTTGCTTCTCTTGTATCTCCTCATAAAGAAGATTATCAAAAGGTTCACCTTCTATCGTTGCTTTAGAAACCTCCAAAACAACACCATCCCTATTGTGATTCATGATTTTAGATGGAGAATCAGTGGAACAAGAATCAACACCTTTCACAATTTTATGCTCATTACTGCTTGGTAAATCCATCCCATATGATAATGACTTATTCTTTGGAGGATTGATAGGTACCTTTTGGATTGAAATATATTTTTCAGTTTTGCAACCAACCAGCCATGTTTGTTCATACCTTTCAATGCCATCAATGTCCTTTGTGTGTTCAAGATAGACATATGTTGAGCTGCCCCCAACATTGTTGCTGAGTGCCTATTGAAAGTATCTGAAAGCTGATCAAAAGTTGTTGGTTTGGAAATTACAAGCAGGCTGCAATTTTACACCAGTGTCCATGTGAGGCTCCTCCTCATGTGCCAGCTACTCCATAGAGTCTTCTTTCGGGGGTGTAGTCTTTCTTGCATCAATTGCCCTCATCGTTTCCTTGAACTCTTGTATGTGTTGTCTTGCTTGAGTCGCTATCAACCTAGCAGCTCTAGCTCTGCTATTCCCTTCCTCACACTTTTTAAGAGTTTCCATTACATCCTCCTTGCTTGCACAAACAAGTTTCTTCTCCTGAGCTGGAATAATTTCTCTAACAAGCAAAGTTTCACTAATGCAATTATTTTGCTCAATGGAAATCATACCCTTTTGTTTAGAAGCTTCTTCTACAAATGAGTTCCTTTGTGATTCAGGTACCGACATATGATGACCTCGTTTGGGCTTGCTACCAATCTTCATCATGCAATAATCTGGAAATGGCATATTATCTCTGAAACCCTTACTCAAAGATTGGTATTTCCTCCAACAAGAATCCTCATCAATCACCTCTATTGGCCGCCCTCTATCACTATTCTCACCATGTTCCTTATTGTCCCTAGATCTGCTTTGATTCACATTCTGAGTGAGATGGCTCAAATAAAGGTTAGTGGCTTCCTGTTGTTTCACCATGTTGGTGAACATTTCCTTCATAAAACCCCTTTGAGATCTTTCCAAACTACCATATTTAACCAACACAGGTTGGAGGAACAATAGCTCTGATACCACTGAAATATCCCCAATGGGATATTACTTAAAAATGCACAAAAATATTGAAAATGTGCAGCCACATAAAATACTGATTTTACCAGATTTTTACGGTTAGGACAACAAACTAAATAAACTTAATATTTCCCAAAATGACCACCCAAATTACTTGGAAATATAAAGAGGGCTTGATATTATTATAAATGACAAAGGGAAACTGTTTTTGGAATATTACAGAGTACAATGCTGCCAGGAAATCACAACGAACCTAGATAGCTGGAAAACTTCAGAGGTTCGTGACCCTCTAAATACAAGAGCAAAAATAAGGGTCTTTGGAAATAACATTAATAGATATAGAGACAATAACGTTTCCACCTTCAGATCTGAAACGACCGACTGGAAAAACCCCAAATAGAGGCTACAGTCGCCACACTTGGGATAGGGGTTGGAAAATGATGGACACGCCTCAGCGTGCTGCCACGCCTAGCCCAAAAGGTTACCGTGAATCTGATTTGGGCCCCTCTGCTTGTCTTCCCCAAATGCCCCAAAACCCATGAAATCCTTCAACGAGATGCCTCCAACGAACTGCCATGCTCGCCCAAAATGCCTGTGGATCTCGATCTCTACGTTGGGATTTAGATCTGGAGCCCACTGATTATCCTCTCCCAATGCCACCAAATATCTGTGAAATCCTTTCTCTGTAACCTATGATATTATCTCGCCACACAACCCTGAAAATGGATCCGGAATGACAAACTAGGGTAGATCTCTCACTACCGAAGAATGCCCTGCTAGCTAGGGATGGGTCTCTCACCACCGAAGCTAGGGTCCCTGTGGGATTTGACTCCACAAGTTGTAGATGCACGACAACAACAATCTGCACGTGAAGGGGTCAATAAAATGTATGTGCAAAAAGTGTCGTCTCTTTCTCCCGGCTCCTTATATACTTCCAAGGCAAAAGAGCCCCAATAGACCAAGTCGCGTTTCATTCCATGGAGGGGTCAATAAATTAAAAGTAACTAAAGTTACTTTTTCCATTTAAGTCACCAAGGTCCAAAGTGACCCCCAAACACGACTATTAATACCATGCGGCCCCTCATCATGTGAAATTAGATTCCTCGACCTTTATTGGTGTTATCCCAACTTGTGCCAAACATGGAGTTTAGTAACAAGGAACAAACATCCATAAAATAACTGAAACCAGATTTTTAAGATTTACTGCCAATAGGCAAGAAAATAAGCATGTTATTCTTGATATGTATTTGAAAGTTCTGGACATGTAGCTACACTCCTGGTTATTGATTATCAGAATTCTTGTTTATCTATTATTAAAGAGAGAGGGACCTGTAGCTAATCCTCATTGACCCTATCAGACGACGTCCCCAATAACTTGGGCAACAAAATCTATATCACTGGTGTTGACATGTTGAAGCCTTTAAGCAATTAGCACAAGGTTTAAATAAATTAAACTTACCTTGATTTAGAAGACGATTGTAGATGGGAAGAACCTGCACAAACGACCCCAACTTCTGTTGCTCAGACAACAATTCCGTCAAGTACCGCATACTGTTGTAGATCCAAGGGTTGCGTGTCCAATCCACTAAATTGTTAGAAAACAATCTTGAGAACAATATTCTTGCAGACTATATATATACGACATTCACCATGCAATTGTTAAAAAAGGAAAAGCTAAAAATATCTTTTAAAAAATTAAAAAATAAAAACGTCAAAACCTTCACATTAAAAGTAAAGTCAAAGCAAGCATGCAAAATCGAAAAGCAAAATTGTTAAAAATAGCAAAAACAAAGCTTAATGAATGCAAAAGCTATAAAATAAAATTTAAAACTAAAAGTAAAATTGTTAGAAAAGTAAAAAAACAAAATTGTTAAAAATAACAAAAGCAAAATTGTTAAAAATAGGAAGATTGTCATTTAAGCCATCTAATTTGACACAGTCTCATGAATGCCCACAAAACCCTTTCTCATAGAAGTAACACCTTCGACGTAAAGAACATGGGAGAACAATTTGACAAGGGAAGAAATATACGGGACTACGTCAAATATAAAGAGGGCAAGACTCTTCTTCGTTTTGCAACTCTCCATGGGGACTCCATGCTTTGTGAATTTCTAATCCGAGAATTCCACTTGGAAGTAGCTGAAAAGATCTACTGCATTATGCAGTAAAGGGTAAAGTAAAGGCTTTCGAATTCTTGTGTGGATAGGATGAAGTGAAGAGCATAATTACTTCACAAGACGCCAAGGGGAAGACGACTCTACATAAAGCAGCTGCTAGGAGACGTAGCCTACTCAAGCATGTAAGCAATGAATTTACATGCTGCCGCCCAAGAGGAGAAGATCGACACTTAGGAGGAAGGAATTTTTTTAATTTGCTAGGTCCAAAGCTGAGGATTTAACTCTTTTTCTTTTGCTGCTGCTTATAAACTTCTACGCCGTTGAGTCCGGAGATTTTTAATTTTGTTTGCCGCTCCGGAGAAGAATCAGACGCGACCAAAAAGAAATGAACACTGGGTTAGCCACACGTAGATTTAGACGCCGATGCAAAAGGTGAAATCTCCAGCAAGGAAACCAAGAAGTTCGCTGTCCAAATTTTTATGACATTGAATATCCAACACCTGGTGTAGAGGAGGCAATTTCTGCAACTAGGATAGAGAAGTGAATTTCTCCTCACAAACAACTAGCAATGCAGATGAAGCAAGATTGGGCTTCTTCTTACACAATGGGCAGGATCCAATAGGGGACCAATAATGGCCGTAAGCCTGAACTCTGTGTTCTCTAGAAAACCAAAGAAAAAGACTTGCACCAATATATTGCACAATTGTATTATTCACATACCTTTGTTCTCAATACAATAATGCCTATTAAATAGGCTCTACGAGTTGTTATAATTAACAACTCCGTTAATGTCCAAACTAATCTAACTATGGTTATAGGAGCACCAAGTTTGTTTTAATAAATCAACTAACTTGGTTGCACAAAACTAATTAGCTTCCTATAACTAGCAATCGCATGTGTACAATACAATGTGAACGCCAAATGGTATATGTTATTTGATTTAGAGTAGTTATTAATTTTTGTAGTTGATGCTGATAAGGGGTGTGATTGATTCTCTAAGTGTAAAAATGTCAATCCTGATTGTCCATCCGCTTGAACATTCTTTTGGATGATAATTTTGAAACACATTTGTCATACTTTGGCATTGCCAAGTGCATTTCCTCGGCCCAAACCCACACCTCTACCTATGTTTTGGGTACCATTGGTTACATTGACCCTGAATATGGAAGAACATCAAGGCTTAATGAGAAATCTGATGTATACAGTTACGAAATTGTTCTTCTGGAGTTGCTGATAGGAAGGAAGTTGTGGACAATAACTCAAATTTGCTTTAGTTGGTAAGATTTTTGTTTGTTAATTTCCTTTCGGAATTTACACTATACTGTTTAAGTATTTTTTTAGGTTTGTTGTCTAAGCATGGAGCGATCAAATGTAGATGGAGTTATCTTTGACATTGGCATGTGAACACATATTCTATCAAAAGTAGAAAACAACACAGTCATGGAAATTGTTGATACAGAAGTTGCAGTAACCTGTATGGATCTTGGGATTGTAAGAAAAATCTTCTAGTTGGCATTGCTTTGCACCAAGAAATGACCCTCTGATCGACCCACCATGCATGAAGTTGCCATAGTTCTAAAGTCGATGTTGTCAGTGCCTACTCCTAAGCAAGTTCCTAGTATCCGAACGAACCAACTGACCCCTAGTAATAATTATAGGAGGTATTTGGATGAATATGCAGATGGTAAGCACAAAGATGTTATATGGAGCACAAACAACACTTCTGATGGGAATTTGTTTGTGAGATTTGGTGAGGTGATTTCACTAAACACTGTTTGACTGGAATGAGACTGGGACAATGTTGTGTTGGAAAAAATGCATCCCCATGAGTCCTCTCTATCTCGGGGTCCTTTTCTCAATGGATGAGTCGGTTTTCAAGTAAACAATGACCAGGTTCTGTGTTTTTGATTTTCAAGTAATAGTAGTTGTCTTTTAAATATTGGATAACTTGGATATGTATGATGTTGTGTAACAAAATTGTGGACCAATGCAATGAGTTGATTGTCTGCAATGTCAAGCCATATTAAACTGGCCAACCTACCCAGTGTTGGAGGAATTGGGCCTGTAAACTTGTTTGAATTCAAATCCTGAAAAAATTAACCATTAAACCATTAGTTTGAATGACATTTTGGATCAGAATCCATGATCCATTTTCAAAGATTAACATATGAAACAATGTGTGTCTCGATAATCTTATTATTAATTTTTTTGACTAAATTTTATTGGGAAGGGATATAATATCTTATGAGAACCAAAAGTTTACCAGTCATAAAACATAGAATTTTGCTAGTTTAATATAATTGTGAAATCCAATATAAGACACTGATAATGCTTCAAAAACTTGCAGGTTCTTGGGTTTGGCTTGAAACTTACAAAATTATCAAAGAATCCAAGTTTCCTATATGTTGTTTGGAAGCCTTCCGGTCAAGTCTGTGTTGTAGGATAAATCCATGAATGGTCAATGTTAACAAAAAAATATCAATACAGATCCTTGTAGTAATGACTAATATTGTTATTCAATACAATATTCATTTTATTTGGTAGATATGGAGCTTACAGTGTTGCAAGTGCAGATAGAGAACCAATATCATTTAGAAGTGTTCCCTTCAGCCCCACGCTTGATAATATCCTTTAATCATGGAAGACAAAGGTACCATATGCTCTTCTAAAAAGACAATGATTATTCTTTCATTTTGATGTTTTGACCTACATAAATCGTTGTCATTCAACGTGTTTCTAGTTTCTATTTTCTATTCCCTAAACTCTATTGCATGCCACAATGATTTTCCTTCCTAGAAAAAACAACAATTCAAGTTAATGACGAGTATTCTGTGTTATTCTAAAAGATGATTATTATTCTTTGGGATTGATGTTTTGACCAACATAAATTGTTGTCATTTAACATATTTCTAATTCTTAATTTATGTTCCCTAAACTCTATTACACGCCATAATGTAGTTTGTGAGGCAAGTTCTCATACCACCTTTATCTATAATATTTCATTTTTGTTTTGCTTAAGAAAATAAAATCACTTTTTTTCCCTTCCTCTCGAGCTTAAACACATAGAAAGTTAAAAACTAAACAAAACCATTTTACTTAAAACCAAACATTAATGTAATAAATTATGTATATCATCTATCTCAACTCATCCCATAGTCTTCCACAGACATTATTGTGGAAGAAATAATCCATAAAAACTAATGATAAGGCTACAAAATTCTTATCTAAATATTAAAGAACCAATCTATGGGTGCAGACAGCTTACAGTGAGGTCATGTAGTCACCTATGCAGCTCAACCTTTTCCAATTGTTTAATTAATCTCAGTGGGAAAACCTCAAGGAAGTTTCATTGCATATTCTTATCAATATGATGACCTTAAGCTTCTGAGAAGATGAATTTGCAAAGTTGTATAGCCCGGATGAAATAAAAAATTTTCCCTGACCAAAACAAGGTTTGATTGTCAGGGTAGCAAGCAGGGAATTTGGTTTCATGCATTTGGCACCTTCAGTGGCAGTATATTGGCACCACCCAGATAATTTTATTTCATACAGAAATGGTTTTATGATTTCTACTATGCATTTTTGTACAATTCTACTTGAATTGTGTACAATTGCTCTGTTCAGATCAAGACAAACTTGAAACTAGAAAAATGGAGTGCAAAATACTATTTTCAGAAACTGACATGAAGCAAAAATTAAAAAAAAAAGAGTAAAATTGCCTCTGAAAATATCAAAGCTTTATACAAAACACTTCTACTTCCCCACAAATTCGTAGTGTCGACACTCATTCTTGTTTTAGATTTACCATTATATTGGATAAGAGGAAACTACATAATGTCATGACTTGCAAGGTTCATTAAGGGCATCAAGATCAATACTTCTAAATTTTGTGACTGTTGAACAAAACATTAAAATACATGAGACCATTTTACCCATTGAATGAATCTGAAATTAGCATCGCTCGACCCGCTAAAATACCCTCAGGAGTTGCTCCTCACAAAAATGCAACAAAATCGTCAATATGTTATCCTCTCTCAGGTAAATAACACTCACGGAACACGTAATCATGCAACTGAACCAAATTTACACAGAGGTCCCTCATCTTTTGGTAAAAATACAAGCACAAAAGAGCGATCACTTTCCATTCTGCTCGCTGCCACTACCTTTACCCTTGACTGCAGATTTCATATGCTTCTTCAGGGAAACTTCTTGAAATTTTGTTGCTTCTACTGCCTCAGCAATCTGCTTGAGCTTGTGCTGAATTGCGCGAACCCTATCCCCCATTCGTCAGAGTGTCCTCCACGTGTAGATGGTGTAAATAGACAGTCTGCCCCACACCACACCATAAGAAGCCCACACATATGGGTAAGTCTAAGCGTGTTCCATACTTCTCTGCCATTGATCCTCCACCTTCTTTAACAATGACCTCACCCCTTTTTCACCATTGCTTCCCATTTCAACAAAAACAAAAATGACAAATACGAAGCTAGATTTTCACAAAACCCTTGGAGATCAATATCTAGAGCTTCCCAACAAGCGCAGGTTTTAGATAAACCGTCTTCCTCGTCGAGATCCTCTAGGGTTTCAGGAAACAAATCAACAACACGTTAGGATTCAGAGTAGAGCTTACATTTACTCGTGATGTGATGACCATCTTGTGAGAACATAAAGGAAACAAAACCAACGACCTCCATGTTTAATAGAAAAAAACGTTATTTTGTAAACCCAACGTTATTTCTTCGACAACGGTCAAATTTAATTGCATTGGAAAAACGTCTGGTAGACCGTCAAATTTAACATTGTTGCAAAAACGTCCGGAAGGGCCTTTGCCATAGGGGGAATGCCTTCGACGTAACAAGTTTACAGTGTAAACATGAAATAACTAATAAGCTAGAGAATAACCCAAACTAGTTTCTAACTTGTATAGTGAACACAGCTCTAACAAAATTTAGGGCAGCCAATTTGGATCAATCAACCTCTCGAAGAAGGGCCGACACTAATGAAAATATAATTAAACAAATACAAATTCAGCACCCAAAAGACATCCCAGCTGTCCTGCAGATTCAAATACCTCATCTTGCTATCCCAGCAACACCAAACTCCTTTAAGATGGTGATCTACCATATTCAGAACGTACAAAATTCCTAGATAGTTACCAGATTGAAGGCTCCATAGTTAGTGGTATTCAAGTCATGTATTGTCTACTCTCAGCTTACTGGTTGTCTATCTTCCAGATTCATATCTATTGCATGTCTCTGAAGGTCGTTAACAAAATGAAAACCGATACCAGAATCAAACTTTGCATCTATTAGAGCTTGTTCCTAGCATTCAATTTGATTTAAGGCCGGATTGTTTAGAATTTGCTTAATTTTTGTATTTGTAAGTCCTCATTTCCAGCTGATTCTACTATGCCTCTATACATTGAGTCCTTTATCCCTGCATTTTTCATGACTGAGATCCACTTACAGCCACAACTTGGTCTCCAAAATTTCATTCGTGCATGAGTTTTTCATAACCCATGTGTACTTTTTTGACACCATACAAAAAACTGCAACAAATTATTTTTGTTTGGAAATTCCAATTTGTTCCCTATCGGTGAGTCCATTGCACCTTTTGGTGCAATCACTAGTTAATATTCATGCATACCATAGTTATTAATATGATGAAAAAACACCGGCAACGTGACATTCCTACTCTATGTCATTCTATAATTTTATAGAAAATGTATTTTGTTTAAGGAATTAGTATTGAAAATGGTATAATTTTTTGACATGAAAAAATATAATATGATGGTCATTTAAAATGCTAGGCTATCCTCAAAAATTGCTTTGACAGGTAGCATGGGTCATCAAATCTCATCTGACCCCAAAAATGCACGAACATAAAATAAAAATTGCTTTGACAGGTAGCATGGGTCAATCATTTGCTATACTGCACTAATACAAAGTATGACTTTTTGGTATCAAAGCTCAAAGAAATGCACAACCATAAATAACATAACCACAAATAACATTCCAACATAAGTTTTTGATACTAAGATAATGAAAGTTAAATTTACTGAATATTTTGCAGATAGCAAAAATCTTAAAATGCATTACAATCCGGTAAAAATATCCCCATTCCAGATAATGCCCTTAGAGGCAAATATTGGTTTCAGCAAAGTCTTTCCTGTGTAACTGTTCCAATTTCAAAAATGTTGCTCTTGAAGAAACATATATCCTGACACAGCAAGCCTCACAACAGGGACTCCAAAAACATTTCATGAATCATTCCAGTAATTTACTCTTCAGAAGATGAATATTCATCTTCACTGAATTCATAGCTGCTGCTTCCATCATCTTCTTTACTTCCTGCACCATCAGCTTTGGCATATTTTGCACAGTACTCTAAAGCAAAACATATGCATAAAATGAGTTGTAAATACTTCAAATTATATATGAATCCCATCACATAAGACATTTTTACAACCAAGACCAATGGAAAATATTAAAGCACATGGCTGTTAGGATTTCAGGAGCAACAATACAATCTGATATTGCTATAAGAGAGCAATAAGGATCTGAACCAAAAAATATGATGCACCAATGATGTGTAGAATTGAACTACTGGAATTGAAAGGATATTGAAAACACAAGTAGCTGATAACTAATACCTTTAACTTTTTGCCCATAAAGATTTGCATCACGCATCAACAGAGAAGCAGCCTCTCCATTCAAGGGATCGGATGGATTCAGATATAATAGAAGTTGGGGAAGAAAAGACTCAAATACATTTGACAAGTCTGCATAAAAGATGCCAAATTCAAAGACTTTAAATCGACATCTCATGCAAATGTATGCAATCTGCAACAAATAAGTACCGACTCAAATATCCACAGTAAAAGAATAAAATCAGAAGACAATAACTTCTTACCATACATTGGACTCCAAGCCTGGTTGATTACATCCAAGCATACTGAGCCGGACCTTAATTATGCACATTTTAAACATGGTTAAGTTTTCAACTCTAAGAGAAATAACCAAGGACTCTGAGAAACAGCCTATCCTCATTTAGGATTTACAGAGATTAGAAATAACCCAGGCCTCTGAGGAAATGCCAAATGCATTCAAGGTAAAGGAAGCCTCACATTTCCTCAACATTGGGATGGTAGATCCTGTTTGCAAATCCGACTGATGGAGACTTATACGGGTACACCTCTGGTATTTCAACGTGAACCTTCCAGACTCCACCTTCATAAGGGCCTGCGATTCAACATCATTCAAAGAATCAAAACTCGTGAATAAACATGTTGACCATATAAAATAATAAAAGCCATAAATGTTATAACAATTTAATTCTTATCATAATATTCCTCATTCAAATTTTGCACTTACATCAACCAAAGTAACCAGTATAATTCTTATCATAATATTCTCTTATTCAATTTTTGAAGTTACATAAACCAAAGCCACCAGTACATGGTGTCACTGAACACACATCTACCTGGAACTAAAATAGCAAACAACATATAAAAGTACAAACCTTTCTCTTAGAGACACATCATCTATTCACAAAATAGGAGGTATCTCACTAGGCCTTTGCTATCATCTACACAACATACTTTACCAATATCATGTTCTGTACTGAGTATGATGGTAGGGTTGTTGCCTACATGGTATGCCATAAATCCCAGGAGAGATTTTGATTTTGCTATTGATTTGATGCCAAGGACTTGGCCTCTTTCTACGATCCTGTACAAGATGATGGCACCAGAGTTGCATAAGTTGTGCATTCAGTTACAGGAGATGATCGGAAATGGATTTATTAGGCCAATACTTCAACCATGTAGGCCACACTCTTACCATCATACATAACAGTTAGCACATGACAGATGATATGTGATAATAAGTTCACAAATTGTACTATTTGTGCGTTTTGTTTGGAAGCCAACAAGCTCCCCATGTTTGTAGTTATACTTGATGTGTGCCTCCACAATCATGTATGATTAAGAAATAACGAAATTCACTACTAGTGGGTTCAGTTCGGAAACCACTAAAATTATTATATTGAATTCCTGTGTACATATAGGTTGAGCTAAACCTTTCATTATTTTGTAGTGATATTTCAAAAGGCTTCCTGCTCACTTAGAAAGGCCTCGGAACAACAAAAGAATCTATATAAATGCTTAATGGATAATGATGAGGCAGGGTAAAGAATTTTGAGCTCTCCATGCTTCCTAAAAGTATGGATAATGTAAGACATTATGCAACAGAATGAGTTATTAAGAACAAGGCAGTATTTTACATCAAAGGGAAAATATGAAGGCAAGGCAGTCATACCGCTCACTCCAACCTTGATACAAGAAATGGACTACCAAAGTCCTAACTCCTAAGTACATTACTGTTAAAAAGAAGCCCGTTATCTAATGTACATATCCAAGCACAGAGGATAAACGCAGAGAAACAGAGGTACAAGTTCAAAAGAAAATGCAACTTTCCAGTGTTGCACATAGAACATGCATTAAAGATGAAAGGAAAAATCAAGTTATAAAATTTCAATGAAGTAATCAGTGTCTTATAAATGAACCTCCAAAAACTCATTAAAGATTTAAACATGAAGATTACTTGTTTGTGATAGTATGAAAGTAAATGTAAGCTATGAACTTTGAAGCAGCCTAACACAGTTCTATTATGTCCAACAATGATGACATAGTTCACTGCCCTGTATCTCTAGCGAAAGGTAGCATTACATGTTGCCCTGGTTGCTACTGAACTGATCACTATTGTTTTAGAATGTCTATGGTTTTTGGTATCTTTATGGAATGGCTTATGAAATTTTGGCGTGCGAAATGACTCTATTTACTAACCTATGGTTTTTAGTTATCAGAATAAATTTTTTATTTACATCCCAACTATCCACAGAGGGTTGGAGGCATAGTTGGGTAATGCTGCCTTGTCTCCTCTGTTTTCGTACATATTTTATTATCAAACTTAATATATAGATCTCACTTTTCACCCAATACGAAAAAATGATGCGACATCTATTGGTGTCAAGATTGGCACAATGCCCAGTTAATAATGAAGATCCTAAATTTCCTACTTGAAAAGACCAAACCCTCAAAAAGATGAAACTAACATACACTACATTTGGTTCGACAGAGAACATGGAGTTTAAATAGAACTGCTTCAAACGAAGTTCACAGAGCTCAGAGTCTAAATACATCCAGTTTTATCCAAATGAAACTGGCTGTCATCATTGTTAATGTTTTTAAAAAAATCTTTTCTGAAAGTTTTTTTATGGAATCAAATACATATCATTGATATGTAGTTATATGCATTCATGCTATTATCTGGATTTCTTATCCTACCCTACTTAGTTCCATTGTGTCATCTATAATATGGTGTTATCAAAGGATTAAAAGTAGAATATGTGATGTCCTTAAAATTGGTTCAGAATAAATATTCTGTCTTCTATTTGAAATAAACACCTCTTAAAGAAACAGAAGAACTCTGTCCACAATGGATTGACATTACTGATTTTTCTATTTGTGTAATTAATGATATATAACCTGTACAATTTACAGATTTAGTCATAGAGTATTGTTTCTCTGATAGATTGGCTCAATCCTTAGTTGCTTATAGATGCTATCCATGGCAATTTGTCTTTATCTTTTCCACTAATAATTTATGGTCTCAAGACCTCATGCTATTTTGTTTTAGATAACCAAGGGATTCGTTCTTGCTTTATGTCTTTTGTGGAATCCAATAAACGAAGAATACAGAGTAATAATGAAATTAAAAAAAGGATAAAAAAAATAAAAACCCTTGGCTATTTAAAACAGGATGGCTTGAAGTCTCCAGACCATACAAACAGTTATTAAGGATGACCCAATGTAAAAGACATTCCAAATGAGCACAAATTAGTATTTACCATTGCATCAAGCAGCAATTAAAGATGATCCAATCCATCTGAGATATATGCTAAATGACACCTGTCTTTTATGGCCTGAGGAAATTACAAATGAAGAGTAAACACTCAAAAGAGTGATAAAATCTAGTGTAGCACAGCTACATAGAGTGTTTTAAGCACCCTCTTTGTATGAGCAGGTCTGTATCAGTCGATTGCATTGTATCTTCTTCAATACCTGGTTGGTCATTTTAAAAAGGCCTTGAAGCACCCAATAATCTTGTTTCAACACTGATTTAAGTGATAGATACATCACCAAGTAATACCCAGAACAACAAAGGGCCCCTATATGCAATGTTTGATCTTGCATTCCCTGCAACGGGCGTGTTTCTGATTTTCTAACGCCACAGTTGATGCTTTAAAAATCCACAGAATTATGCCTTGCTCTAATTGACCTTTGGTCATTTTTCTTATAAATGCGTATCTAAGCACCAAACTGGGGTTTTGGGTGGGGCAATTATGTTAAGTTTGTAACCTTTCTCAAGTCTCAAACAAAGGTTTCAACCTGTATAGGCAGAAAACACACCATTTCAAAGGAATCACAATTTTGTTATTTAACTTGTAAATGTGAATCCACAAACCAAACCGGGGTTTTCAGTGAAGTACAAATGCTAAGTCGAGTTTCATGAAATGGTTTGCCATAAAGAATGCCACTCTAGAGGACTTGAATTGTATCATTTAACTTGTAAATGCAAATTCACACAAAGGGCCTTTGGTGAGGCACTTATATTCATTTGGCTTTGTGGCCTCCAGAATATTCAATAGAAAAGCAAGGTAGGGCCACACAATCTTAATGCACTGCATGGATTACTGGATCATTATAGTGATCACAAAAACAAATGTGCCTTCCAGTTTAGGAATTTTCGCATTGGTTAAGATGGCAGGTGTTAGAACAGTTTACCCAACATTCAAAATGTACCACATAAATGGTATAGATTTTCTCCAAACTTGTAGAAATAAATTTGCACAGGCTATTTGGAAGGCTGGTAAGGCAGTTGTCCAATGGAACAGTTGCACCTGAAATTTTTGGGCCGCTTCTAAAATTTTGGAGAGGTATTGGAAGCCAAATGGTCCCATAAAAAAAAGCTTTTTACCCGCACAAACCCAATTTTTAGGATTTTAGTTTAAGATTTTATATAAGAGGAAAACCTCACCGTATTAGATGACATCTGGCAATAAAAGTCCTGAAAAATACTCAGTGGGTGCTGTAAATGACCAGGCTCTCCTATTGAACAACCCCTGAAAGTTTCCACCTAATTTTATAAAATAATCTATTTAATCCTGTTTCACATTTCTAAAATTTTCATGGGCCACCTTCAGAGAATGAATAGGAACTGTAGCCCCCTCCATGGGACTACATTCTAAGTTGACATAACAGGACACTGGAAATTTGGAACACACCACCACTAAGCCAGTACCAAAATTAATGAAAAACAATTGTGGGTAACTGTTATTTCTAATGAAAAAACAAATATGTTGCTTACTGTTTACAGGTCCCCTAAACTCCACATAGAATTCGGCCAGGCTTTCATTCACCAACTCCACTTTATAACCGCTCATCATGCTGACCAACAAAAATACACAAATGAAATAAAAAACCCACATACAAAACATGTCTCTGAGCCCAAAACAAATGCAGAAAACATAAATTTAATTCGGTTAACAGAACATAACAGGATAAATAGGCTATATCTTACAGTTTCATGACGTCCATGTCTCGGCGCCTGTTAGAGTTAACCATGGCGGAAAAGATGCAAATGCAGGTTGCCGGAGGATGAAGGAAATTTTTTTGTGTGAGTTTAATTTGGGTGGGTAGTTTTTATGCATTACAGTGAGGATTTTACTTGAACATTGTGTGAGACGTTGGTTGAATGACGTATCGATGGGGTGGATGAAGTTTAACACACCTTAAACAATATGAAAATATCTTTATTCGTTTATAAAGACGAGTCTGTTCACAATTATTCCATTTCATGGCTTCTCAAGCTCCCTTTCCTTTCCCATTTGGCCCTAACTTCCAAAAATATATTCCAGGTTTTGTTTGACGTATCTCACGAGAAGTGATTTGATGCTTCCATAGTGTTTCATGATGACACTGAGAATTTTGTTTACTTCCCAAATAAGAAAGAGGTCAGTCTTATTATTAGATTTTTAATTGAAAACATCTTTCCATTACATTACCTACTGGACAAGTGTATTTTGTACGATTACTAAGGCAATCAAATAATTTCAAAGTGCCATCCAATCAAATGATTTTTATGTGCCATCCAAGCAATATATATATCAGTTCCAAATTGTAGAGTTTAATTTAGAAATTGAAAGGAATGTTTTAGGGTCTTATTTCCACAAATACTTTTTACTCATCTCAAAACTTTACAATACAAAATTATAACTAAATTAACAATCACACAAAATGGTATAAACAACCACACAAAATGGTATATTGGGTATGTTGATAGGGCAAAGTAAGGGTAGAACGGTAGGGGGAAGGATAGGAGAAATGTAAGAGAAGGGGTAGAATGGATGTTGGTAGAGAGTTGCAATGAGCGGTAAAAGTTTAATTGGGTAGGCGTGTGGGGACGCAGGGGGTGGGGATCGTACATTCGACATAATTGATCCTCTTCTTTATCCCAAATTGAATATATGGGGGAAGAGTCATTTTGGAGAAAATTTGGAAAGATAAAGGAGAAGATATACACGTCGCAGAGGCTACGAACTCAAGACGGTTGGCTAGCTAAAGAGAAGAGGATATACATGGCTAACTAAAGAGAAGAGAATAATGTTACAATTGAAGTGCCTTATGTTTTCACAAATTTGATACAAGGAATGTACAGTCAAAACTAAAAGCAAATGGTAGAGTAGGAGGGAAATAGGGAAGAAGAGGAGTGCAGTGGAGAACGGGAGTTGGTTGCAATGACTGTTGGATATTTAATTAGGTCGGAGAAGGTACATCGATGAAGTCTCTCCATCTCTTTTCCCCAATTTGAACATATGGGCCGAGACTCATTTAGAGAATCTTTGGAGGGTGAAAGGAGGAGATATACACATGTCATGGAGACTATGGATTTTGGATGTAGTTGTGAAAACAAGTTCTTGTCTTTTAGTCCCTTTGATATCAATAGTTGCTTTATGCAATCTAAGGCCCTACGCTTTGAGGATTGAAAGAGCCCAAACCATTTTGAGGGAAGTTATTTGCGGTTCTCTCAAGAGATATGGATGACATGGACATGGTTTTTAGACTAATCTGTCTACCTATAATTTTGATAAAATGAATGTTTAGTCGGCTTCTTTGGTTATGTGAGAACACAAAAGGATTTGGGACTCGTCTTTTTCCGCAAATAATTCTATTGAATCCGACGAAGAAAGAAGTGACAACTTATTAAGGTCTTCACAATCACACAACAACAAATTTTTTGGTAAAAGGCTTGAGAAATTACGTCTTGGATTACATTTCTATGGAAGTCTCATGCGTGGCACGAGGGATGCAAAATGTGAGTGGTTGTGAATGAGATCCAATAGGCAACACAAAAGGAGATGGTCAACCCAATTGAAAGCCCCTAATAACTCAAATTCCTCATCTAAAATCTCTTTAAAACCATGTAAACACATAATCCTAAAGAGAATACATTAACATGTAAACATATAGAAGATAGGTGTGGGGTTGTTTAGAAATATGTACACTTACCAATTAAAAAACAATCTTCAAATTTCGTAAGCATTTTTTTAGTTTTATTTAATTTATAATCTTTCAATCTTTATTGGAAAAATATAAATTTTGAAAATACAAAAGACAAAGACACAAACACATCAAATCATAAGAGGTACATTAATAATACATTTATGTAAGTGTCAACAAACCAATAGTAAAAAATCAATCAAATCAAATGGACAAAAAAATGACTCAAATATTATTATCGCTATATTGTCTTAGTCATCTTATAATAAACTTGAATATAAATTTTATTTTAATAGCCACTCAATCACCAATTATTTTGTTTCTTTCATGATCTCCTTTTGATGCTTTGCAGCATCCGAGTAGCCTTTCCTAATTTGATAAATTTCATGCTAAATATTCTCCACTAGGGATTCGGATGCTCGCGTGCATGTTACGAGATCGTCTAGTGGTTATCTCGAACTTTTAGCCCTTGGTTCACCTTTGTCACACCTACATGCTTTATAGGATCTCTGCTATATTGTGCACAATCTTAACCATCCTTGCACCCTTTTCACCTTTTTCCAACATAGCCACATAGAGGTCGGGATGATCCTATACCTTATGCTCCTTTCCACAATACCATCATACACGAAATGTTGGGAATCACTGGTAGCGATCCGGTGAGCTACACTCATAACAAGTTATTGGCGAAACCTTCCTCTTCCTCATCCACTCTCCCTCGACCATGTCCACACATCTTTCCATTACAATCCTCATTGTTTTTGTTACCTATAGTCATGTGCCTTAACCCCAAATATCACACTTCATGTATTTGATCTATTATGTGACATTCCTCAAGTATTTTGGGTGTGCCCATCACATAGCTCACAATAGTAAGACACTTTCATCTAAATTGCGTGTTGTAACAATGGTCACTTTCAAATATCATGCCCATCTCCACTGATTTCACATGCCATGAGCATGGCCTTGACACTTGCATTGAGGGAAATTATTCCTGTATGGCCCTCCACTTTGAAATTTGTTCACCATACACTTTGTTTCATGTCTCCCTCACACTATTTACGGTTAAATTCTCCAACTATGTGGCTATTGATGTGATTTATGCCTCTATAAATGTACTTATACTAATGTCTACACTACTAACACCTTCTATGCGTAAGGATGCTTCGAGTGTTTCACGTGGGTCTGTAGAAGTCTTGTATGATAGAGTGTGTCTCGAATGACAAAAGAAATCCACCAACAAACCATTGCGTGTGCTGAGTTAGATGGATCTCATAAGACAACTTTGAGACCAAAGTTTTGAAACGCGCATTATACACATGCACACTTTTAGTAAGCTCCTACTTGATCTCTTTGAGCGCCAATATACTTTGTTGTGCGAATTTTGATATATTGAATTCCTTCAAGAAAGCATCCTTCGATTGATCATAGTCAACAAATGCTGTTGTGGGTCATGCTTTTGTACGGTATGCGATTGATCCAACATAGTAGCGAATTGGCTTGCCTTGTGCTCCAACAAAGTGACCCTTGTCGCATTCCAAATCAACTCACACTTGTGTACATTCTCCATGGTGTTCACAACCCTACAATAATCAAGTAGATGTAGGAACATTTCATAGAAAATATGAGGCACTGGTACCTATTGTGTATTTCTTATAACTTATTGTGGCTCTAAACTAGCTTGGAGTGTCCAGGAGAAGAGCCACTCCTTCCACCACTAATAGTATGCATAGTAATAGTTATAATTTGTTCTATTGGCGCAAAGTATTTCCTAGTACGACACTTCTTGGCATTCTTGCTTACATGCCTCTCGATGTTTGAGTTGTCTCGTGTACCGCTCATCATTCCAAATTTATACACTTTTGGAGTGTTAGTTTTGAATCATATCCTCATTGGTGTTGGCACAATCCATCAGTAACTTGAACATAAACCTATTATCTAGTATCTCCTTTCCTTTAGCTATATTTACTTCTTCATGCTATCACTCTCGATATGTACTTGGTCATCTATTTCATGAGATCGGGTTGCATAAGAAAGCATGGTAGGTCGGGAAAGGATCCCATCGCATCAGTACTACTCCTCATCCTCTTGAGTTATGGTATCGATGCACATCTCATCATACTTTGGGTATGCTTCATCACTTGTTTCTCCCTCCAGCCTAAACTGATGCCCCTGGTTTCCCTTTGTAGTTCATGAGGATGAATCTTCCCTTTGAAGTAGTTCCCTTTCGGCTATGGTATTTTTCCAACCTTCTTCATAGCATAACCTTATCAACGTGTTCTCATATGTGGATTCGTGGTACAGTCAAGTATTTATCCTCCTTTCCCTTGCCTTATGTGTTGCTCATGCAGTAGGAGAATTAGTTGTCCATGGTGAAGTTCTCAATTCCTAGGTTTACCATAAGTTTTTCGATCTCCAATGGGAATTTCCTCAAGTACAATCCACGTGAATGAAAAAAGAATTTGAATGGTACTTCATCTATGCAAGAAGATTTTGACACATTGTATTCAAGGATGTAGCTAGAAATCATACATTTCCACCAATAATCAATATCACATGTCCAAGTTGTGTCATGTCTTACAAGTCTCCTTGTGTGCTCCCGAGTCCAAGTGTAGTTCCTCCCTAGATATGTATTCTTTCCTAAAGAGTATGCAACTAACAAAGCATACATGTTCCCTATAAGTTTTTTTAAGGAGGTTTCATAGAGCTCATCATACAAGTTCTTTTCCACCAAATTCCTTGGAGGATAATTGGGGGAACAATTCTTGTGACTAGGATGCCTCTATGTAAAGGCTTCTTCTATCTTATCTTGCCAAAACTCAATATTCTCCGCCCGAGTCAAAACATCTTTCTCCCACTTTAACATCTTATCTTAATAATGATGGGTCTCATAAACTGAACCAAAATGTTGTGTGTCTAGTTTACCACTACTCATGCATGATAATATTTTACCACTTTAGCGCGTCCAATATTTCTTATCTCCCATGCCCACCTATCACACTAAGGTAGGGAACCTTAACACGCTCACTCGAGGTGCGAGAGATTCTCAGTTCCCATCATGTTTAGCATGTTGATAATGAAGTGGTTTTAAAAAACAAATAAACAACAACAAAAACACTAGAGACATAAAAATAAACGATACACACATATCCACACATAATATGACTCCATAATAAAATCCTCCATATTGATCAATAAAATATAGCTCACATATAATAATCATTTGTGCTCTCTTCACTTAATAGACAAATAGCTAGATTGGTCTCATCTTGGTGTTTGTACAACGATCCCCCAAGGGGTATTTATACTAGTGGGGACTTGCCCTTCACTAGTTGAACAATAACTATATTTATCACTTTCTGTGTGTTCTTTCCGCACACATTTTTCCCCTTGTGACTTTGGGCCATTTTCTTTTTTGGGGACAACTCTATTATGTCAAGCACATCCTCCTTGGAAACTTCCTCTTCGCATTCTCCTTCGAGATCTACTTGGATCTCTTTCTTCTCCACTTATCTTCTTGCACTAAAATCCTTGTACAATTCTCCTTGGTGGAGAGCCACTTCTCCTTCTTTTATTCTCCTACACCTTTGTTGCACAAAAATTATGGATCCCTCTTGCGGTGTTCCCCTTCATTTATCTATTTCATGTAGGGTAAGCTCAACATCCTTCTACAATGTCCCTACATTGTCATTGTGCCCTTCTTTGTTCAAGCATTCCTTTTCTTGTATGCCCTTTGCACCATAAAATCCTATAGTATCCTCTTCGGATTGCTTCTTATAAATTAAATTCAGGGAAATTTCTTCTCCTTCATGCATTTCTTGTTTGGAAACGTCAGGAGCCTCTCTCTTTCCCAAGTATGCTCTTTTTGAGGCATGCTCTAGCAACCTTCTTTGTGGGATTCTCTGCTTTAGTTGCCTTTGGAGAAACTTCTTTGTTCTCCTCTACTTCCTTTGCAATGGTGCTCCCATTGTTGCACACATATTTTTCTTCACACTCCTCAACTCATATCCGAGATTTACTTCATCAACACAATCTCCTATGACCTGCCTCTCTATTGGGGTCTCTTCTTTTGCATACTTAAATGCAAACTCCATATGTCCTTTCTCTAGGACATATTCTTCTACGCACTCTTGTCCTTATGTTGGGGCTCTTTTTTTCCGCGCACTTTTCATTTTTCGGCCACACATCCCTTTGGTCCACTCCTTCCTCTCCCTTGGCTAGGACATTCATCTTTGTGTGTTGTAGACAAAAAATCACGCACTTTGGGTAATTATCTAGTCCATGATTACATACTACTATTCATATGATTCCTAAATAAGAAAATTACTAAATAACCCATGTCTTTGGCCAACTTTCTTTTCTTTCTGTCACCACTTTTGGTCTTGCACCCTTACTTGTTCAGTCTTCCTTTTTATACTCTGACTTTTATCATCCTGGACACCAATGCCTAGCCAAGACGCCAACATCGGTGGCCTCATCCCCTCTAGGCACCCCCCGACCCTTTTATAATTTGTTCACACTTTTGGGTCCTTTCAGCCATTCAAGCATCTTATATTTTTGGTAGTCGAGAATTTTGGGGTTAATTATGAAATTCAAGTAAAGGAATCATATATATAAAGTTATGCGATCATAATAAAGGACCAAGCATTAAGTATTAGCTATCACCACCTAAGGTTACATCTAAAGGCTATTCAAGAGCATCAAAGCATCCATTCTAACATCCATCACAAGGGACAAGGGTTGGTTATTTTGCATACACTTCATAGGAGGGAAGTTCATTCTATTCCATGCACACATATATTACATTTCTTTACATCTAGCTTACTTGCTCGCTATCAAGTGCAACATGCATAAGAGCCACCTAGGGCATGATTCTCGCACACACACACACAAAACTACATTGGGTATGAGATGTAGTGCAACACTTAGTCATAAGTTCACCATTGTGACAACTGAGGACAATCCGAACCTCATTTTGCATCTTTCTTTTTTAGGATTTGATGTCTATTTGAGGGTTTTGCAGGTTCATATTTCATTGCAAGTTTCCAGCGACCTCGGTGATCTTGGTGCAACCTCATAGCGACAAAAGGTGACTAATTACGAACAACTTGTGACACCTCAGAGGAGGTTTTTCGAGATTTTTGTAGACTTATGATCCTAGAAATAGGTCTAGGGTGCCCACAGGTGCCTCTATCCCTCTCCAGGTGCCCCAATCCAACCTATCTCTCTAGATCTACATTTTTCTGGGTCTCTGTGTGACGCTCTTGTTGCTTTGTTCACTGGTTAGAACTTTGGTACAATTCAAAATTAATTATGAATAAGCTAAGTACCTCTTTCTCCTCCTTATAATTAGGGTTTTATAATTTATTGCTTAGTTTCTTAGGTGTAATTTCGTATTTAATTAAAAATTTATTTTATCAAGCTACAATAACATCCGATTATGCTCATAAATCAACATTTATCTTAATCATTTTGGTGAACCTAGCGCTTGAATCCACCTTTCATTTTAGAGATCTCCTCCTCTTATCACTATGCGTCAATCTTCTCGACGAATTTCTTTGAAGCCCATCTTAAAGCTCTTAATGACCATATTATTGAGCATCCCCAAGATCTAGATTTGATTTTATATGCTGCTCATGAGGAGGCCACCAATCTTGCAGAGCTTACTGCTTCTACTACCATCCTCACCTCCACCATCAATCACCACTTGTTTCCAATCTTCCTCCTACATTAACTATACTTGTTTCAGTTCTTACTCCCACCAATCATTGCACCCCACCCCTTATTTCTCACACACGAAAAGTATTCTACTGGAACTCAAGATTTAGCCTCTCTCTATCAAGATATCTAAGAGAAAATATTCCAATTGTAACATGCTACTTCTCGTGCATCTCCATATTTGGATTCCACTCTCTTACTGCACACTCCATTCACACCCACCATATCCGCTTACTCACTTCCACCTAATTTCGTCACCCCTAAGCTACCCATTTTCAATGGCCATGGTGACCCACAAGAGCATCTCACGAGAATTCCATGTGGTCTATCTAGATTTTACGGATGATCACATTCTTTTAGCTAATCTCTTCCCTCACAGTCTCCATGATTATGTGATGCGTTGGTTCTATGACTTACCTGTCCACTCAATAACATCTTTCACGCATCTAGCTGATGCTTTTCTTACTCATTTTTCTATCAATATTGGCTCTAATATCTCATATGCGCAACTTACACAACTTAAACAAGGGGCTAATGAACATCTAGCGAACTATGTCTTACGATACAAAAACAACCTAGCTAAGATGTCTAATGTGTTTATGGATTATGAGATTCAAGACTTATTCATTCAAAGTTTATTGCCACCTCTTTAGGAGAGCATTCTATTTGAGACATCTCCCTCATTTGATCACTTATGTCACACTCTCAAGCTATGTGAAACTAAACTCTTATCTATAGGCAAGCTGAAGTATCAGGAGCAAGCCTCATCCTCGACATGCTTTCAAAGTAAAACACCTTTTAAACCAACCACAAAACCTACTGACGCTAAGGTCACTGTCAACGTTGTCTCCAACACCAAATAAATTTAATGACAACTACCTAAACATACATTTACAAAGTTGACTATTGCTCCACAAATTATATTACAATAACTTCTTGAGAGCAATCTTATTACGCTTCCTCCTCCACTCGACTTAGACCCATCTCGTCCAAAAGGTCAAAATTATAATGAGAACTTTCAATGTGAATATCATCAATGTGTCGGACATTCTACAAATAGGTGCTTTAAACTTCGCAATATCATCCAAGATCTTATTGATGACAGGGTAAGTGCACTAAGTTGGGGGGCTAAAAGGGGGTCTTAAGTGGATGCATTTTTCTAAAAAATAAAGAACTTCAACTTGTATGAGTTTTTGAAATACTTACACTCAAAATTGGAAGATGTTGTAGGAATATGAATCGTATAATTTTGAGTCTAGTTTCCAAGCTACTAAATTTTATTGAAAAATTATAAGTTTAAGTGGGTCAAACAACTAAAATACCAATAGGTGCTCCTATTTTTGTTAAAAAACATAATAGAGTGACTTTCGTGCCCCCACCATTTTTTTAGCACCATTGAGTATTTTTGAAAACCCTTTGGTAGAAAGATAGCTAGGAGCATCTAGTTTGTGTTAGATTTTTTAAAGATTTTTTTAACAAGTATTTTTTTATTTATGATTTTTCTAGTACAGAAATTTTATGTTTTGAAAAATAACGGAGCTTCGATCGTGCCCCCAACCTAACTACCTCAAAAATATCGAAAATTAGATTTTTTTTTTTGAATATGTATAGAATTATGCCTAGTTTGTGCTAGTATAATTTTTTTTCAATTTCAATGACCCAAACAAAATATAAATGATAGACATATTCAAACTTTAAAAAATAGCTATAAAAAGGCATAGTCAAAAATAAATAATATGGAAACCTTATATTAGTCAGAAAATTTGAAAAATTATATTTTTAGAAATAAGAAACTCTGCTCTACATCGCGGTATAAGTTGTTTTAAATGGATTGATTGTTTTATTTTGATTTATCATATAGAAGAAGTGGCATTTTTACATTTTCTGCAAAAACACTATGTTTGTTGTATTTTGCGGAGTCCATGCCTAAGGGTTGGGGATCCAAACCGGATCCCAAGCCTTGAGGCATGGCTTGGAAAAAGAGAAAACACAAAACGTATACATGTTATAATGCGTACGCGCTTATAACGCGTACGCGTTCTGTATAGTATGAACATTGTATATGCTTTTGACATGCTTATATTTACCAAAGTATAAGTTTTTCATTTATTATTATTTATATTTTATTATAATACTTTAAATTTATTTATGTAAATATAAGAAATTAGGGTCACTCTGCACCTTATAGAACTAGTCTCATAACTCCATTAGTCACAGTTTAGGAGATAGTTTTTATAGTATAATCTAGTTAGTACATAGGTAATTTTCAGGCTTTCAACATTCACCTAAATATTTTAGCATTTAAATTCTACAATCAAAACCCTAAACCCTAAACCTTAAACCCTAAACTCGAGGCCCTAAACTTAAACCCTAAACCCTAAAACCTAAACCATAAACCTTAAACCCTAAATCTTAAGCCCTAAACCCTAATCCTTAAATATTCAGCCCTTACCCATGAGCCCTAAACCCTAAACCTTGAGCCTTAAGCCCTAAACCCTAAACCCTAAACCATGAACCATGAGCCTTAAATGTTAAACCCTAAACCCTGAAAACTAAATCCTAAACCCTAAACCCTAACCCATAAACCCTAAACCCTAAAGCCGAGCCCTAAACCCTAAACCATAAGCCCTAAATCCTAAACACTAAACCCTAAACCCTGAACTCTGTGACCTAAACCCTTAACCCTCAACCATGAGACCTAAACCCTAAAACCAAAATAATAAATCCTAAACCCTAAAACTTAAACCCTAAACCCTAAAACCAAAATAATAAATCCTAAACCCTAAAACTTAAACCCTAAACCCTAAACACTTGAACCTAGACCCTAAACCCTGAGCCCTAAACCTTAAACCCTAAATACTAAATCCAGAGACCCGAGCTCTAACCCCCAAACCTTAAACCAGTAACTTTGAACCCCAAACCTTAGGGCCATAAACCATGAACCATGAACCATGAACCCTAAACCCTAATCCCTAAACCATAAACCCTAAACCTATTGACATTTTTACACACCGTGCTAAAAGGTCAACTCGAAACTTTTAAAGTTTCTTAGATTGGTCAATTACGAGTTTGGTTATGTTTTGGATAGCCACCTGGATTAAGATACAATTTTTAATTTTTGGGTTTTGGGGGTCATTTGGGATCAAAACTACAACTTGGGTACAATTTAAGAATGCAATGCCTCATAGATGTAGCCATTCCATTTGAAACCTTCGTCAAAACTATGCAACAACTGTGAAAAACCATTGCAAAGCCCTAAGGAAGGTAGGAAGGGAAACATGTATCAGACATGATGTTATGAAGCTACAAATAGGTGGTTCATTCATTATCCATACAAATGAAAGAAGGTACAGAAAGGAAGGACATACATCTCATTACACAAAAATATTTTCATTTATTCATGAGGAATAATTGTACATTTTTTCTCACACAAGCCGTGAGGAATAACTGAAGAGTCAACAATGCATATATTTATGAAGTTGAAAATGTAAAGAGGTAAAAGAAACCCGTCATTGCCTCGAGGAGTTTTCTTTTCTTTCTGAATTGTTGTTCCAGATTTGTCCATTGCAACTGCATCATGGTACCTGAAAAGGGAGAAGCAAATGATCATCAATATTGAGCTCAGGGTTTAATTTAACTCTTTATACTTCCAACTTTAGAAATTCATGCATTCAAAAGTGTAATTATCATGTGATTGCAGAAGAATCATAATATAAAGGCCGAGTTTAACTGGAATGATTTATTACAGCTGAAACAGAGATAGTCAAATGAATCGAGAAAATTTTGTGGGGCTTTGCCATGTAAGATGGATATTTTAAATTTTTCATCATACATGCTAAAGTTGTAATGAAGCTCAAATACTGTATTGAAGCAGAAAAGAAATGGAACTACAAAATTTAAACAAAACTTCAATGTTTAGTATGCAGGGATTTGTGAACAGAAATTTCTAGAAAAAATATGTCCTTACCAGGTTCTCAAATAAAAGTAAATGATTAATTTCTACAGTTTTCAATTTTCAAAATGAAAATTTCAAAACCATTTTACAACTGAAAATGAGGAAGGATGTCTAGTACAAAGTTACAACTCACAATGCAACCAGTATTCAAAGATTCTGCCATAAAACCAACTTCAGAATCAAAGAGTGCAAATGTAACTACAGGTCATAAAAGCAATCAACTGAATCAAATACAAGTGTACTGGGAGGTCAGAATACATATGTCCATATTGCATTTACAAATCAATGTTTCAAAAGATGCATCGGGCACTACAAAAGGTAAAGCTCATTTCGAGGTTAAGTACAAACCGAGTTTCAAAGATTCAAAAATGGCCTAGTTGTTGTGAACAATAAATCTTCGATAACAACTAATAGTAATAAGGATCAATTTCTAAATGAACAAACCAGAGAAGTTCGAGTATTCTAGAGAAGGTGGAAGCTTTCAAACACCAGCTCACTGAGATTCATCCTGAGGTTATTTTGTTTATGTCTAAAATTAAAACTCTCTATTCTTAAAGATAAAAGGAACTTTATAAATACAATTTATGTATCCTCCAAAGAGAACCCAAGTGAAGCAAGCCTAATGAGAAGTGCAACTACTACATGTGGAAATAGAAATTTCTAGTGAAGACCCATAATAAGGTGGAAGGAAGGGAGGAGGTAGAAAATTAGGTTATAATACTTGCTTTTCTTCGTCAAAAATGGGTTAGCACAAGAAATAAAATGGGTGTAGGTATTTACACTTTTCTTCCAATGAGAAATGGTGACTAGATTCCCTTTCATCATCCAAGAAGACGTTTGCTTGTGTCTTCTAGGGAGAATATCATATCGAACAACACAAGGAACAAAGAGCTGAAATACGTTCGTGATGCCATCCGAACTAATCCCAAGACAAAAGAAGTCATATTATGTGAATACCGATTCTATACACCCTTGTAATCTCACAGAATATTCCCTGCCTTTAGAAATATATTACAAAAGGGAATCGACCAATGTGGCCTTGAAGCCCGGTGCGATATGGTCTAGTGAAGTATTTGTAGTAAATCCCTCCATGAAGGATTTATTTAGGAAAAACCAGTAAAATACACATAGATGCAGTTAATAAATGAAATACCCAGAGTAAGTATAAGCATGTTTTGATTATCCACATAAGAAAAAATCTAGATCTGGAATTAAAGGCAAATAATGCATGAATAAAGTAAACCCAGATGGAAATCATAGGGACTCAGATCTATTGCTGTTTCAAGAAGAGAAAAGTAGAAAACCCACAACAGAATAATATGCATGAGGACACCTCCTCCATCATAAGAACATGAAAGCTATAGAAGTGACAAAATCTCAAGACCAGAAGGAACTCACCGTGTACAGAATGACATTGCCGAAAACCTCATTTTAAGTAGAATGCATGAGCAAACACAATAACCACAGAGGCTCTTTGAGCTCATCTAATCAATGGCCAAGCACGAACAATACAAGGAAACTAGGAAACGCAAGTATTAGTGCTCGAAAGAAAACCGATACTTCAACTTTTACAAATGTTTTCCAAACAGAGTTGAAGAAATTCTCAAAGTTACAGATACAAAGTAAAAACTCACCCAGATAGTGTGATTACGACCACATTATCCCGCTCAGAAAGCTCCAACAGAGAAAAAGACAAGAAAATACAGATGCTCGAAGGATCAGAAGACCAAAAAGGGGAACATAGCCGAGATTCGACACATCCACAATGGCGGTCTGCAATAATTTCACCATGGCTTCGCTGCTCTCTGTGAGTAAAAGAATGACCAAAGAATAGGGTTTGAGTTATTTTAACTCACCCACCTCAACCGTGGCTTAACCTAACTCACCCAGAGTTAGTGATTGACAATCCACATTCGACAAGTACAGATCGAGGGCTGGAGATCGATCTACAATATTCAATACAAACCATCACAATCAAATGCCACCGACAACATTCAATGTAGGACAAAACCCTAACTACAGGTTTAGTGATCAACGATTAGAAATCCAACAATATAAAGATCGGCATACCTGCATCAAAGACCTAACTCAGATTGAGTTAATCCATCACCAATAGAGCCACAAAGGGGTGAGTCATCATGCCAAGGGGGCCAACCCCACGTTTAAATCAAAATCATTACATATTGACTTTTAAAAGTCTAACCATAGTCTATGTAACCAATGATCAAAAGGGGTTGACCACCATACATGCCAACAATGATCACCGAAAAGGGTGAAATATCAACCTTAGTCACTTCGAATAATGCAAAGCCAACAAGAAAATTGCAAGGCATGTATAATAATCAAAGGTGGCTGAAGTATAATGTGATGGATTTTCACAAAGTGCCCTTGTTTTATTTTCAAATCATGGTAATGTACTAAGTTCACAAGAGTGGCCAAGCCTAGTTGATGCCAAAGAAATGTCAACATCGTAGGAACCTAAGCTTGGAGGTGGTCCCTATTAAGTGTGAATCGGTGGATGAATTATTTTGTAAATATTACAAGTATTGTAATTTTTTATTCACTCATAGGAGTTTATTTTGCATTCCTCCACAAAAGGACAAATTTGAAAAAGACAAAATTTGCATGCACATGGAAGGAGACTTGCCCTGCAAGCAAAGTTTATTACTAGCATTATTCAACCAACTTTCTTAAAAATAGAACAGTAAAATTAAATTTGACTGAGATGTAATCAAAGGCTATTAATGCCTCTTGTACTAGTTTGTTTTATTTTATTCCTTTATTTAAAGGATAAAAATAGGATGCATGGGCAAGTACAACCTTATTCTATTTTTAAGAAGGGTGGGTTGATAAAATTTGCTATATATTATGTGCCTTAGAAAAGTATGAAAGAGGAATTTTAGATATAGGAGTGTTGAAGCAATTATTTTGCCAGTTTTCCCTCTCAATGTGAAGTATTTTCTGCCTTTCCAATTATTTGCAGTCTTGTGTATGTTTTCATTAATCTTGTGAATGCAAATTCCCTGGTTAATCATCTTACCCCGTTGCAAATTCAATAATTTATGCATGATATTAATGTGCATGTTTAGCTTAGTAGTATTGTTGTGATACTTTCCCTCAATACCTCAAAGTGTTTTACCCTTAACATTCTACAGAAAACTATTGGTTCGTGCATCAATAATCCTTTCATATATTAGTTGTGCATATACTCAGTCCAAAGCCCTTATATAAATTTGGTATATCACCTCGGTTTTAAAAGGAATGATAACCAGATCGTACCAAGCCAAAAACAAATATGCTAATCAAACATCATGATCAATAAGATGAAAGTAATTCAACAAAACAAATTTATGTAAACCTTTGCAAACAAATTATTATGGAACTCAATGCAATAAAATGAGAATGGGCCTTGCTTAAATAGGCAAGGAATAACAATCTAAGAACAAGTCAAGGTCGTAGATCGAGCCATAAATCAAAGAAATAACTAGTCATCAAAGAACTAGTCAAGACCATAGATTTAGGAGAGAACTAGACATAAAGGATCTAGTCAATACCATATATCAAGGAAAGAACTAGTCAATACCATAGATCAAGGAAAGAACTATACCTAACAACTAGATAATATCTCCTAATATCTAAATAAGATAAAAGAAATATCCACACACATAAGTGGGTGAAGATAAATACAATAAAGGTAAATAAAGTACCTAGGTGAACATGAGCTAAGGTAAATACCTACTCTAACACCCCCCTCAAGTGAAGCTAGGGGCCAAAATAGAAGTGGCATGTCCACAGTATGAGTCCCGAAAACTAGGCCTGATGAGGTACTCATGTACAATAACTAGGAAAAAGGGACACAACAAGGTACCCAAAACCAGTAACAACAAAGTAAAGAGAGTAAAAAACCACTCCAAGGCATCCCAAGAATATCGGCTCAAAAACTCATACAATGATGAAGAAGTTTGGTGTGCACTGTGGTCTGAATCCATTACTTAATCACAAAACTCAAAAACAACTAACACTGGACTTCACCAGAATAGCTCCATATAAGGAGACTGTCAACGGAGTGATGTCGAAAGTGTTAAAAACACCAAACATAATTTGATCAACTGCTGTAAATAGGTGTGCCACGATCCAAGAACAATAACCAAAACAACAAGGCAAGGACATAAAATCAAGAGTGTCATGATCCAAGAAAAGCCAAGGTAATAAGGCAAGGACACAAAACTTGAAGAAGCAGGATCAACACCACACCCTCCCATACTGCTGAATGGGTGGAGGGATGCTACAAATCTATATGAGTTTTCAAAACAACTACTCGAACACTGACAAACTAACACTGGACTACACTAGAATAGATCCCCAAGAGATATTGTCAACATGCCAAAAGTGTCGAAAATACAAATACAAAATTTCCCAACAAACAAGATATATACACTACACTTGCTAAAGAAAAATGCTGAAAAAAGAAGCATCACAATGCAGAAGGTAAAGAAATTTGAGTAAGAGGCTGAATGGTGGAGGAGCCATGCCTGTAGAGTCCTCTTAATGGATTCATATATCGCTACCACGAGTGATCAAATATCCACCCCAAATCAACACGGATGGATGAATAAGATGCTTGCATATGACTTGGTGTAAAATACACAATGGGTGCATGCAAAAGAACATTAGAATGTGTGTCAGGTTGATCATGTCTGATAGCTGAAATCTTAGGTTTCTCAAGCCTAAGTGAAGATGTAGAACTCATGTGTTGCTCATGATCCTCAAAAAGAGTCAAGCGAACAAACAAAGGAGCTCTGTCAATGTGTGATCCCAATGAAGTATCTACACGAAAACCAATGTCATGGTGAGAATTCCACTTAACATGTGGAAGAGGGGAAACAATACCCTGTGAGTGTCTACCAATACCTCTGCTAGTGAAACCCATAAAATGGAGCATGCGAGAACTGAAGGTAGTGGTACGCTTCTCAAAAAGGCCATGTAGTTGAGCAGAAATAGGATACACAACATGTGGTACTGTAATAGGCACAAATGTGGAAGAGCATGTAGTAACAAGCCTCACAGGTTTAGAAGCATCAAGAGCAGGAACATGCTCAAAGACTAACAAATCAATGTCAGTGGGTATATGAGCAATAATTGTAAGTGGACTAGGAGCATGGATATGGCTATCCACAATATCATGGTGATGTTGTAGGCTAGCAAGTTGTTGCTGCAGGGAGTGGATTATTGTATCCTTATCATGAATGAGTGATTGTAGAAGAGAATTTTGCTTCTTGAGTGATCTATTTTCTTCCACAAATTTTACAATATCCTCTTGAAGTCCACATACTTCAGAGAAAAGCATATCATTCTCATAATCCATGATAGAGAAGAATGTAACTCCCAAAAGTTTAGGACGTCGAGCTCAGCCAAAATTGCGTCCACAATTGATTACAACACTCCTCCATATTTGGCACTTTATAATTATAGTGCAAGTCTCAAAATAAATATTTCCAATGGAAAGAGCACAAAAAACAAGCACTTTTGTAAAAATGGCACTCAAAACCGAGTTACTGAGCAAAAGATACAAACTTTTCAATATTTTGTGCTTTGCTATTTATTTTAGTTGCCACTAAAACAAAATAAAATGTTGTTTCCTCCACCACACAAATAAAATTAAAGGGGGTTGAAGTTAAGCACCTACTAGTAGGAATCACAAGTTTTAAGCCCTCATATGACCATACCATACGACTGGGGCTAAGGATTTCAATAAAAGGAATGATAACCAGATCGTACTGACTTTACATAAACCTTGCAAACAAATGAGCAACAATATCATATATTATTATAGAACTCAATGCAATACAATGAGAATGGGTCTTGCTTAAATGGTAAGGAATAACAATCTAAGAACTAGTCAAGGTCGTAGATCAAGCCATAAATCAAGGAAATAACTAGTCATAAAAGAACTAGTCAAGACCATAGATTTAGGAAAGAACTAGACATCAAGGATCTAGTCAATACCATAGATCAAGGAAAGAACTATACCTAACAACTAGATAATATCTCATAATATCTAAATAAGATAAAGAAATATCCACACACATAAGTGGGTGAGGATAAATACAATAAAGATAAATAAAGTACCTAGGTGAACATGACCTAAGGTAAATACCTACTCTAACAAGTTTTAATCATTTTACGGTCATCTTTTACCCTTAACCTCGTAAAAATTATTGTAGGATACATCAATAAGGAACTGGCCTTGATACCAGAGACTCACCTCAAAACAAGTATACCCACAGACCTGAGGTGTTTCCATTGTATCTACGAGAGAGAGATCAATTTTTGCAAGTGTAGAGCACTGTAGCCATCTCTCTACAGGGTGCACTTTCGAGAGATAACAATTTTTGGCATGTCTAGTGGGAGAATGAATCATATCTCGCATGCAAGTTTCGACTATCTACAACATATTTACAGATAAATCAAGTTACTTTTGGGAGAAAGTTGCTGAAATTTATTCTAAAGATCTAAAGTTTTTTTGGCGAATCCATAAAGCTGATTTCAGACTAGTATTATAGCATGTTCCATGCTGAAAGTGACTACAAGATTATCGGTAAGAGGAATTCCTCCTGAGTTTGTTTCTTTACCTTTGAATTCTACTAGAAGGAGAAGAGTGGGTAATACTTTACCTTATAATAGACCTGGTTTTGATAACCCTCACCCCGATATTCCTTCACCACATATCAATTTATTTATTAATATCCTAGTTTTTCCAATGGTTATCCAACCACCTAGGAATTTTGTGACCTTTACTAATGGCAGCCCATTAGTAATTCCAGTTTATCATGATATCCCTAATGCTACCATGAAAAGTTTTCCATCATTCACTGGTGAAAATTAGGTTACACCTTCAAAGCATATCAAAGATGTTGCAACCTTATGTGCAGTCCATAATATCACTCATGAAGACGTAGCTTTGAGACTTTTAGTTGCATCTTTTAAAGGACAGGCCTTGTAACGGTATAGAAATCTATTAGAAGCATAAGAACTTGGGATGTTTTAGGTGAAAAATTGCTGAAACAATTTCAAGATAATTCAGATCATTTGTCCCTCATAGAACAATTATCTACTATTAAAAGAGCTCCTCATGAATACATGTCCAGTTTCAACATCCATTTTGCTAGAACTTGGGAAAGAATCCCAGCAAGTGTTAAGCCTCAATCGATCACGCTTTCCTTTATTATCTCAGAGCATTAAATAGTGATATTTCAACTATGATTCAATCTATGGGAGGTGATACTCTTCCGAATGCTTATGATATTGCTATAAAAGCTGAAAACAACCTTATTCAAGCCAAAAATTAGCACCAAGGCCTTCAATGCCATTTTTGGCGATTTAGCCCCTATCCCACAACCTATTACAATTATAGAACCTGTTGTTGCAGCCCCATCAGATGATGTATTTAAAGCTTTGTAGACTATGGGGAATAAGATGAATTCAATTGAAAACATACTTGCATTACCTAGCAGACCTTATTAGGCTCCTTATCAAAGAAATCCAGCAAAATAGGCAGCCTTACCAAAGATAATCAAAATTATAGGCATCCTTATCAAAGAAAGACAATTTTATCCAAATGCTCCTAGTTCATCTAATGTTTTAGTCCCAGTTAACATGGCTATAGAAGAGTGGTGCCAACCTTGTAATCAACATCATTTAGTCACAATGTAAATTGTCCAAATACTTTTATGAACATAAGTCTTGTTGCACAACCTTAATCTGAGACATTATTCATGCCTCAAATTGAGAGTGAGCAACAAGATACTCAAGTTTAGAAAGCCCTTGAACATAATTTAGTTAGTTTCAATGAGGATGATTTCATTATAGTCACTACAAGGGCTCAAGGAAAAGCTGTTGAAAGTCAAAAACAACAAAATAGGCCTGTTCTACCCACTGTTACTGATAAGGCAACATGTACAGCTACAAAACCAGCTAACAGTCCTGTTGTTCCTCAAAAACCAGCAAGTGTTTTAGCTAATAAAGAACAACAAAAATAGTTACAGCTTGACCCAAGAATATTGTTTATACGTTAGATATCAAAGGCAGCTGAATCAGAATCCATTTTTGTTAAGGCCTATGCTAAAATAGTTGAATCTATCTCTAAAATTGTTGTTTCTTTTAACAATGTTGATGTAATGAAAAACATAATGTTAACATCTCAATGTTGGATGCTCTAAGTATTCCATGACAACAAGATTTACTTTCTCATGAACTAGCTAAGCTGCAGATTTCTTCTAAAACAACAGAAAAGGAAGTTCTAGAAAGTAGACATGGTCCTTGGAATGTTCGAACAAGACCACATCAAAGAATTTAAGTGGATGGTTCAAAAAGTTTTAAATGATCATGACATCAAGAAGCCACCACCATTTTATTTATCACTAATTATTGGGAACATCTTGTTCATAATTGCATGGTGGACAGTGGTGCAAGTAGCACAGTTATGCCAAAAGTAATTATAGAAAAATTGGGTGCAGTATGAGCCTATAGAAAAGAGTGTCTTACAGCTTGATGGAACTACAACTAATATAGTTGGTGTAATCAAAAATTTAGAGGTAACATTGCATGTTTGCCCAAATATTTCTATTCTGCAAGATGTCACTGTTGTAGATTTACCTCCTTACTTTGCATTATGCTTATCTAGAGATTTCACAACAAAGATAGGAGGTTATCTCTCTTTAGATTGGTCCTTTTATTTTTCACTACACGTTATGGCACCAAGGTTACTATCAATTCAGAACCATTTCGCGATTTCACATTGAGCCTCACTCTTCCAATGCAGTAGCTAATTATGCAGCCTTAGACCAGTCTGATTTTGATGATGTAGCTCATGTTTCAACATTAGATGGTGTTTCTAACATGTTTATGGATGAAAATATAGTTGAAGAACATGCCCATGATCCTTTTAAGGAGGTTGAAGAACATCTGTTTGGTGTGTATTGTTTGCATGAAGAAAACACACCACTTCCCTTGTTGTCCAAAATAGAAAATTCAGTAGAAGGGATTTGGAAGCTTCATTTTGATGGAGCTAAGAACAAGAAAGGACAGGGAACATGTTTTATGCTTACTTCCCCAACAAATGAAAGGTATTTTTCAGCTTTGAGTCTCCAATTTTCATGCACTTGTAATGTAGCTAAATACGAAGCATTAATTCATGGTTTACTTTGGGCCAGAAAGAGAGGTATCAACACGTTACAAATTTTTGGTGATTATGAGCTGGTTATCAATCAAGTAAGAAATTTTAATGTTTGTAAGAATCCATTAATGAAGTCTTACAGACATAGAGTTTCAGACTTAATGGAAGATTTTGCAGCTATTAATATTCAGTCTATTCCTAGAGCAAGAAAATAAGCATGCAAACAAACTTGCAGCAGTTGGTGTTAATTTTGAAGTGTTGGAACAGATAGAGAATAACAAAATTCAACCTTATATTAAGCTAATTGTTAGGCCTTCAATACCTGATAATGATTTGAACTGACATGTTTTTTAAAATGATGATCAAATTTGTAGCAAGAAGATGAATTTTCTGCAATAAATCAGGATAAATTACATCACTTATATGGTGACCAAATTGTTCAACTAAAGACAAATAAGTTGCCTCGAGGTCTTGTCACATTAGAAGACATATTCAACACTGATGATCAGTTAAGAAAAGACAAAACTAAGATATCAACACATGCTGATAACTATGAGGAGATCTCAGTTGATGAAGGGAAAAATTTGTTTCTTGGAAAGGTATGTTCCTCAGCTGAAAAGCATTCATTTATTGATCTTTGCAAAGAATTTAAAGATGTTTTGCTTGGAGATACCAAGACTTGAAAGGATTTGATCCCATTTTAGCACAACATACTATCAAATTACAACCAAATTCTAAACCAGTTAGGTAAAAATAGAGGCATGTGAATCCTAAAATAGAGCCTCTAATGAGGAAAGAATTATCTAAGTTAATTGAATCAGGTATTATATTTCTAGTTAAGCATTCAAGTTGGGTAGCAAATCTTGTTCCTGTTAGGAAGAAGAATGGAGAAATCATATTATGTGTGGATTTCAGAGATCTTAATAAAGCTTCATTAAAAGATCATTACCCACTTCCAAATATGGATCAAATTTTAAGAACAGTTTCTGGTTCAGATAGACTATCTCTTCTAGACAGTTATAGTGGATACAATCAAATTTTAGTTTGAGAAGAAGATAGGTACAAAAACTTTTACCACCAAGTGGGGTACTTATGCTTACAAAAGAATGCCTTTTGGCCTTTCAAATGTTGGTGCAACGTTTCAACGTGTAATGGACATGGATTTTCGCAACTTGTTAAATAAATGCATCCTTGTTTATTTAGATGATGTTATTGTATTTTCAAAAGATTCGATGAACATCTAATGCATCTAAGGTAGAATTTTCAGTTATGTAGGTAGTTTGGAATATATTTGAATCCTAAAAGTTTATCTTTTCAGTACATCAAGGTAAACTACTTGGTCATATTGTTTCTAAGCAAGGATTAACAATTGATCCTTTCAGAATCAAAGCCATATCCCAGCTATCATTGCCTCATCATAAGAAGGAATTGCATATTTTTCTTTGAAAAATCAACTTTGTCAGAAGATTTGTTCCAGATTTTGCAGCATTGGTTAAACCATTAATAACTATGTTAAAGAAAGGGAAAAATTTCTCTTGGACCAGCAAAGGGAGAGAAGGGTTTGAAGCAATCAAAACAGCCATCTCTCATGCTCCTACTTTTGCAAATCCAAATTTCGATAAATTTTTTATAATGTATGTACTCATAGGAGCTGAAACAATCTCAACTATATTAACTAAGGTTAATAATGAAAATATTGAACAACCTATTGCTTTCTTTGGATAGATCTTTCATGATTACGAAATAAGGTACATATTTATTGAAAAACAAGTACTTTCAGTAGTTAGAGGGATAAAAATTTCAAGTACATACTTTCAAACAATAAAATTCATGTTCTTGTTTCTCATCCAAGTGTGAAGGATTTCTTGTTAAATAAAGAATTGAATGAGAAAAGAGTAGGTTGGATAACAAAAGTTATGGAATATGATGTTGATATCCGGGTTGCTAAGACAATTCAAGGTAAAGGTTTATGTGAGCACCTAATTGCTGATATGGAAAAACAATAAGCTGCAGAACCAGATGATTCAAAACAACATGCTGAAATTACATATCAGCAATCAGAAATCATGGTTCAACTAGAAAATCAACAACCTAAACTTGCTCAAGAAGTCTAGGAATCAAGATGGATGACTAATTTAGTTAACTATTTACAACATGACACCTATCCAGGAAGGTATGGAAAAAAATAAATGAAGGTATTTCAGATTACAAGTTGTACCTTATATCTTTATTGATAGTGTGTTGTTCAAAAGAGATATAAATGGAATCTTGTTGCGATGTGTTGACTATGATAAAATTCAGAAAATATTATCAGAATTCCATGAAGGACCTGCAGGAGGTCATTTTTCAACACGTACCACAACCTTAAAAATTATGAAAGCTGGTTACTATTGGCCCAACATATTCAAGGACTATTTTGAATGGATCAGAAAGTGTAAGAAATGTGCTTTCTTTATTGGAAAAGAATGTTTAGCTTCGTTGCCTCTACAACCTATTTCAGTTGATCAACCTTTTATGCAGTGGGGTCTTGACTTTATTGGCATGATAAACCTACCTTCTTCACAAGGACACAAGTGGATTTTGACTCTGATTATTTTACATGATGGACTGAAGCAATAGCCTTGAAAGATGCTAATGAAACCTCAATACTATCCTTTTATGAAGGTATAGTTTATAGATTTGGTGTTCCAGCAACTATCATATCAGATAACGCTTTAGCATTTCTTGGTGTAAAGGTAACAAATTGGGCTGTCAACCATGGAATTTATCTAAGTTCTTCATCTAATTATTACCCATAAGGTAACAACTTAGCTGAAAGTACTAACAAGAATCTTTTAAGGATCATCAGAAGAACACTCAAGGATAATCAAAGACCTTGGCAACTGATGTTGAATTCAACACTTTGGGTTGATAGAGTGACTCCTAAAATATCAGTTGGCAATTCACCATACAAGCTTGTTTACGGAAAAGAAGCAAGAATGCCTATTTTAGTCGAGTTACCCGCATTAGATCTGTTGCACCAAATGGAGCTACTCGAGAATGAACCATTGTAGGTTCGTTATGTAGAATTAATGGAGTTATAAGAGCTAAGAGATCAAGCTCATGTGAACATGGAAAAGAATTAGAAATAGATGAAGAAGACTTTTGATAAGAAAGCCAAATTAGAGTCTTTAATGAAGGAGATATTGTGTTAAAGTGGGATGTTGATCGTGCAAATCTAGGAAGACACACAAAGTTTGATACAATCTGGAGTGGTCCTTACATGATTTCATCTTGCAAAGAACACAATGCTTTTTAACTTTCAAGGCTGAATGGAGAGGAACTTCCCATTCCTGTGAATGGTATGTTTCTCAAACACTTGTTATTGAAAATATTACAGTGACTATTTAGAGTAGGATTTCCTTTCAATAAGTGCAGTTCTTGCACATTGCAATGTTTTTAATTCAATAAGTGCATTCATGCACGTGATCTAGTTTACCAGATCCTTTTCCAATTTTAGTTCATTTTGGAAGGGTTGGACCTTTTGGAAAGGCAAATTTTGGTTACATGCTTCAGACTCCATGCCCAATGGAAAAGAGCAAGGCACTGGTCTACAACCTAGTAGGTATCTTTTTATTGCATGATCACCAAAAATGTTGACATTTTTACACCCCGTGTAAAAAAGTCAACTTGAAACTTTTAAAGTTTATCATATTGGTCGAGTTACGAGTTTGGTTATGTTTGGGACAACCACCTTAGATTAAGATACAATTTTTAATTTTTGGATTTTGGGGATCATTTGGGATCAAAACTACAACTTGGGTATAGTTTAAGAACGCCATGCCTCATAGATGCAGCCATTCCATTTGAAGCATTTTTTAGAAGCGTGCAACAATGCTATGAACAACCATTGCAAATCCCGAGGAAGGCAGGAAGGGCAACATGTATCAGACATGAAGTTCTAGAAGTCTGCAGACAGTGGTTCATTCATTATCTATACAAATGAAAGAAGGTATAGAAAGGAAGGACATACATCTCATTACACGAAAATATTTTCATTTATTCATGAGGAATAATTGTACTTTTTTTTCTCACACAAGTCATGAGGAATAACTGAAGAGTCAACATTGCTTATATTTATGAAGTGGAAAATGTAAAGAGGTAAAAGAAACCCGTCATTCCCTTGAGGATTTTTCTTTTCTTTCTGATCTTGTTGTTCAGCTTGTCCACTATGCAACTACATCATGGTACCTGAAAAGGGAGAAGCAAATGATCATCAATATTGAGCTCAAGGTTTAATTTAACTCTTTATACTTCTAACTTTATAAATTCATGCATTCAAAAGTGTAATTATCAGGTGATTGTAGAAGAATCAAAATATAAAGGTTGAGTTTAATTGGAATGATTTATTACTAGCTGAAACAGATAGTCAAAGGAATCTGAGAAAATTTTGACAGGGCTTCGCCATGTAAAATGGATATTTTAAATTTTTCAGCATACATACTAAAGTTGTAATGAAGCTCAAATACAATATTGAAGCAGAAAAGAAATGGAACTACAACATTTCAACAAAACTTCAATGTTCAAGCATGCAGGAATTTGTGAACAAAAATTTCCAGAAATAATATGTCCTTTCCAGGTTCTCAAATAAAAGTAAATGATTAACTTCTACAGTTTTCAATTTTAGAATCAAAATTTCAAAACCATTTTACAACTAAAAATGAGGAAGGATGTCCAGTACAAAGTTACAACTCACAATGCAACCAGTTTAGTATTTAGTTATAGAATCAACTTCAGAATCAAAGAGTGCAAATGCAACTACAGGTCACAAAAGGCATCAATGAATCAAATATAGGTGTGGGAGGTAAGAATATAGATGTCCATATTGCATTTACAAATCAAAGTTTCAGAAGATGCATCAGGCACTATAGAAGGTAAATCTCATTTTAGTCAAGTACAAAACCGAGTTTTAAAGATTCAACAATGGCCTAGTTCTTGTGAACGATAAATCTTTGATAACAACTAACAATAATAAGGATCAATTTCTAAATGAACAAACCAGAGAAGTTCGAGTAGTTCAGAGAAGGTGGAAGATGTCCAACACCATCTCACTGAGATTCATCCTGAGGTTATTTTATTTATGTCTAAAATTAAAACTCTCTATTCTTGAAGATAAAAGGAACTTTATCAATACAATTTCTGTATCTAAAGAAGCAGTATTTCAGACTATCAAGGATAAGCAAAGTGAAACATTCATTCTTCATCTATCCTCCAAAGAGAACCCCAAGTCAAGCAAGCCCAATGAGAAGTGCAGCTACTACATGTGGAAACAAAAATTTCCAGTGAAGACCCAAAATAAGGTGGAAGGAAGGGAAGAGGTAGACAATTGGGTTATAATACTAGCTTTTCTTCATCAAAAATGGGTTACCACAAGAAATAAAATGGGTGGTGTATTTACACTTTTCTTCCAATAGAAATGGTGACTAGATTCCCTTTCATCATCCAAGCAGACTTTTGCTTGTGTCTTCTAGGGAGAGTATCATATCAGACAACACAAGGAACAAAGAGCTGAAATATGTTCATGATGCCATCCAAACTAATCCCAAGACAAAAGAAGTCATATTATGTGAACATTGATTTCGTACACCCCATACAATCTCATAGAATATTCCTTGCCTTCTGAAATATATTACAAAAGGGAAATTGACCAATGCGGCCTTCAGAAGCCCAGTGCTCTATGGTCTAGTGAAGTATTTGTAGTAAATCCCTCCATGGAGGCTTTATTCAGAAAAACTAGTAAAATACACATAGATGTAGTTAATAAACGAAATACCCGAGTAGGTATAAGCATGTTTTTGATTACCCACATCAGAAAATGTCTAGATCTGGAATTAAAGGCAAAGAATGCACGAATAGAGTAAACCCAGATGGAAATCATAGGGACTCATATCTATCATCGTTTCAAGAAGAGAAAAGTAGAAAACCCATAACAGAATAATATACATGAGGACAACTCCTCCATCGTAAGAACAATGAAAGCTACAGAAGTGAAAAAATCTCAAGACCGGAAGGAACTCATCGTGTATAGAATGGCATTACCGAAAACCTCGTTTTAAGTAGAATGCATGAGAAAACACAATAACCACAAACGCTCTTTGAGCTCATCTAATTAATGGCCAAGAACGAACAATACAAAGAAACTAGTAAATGTAAGTATCAGCACTCGAAAGAAAACCTATACTTCAACTTTTACAGATGTTTTCCAAACATAGTTGAAGAAATTCTCAAATTCACAGATACAAAGTAAACACTCACCTAGATAGTGCAATTACGACCACATTATCCCGCTCAGAAATCTCCAACAGAGAAAAAGACAAGAAAATACAGATGCTTAAAGGATCAGAAGACCAAAAAGTGGAACAAAGCCGAGCTTCAACACATCCACAATGGTGGTCTACAAAAATTTCTCCATGGCTTTACCTGCTCTCTGTGAGCAGAAGAATGACCAAAGAATAGGGTTTGAGTTGTTTTAACTCACCCACCTCAACCGTGGCTTAACCTAACTCACCCAGGAGTTAGTGATTGATGATCCAAATTCGACAAGTATACAGATCGAGGGCTGGAGATTGATCTACAATATTCAATACAAACGACCACAATCAAATGCCACCGACAACATTCTTTACTGTGCCAAAACCCTAACTACGGGTTCAATGATCAACAATCATAAATCTAGCAATACGAGATCGATGGTCTCGCATCAAAGACCTAACTCAGACTGAGTTAATCCATCACCGATAGAGCCACAAAGGGTGAGTCATCATGCCAAAGGGGCCAACCCCATGTTTAAATCAAAATCATTACATATTGACTTTTAAAAGTCTAACCATAGTCTATGTAACCAATGATCAAAAGGGGCTGACCACCATACATGACAACAATGATCACCAAAAAGGGTGAAATATCAACCTTAGTCACTTCGAATAATGCATAGACAACAAATTGCAAGGCGTGTATAATAATCAAAGGTGGCCAAAGTATAATGTGATGTATTTTCACAAAGTTCCCTTGTTTTATTTTCAAATCATGATAATGTACTAAGTTCACAAGAGTGGCCAAGCCCAGTTGAAGCTAAAGAAATGTCAACATCAGAACCTAAGCTTGGAGGTGGTCCCCATTAAGTGAATTAGTGGATGAATTATTTTGCAAATATTGCAAGTATTGTAATTTTTTTATTCACTCACAGGGAGTTTATTTTGCATGCCTCCACAAAAGGACAGATCTGCAAGAAGACAAAATTTGCATGCACATGGAAGGAGACTTGCCCAGCAAGAAAAGTTTATTATTAGCATTATTCACCCAGCTTTCTTAAAAATAGAACAGTCAACTTAAGTTTGACTGAGATGTAATCAAAGGCTATTAATGCCTCTTGTACTAGTTTGTTTTATTTTATTCCTTTATTCATTATTAAATAAAGGATAAAAATAGGATGCATGGGCAAGTACAACCTTATTTTATTTTTAAGAAGGGTGGGTTGATAAAATTTGCTATATATTGTGTGCATTAGCAAAGCACGAAAGAGGACTTTTAAATATAAGAGTGTTGAAGCAATTATTTTGCTAGTTTTTCCCTCTCAATGTGAAGAATGTTCGCCTTTCCAATTATTTGCAGTCTTGTGTATGTTTTCATTAATCTTGTGAATGCAAATTCCTGGTTAATCATCTTACCTTGTTGCAAATTCAAGTAATTTCTACATGATATTAATGTGCATGTTTAGCTTAGTAGTATTGTTGTGATACTTTCCCTCAATACCTCAAAGTGTTTTGCCCTTAACATTCTGCAGAAAACTATTGGTTCGTGCATCAAGAATCCTTTCATATATTAGTTGTGCATATACTCAGTCAAAGCCCTTATATAAATTTGGTGTATCACCTCATTTTTAATCATTTTACAGTCATCTTTTACCCTTAACCTCAGAAAAATCAGTTTAGGATACATCAATAAGGAACCGGCCTTGATACCGGAGACTCACCTCAAAATAGGTATACCCATAGACCTAAGGTGTTTCCATTGTATCTACGAGAGAGAGAGATCAATTTTTGCAAGCTTAGAACACTGCAGCCATCTCTCTATAGGGTACACTTTTGAGAGATAAAAACCTTAAGCCTTGAACCCTACACCCTAATCCTTGAGCCCTAAACCCTAAACCTTAAACCCCTAAGCACTAAACCCTAAATCTAGAGCCCCGAGCTCTAACCCCTAAACCTTAAACCCGTTATTAACCCTTGAACCTTAAATTTGAAACTCGAACCCCAAACTCGAGTCGTAAACCCTAAACCATGCACCCTAACCCCTAAACCCTAAACCATGAGCCCTAAACCGTAAACCCTAAACCTTAAGCCCTAAATGTTAAATCCTAAAGGTCCCTAAACCCTAAACCATAAAAACTAAATCATAAACCCTAAACCCTAACCCCTAAACCCTAAACTCTAAACCCTAAGCACTAAACCCTAAACCCTTAACCCTTAACCCTTAACCCTTAACCCCGAGACCTAAACCCTTAATTATAAACCCTAAACTTTAAAACAAAAATAATAAACCTTAAACTTTGAATGGTAAAACCTGAACCCTAAACCCTAAAACCTTAAACCTAAACCCTAAACCTTGAACCCTGAGCTAGGGTTCATTTTAAGACAACTTTATAAAATTTAAGGTGGAAAATACAGCGAATATCCCCGAACTAGTTTAGGTGAAAGGTGAATTTGACAAAGATTCCAAAACCAAATTTTCGCCAGGTTTTTTGAGCCGGAGAAATCAGAGTTCTAGACATCGATTCACCTTTGACACCCGATAATATGATGTCAATAACCCTCCTTGACAAGCGTCAACACATTGTCAACAGGGCCCTTTGACGTGCGCGGCCGGGGTTTTGATGCACGCCAACAAGGGTAAGTGACGCCGCTAATGGCATCTGTTGACGCATGTCAACAGAGCCCATTGACACGCATCAACATATCCCATTGACGCCGCGTCAATGGGCTCACGCTGATGTGCGTCAATGGGATATGTTGATGCGCATCAATGGGCTCATGACGCATGTCAACAGAGGCTATTGACGTGCATCAGTAGAGGCCATTGACGCTTTATTTGGCCTATAAATACGCTCCCACTGGTCATTTTCTTGTTTAAACTTTCCGGCTCTTGATTTTTTTGCAGAATCATTATCATTGTTAAAGACACAAGCACAACTACAATGGCGCTTCAAATGCTTCCCAACCGCAAGCTTAGGAAAAAAATCAAGAAGAGAATCCAGTCCAATCCATGGGCAAGATCATCTATAGGAATCCTCTTGTGCCCCCACATCCATACTATTTTAAAGATGTCTTTTGAATATAAAGATTTGATGGATGCGTGTGAGTTTACTGGGCTCGTTGACATGCCCCATTTCGAAACAGATCCAGATATTTTGAATTACCTTCTCTCATCCTATAATATAGAGGACGACCTTTTTTATGTGACTCTGAATGATGACCGAATGTTTCAATTCAGTATCGAAGCAAATGACATCCATCGGTTTACGGGCCTTCTGTTTAGAAATTTACCAATTGTTACAACAAAGGCAACACTCCTGGAAGAAGACAAGAAATATCTCGAATCAATGTTCGGTTTCCATGTTGATTGTAAGTATAATTTGTTTTCATTCATCATTTTTATTTTGTTTTTTATTGTGATACAATTTGGTGTTATAAATTTATATTAATTCCCACTGTTTGGCATTTGCAGCTCATGTCAATAAATCCAGGCGTGGTGTGGATATGAAATCAATTGCACACCACTTTCTTGCTGCAGTGATTTCATTTTTTCAATCCAGAATAGTTTTGCAGGGTCACCAAATAGATATACCAAACTGGGCCATTGCATACATAGTTGCCACTATCTCAAAACAAAAATTCGATTGGTGCACCTATCTATATAAAAAAATAAGAACTGACATAAAAATTCAAATCTTTCAGAAAAACCTGTCATTTATTCCACAAACTATCTCCTCGGCCTTTATTACGAGGAACTTTTAAATTTAAAAGACAAACAAATTCCTACTTGCACTGACGAGGAGTTGATGAAGTTGTCAATTCCATTTGAAGAACAATAGGTATAAACTATTTAGTTTGTATTTCAATTTTGACATTACACTACACAATTATTAACAATTTATGGTTTGCAGAGAAGATTTATTGAAGCCCTTCCCCGAAAAAAGGCGTTATCAAGAGGAAGAGGCCAACAACACGCTGAGGCTTCGGGAGACTCCCAATCTGAAATGGAAGCTCACTCCTCTCCGAACCCTCAACAGTTTGAACTCGTTAAATGCCAGAGAAGTAATACCTTCTCATATATTATTTACAAATTCCAAATTTGTATTTTTATTTTCCAATTTAAATTTTAACCAATTGAATTGACATAACATTTAATGTTGATGACATTGCAGGGAATTTGGACAATACTCGTGTTTCAGAAACTCAACCTTCTTCCCCAACTCACTCCATACAGTCGCATGCATTCATATCTTCTGAACAACCACCAAATACTACTCCTACACGGCCACCCTTAGCGCTGTGAAAAACTACCCCTTAACAACAAGGTACAACTTTTCAATACTATGTTTAATTTCGTAGTTTTTGCCTTTTTGGATTGTTTTCTAGTTTTTCATGTTTTTTCTTGAACTTTTCAGCACATTGCAGTCCTTCTGTTCAAACAGTGGCACCGACCCCCCTCAACCAATAATTTTTAAAATGCCAACCAAAGGAACAATGAAAAAGAACATTGGTAAACACATGCCAATTGCTCGGCCCCTAGCGAGACACTAAACATTGCCTCCTCCTTTCAAATTCCAACGCTCTCACTTGGTGGCTTTCCTAGTGCAATGGGCATATCGGTTTTGAACAATATAAATTTAGATGAAGATTATTTGGGCATTGATAACAATGACCCAACTGGTTTTTTCAATACCCGTGAGATGATTCAAGGCCAACATGTATACTTCAATTTCAACATGCTTTACAATATTGAATTACATTTCAATTTAAATTTATTTATCTGAATCTTGATTAATTTTATCACAAACAAGATCAGGCCACCCAAAGGCAGAAACAAGTAGCTAGTTGATCTAGCCAAAAGCCCCCATACTTCTCCAGCAAGATCATCTTCATCAGATACAGATAGTGAACAGTTGTTACCTTTTCCTTTGGAGAACTTAATTGGTTATGATTGTCAATCCCATGTCAGTGAGTTTATTCTACCTCATATCAATTAGCTCATAGAATGGGAGAGAAGGGCTAAAGTTCTTATCAATGAGATTATTAGTCATTTTGAAAATTATTGGCAAAGAGATAGTTTATACGCTGCGATCTAGGATTAACTGCGAAAATGGATTACTTACCCAAGTAAGAAGTGGGACTGTCACGTATAATGACAACTATAAAGACGACACAAATTGAAAAATATTAGTGCTTGAGGGCCGAGACATATTTTAACAAATGGTCTAAGGATAAGAATTTGGTAGCAATTGCAAATGCCGAGAGAGATAGAGCGGTTGTAAGTACTATCACTTTCAAACAATCATTCTTGTTAATTTGAAATTTTCATTTTTAGTAATATGTTGAATTGACATTACTCTTTTGTGCAGTTGAAATATGAAAATTTGAAGAGTCAAGCAAAGGTATTCCAAGTTCACTTGGAAACAATGAAGAACAGATTTATCCATAGCTAAGAATTTGAAGGAAAATATTGTTTTGGTTAACAAACAAAACAATACACTAAAGTGGATAATTAAAGAGCACGGATTCAACCCTGAAATATTATTCAAAGCTAAGGAAACAACTGGTCTAAATTTGCTTTCGCATGGAGATGTGACAAATCAAGAAGAAATAATTTTAAAAATATGGACAGTGTTGTGGAAGATCTTATAAGTTCTGGGGTTATTTTTGTTGTTGGGGAAAGGGGTACAACCATAGGGGAAGAAACCATTGGGGAAAGGAGCACATGAGTTGAAATGGATACAGAAAAAGAGGGTTGAAACTTTTATTATTGAGTGTGGAAACTTTGTTGAGTCTATATTTGAAAATTTGTAACATTGAATGTTGTGGTCATGGTATTTGAATTTAATTATATGGATTTGATAGCCTTTTAAAATTTGAAATACTATATAATCTTTAATTTTGATTGCATATGGATTTGATAGAATTTTTAGATTGTATATGGAGTTTATGCTTTTTGGTTTACTCTTAATGGTGATTGCATTAGATAGGGATGAATCATGATGACGTATGTTTCTTGTTTACTTGGATTATCATGAATTGTATGTGGACATAGATGATGAATGATATAGATGGATATAGATGATGATGAATGATGATAATGGATAATTGTTTTAGAAACATGGAATGATGATAGATGATGATGAATGATGATAATGATATGATATATATGGATGATGATCAATTTAATGTGGACGTAGATTTAGCTTCAAGCACGATAATTCTTCTTCTCTAGACATTTAAACTTGTTTTAAGATAATTCTTCTTCTCTATACTTGTAATGATATGATCATGATGTCATTAGAATGGATATAGATGATAAATAAATGGAATGTGTTAAAATGGATATAGATGACATTAGAATGGATATAGATGAAATTAGAACGGATATACTTGTAATGATATGATTATGAATTGTTTTAAAAAATGGAATTGTTTTAATAAATTTAAATTAGATAAATAATTGTTTTAATAATAATTGTAGTGTCAGGACTCAAGATTATGATAATGATATGGTGATGATATGATATATATGGATGATGATGAATTTTATGTGGACGTATATTATAAATTGTATAATGTATTGTGGATTATGAATTGTATAGTATAGAAATATCTTCCTCTGTAAAATTCAATTGTATCATTTTATCCCACAGTTAAAAAAATATATCAAAGCATTTTGAAAATATAAAAAATAAATTAAACATAATTGTAAGAAATCAAGAAAGATGATATGATAGGGTTTAACTTACCTCTAGTGTATTAGATTGATGTGAAATCATCACTGGCAATGTGCTAGATCTTTGTTTTAAGAAAACTCAACACGAGAAATGGATTAGTAGATAGATGGGTGAGTTGCCTGACATTGTCAGTCCCGAGAAGTACCAGCTTCCTTGGATGGATGTCAACCCATGTTTTCAAAAAAATAAAAATATTGTATTTAAATAAATGTAAATATATAGACCTGTAACATCTTTAATGATAACAAGTGTCAAGAGCTGAAAAAAATGTAAAGTAACAAACAATAAGATTAAGGTGAAGAAGATACCTATTTAAAGTTGAAATCATCACTGGTAATGTGCTAGATCTTTGTTTTAAAAAAACTCAACACGAGAAATGGATTAGTAGATAGATGGGTGAGTTGCACGACATTGTCATCCAGAGAAGTGTGACTTCCTCGGATGGATGTCAACCCACATTAAAAAAAAAAAAGATTATATTTAAATAAATGTAAATACATATACCGTAACATGTTTAATGATAACAAGAGTGAAAGAAATGCAAAGTAACAAACAATAAGATTAAGGTGAAAAAGATACCTATTTAAAGTTGAAATCATCAACGCCACTTTGGTAATGTGCTAGATCCATGTTTTAAGAAAACTCAACACAAGAAATGGATTAGTAGATAGATGGGTGAGTTGCCTGACATTGTCAGTCCCGAGAAGTACCAGCTTCCTTGGATGGATGTCAACCCACATTTTCAAAAAAATAAAAAGATTGTAGTTAAATAAATTTAAATATATAGACCTATAACATCTTTAATGATAACAAGAGTTGAAAAAATGTAAAGTGACAAATAATAAGATTAAGGTGAAGAAGATACCTATTTAAAGTTGAAACAATCCATTATCAATAGCTTCTTCAAACTCGATGTTCTCTTCTATAGAGTGTGACGATGCGCCAATTCCACTCTCAACGTTGGGAACAGTTGTACTTGTAGCTGTATTATTCACACCTCTTCTTTCGCAAAGGGAATTCCAATGCGCAATTGCTCTGTCGAATGGAAAGGTTTCGATGGAGTATCGAGAAACATAACACCTCATGTAACTTTCCAAATTTTTATCCAACCTATTTCTCAGTTTTGATTTTATAAATGATAATGCACTAAAAACCCTTTCGTCCTCCACATACCCCAAAATCATTGTTTGGCATAACTCATATAATCTGAAATATTCACTGATATCTTCTTGTAAGATAGAACTTTGATAGATTCCTCGCCATAGCCTTGTAATAGCACCACTTTCAGAAGGTTCATCTAAAATTTTATATTGGTTCCTCATTGTTGTTGCAATTTTTTTTGATTGAAACTTTAATAAATCAGCATTCAAGATACCTTTGATTTCCATACCCTTGAGCTCTGAAGTATTTTTGAATTGTTCCATTATTGTACCCATGGATTTATGGAAATGCTTTCTGAAAAAGTCTGCACGGCCACCTTTAGTATTCCAAAAATTAGGATTCATCACACCCATGGCTTCCATAATTTTATCTTTGCATAAACGTTCCCTAATTTTTGATGACAAGGATTTTGAAAAATTTTTAAGCTTTATTCTTGTTTCAACTATAACAGACTCAAAGAGATTACGTGTCATAGGAACATCTTCTCATTCCGATCCTGTAATATCTTGACGTTTTTGCAAAATGTGCAGTGGTATTTCCCTCCCATTAATAGTGATGCAGAGGTGATCATGGATATTAAATCTCAAAAAGGTGCTAGGATTTTTAAGATCTAATAAAGCTTTCCAATTCTCAAAAATAGGTGCATCAAAACTATCTTAGGAACGAGACAATATATCAAGTCTTTTACATACCATTTTTATCATCCGTATAAAATCCACAATATAGATTAATTTACCCTGTGCATGTTTCATCAGTGTATTGATCTCCTTTAACATTGGAAGAATACCAACCAATGTAAGAAATGTCTCCAAATCAGTTAAACGGAACAACAAGTCCCTCGCCCTATCAAATTCATGACGATATTTGTGCATAAAACCAACCAACGAAGGATACTCCTCACGAACTCTGCATAAAGGTTCATATAAAGAGATCCATCTAGTCTCGACATCCTTCAGAAGTTTTTTTCCATCTGTAATTCTAATTGCAAATTTCTGGAACTCAAGAAATCACTTTGGGATGCTTGACATATAGGCATGAAGTTATCTTATAAGGTCTTCTAATTTAGCAACATTTTCGTGGTTGCTTACCATTTTATACACTAAATTCATTATGTGAGCCATACAATGAATTGGTAGCATATATGGGGCCACTGTTGTTTGTAATCTAACACACAGGCCTGTTTGGTGACCCTGCATGATAGATGCACCATCTGCTCCAACCCATACCAACTTCTTAGCAATTTCATAATCTGTAATTCCAGCAATATCTTTCAAATGAGAAACAACTATTTTATGTAGGTTTTCGGCATTACAGTTTTCAACCATTTTCATAACACCCAATAGATGAGGTGTCCTTATATGATTTTCTAAAGTATAGACATGGATACATACCCATGCAAAGTGTTTTCGATTCATTGTCACTTCATCAATTCAAAGAGAGATAAACTACCGCTTTTTTACATTCTCTTTCAAATATTCCTTCTCTATCTTCAAAAGGCATTTTTCCATTTCCCATCCACTACTTTCGGACTCAATGAGACTCGAGGTACGTTCAGCATTCCATTAAATTGATACAAAACTTTGAAATCGAGGAAATCCAAAATCAATCTTCCTTTTTTGTATGTGAAATAGAGTAGAGAATTGTATGAATTTTACATGTAGATTTGTTTATTTCATCTTACCAATATGCGATGTGATCGTTCCTCCATTTTCCAAGAGATGTCTATGTTTTTTCTAATCTGCCTCATATTCCACTGCGTATCTAACATGCATGCATTATTTTTTAGTTTTCCACATGTGTGTTTTGATTTTCTCACCATCCGCCCATTACGGTCAAATATTGTTTTCCACAATATTTTTATAGTGTCCACTTCATTTGCATTTTTGTTGCTTTCCCAATTTCCACGTATATCATTGTATATGTACATTTAGATGGGATCTCTTGAGAATTAGATGATTGTATAGTTTTGATAAATGGAAATTTAGCTACCCAATCAAACTTGTATGTCCCGCCAATGGTCCACATATTTTTGTTCATTTTCAATGTTTTTCTTTTTTGAGTAGAATTTTGAGCAATATCACAATCACCTAGTTTCCTTTTCTTGGACCAGAATTTGAATTTGATTTATGTGTTCCATTTTTATGAGTATTTGTATGTGTGAAATCTTGATGCACTCTCTCGTTACACCCCAACAAGAACAATATCTTCAAGATCTAACATATTATCGTAGGTGTCATTTGTTTGACTTTGATCTTGTGTAGAATGCATGTCCACCTCAATAATACCTTCCACACACAAGATTCGATTCTTTGTGGTGGCATTTATATGGTTGGTATTTTCAATATCTATATCAGCAGAGTTTCCAAAATACTTGAAGAGTGATTTCGAGATTTCTTAATTACTTTCGTGGTCTTCTCATTTCTAGAACTAACAACTTCCATTATTATAAAGAGAGTCATGTGTCAAAGAAAAGAACCAAGTAGTGATCGCCTATCGTGACGTCAACAAGGTGTCAATTGACACTATCGTGCATCACAAATGTGTCCACCGTCTAAGGTCATTGTCACGCGTCAACTCTATGCTTATTGCGCGTCAACTCATGCCTATGCCCCCGTCACGCATCAACTCTCTCTGTCACGCGTCAAACCTATTCCTTTTTCACATTTCTGCAATATATCCTTGTCGCGTGTCTGTAATAACTCTTTATCACACATCAACTATATCCCTGTCGTGCATTAACAACTAACCCTAACAGGCTAACAACAATCTCTGGTGCTTAAGAGTATGTGAGTTCAAACTTCATAGTATTGGTAATTTGGTAAGCTACTTGAGGTATACTACCCGACGAATCACCTAGGTTTTTATAGGAGATGTTTTCAAATGAAGGTGAATCCGAACCCCAAAGAAAAAAATGTATATTTTAGGTGAACAGACACCGACCGATCCGAAAAAATCGGCTTTTCAAATTTTCCCAAAATAAATTTTTTGCCATATTATGAATATTTTCCACTAAAATTATCCCTGCCCTAAGCCCTGAGCCCTAAGTCGTAAACCCTAAACACTAAATCCATAACCCTAAGCTCTAACCCCTAAACCTCATATATTTCTAGTAGGTCTCATGAGTGAGTTCATTTTTTTGAATATCTTAGGACCATATTTCCTAGTCTTGTGCCTAGAACCATCATTAAGTCTACTTTTACAACTACCTTGTTTATGAGAGGTGGGCATTTCCCTCCTTCAAAATATCAATAGATGAAAGACATCAAATTTTGATGAATCTCTTTGAATTTTGTTCCTACGAAGTCGATGAACCCTTTTCAGTTGAATACTCTTTGTCAATACTAATAAGAATGGGTAAGACACAAAAATTATAGTGAGTGAAATAGTTTGCATGCAATGGGAATTTCCCTCCTTTAAAATATTAGTAGATGAAAGGCATCAAATTGTGATGACTCCCTTGAATGTTCTACCTATGAAGTAGATGAACCCTTTTTAGTTGAATACTCTTTATCAATACTTATAAGAATGGGTAAGACATAGAACATTATTATGACTGAATGGGTGAGCCTAATCCATGAGCATTAAATCCTAAACCCTAAACCCTAAACCCAAAACCTTGAGCTTTGAACCCTAAACCCTGAACCCTTTTCCCTAAACCTCAAACCCTAACCTTTAAATGTTAAACCCTAACTCCTAAACCCTAAACCATAAACTCTAAATCCTCAACCCTAAACCTTAAACCATGAGCCCTAAACCCTAAACCCTAAACTCTAAGCCCTAAATCCTAAACCATAAACCCTAAAACTTAAACCCTGAGCCCTAAACCCTAAACCTTGAGCCCTAAACCCTAAACCCTAATCCCTGAACCCTAGGCCCTAAGCCATAAGCCCTAAGCCAAAACCCTAAACATTAAACCCTCAAACATAAACCCTAAACCCTAAACCCTAAACCCTAAAAACTAAACCTTGAACCCTAAACCCTAAACCCTCAACTCTCAACCCTAAACCCTAAACCCTAATCTCTAAACCCTAAACCCTGAACCTTGAGCCATAAACCCTAAACCCTCAACCTTGACCCCTAAAACTTAAACCTTGAACCTTGAGACCTAAACCCTAAACCCTCTACCCTTAACCCTGAACCATAAACCCTAAAATCTAAACCCTAAACCCTAAACCCTAAACCATGAACCCTAAGCATTGAGCCCTAAACCATAAACCCTAAAATATGAACTATGAGCCTTAAACACTAAACCTTAAACCCAAAACTCTAAACCTTGAGTCCTAAACCTTGAGCCCTAAACCCTAAACCCTAAATCATAAACCCTCACCTAAAGGAAATTCTAAAAAAGATCATTCAATGTATTTCGGTGTATAGGGAATAATGTTTAAGGTGATCGATCGACTCATTTAGTTTTGATGAGAGACTACTTCCTTTGAAGGCCTAAAAAGGCATTTTTGGTCATTATGTAGTTAATTGAACACCCTTCAGAACAAGTTAAAATGAGCTATTCATGTCATTGAGCTATCAAGGACCATTATTTGTGAAGTATTAAGGCATCGTTTGTCTCCATAAGAGACATATGAGCAAAAAAATGTATGAGAATCATGAATTTGATTCCATGAAAGGATGCTTTTAGAGCTAGAAAAGGTGAGGGGATGATCTTTATATGGAGCACCATGTTTCTAAGAATGAGCAATCATTTGAGTTCACTTGATGTAATTCACTTGGTACTATTCGTAACAACTCATTCAACACCTAGTAGTGTTATCACACCTTAAGGAGGAGGCACATTACAATCACCTCATTTTGGCCATAAGACAGGAATCCCATTCAAGGAATAATCCTCTATCTACAAAGTGAGGATCTATTTTTAGTAAGAATTAGACAAGCATCATAGAGTTGATTCATGGTCACTAAAGTGAATTATGGACCAAATTTAAAAATTAGTACCAATTCAAGAAGTGGTAGGGCCAAAATCTATTTTAGAAGGTCAAAAACCTTTAAAATGACTATATGCTTTCCCAAAACAAAGATCGACTACAATATATATGCCCTGAAAGTTTTAGGTCGTTGCTAAAATCCTAAAAATGAGTAAGTAGTGACTAGATTAGATTTTGAAAAACTATCTTCTAAATTATAACTATTGGAGCTACGTGACCACTTCCATCAGGTGCAGAGTGACCCTAATTTCTTATATTTACTAAAATAAATTTAAAGTATAAGAAGTAATAAAATAAATCTTATGATAAAAGTATAAGAAATAATAAAAGAAATCTTATACTTTTGTAGGTATAAGACACCCAAAAACATATACATGGTCCATACTATTCAAAATGCATACATGTTTTTCCTTCTTTAAAATGCGTATGCGTTTTTCCTTCCTTATAACGCACACCAAAAAATTAAAATGCGAGCACGTTTTAGCAAAACGCATACGCGTATCATCTGTTTTCAGGTTTTTGTCCACTTTTTGGCCCCCAACTTCGTGCACTTACCCGACAACAAGCTTGAGATTCTAGAGCCTATGGCCTCTGCACTACCAATGAAAATCATAAGCTCAAAATATTCAATAACCCACTTCCGAAACATGAAAAGAAAGTGTTTAATTCCTTAGATAATCATACATATCGCATAGTACCTCCTCTTACTTTGAGGGATCTTGACTTCATAGCTGCTCATACTGACATTTATCCACCAATCACTTCTTTCTTTGATCATGATCATAATGCTACATTCTCTTCGATCAATTACACATCAACTCTTTTATCGGATCCATCCATATCAATAACACCAAAGTTGATCCATCATGGTGTATCAACACATGTTCTATTCCACTTCTTATTGATATTGGATATCCGCTCTCACAAATTTGATATCCAATGGAAAATTCATATGGGGACATCAAGCGTTAAATTCACCGTTAGCCCTCTCACCATGCTTGTTCCATTTCTTGTAGCACAATCAATCAAAGGGTGTGACATGATCCTAGGTATTAATTGGATTCATCGGTCTTAGTCTATCATCTCCATGAATGACTTGCATCTAAAGTTCATTCACAATAATTAGGTTATCTCTATCAATGGTGTGTCTCCTTCCATTCCATGGTCGTAACCTCCTCTTGTGGTTTCCATTGCATCACCTTGTTCATTTATTTCCCATGACCTATCAAACCTAAAGCATAATCCTCTCCTAGTTTGCTTATTCACACATGCCCCACATGATCTCATCACTATGCTAGTCCACTACATTAGTCTAGGTCCATCGCTAGGACAACTCCTACATCTAAAAGTATTTTGCCACCTCATTTTACTCCACATAGATCTCCATCACCTCCACATTTTATTACACAAAGGTTCCCACCGTATACTCATCGGTCACATGCATATAGACTTCTTTCACCTACACAACATTTATCTCATATATGGACACTCTTAGAGAATGGAACCACGCCTTCATTGCCACAAGAATCAGTTAGAGGACCTTCACCCTTCAGTTTTATTGGATAGAAAATTCATCAACACATAGTCTGGGGGCATAACGCTTATTTCTCTTCCCCTTAGCATTCACGCGCATCTTATATTCACATCACTTCACATCTAGTCTATCGCATACAACATACACATCTTGATAGATGTTTGTATCATCATTTCCCGGTGACACACTCTTATGCTTTGGTTCACACTTGACCGTTGAGGGCATCCTAAACACATGAATCTCACACACTGCACATTATACAATCGAATTTACATACTACATACTTCACACATGGTGCACTTACAACACCTTCTCTCACATCATCTACTATACATTTTGCATCTCTTCTATGCATTCACACTATATCTCTCTTACATCTACTTCTACACGCTGCGGTCATTACCCTATGATGCACTCTAGTTCTAGTGCCCATACTCGACTACTGAGGGTACACATCTCAAATGGAATTCATCATACTCATGTGTTTAATCAACTTACTCATTCACTCATACGCTTACACTCTGCACTTTGCACTTTGATGATCACATTACACACATTTACCATTTCCCGATGACACACTCTTGTTTACGGTTCATTCTTGACTGTTGAGGGGGTATAAATAAATGAACCTCATTACATGCATACACATCCACTCGGGGGGCACACTACCCTATCATTCACATTGTATTCCATTCTGTCTCATCCACAACATACTACATATCTTGGTTGCATTTACTCTTGCTTACTTATGTTTACATGTTCACTTTACTACACATGCTAGATATATATCTTGTATGTCATTATCTTTATCATACACACATGCACATTCACTTCCTTTCTAGTTGTGATCACAAATTCTACAGATCTATTACACGTAGCATGGATTCTTAGCATAGTACCTATTACCAGTCCCATAATGGCTCATGGGGGAATCCAATTTCATATGCTACAGTTTGCTATTGTTTCATTTTTTCATAGCACACTACTTTATCGATTAAAAATGCTTTGACATAATTTTTATCTTTATACATGCTAATGAGTTCTTCATATGTAACATTTATCTTATGATCTATTTGTTTCCATGGTTTTTTGTTACATTATTTGCCTTTGGTTTCTCTTTATATGCTCTTGTTTTGCGGGCATTTTCCTTTGTCTCGTGTGCACACTTCTCGCTTACGGCCATTGCATCCTTAATTGTCTTGTGACATCGTGAGTGGTGTCCCATGTTTGTAACCCACTTTTTACGGTCTACATTGTCTTCTTGCTTGTTTACTTATGTCTTAGCTTACACATTGTTTGCTTAGCTTACATTTAATCTTATACATGCATGTTTTTACTTGTCTCCTAGCCATTTTGTTTGCATGTGCCTTAGTTTATACCAAGCACATTCCATTTCCCCCCGTAGGGAACAATTTCAACATAGTGGTCGGTCCTCGTTTCGGCCACATACTCCTTCAATGACGTCACATGCACCCCAAATGAGGGGGCATCATTTGGGTGAATCGGTCACCCCATATAGCACTATACACAACACAATACCGATACATCACAATTTTTCAGTTTCAGACAGGGCCTAGAATTAGACTTGGGTCCTTTGCACAACAATGTCCTTCCTAGATGCTAGTAACTAGGGGGAAAGTACACAACGATTGGTAGTTTAGTACAGTCTACAGAAGTCCACACATCAAATTTTAAAGGGCATACAATCCTTAACACTTTCACCTATTTTACACACCATCTGGAGTGGTGTCATACATTGCGGGAAACAATTAAATGTTGGAGGATGACACCATACTTTTATCCCTACACTTCAACCATGACATTGGCATGAGATTACCCAAAAAAATTGTGGTGACACAACCGGCGTGAGATTGCCCAAAAACTTAGTCTTCTATAACATCTTCAAGATCCTTTCTACACCCTTTTTCTCATCACGGATCAGGTGCACATGTTCCTTTTTCACATTTTCAACATTTTACATACTTTTACACATATACATGCGTATTTGACTAATTTTTCATTCTTCTCTTTTGCAGTCCATTTGTATGGGAAGTGGTAGTCAACATCATCACATCACACACAACGAAATAACCATCAACAACGGGTACATCATGACATCTCGCACATGTGTTTACGCCCTAGGTTTATTTTCATCATCACTTTTTTCACTTTTTCCTCCTTAACATCCACACTTTGTCTAATCCCTCGACATGCTTTTGTCATCGATCTACATGGTTATCAGGTACACATTTCTATCTACTTTATGTTACCGAGCTTTCTACTCACCAACATAAAGTGGGGGCAAATGTAGACACAAAATCACGCACTTTAGGTAATTATCTAGTCCTGATTACATACTACTATTCATATGATTCCTAAGTAAGAAAAGTACTAATTAACCCATGTCTTTGACCACATTTATTTTCTTTAATTTACCACTTTTGGTCTTGCACTCTTACTAATTAAACTAAAATGGAAAATAGAGATCTATTATAGCTTAATCTGATGCTATGAAAAGTAGTAAATAAATGGAGTAAAATGCAATAAAATAGACCCAAACAATCTAAACAATGAATTATGAAACCCTAATTTGTAAAGAGGGTTAATAATTCCTTAGCTGATTTATAGATGTGTCGGGAATGTGTCGCAGTGGAGACCGACTGAACAGGAGGAGGAAATGACCACACAGGAGCGCTAGAAAATATAGATCTAGACTGTTTGACCAGACCAGGGAGCCTAAAGAGGGATGGGGGTTCCTGGGGCACCCTGGTCTGCAGAAATAAGAAGGAAACTTCTCGGAAGTGTCACTGAACCTCGTTGAATGTTGCATCAAATCAGAGATGGAAGAAACACCAGAAACCCCATGAAAAACATTAAAACCTTAAAAAGGAAGATGCATACGAAGGTATTAGACTGTTTCTCAATGCCAATTGGATGGAATTATTACAGAGAGAACTGCACTAAATCTCATACCCAATGTAGTTCTAGGTGTGTGTGTGTGTAAATCGTGCCCTAGGTGCTCTTGTGCCAATCACACTTTGTGAGTAATGAGAAATAACTAGATGTAGAATGTAAGTAAAATGGTGCATAAAATAAAATGAAATCCCCTTCTATGAAGTGTGATGTAGACTAACCAACCCTTTTCCCTTGTGATGGAGCTAAATGGAGCTAAATGGAGTAGTAGAAGCCTTTGATGGATGCAACCTTAGGTGGAGATACTAGTGTTTAGTGCTTGGTCCATCATTATGGTCTCATAACTTTATATTTATATGGTTCTCTTGCTTTAATTTCATAATTAACCCTTAAAAGGCTAACCACCAAAAATATGAAAAGTTCAAATGGCTAGTAAGTGCCCAAAAAAGAGAGTAAAGTACAAAGAGGACCAGGGCACAGGGCACCCCGATCTGGTTGGGCACCACATTTAGAGATGGGATAAACGTAAAATGATGATACAAACCGGGAAAGTAGGGGTGAAAGGTTGAAAGTAGCAACAAAAAGAAAAATAATATAGCTAAATACATGGGTTAATTAGTACTCTTTTCATTCAAGAACCATATGAATAGTAATATGAAACTGGGACTAAATAATTACCCAAAGTGTGTGATTTAGTGACTACATTTGCCCCCACTTTATGTTGGTGAGCAGAACGCTCTGTAACATAAAGTAAATAGAGATACATACTTGCTATCCATGTAGAGTGATGTAGACTGTCTATGGAGGGACTAGACAAAGCATGGAATGAGAAAATAGTGGAGCGTGGAGAATAAAGATGCAAAAGTGTAAAAAGAGATGAGAGTGAACCTAGGGTAGAAGCACTTGTGTAGATGTCAATCTGTGTGATGTACTTGCATGTTAGTATGTTGTGTGTGGTGTTGTTGTTGACATTGTTTTTTTTTGTTGACTAATTTCTTCCTATAAAGACAAAATTGCAAAGGAGAAGATGATCAAGTAGTCAAATATGCATGTATATGTGTAAAAAAACATGTAAAAAACATATAAATAAAGTATGAAAATGCAAAAAGAACATGTGCACTTGATCCATGATGAGAGAAAGGGTGTAAAAGGATATCTTGTAAGTGTCGGTGAAGTGTGAGTTTTGGGAGATCTCACGCCATTATTACCAAACAAGTGTAGGGAGAAAGGTGTGTTATTCTCTAACATGCTGCTTCCCCGAGAATATGAATATATCTCTATTCCACCTAGTTTTTGGGTGATTCGACGCCGTTGGATGAAGTAGTGTAGTGAGGAAAGTCTTCTATTTCCTCCAACTTGTAACTACTCCCTAGAATACTAAGGATAATCATGTCTCGCTAAAATCCATTGTGTATCATAGTTCTATAGACTAGTCGAACCCCATTCTTTGTATAACCCACATATGTATTATGGAAGAAAATATGAAAAATGAACTAGTAATTGGTACTACACTTTGTGTAGTATGTGTAAACCCAAATTATGCCACCTCTCTTTGGGGTACATGCGATGATGCGGATAGGAGGATGCATCCCCAAAAGACAACTAACTACATAAATCGTGCCCTACAAGTGGAAGGGAATGCACTTGGTATAAACCAAGGAAAACAAAAACAAATGGATAAAAGAACAAGTGTTAGTACGAACAAGCATGCATATAGAAAACAAGTGTAAGCTACATAGACAATGTGTAAGCTAGAATGCAAGTAAACACACAGGAAGCCAATCATAGACCGTGAAAAGTGGGTTTCAAACATGGGACACCACTCATAATATCGCAAGACACTCAAAGCCATTGTGGCCACATACAAACAAACTTGTGTGCACACTAAACAAAAGGGCAAGGCCCACATACAATAACAAACAAAGACAAGAATGTACAAATAACATATAAAGATGGTAGCAAGTAATCCTACAAATTTGCACATGAAGCACCCATTAGCATGTTGGAAAGATAACCAATATGCCAAAAATTTGTATAATTAAGTAATGTATAGTGCTAAGTACAAAATGAAACAATAACACCTGTAGTGTATGAATGTGGATGCCCCCAATAGCCGTTGTGGGACTGGTAGTAGCCAATCATCCATGCTACATGTGAGAGACCTGTATCTATGATCATGACTAAAAGGGATGTGAACACGCATGTGTGTATGGTATAGATAATGACATATAATAAATCTATCTAGCATGAGTAATAAGATGACAATGAACAAAAAAATGTGAGAAAGAGTAAATGTGACCAAGATATGTAATATGTTGTGGATGAATGGAATGGAATACAAGATGGATGAAAGGATCCATGTGCCCCTTGAGTGTATGGAGTTGTATGCATTGAGGTTCATTTATTTTTCCCCCATAGTAGTCAAGAATGAACCATAAATGAGAGTGCATAATTGGGAAATGGTCAATTTTTTTGTTGTGTGTAGCACGTTGTGGTGAATGCATATTTGTGTTGATGATATGCAACCTAGAGATGATGTGTGTTTGAACCTATAGATGAAGCATATATCATGACAAGATGATCGAAGAAGTGATGATGTAGCCTAAAGCGTATACAACTATTAGGTGACCATTTAGCCTATATCGTATGTAAATAACATAGGAATGTCACATGATAGAAGGTTGAATGATGAAAATGAGAGTATGATGAGGTCCATTTGTGATGTATACCCTCAACAGTCTAGTATGGACCATGAGACTAGAGTGCATCATATGGTAGTGAGTGCAACATGTACAAGTAGATGTATGTAGTATATGTGGTGATGAGAGACGACCATGCGATAAAATGTGTAGTATGTATAGTGATGATGAGATGTAGTGTAAGATGTGTAATGCCTATTGTGTAGTGTGTGGGGTTCATGTGTGTAAGATGCCCTCAACAGTCAAGTGTGAACCGAAGCACAAGAGTGTGTCATCGGGTAATGGTCAATGCTAGTGTCTCCCAAAGTATGAGTGGTTGTTAGATTATGTTACATGTTGTTGATTGAAGGAGGGAGGATAAGTGTGATTCCCCCAAGTATATCAGTGATGAAGATGTATTCAAAAATGCTAATTGGATCAGTAAGGAGTTGCTTCTTTGACATAAGTGATTTGACATCTGAAGGAAGGATTGGATAGGGTCCTTAAATCGCGAGAGTCAAAAGATGTCAGATAGAGTGTGCTTGTCTTGTAACAAGTGGTTGCTTGTTGACCTGCAAATAACTTGAGAGGTGGAGGATTTGCATTGATCTTTAGAGGGGGTTGCTTAGTTTGGCTTGGTAATACTATAGGTGACTTAGTAGGAGGAAGTGTTGGACTAATTTTGAGAGGTGGTTTCTTGACTTGAGTAGATTGCATAGGTGGCGCTTGAGTGACGGAAGAAGGAACACTAGAAGTGATGGTGTGATGCTCATTAGACATAGACAAATCAGATTTAGGAACCCATTGAGATGTAGCATTTGTAGATGGGCATGCAACAAAATGTTGTGCAACAAATGAGATAAATCCCTAACACTCAAGATGTTTGATTCTTCATTATAAAGCATAACAGTTATTGTCATTATGGCCACTGATTCAATGATAATTACAATATAGACGATCTTGATATTTTGAAAGCTGATAAGGAGGATAACAAGGAATAGGCAAAAAGGTGATCAATTGATGACTAAAGAGCTTAGCCGAGAATGCTAGGTTGTTTAGTATTTTGATCAAAAGTGAGAGGATATGGTAATTGTATGTCTTGAGGCTCACGACATGAGCACATGTAGTAAACATAACAAGAAGATGGGATATAGAGGGAGAAAAAACATGATCCTGAGAAGCGTCCTTAAGATGTTGGATTTAAGATTTTAGAGATGTAATCATGGATTGTATAGCCTTAATCTTGTCTTGAAATAAATATTGTAAAGCTTGAATTGAGTCCAATGTAGATTGATTAGATGGAAGATCATGAGGACTAGGTCGTCAAATAAATGGTCAAAGAGAGGGATTATTTCGTATAGCGGGCTATCTTTAGGAAAATACATGGTGTCGAGGGATTTTACAACACAATCAGACAAATGAATTTGACCCATGATAGAGGGAAAATGAGGAGCCTAAGTGTGAAGATCGAGTATGGGTTCACCAAAATGATTAAACTGAAATGGAAAATAGAGATCTATTCTAGATTAATTTGATGCTATACAAAGCAGTAAATAAATGGAGTAAAATTTAGTCAAATAGACCCAAGAAATCTAGAAAATGAAATATGAAACCCTAATGTGCAAAGAGGGTTAAGAAGTCCTTAGCTGATTCATAGATGTGTCGGGACTATGTCACAAGTAAAGACCTATTGAACCTGGAGGAGGAAATGACCACACATGAGCTTCATAAAGTATAGATCTAGACTATTTGACCATGGGGTGCACTGGAGAGGGATGTGGGAGCTTGGGGCACCCCTGGTATGAGATCTAGGTGCCCTAGTCTGTAGAAATGACCAGTGAACCTCCTCGGAAGTGTCTCTAATTGATCACCCGTGTTTGCTTCTTTTCACGTGAATGTCTTGAACCTTGTTGAATGTCGTTGCAAATTTGAGATGGAAGAAACACCTGCAAAACCCCAAACAAAGCATCAACACCCTAAAAAAGGAAGATGCATATGAAGGGGTTATACTATCCTCAAATACCAAATGGATGGAATTATCATTGAGCATTACACTACATCTCAGACCCAATGTAGTTCTAGGTGTGTGTGTGTGTGTGTGTGTGTGTGTGTGTGTAAATTGTGCCCTAGGTGCTCTTGTGTCAGTCACACTTTGTGAGTAGCGAGAAATAACTAGATGTAGAATGTAAGTTAAATGGTGCATGGAATATAATGAACTCACCTCCTATGAAGTCGATGCGAAGAACCAACCTTTGTCCCTTGTGATTGAGATATATGGATGCAAATGGAGTAGTAGAATCCTTTGATGAATGCAACCTTAGGTGGAAATACTAGTGATTAGTGCTTGGTTCGTCATTATGGTATTATAACTTTATATTTATATGGTTCTCTTGCTCTAATTTCCTAATTAACCTTGAAAAGGTTGACACAAAAAATATGAAAATTTCAAACGGCTAGAAAGTGCCCAAAAGATGAGAGTAAAGTTCAAAGAGGATGAAGGCACCCAAAGGGGACCTAGGCACTTGAGTGCGTGGTGGGTGCCCAGTCGGAGATAGGATAAACATAAAATGATAGTACAGAATTGGAAAATGCGGGTGAAAGGTCGAAAGTAACAACATAAAGAAAAACAATATGGCCAAAGACATGGGTTAATTAGTACTCTTTTCACTCAAGAACCATATGAATAGTAGTATGAAACCGGGACTAAATAATTACCCAAAGTGTGTGATTTAGTGACTACATTTTCCCCACTTTATGTTGGTGAGCGGATCTCTCGGTAAAATAAAGTATATAGAGATGCATGCCTAATATACATGTAGTATGTTGGTGAGTGATGTAGAAAGTGCATCGAGGGACTAGACAAAGTGTGTAATGAGAAAATAGTGAAGCATGGAGACTAAGGATGTAAAAGTGTAAAAATTGATGAGATTGAACCTAGGGCGGAAGCATATGTGTAGATGCAAATGTTTTTATGTATCTACATGTTAGTATGTTGTGTGTGGTGTTGTTGTTGACGTTGTTGTTGTTTTTGTTGTTATTGTTGTTGTTGCTTACTTCTATATAGATGGATTATCGACATTAAAATTTTCCTCCGTAATTTCTATTTTATTATGTATGTATTAGGAATAGGATATTGTTAAGAATGATTAGTAGTGGCGTTCGATAGAAGATAATGGTGCCGCCAATATGGTGCTGCCAATAAAGTAGAGTACGTTAACGGTCAAAGTACAATAGGAATGTTGTGGTAAAAATTAAATATTTGTCGTAAGTGGTCCGGTAAAGTTAAAATGTCAAAGTTGGGATAAGTAGAGAAGTAGGGCCTACATGATTATGAATTAGAAATATTATATTTGTAATAAGGAAAAAGAGTGATGTCGTAAATATTTTGTGTATTTTATTTGTAGAAAAGTCTAAAAAGGTGGAACCCATGTGAGATGATAAGGTTTATCTTATCTTAGAAGATAAGCCTACATGTAAAGGCAAGAGTTTAGGCATGGAATATGATTGGTCGAAGATATTTCCTATCCTATCTTAGAGATAGGGTGGATAAGCATGAATTCCTATAAATAGAGAGGCCATCCCCTCTCATTTATCATAGAACAAAGTTGTAATAATAATTTTATGAATAAAAGAGTTATTGTGAAGGTTTGTTAAGGAAGTCATCAAGACGAGTAATTGTAAAGTTTCTCCCATAACTATTGTTAGAAAACAAGTGGAGTTGGTAACACTTGGAGTAATTCATGGGTGAGATTGTAACAATTTCATGTTAAGAATATATTTTATGGTTGTATTTCAAATTTGTCATCATTTCTTTACGTCGTAGTATGTGGTATTCTTGTGTTATGTTTGTTGTTTTTCAGACATTACTACCACCAAACCAAAAGTGTGCATTCCGAAATGATCATAGCACGAGGAGTTCTGGTGAAATATTATCGAGTGCTAGATTCATGTTGACATTTTGGGACCATTCCTCGTTGGTGGATTTTCTGGAGAGATATTCCCACTTAGTTAGAAATTATTTGGAGGGTAACCTTGTTTTTACTGTGCATAGTAGTTACCATGGTAAAGTCACTTTTACCATGAATAGTATTTACCACAGTAACTTTACTTTTTACCATGAATAGTATTTACCACAATAACTTCACTTTTTACCGTGAATAGTATTTACCACAAGTAACTTTACTTTTTACCGTAAATAGTATTTACCACAGTAACTTCACTTTTTACCGTGAATAGTGTTTACCATAGTAAAGTCAATTTTTACAACAGTAAGTCAAGTTTTACTGTGGTCATTCCTATTTTACTGTAGAAAGGTGTAAAGTCACTTTCTATTGTAGTGAGTCTAATTATTTGTGCACATAAGTCTTACTGATTGTACTTGTGAGTTGGTATTTCACTGTGGTTACTTTTAAAAATGGGGAAGATTCATGTTTTTTAAGCCCAATCTAATGAAGATGCTTCCTCTTTCATTCAAGAATTTAAACGATCTTGCATTTATAATGGCCTCATAAGAAGGGAACAATGGACTGAATTTTTTCTTACCTTTTTGGATGGTTCAGCCCTTAGGTGGTTTGAAACATTAGGTGATAATGTGAAAAACTCATGGGATTTATTAACTGAAAGTTTTCTTGAAGAATTTGGTGAACAACAGAAATATGTAGATCTCATGATCGATATCACAAAGCTATCTGTTATCCAAATTCACCCCCCAGGGTTAATTCGATAACATGCATCAGAATTCTCAAGTCCCAGACAAACGGATCGATTCAGGGCAAAAAATCATGTTTCGTGGTCCCCTCGATTTTTTCCAACTCTCCTACCCAGGTTGAAAAGAGCAAGTTCGAGAAAAGGTGAAAAAGCTGCAAAAAGGCTTGGGCGAAAGAATTATGAAAATTGGCTAAGTCCTAGTCCTCATGAATCGGGACATTTGGGACATTGGGGGCGTGAACCGGTGAAAAGCCTCCAGGCGGCCCGCGAAGCAAAGGGACATCTGGGACAGAAGGACGTGTAGGGCGCGAGAAGCCGATCCGGCCGAAGGAGGAAGCAAAATTGACTAACTGCTGAGCAAAACAGTTTGGGACATTCAGGCCGTGAGGACGCGAACCGCCGGATTGGCTGAAATAGAGAACTTTAGGGGCAGTCGGGCAGAGAAAGTCTGGCACGTGTGGACGCGAAAGCCGGTTCGGCCAAAGGAGAAGAAAATCGACTAACTGCTTTGGGACATGTGGGACAAAGGAATGCGAACCGGCCGAATCGGGTGAACCGGAAGAATTTGTCCCAGACAGCCAGAGCAGTTGGAACAAATGTATGCGAAGGACGTGAACCGGCCGGTTCGCCCAAAACAGAGAAATTCAAATGTCTTGGGGACGGTTGGGACAAAGGGACGCGTGGGACATGTGGGACAAAGGAACGCGAACCGGCCGAATCGGGCGAACCGGAAGAATTTGTCCCAGAAAGTCTAGGGACAGTTGGAACAAATGTACGCGAAGGATCTGCGAACCCGGTTAGTTCACCCCAAGCGAGAGAAATTTAAATCTTGGGACGAGTTGGGACAAAAGGACGCGTGGGACGCGAATATTTGAAGGAGCCAAAAGCCAATCAAGCAACGCCACGTGTCATCGGCTAGATAAGGGACAAGGAAGCCCATTTCGGGCAGATCGGAGGATTCTGTCCCAAACAGCACTGGGACATCCGGGACAAAAAGACGCGAAGGGCGCGAAAAGCTGGTAGACCCGCGGACCAATCAAATCACGACACGTGTCACAGGGGAAAAAGGTCCAAAAGTCAAAGGGCGAGGTTTCAAGCACTGACCCGAGCCAATAAAAAGAGGACACGTGTCCAATGAAGTAGGAAAACCCGTGGGATAGGGAAGGAGAGATAATTATGCATCCAATCAGTGCTTGACACGTGTCATCCAGGTGGCAGAGCGCAGGAAAATTTCAAAACGTAGTTTTGCCTGTTTTGTGCCCTAAATCTTCAGATCGGCATATATTTCGATCTAGAGCTCAGATTTGCACGTTCTTTATATCAACGGAAAGCTTGTGAAACTATCTACATGATTTCTGGGTTAATCTTGAGTTTTGGTGTAGTCTGGAGAGAGAAAATTGAGAAACAGATCTAACACGTGTTCATGGCTAGAAGTGACATTCCAATGACTAGATTTAATGCGAATGGGTTACATTCTCTGTAATATGGTCAAAATGATAGAGTATGGGTTTGTAAGGTCCCCATGCTGTTTTAATGCATCTGTAGTTGAGGAGGGATGGGCTCTCATGTTTTTGTACGTTTTGGTCTCCTGGGCTCGACCCATGCATGTAAAAGCCAGTTTTTGGCTCATTTCTAAAAGGGGGAACATTTTTGGGCATAGCAGAGTTCTTCTTTTCACCTCCAGCAAGTGATTGATACAAGAATCAGACCTCTCCAAAGGATTGTAATAGTTTTTACCTCTCTGAGGTTGTAATGCAGTGATTTTGACACTGGAAATGATAATGCAAGCTTTGTGAATGGTTTTCAGTCCCTTGTTTGTATTATTTGCTTCATTTCAAATCCTAAATTATATCTTATCAGTCTGTGTATGTTTTATGTTGTAAACTTTGGTCTGTGTCTATTTGCTTGACAGAAATGTTTCACCACTCCTTTTGGTGCATCACCACCTTTAGTTAGTTTCATATTTTTGCATTTCTATCCCTGTCTCCTTGCAGTTTAGAGTAGGATTAGGATCTAAAACCTCTGTATTTTTACAAAATATAGATCGAATCAAAGGAGTTTGAGGAACCGACCTCTAATCTAGAGATTCCTCTCTCGGTTTCACAAGTCCCCACTTGGAGAGAGGTTTCCATGTTATGTAATCACACCTGGATGCTAGAGTGATCAACCTAGAAGCCTAATCTGCATCCGGGGTCTTTGTGATTCTGCAACAACAGTTTTGGCACGCCCGGTGGGACAGAGGTCTCATTTTATTACAGCGGGGTTGATGTGCATCTGCTGCATTTTTTTCTTAAAAGAGAAATTATTTGCATATCGGCGACTCAAGGGAAGAATCAAGCGGTTCCAAGCTCGGGCCGAAAACTCATGAGAAGAATCACCACAAGGTCAAGAGTTGGAGAAGAAGAAGTGCTGTTTGAATACCTCTAATTATCTCCAAGAAGGAGGAAAAGAGGAAGAAGGATTCAAAGGTCTCCATCTCCACCAAACAGAACTCTCTCAACTCCTCCACCTGACAGGCCTTTCATTCGGTCAACACGGGTTTTAAGACCAATTAGAATGGCTCAGAACAATCCCTACATCAACTTCACAGGCAACAACCCACTTGCTCTCAATGCACAACATCCAGTTCCTATTGCATCCTTGAAGAACATTCCCTACTTCACTGGAGAAAATCAGACTACTCCAGGTGATCATGTTAAAGATATTGCTAACCTTTGTGCAATTCATGAAATCAATGAAATGCAAGTGGTTGTTAAGTTACTGGCATCTTCATTCAAGGGTAAAGCATTACAATGGTTTAGGAGCCTTGGAGCTGGTTCTATCACAAACTGGAATTAGCTGTGTATTGCACTTCACGAGTAATTTGGAGAGAAGGGAGACAACTTGTCTCTTTTGGAGCAGCTGACAACTATCAAGAGGGCTCCCAACGAGCAGCTGACTGACTTCAACTTCAGATTTCAAAGGTCTTGGGATAGGATTCCAATGGGGCGGTCAAGACGAACAATAGAGAAGGTGCTTTTCTATATTACCTTAAAGCTTTGAATTCTGATATTTCTATGTTAATTCAATCTATGGGAGGCACAACCTTACCTGCTGCTTATAGCATTGCCATTAGAGCCAAAAACTGTCTTATTCAAGCTGGTAAACTGGCTCCTAGGCCTCCCATGCCCTTGTATCCAAACTTAGAAAATCCAAGCACTAGTCAAGCACCCACTTTGGCTCCTGTTCCCAACCCTAGAAATCAAAGTTCAAGTGAAACTTCTACTTTATCCTCTAGTGCTTCAAATGAACTCCAAGAGGTCATGAAACGTTGCAAAATTTAGGAAATGAGCTCGTTACTATCAAAAGACAGCAAGCTCAAAGTGCTAGACCGTATAAGCCTCAAGCACAGTACCAGGCTAGGCCCCCATACCAACAAAATAGGTCACCAAATCAAGTCAAATCAAAATCAAAGCCAAGTAAGGCCTCCCGCTAGAGGCCATTTCAGCCCTATAGCCCCAATGTTGTATCTCGCTTCTAAAGCATTAGTGCGATCCAAAATAACATGGCCCAAGAATATGATTGGTGTTTCCCGTGTAGTCAGCCACACAACCAATCAATGTGCTTTAACGGTGCATTAAATCAAGCCCTGATGGTGCAAACCGTCAGTGGGTTGCAAGAGTCCAGCCACGAAGGAGATCAGTAGCAAGAAGCACCTCAGCAAGGAACATCTCCGAATGAAACTACTCTTGTCAATTGGCAGGCTGAAGATTTCTGTGGTATGAATCAAATACCCTCTCAAAGTTTACTGCCAAAGACAAGGTCAAAAAGGAGAAATTTGGGTGATGAACAGCCATTGGCCCCAAGTAGTTCACGGCCTTCTGTCACTCCACAAGGTGTTGGCAAACAAAATGCAGTTCCAAACATGCAAGGAGCACCCAAACCAGCTCCTAAACCAACTCAGATGCCAGTTGTTGCTGCCCATGTGCAAGGAACGAATGTGCAAGCTAGGGGACAGCAGAGGGATGCTTCATCCCCATTCAACATCATTGATCAGATGAAGAAGACAAATGTAAACATATCAATGTGGGAATCACTATCCATCCCAGGCCAGAGAGATTTGCTACAAGCTGCCATGAAGGACTGGCCAATTTCAAATCAGCGGGTTCAGATGCAAGACAAAGTGCTTACAAACGCTGCCCAGCCTGAAGGAAATCATGGAGGACAACAAGGTAAAATGTTGAAGCCCCCTCCATTTTATGTTTCATTGATCATAGGAGATAAGTTGGTACATAATTGCATGATTGACTCTGGGGCAAGTAGTTCAGTAATGCCCAAGCAAATAGCTGATCAGCTAGGGCTTCAATATGAAGTCATCTCCAAGGGTGTAGTGTAATTAGATGGGACAGTAGTGACAACGGTTGGAGTAATCAAAGGTTTGAGCCTCACACTACACGCATGTCCCAACGTAATAGTGTTACAAGATGTGTCAGTCATAGACCTGCCACCACTCTTTGCATTGTGCTTGTCAAGAGACTTCACTGCTAAAATTGGAGGCTATCTTTCGGTAGATTGGTCACACATGTTGTTCAGAACAAGGTATGGAACTAAGGCCACAATCAGGTCTGAACCTATTGCAAACTTTCACATTGAGCCTTACACTACCAGCCAAATCAATACCAACTATTCAGCGTTTGATCAAGAAGATTATCCAAGCACTGATGAAGCTGACACCAAGGTTGGAAGCATCCCATATTTGACTCTTGATGAATGGGAAAGCAAAGTGCATGCCTTTGATCCTTATCAAGAAATAGAAGAATCTGAGCTAGGGGTTTATTGTTTACATGAAGAGGATCAACCTCTCCTCAGAATCACCAAGCCAGATCATAAGGACAAGAATGAAGTATGGCAATTGTTCTTTGATGGATCAAGGAGTAGACAAGGTGCAGGAGGAGGAGCTATGCTCATTTCACCGCAAGGTATAAAGTATTACTCAGCCTTCCGTTTTCAGTTTTCTTGCTCAAACAACACAGCTGAGTATGAAGCCTTAATTCATGGACTGCACTGGGCAATGAAGAGAGGCATTAGGAATTTACAAGTATTTGGTGATAGTGAGCTGGTCGTAAACCAAGTCAAAGGAAAAAATGCTGCCAAAAATGATCTGCTTAAGTGCTACAAAAATTGGGTATGGGATCTTATTGAAGATTTTGAAGCTTTTAGCATCAATTCCATCCCAAGAAAAAAGAATGAAGCCGCTGACAGACTTGCAGCAATTGGGGCTGCGTTTGATGTTGTAGAGAGTATCAAAAGTGAGAAATCTCAGCCTCATATCAAATTGGTTGTGAGACCAGCTGTTCCAGATAACAACACAAGTTGGCAAGTCTTCGAGAATGATCAACAAATTGTTAATTTCCTACAAGAAGAAGTTGAGTTCTCCGCCAGAAATCAAGACAAGTTGGAGCAGCAATATGGTGATCAGGTAGTACAACTAAGAACTAACAAATTACCAAAAGGCCTCATAACCTTGGAGTCAATCTTCAACCCGAATGATCAGTTCCGGAAGGAGAAAGCAAACATTCAAGTGAAGGGTGAAGATTTAGAGCCCATTTTAGTGGAAGAAGGAAAAACATTGCAGATTGGCAAAGTAATTACCTCACAAGAGAAATCTGATTTTATTCAGCTTTGTCAAGAGTCCCCAGATATCTTTGCTTGGACTTACAAAGATCTAAGAGGTTTCAACCCAAAGCTGGCACAACATACTATTGAGCTGGATCCGGAATCCAAGCTGTTAGGCAAAAGCAAAGGCCAGTGAATCCCCATATTGAACCTCTCATGAGAAAAGAGTTAAGCAAGCTTATTGAGGCTAGTATCATCTTCCCCATCAAACACTCAAGTTGGGTTGCAAACTTGGTGCCAGTGAGAAAAAGAAATGGAGAAATCAGACTGTGTGTTGACTTCAAAGACTTGAACAGAGCCTCCCTCAAGGACCATTACCCACTCCCTTCCATGGAGAAAATATTGCAAGTTGTAGCTGGTTCAAAAAGGTTCTCACTACTTGATGGATACTCAGGCTATAATCAGATAATGGTGAAGGAAGAAGATCAATTCAAGATGGCTTTCACCACCAAATGGGGCACCTATGCCTACAAGAAGATGCCATTTGGCCTATCAAATTCCAGAGCAACATTTCAGCGAGCTATGGATATGGCATTCAAAGGCTTAATCAACAATATAGTGCTGGTATACCTAGATGATATCACTGTCTTCTCAAAGAATACAACAGACCATCTCTTTCACCTCAGACAAGTGTTTCAGAGGTGTAGAAGGTTTGGAGTGTTGTTGAATCCAAAGAAGTGTATATTCTTGGCACACGAGGGCAAATTGTTGGGCCACATTGTCTCTAGGGAAGGGCTAACAATTGATCCTGAAAGGGTTGAAGCCATCCGAACGCTCCCATTGCCACACCACAAGAAATATCTTCAAAGCTTCTTAGGAAGGATAAAATTTTTCCGCAGATTTGTGCCTAATTTTGCCACTCTTGTGAAGCCTCTAACAATGATGTTGAAGAAGAGTCTGGCATTCAAATGGACAGCAGAAGGCAAAGAGAGTTTTGAAAGCATCAAGCATGCAATATCACAAGCTCCAACTCTTATCAACCCAGACTTTTCAAAGGACTTCATGTTGTATGCGTTTGGAGGATTAGACACAATCTCAGCTATCTTAACACAGCTGAATAGAGAAGGTTCAGAACAGCCCATAACATTCTTCATCCAAACCTTGGAAGATTACGAAATAAAGTATTCTTTCATCGAAAAGCATGTCCTTGCTGTCATCAGGAGCTTGAAGAAGTTCAGACATTTGGTCTCAAACAATAAGATTCAACTATTGGTCTCACATGTTGGGGTTAAGGATTTCCTCCTCAAAAGGAATTTGAATGAGAAAAGGGTAGGTTGGATCACCCGTGTCATGGAGTATGACATTGAGATCAAGATCACCAAGTGGTAAGAGGAAAGGATTGTGTGAGCAAGCTGGTTTGGGGAAACAAAAATAAGTATGCAATGAAGAAGGGGTTGTTTTGATAGTCTAGGACAGGTCATGAGCCAAGTGGCAAACAAGAAGAAGAATATGCTTCCCCGACTCCTTGCTGGACCCAAGGTATTATGCACTTCCTAAGCACAGGCCTATGCCCTCCGGAGATGAGCAAGACCCAAAGGAGACACTTCAGATTGCAGGCTGTCCCGTATGCCATCGTTGATGGAGTTTTGTTCAAAAAAGATGTAAATGGAGTGCTGCTGAGATGCATTAGCACAGGTCAGATTCAAAGGGTGTTGGAAGAGTTTCATGATGGACCAGCTGGTGGCCATTTTGCACCAAGAGTGACAACTCTAAAAATCATGAAGGCTGGTTATTATTGGCCTAAAATATTCAGTGATTGCTATGCATGGATCAAGAGGTGTAAGAATTGTGCATTCTTCACAGGAAAAGAGAGACTTGCAGCCCTCCCATTGCATCCAATCTCAGTTGACCAGCCATTCATGCAATGGGGTTTGGACTTCATTGGAGTCATTAATCCCAATTCAAGCCAAGGGCACAAATAGATTTTGACAGCCACAGACTACTTCACCAAATGGACAGAAGCAGTAGCACTCAAAGAGGTGAATGATTCTAGCATCTTAGACTTTTATGAGGGGATAACAACCAGATTTGGCGTACCTGCTATAATAATCTTTGATAATGCATTGACATTCATTGGATCTAGGGTGACTGAGTGGGCTGTCAAGAATGGTATTTACCTAAGCACTTCATTGAACTATTACCCTCAGGGTAATGGCCAGGCCGAGTCTACAAACAAGAACTTGTTGAGGATCATTAGGAGGACTCTTGATGAGAATCAGAGGTCTTGGCATACCAAACTGAAATCAGCCTTATGGGCTGATAGGATAACTCCCAAAAGATCCACAGGTAACTCTCCATTCAGGCTTGTCTATGGAAGAGAGGCAACCTTGCCCATGTCACTTGAGTTGCCAACGTTGGAACTCATGAAACAGTTGGAGTTGCTAGAGTTTGAGCCCATGGAAGTGAGGTATGCAGAGTTGATGGAGCTGCAAGAGATCAGAAATCAGGCATCCCAAGCAATGGAAAAGGATCAAGCTTTGATCAAGAAGACCTTTGATAGGAAGGCCAAAGATAGATCTTTTCAAGTTGGAGATCTAGTGTTGAAATGGGATGTGGATAGAGCAAAACCGGGAAGGCATTCAAAATTTGATGCCATTTGGAGTGGCCCATACATGGTCACAAAGTGCAAGAACAACAATGCTTTCCAATTGGCCTCATTGGATGGTGAAGAACTGCAGATTCCAGTCAATGGAATCTATCTCAAGCATTGCTTCTAGAAGGAAGTTCACTACCTTTGTAAATATTAGATTAGATTTTCTTTCCTCCAAGTGCTTGTGCACATTGTTTTGTTGTAGGTTAGTCTTGTTTTCCCTAAGTGCTTTGGCACGCGACTTGTTGTCCATGGAGATGTTTAGTAGTCCTTGCTTTCATTAGGTGACATTCCGTCTTCCTCCTTACACATTCTGAGTCAGTTAGGGTTCTAAACAGAATATTTGATGACTCCATGCCCAATGGACTGCTTCAAACAACTGGTATCTTCTACCTAGCAGGCAGGTATCCCCGCTGAGTCACCAAATTGTTATCCAAATTCACCCCCAGGGTTAATTCGATAACATGCATCAGAATTCTCAAGTCCCAGGCAAACGGATCGATTCAGGGCAAAAAATCATGTTTCCAGGGTCCCCTCATATTTTTTCCAACTCTCTGCCCTGAGTTGAAAAGAGCAAGTTCTAAGAAAAGGTGAAAAAGCTGCAAAAAAGGCTTGGGCCAGAAATAATTATGAAAATTGGCTAAGTCCTAGTCCTCGCAACAGTCGGGACATTTGGGACGTTGGGGCGCGAACCGGCCGAAAAGCCTCTAGGCGGCCCATGAAGCAAAGGGACATCTGGGATAGAAGGACGCGCAGGGCGCGATAAGCCGATCCTAGAAGGAGGAAGCAAAATTGACTAACTGCTGAGTAAAAGAGTTTGGGACATTTGGGCCATAAGGATGCGAACCGCCCGGATCAGCCGAAAAAAAGAACTTTAGCACCAGGACAGTCGGGCTAGAAGTACGCGGCGGACGTGGAAAGCCGGTTCGACCGAAGGAGAAGAAAATCGACTAACTACTTTGGGACATGTGGGACAAAGGAACGTGAACCGACCGAATCGGGCGAACCGGAAGAATTTGTCCCAGAAAGTCTGGGACAGTTGGAACAAATGTACGCGAAGGACGCGAATTGGTTGGTTCACCCGAAGCGAGAGAAATTTAAATCTTTGGGACGGTTGGGACAAAGGGACGTGTGGGGCGCTTGAATAGCCGAAGGAGCCAAAAGCCAATCAAGTAACGCCACGTGTCATCGGCTAGATAAGGGACAAGGAAGTCCATTTCGGGCAGATCGGAGGACTCTGTCCCAAACAACACTGGGACATCCAAGACAAAAAGACGCGAAGGGTGCGAAAAGTCGCATGGAGACCCGCGGACCAATCAAATCACGACACGTGTCACAGGGGAAAAAGGTCCAAAAGTCAAAGGGTGAGGTTTCAAGCACTGACCTGAGCCAATAAAAAGAGGACACGTGTCCAATGAAGTAGGAAAACCCATGGGACAGGGAAGGAGAGAGAATTACGCATCCAATCAGCGCTTGACACGTGTCATCCAGGTGGTAGAGCGCGGGAAAATTTCAAAACGCAGTTTCACCTGTTTTGTGCCCTAAATCTTTAGATCGGCATATATTTCGATCTAGAGCTCGGATTTGCACGTTCTTTATATCAACGGAAAGATTGTGAAATTATCTACATGATTTCAGGGTTAATCTTGAGTTTTGGTGAAATTATCTTCATGTTTTTGGCTCATTTCTAAGGGGGGAACTTTTTTGGGCATAGCAGAGTTCTTCTTTTCACCTCCAGCAAGTGATTGATACAAGAATCAGACCTCTCCAAAGGATTGTAATAGTTTTTATCTCTCTGAGGTTGTAATGCAGTGATTTTGACACCGGAAATGATAATGCAAGCTTTGTGAATGGTTTCAGTCCTTGTTTGTATTATTCGCTTCATTTCAAATCCTAAATTATATCTTATCAGTCTGTGTATGTTTTATGTTGTAAAATTTGGTCTGTGTCTATTTGCTTGATAGAAATGTTTCACCACTCCTTTTGGTGCATCACCACCTTTAGTTAGTTTCATATTTTTGCATTTTTATCCCTGTCTCCTTGCAGTTTAGAGTAGGATTAGGATCGAACCTCTCGTAGTTTTGCAAAATATAGATCCGAATCAAAGGATTTTGAGGAACCACCTCTAATCTAGAGATTCCTCTCTTAGTTTCACAAGTCCCCACACTTGGAGAGAGGTTTCCACGTTATGCAATCACACTTTGGATGCTAGAGTGATCAACCTAGAAGCCGATCTCGCATCCCGGGGTGCTTTGTGAATCTGCAACAACACTATCCCAAGGAGAGAGGGAGAAGATAAGGTATTATCATGCTCGTGTTCTAGAGCTAAGGAGGAAGCTCGATGTCTAGATCCGGAAGGAAGGATTAGTGGATGAGTTGATGAATGACATGGATAATCTCCTATGTAAGCACTTTATTCTTGGGATGAAGCCAGAGATCGAACAATGAGTGAAGTATGACCGCCAGCTACCATTGAACAAACAAAGCAGATTGCAAGAAGAAAGCATGGAAGAGGAGCCCAACGAAATTACTGCTAAGGTAGAGCCTACACCAACACCTTTGGTCCAAAATCCACAACCACTCTCGATGAGCACAAATATTTTCCCTAGTACATCTACCGAGTATGAAGATTTTCTAAAGAAGATGGGTCAAGTAACTATTAATCTTCTTCAAGGAAAGGAATTTAGTTCTCGGGGAGGAGATAGAGGTCCAAAAAGAAATATAACTGAAGTTGTATGTTATGGTTGTCATAAAAAGGTCATTATAAGTTTAATTGTCTAGATAGATCTTCTACATCCTGGTACAAGAGATAATGATAAAGTAAAAACACACTGTGAATTCTTTTGATGTAGTAGATAGGAGCATAAATAATGAAGCGAGATGTGTTTGTAACAAAAAGAAAGAAAGAAAAAAAAGATAACCAAGATGGAAATGATCATAAGAAGATGAAAGAAGAAACTAGTAAGAAACATCGAAGAAGAAAGTTGGGTGTCTAGGATTTTCTAATTTCACAGGGACAAGGACTATACTTCATCTTAGAATATCTGTCTAAAAGGCTTTCAAATATTACATATGGTCAACTTCTGGTATGTCTTCTAAGAAGAGGCGGGAGCTATGAAGTGGACTCAATGCTTGATGAAGTAAGGAGGTTGAGGTACTGTTTTGGAGGTAGAGGTGGATCCTTACGCTCCACAAGATGAGGTATTATGTAATAGTATTTCAATTCATGATGTCTTAGTTGATGGAGGTGCTGCAGTTAATGTAATGACTGAGTTTTTAATGAATATGTTGGGTTTAAAAATTGATCGCCCCTCAACACTTATGTTAAGGTCATTAAATAAGGGAAAAACTAAACCAGAAGGTGTTGTTTCAAATGTGGCAATTTTTGTTATGTGTGTTGTATGTGTGGTAGACTTCGGGTGATGAAAAATGGTATGCTGTTGTGTACCCAATGTTGTTGGGAAGGCCATGGCTAAGGATAGTTCATGTGAGAAACTACAGGAATGAAGGCTTCATGACACTTGGATGTGGTAGAGAGAGGGTGAAGATAAACGTGATCCCTCGACATCATAAGCGTAACTCGTGGATTCAAGTAATGAAACCGATGATTGGAAATCCTCCGATTACTCTAGTACCAAAGAAGTGGACATAGAAGATGAAGAAAGTGAGGTTGATGTTTCATTCATAGATATCCTTCCAGTCACACCGACTCATGGACCCATAAAATTATCTGAAGAAGAAATTGATGATCGTCTCCAACAAATAAAGATTGGTGATGTTGTGATCGAGAGTGAGAAAGAATCCTACCTCCAGCTCTTTCGAAGGTACATACATATATTCAATTTTGATTACAAGGAACTCCGTCAAGTAAGTTGGGTAGAACATTATATTGAGCTGGTAGACGGTGTTAAGCCCATAAAACAAATGCCATATAAAATGAATCCTAATTTTTCCAAGACTGTAAAAGAAGAAATAGATAAGTTGCTTGATGCAGGATTCATATTTGCTATGGAGAATTCAGAATGGGTTTCTCCCATTGTGATTTCAATAAAAAAGAATGGGAAACTACACATTTGTGTTGATTATAGGAAGCTCAACAAGGCAACAAAGAAGGATCATTACCCTCTTCCATTCTCAGATCAGATCTTGGATGAAGTAGTTGGCCAGGAGTGCTATAGTTTTGCTGATGGATATAACAGATACAACCAAGTTCGTATAACAGAGAAAGATCAGTTGAAGACCACGTTCACCACTCCTTGGGGAATGTTTTCTTATAGAGTTATGCCTTTTGGGTTGTGTAATGCTCTGACAACATTACAGTGCTTGATGAATAGGGTGTTTGAACCCTACATTAGAAAATTCATCGAGTATGTCCGGATGATTTTTACATCTATGGGAGCAGGATGGACCACCGCACTGAGATGGAGACAACATTTCAAAGGTTAAATGAAGCACAAGCCTCACTAAACCCTACAAATTGTGTCTTTGGATGTTCTAAAGGTGTTTTGTTAGGGCATGTTGTATCCAGAGATGGTATTGGTACGATCCGATAAAGTTTCAAAAATCAAAGAGTTACCATTTCCTATGAATAGAAGTAAGTTGAGATCATTTTTAGGCCATGTGGGTTACTATAGAAGGTTCATCAAGAATTTCTAAAAGATTGCAGAGCCACTAACCCAGATTCTTGAAGAAGGATGTTACTTATGAGCTAGAAAATAAGGCACATGAAGATTTTGAAAAGCGAAGGAAGCTTGATGTCTTCACCTATTTTAAAGAATCCATATTGGAGCAAGCCATTCATTGTGTATCCGATGCCTCGGATGCAACACTAGGAAGTACTTTGAGCCAAAAGGATGGAAATGGGAATGATCATCCATTTACTTTGGGAGCAGACAAATGAGCGATCTTTGAGGTAAATTATATCAGAATCGAAAAAGAGGCTCTAGCTATCATCTTTCTTTGTAAATAAGTTTAGAAATTACTTGCTAGGGCAGAAATTTATAATTGTAACAGATCAAGGAAGCCACTTCATTAATGAGGTGGTAGAAGAAGCACAAGAAGGAAACAACATACAAGCCAAGCACAAATGGATAGGTGGAGCGAAATTTTTTTGTGTTGTGTCGAATTCTAGCAAAAGATGCAGCCTATGCAGTACATAGGTGGGATAAAAGGATTCATGCAACATTGTGGGCATATATGGAAACATCAAAGTCAACAACATGATACTCCCCATTTCGGTTGGCTTATGGCATTGATCTAGTTCTTCCTATTTGATATTCCCCTTTGTGAGAGTTATGAAAAATGAAAGGATGGATGAAAGTGATTCAGTAAAAGAAAGGTTGGTGCATCTTCATTTGCTAGAGGAAATGAAGGAAATAGCGAAGGATACAAGCTATAAGAAGAAAATGAAGTAGAAGGAATACTTTGATCAAAATATTTGTTGGTCTCCATTTCATGTGAATGACTTGGTTCTAGTATATGATTCCAGCTACAAAAAATGAAGGCAGAGAAAATTTCTTCCCAAATGGATGGGGCCCTACAAAATAGCAGTTGTGCATGAAAATGGTACATATCGACTAGAGGAATTGGATGGCACTCCCATTACGAAATGGGTCAACCACAAAAAGTTAAAGATTTTTCAAGCACCAGAATAGTCTACTCTGAGGACGAAGTAGAAGCTAGGAAGGGGGAAAATGTCAACATTAAAATTTTCCTTAGTAATTTCTATTTTATTATGTATGTATTAGGAATAGGATGTTGTTAAGTATGATTAATAGTGGCGTCAATAGAAGATAATGGTGCCATCATTACGATTCCACCAATAAAGTAGAGTACGGTAATAGTCAAAGTACAATAGGAATGTTGTGGTAAAAATTAAATATTTTTCGTAAGTGGTCCGATAATGTTAAAATGTCAAAGTTGGGGTAAGTAGAGAAGTAGGGTCTACATGATTAGGAATTAGAAATATTATATTTATAATAAGGAAAAAGAGTGATGTCGTAAATATTTTGTGTATTTTATTTGTGGAAAAGTCTAAAAGGTGGAACCCATGTGAGATGATAAGGTTTATCTTAGCTTAGAAGATACGCCTACATGTAAAGGTAAGAGTTTAGGCATGGAATATGATTGGTCGAAGAGATTTCCTATCCTATCTTAGAGATAGGGTGGATAAGCCTGAATTCCTATAAATAGAGAGGCCATCCCCTCTCATTTATCATAGAACAAAGTTGTAATAATTATTTTATGAATAAAAGATTTATTGTGAAGGTGTGTTAAGGAAGTCATCAAGAGGAGTAATTGTGAAGTTTCTCCCATAACTATTGTTGGAAAACAAGTGGAGTTGGTAACACTTGGAGTAATTCATGGGTGAGATTGTAACAATTTCATGTTAAGAATATATTTTACAGTTGTATTTTAGATTTGTCATCATTCCTTTACGTCGTAGTCTGTGGTATTCTTGTGTTATGTTTGTTGTTGTGTTTCCAGATTACTACCACCAAACCAAAAGTTGTGCATTACTGAAATAATCATAGCACAAGGAGTTCTCGGTGAAATATTATCGAGTGCGATTCGTGTTGATAGGACTTGCAAAGGAAAAGATGATCTAGTAGTCAAATACACATGTATATGTGTAAAAATACATGTAAAGAAAGTATGAAAATGCAAAAGGAACATGTGAACATGATCCGTGATGAGAGAAAGGGTGAAAAAGGATATCCCGTAACTATTGGTGAAGTGCAAGTTTTTAAAGTGATTTCACGTCACTGTGGATGAAGAAGTGTAGGGAGAAAGTTTTGTTATTATCCAACCTGTAACCTCTTTCCTGAGAATATGAAGAGATATTTTACTTCCTAGTTTTTTGGACGATCCGACGCGCCTGGTGTAAGTAATCTAGGAGGAAAGTCTTTGTATCCTCTATCCTATAAGCCTGATCCCCGAATGCTAAGGTTAGCTTGTCTTGTAAGATCCGATGTGTATCGAGTTCTATCGACCGGGTCTAAACCCACTCGTTGTATAACCCACTATGTCATGGATGAAAATATGAAAACTAAATCGTACCGGGTTTTGCGCTATGTAGTATGTGTAAACCCAAATGATGTCAACCCTCTTTGAGGAGCATGCAATGTTGCGAGATAGGAGGATGCGACCGCTAAAGAGGACCGACCATGTAAAATGTGCCCTGTAGGGGGAAGGGAATGTTCTTGGTAGAAACCAAGGCAAACACAAACAAATGGATATAAAATAATTTTTAGTACGAACAAGCATACATGTAGAAAACAAGTGTAAGCTACACGAGATAATGTGTAAGCTAGATTTTAAATAAAAACACAAGAATCCAATCATAGACTATGCAAAGTGGGTTGCAAAACATGGGACACCACTCATGATGTCACAAGATACTCAAGGCCATAGTACGCATAGAAACAAACCAATGTGCACAAAAACAAAAGGGAAAGACCTACATACAATAACAAACAAAGAAAAGAAAGTATAAACAACAGAGATAACCATGGTAGTAAGTAATCGTGCAAATCAAATGTTGCACATGAAACATCTATTAGCATGTTATAAGGATAACCAGTATGCCAAAAATATGTACAACCAAGTGATGTAGAGTGCTAAGTATAAATGAAACAATAACACCTGTAGTGTACAAATGTGGATGCCCCTAGTAGCCGTTGTGGGATTGGTAGTAGCCAGGAATTCATGCTTTGCGTGTGAGAGACATGTATCTCGTGATCACAACAAAAAGGGACATCAACACACATGTGTATATAGTATAGATAATTAAATACAAGAAATCTATTTAACATGAGTAATAATGCGACTGTGACAAACAAAGGCGAGCAAGATTAAATATGACCAAGATATGTAATATGTTGTGAATGGATGAAATGGAATGCAAGATGGATGATAGGAGTTGTGTGCCCAAGTGGATGAATTTGTATGCTAAAGTGAGGGTTATTTTTTCCCCCTCGGTATTCAAGAATGAACTATAAACAATAGTGCGTCATCGGGAAATGGTCAAAGCTGTGTCAGTTGTGTGTAATGTATGGGTGAATGCGTATGTGTGTTGATGATATGCAACCTAGAGATGATGTGTGCGTGACCTTATAGCCTAAGCTTATATCATGATAAGATGATCAAAGAAGTAATGGTGTAGCGTAAAGTGTATACCACTACAAGATGAATAGAGGGAGTGATGATGTAGCCTAAGCGTATACCACTATTAGGTGACCATTTAGCCTATATCATATGTCACTAACCTAGGAATGTCACATGATATAAGTTTGAATGATGAATATGGGAATATGATGAGGTCCATTTGTGATGTATATGCTAAAAATTCTAGTATGGACCATGAGACTAGAGAGTGCGTCATAAGGTAGTGAGTGCAACGAGTAGAAGTAGATGTATGTAGTATGTGTGGTGATGAGAGATGACCATGTGATAAAATGCATAGTATGTATAGTGATGATGAGATGTAGAATAAGATGTTTAATTCCTATTGTGAAATGTGTGGGGTTCATGTTTGTAAGATGCCCTTAACAGTGAATTATGAATTGAACCACAAGAGTGTGTCATCGGGTAATGGTTGATGCTAGTGTGTGCCAAAGTATGAGTGGTTTTTAGATTGTGATGCGTGTTTTTTATTAAAGGAGGGGCAATAAATGTGATGCCCCAAAAGTATGTAAGTGATGGAGATGTATTCAAAAGAATCTAATTGGGTCAATGTAAGGAGTAGTTTCTTTGACAAAAGTGATTGGACACTGAAGTGAGGATTGGATAGGGTCCTTAAATTGTGAGAGTTGAAAGATGTCAGCTAGAGTGTGCTTGTCTTATGTAACGAGTGGTTTCTTGTTTACCATAGATAAATTGAGAGGTGGAGGAGTTGCATTGATCTTTAATGGGGTTTCTTAGTTTTCTCGGTAATACTATAGGTGACTTAGTAGGATGAAGTGTTGGACCAATTTTGAGAGGTGGTTACTTGACTTGAGTAGATTGCATAGGTGGCGCTTGAGTGACGGAAGAAGGAATATTAGAAGTGATAGTGTGATGCTCATTAGAAATAGATGAATTATATTTAAGAACCCACTGAGATGTCGCATTTGTAGATGAGCATGCAACAAAATGTTGTGCAATGAATGAGATAAAGCCCTTACGCTCAATATGTTTGATTCTTTGTTGTAAAGCGTAACAATCATTGTCATTGCGGCCATTGATTTGATGATAATTATAATAGAGATGACCTTGATATTTTGCAAGGTGATAAGTAGGATAAAAATGAGTAGGCGGTAAGGTGATCAATTGATGACTAAGGAGCTTAGCCGAGGATGTTAGGTTGCTTAGTATTGTGATCTAAAGTGAGAGGATCCGATAATGGTATGACTTGAGGCTTACCGGCATGAGGACATGTAACAAACATAACATGAAGATGAGATGTAGAGGGAGAAAAACATGAGCCTGAGAAGTGTCCTTATGATGTTGGACTTCAAATTTGAGAGATGCAATCATGGATTTCATAGCCTTAAACTTGTCTTGAAATAAAGAATGTAAAGTTTGAATTAAGTCCAACATATATAGACTAGATGGAAGATCACGAGGACTAGGGTTGTCAAATAAATGGTTAAAGATAGGGCTTATTTCATGTGGTGGGGTATCTTTAGGAAGATACATGGTGTCTATGGGGATCTTGTAGCATAACCTGGAAATTGGGATGCATCTTAAGTAAATTAGACAAAGAGAATTTGACCCATGATAGAGGAAAAATTAGGATCCTAAGCGTGAAGATCGAGTATGGATTCACCAAAATGATAAAACTAAAATTGAAAATAGAGATCTATTATAGCTTAATATGATGTTATGCAAAGTAGTAAATAAATGGAGTAAAATGCCATAAAATGGCCCAAACAATCTAAGCAATGAAATATGAAAACATAATGTGCAAAGAGGGTTAAGAAGTCCTTAGTTGATTCACGGATGTGTTAGGACTATGTTGCGGTGGAGACCGGATGAACAAGAGGAGGAAATAACCACACATGAGCTCTAGAAAGTACAGATCCGAGACTTTTTGACCATACCTGGGGTGCATGGAGAGGGATGGGGGTGCACGAGGCATCCTGGTTTGAGATCTAGGCACCTTGGTCTACAAATATGACAGGGAACCCCTTATAAGTGTCACTGATTGATCGCATGTGCTTTCTTCTTGTTGTGTGAATGTCACTTTGCAAATCAAAGATGGAAGAAACACTTGGAAAATCCCGAGAAAAACATTAAAACCCTAAAAAAATAATATTCATATGAAGGGGTCAAACTTTCCTCATCCGCCAAATGGGTGAACTTATCACTTAGCACTACACTACATCTAAGACCCAATGTAGTTCTAGGTGTGTGTGTGTGTGTGTGTAAATCGTGCCCTAGGTTATCTTGTGTCAATCACACTTTGTGAGTAGCGAGAAATTAATAGTAGTAAAATCTAAGTAAAATGGTGCATGGAATAGAATGAACCCCCTCCTATGACATATGATGCATAAGAACCAACCTTTGTCTTGTGATGGAGATAGTTGGATGCAAATTGAGTAGTAGTAAAAGCCTTTGATGAATGCAACCTTAGGTGGACATACTAGTGCTTAGTGCTTGGTCCCTTATTATGGTCTCATAACTTTATATTTATATGGTTCTCTTGCTCTAATTTTGTAACTAATCCCGAAAAGGATGAACACCAAAAATATGAAAATTTCAAATGACTATAAAGTATCCAAAAGATAAGGGTAAAGTATAAAGAGGATCGGGGTGCCCAGAGGGGACCGGGGTGTTTAGGGCACCCGGTCCTATCCGGGCACCCCATTCAAAGATAGGGTAAACATAAAATGACAAAGTAAAAAGCGGGAAAGTGTGGGTGAAAGGTCGGAAGTAGCAATGTAAAGAAAAACAATATGGTCAAACACATGGGTTAATTATTAATCTTTTTACTCAAGAACCATGTGAATAGTAGTATGAAACCGAGACAAAATAATAACCCAAAGCGGGTGATTTAGTGAGTACACGTACTTGCTCAGTCTCCCTTTTTATACTTAGAATTTTATCATCCTTGACACCATTACCCAACCAAGACGCCAAAGGCGCAGTCTTTGTCGTCACCAATCCGGCACTATGATAATTCTTCACGGGAACTCCTCGTCTTATGATTATTTACTAATGCACATGACCTTTAGTTTGGTGGATGTAATCTGGAAACAAAACAACAACATAACACAAGAATACCATCGACTATGATAAGACAAAATGATGACAAATCTGAAATATCAAAATAAATTATAATATTAACATGAAACTGTTACAATCTCACCCATGAGGTACTTCAAGTGTTATTGACTTCACTTGCCTTTCACCAAGACTATGGGAGAAACTTTACAATTACACCTCTTAATGGCTTCTTCAACACACCTTTAAACTGATGGCTTCCTTCGCACACTTCCTACAATATTTCTCACTACTTCCTTCTATGCTAAATGAGGTGGGTGGCCTCTCTATTTATAGAACTTCCAGGATTATCCATCTTATCTCTAAGATAGGATAAGAAATCAACTCGACGAATCATATTCCATACCTTAACTCTTATCTCGTACATGTAAGCTTATACTGTTAAGATAAGATAAACCTTATCATTTTACATGGGTTCCACATTTTTAGACTTTTTACAAATAAAATACACAAAATATTTATGACCTCACTCCTTGTCTTTATTACCAATATAATATTTCTAATTCCTAATCATGTAGACCCTACTTCTCTAATTACCCAAACTTTGACATTTTAACATTACCGGACCACTTACGACAAATATTTACTTTTTACAACATTCCTATTGTACTTTGACTGTTACCGTACTCCACATTATTGGCGGCACCGTACTGATGGCGCCGTTATCTTCTATCAGACGCTACTACTAATTATACTTAACAACATCCTATTCCTAATACATACATTAATGAAATAGAAATTACGGAGGAAAATTTTAGTGTCGACATCTTCCCCCTTCCTAGCTTCTACTCCGTCCTCGGAGTAGACTATTCTAGTGCTTGGAAAATCTTGACTTGTCGTGGTTGACCCATTTCATAATGGGAGTGCCATCCAATTCCTCCGGTTCAAAGTACGTACCATTTTCATGCACAAACTTTATTTATGTAGGGCCCCATCCATTTTGGAAGAAATTTTCTCTGTCTTCTTTTTTTGTATCTGGAATCATATACTAGAACCAAGTCATTCACATGAAATGGAGACCACTTTGGATCTTTTGATCAAAGTATTCCTTCTGCTTCATTTTCTTCTTATGGCTTGTATCCTTTGCTATTTCTTTCATTTCCTCTAGCAAATGAAGATGTACCAACCTTTGTTTTTCTTGAATCACTTTCATCCATCCTTTCATTTTTCATAACTCTCACGGTGGGAATATCAAACTCAATAGGAAGAAGCTGGATCAATGCCATAGGCCAACTGAAATGGGGAGTATCCTGTTGCTAACTTTGATGTTGCCCTATATGCCCACAATGCTACATGAATCCTTTTATCCCATTTATGTACCTGCAAATTTGCATCTTTTGCTAGAATTTGACACAACACAAAATTTTTCGTTCCACCCGTCCATTTGTGCTTGGCTTGTATGTTGTTGGCTTCTGTGCTTAATAGAAAACTTATTGACTAGGGATTCTACCACCTCATTAATGAAGTGGATTCCTTGATCATTCTACAATTTCTAATGGGCAACCAAATCGGTGACAATGCGTTCATACATGAACCTTGCCACTTCATCCATGGGAAGTTGTTTTCAATGGCTAGCTTCAACCCACTTGGTTAAATAATGTGGCAACTACAATATACTTATTTTGGCGTGATGTAGTTGGAAGTGGACCTGATGTCTATTCCCCACTTTTCAAAGGGACGAGGGGAAGAATAGGACATAATGGAGTGATGAAGTCTTACGGTTACCATGTGTTTGACAAATATCACATGTATTACAATAATTATAACAATCTTTAAAAAGAGTGGGCGGTGATAACTGCATCAAGATCCTTCTTGCTTGTAAGTTGTCAGGAGAAGTGCCCTCCACATGTACCATTGTGGAATTCTTCTAGCAGTTCCTTCCCCGATCATGTCCAAGTTGCCCTCTTGTCTTGTCCATCGGGTCCTATTCGAAATAATACTCCATGCGAGAATAGAATATGGATGACTAGATTGAGTAATATTTCTCTTAGTCTTTGCATTGGCACCATCGGGAAACTTGAATTCATTGGATAATTCCAAATATCTATGTATTCACTAGGGATTGTGTCGAGGATAACAATCTTTGCATCGGGAAAATCATCATCATCATAAGATGATCCTAAACCATCATAGGCTTGAGAGAGTGCATCTGCATTGACATGCTTCTTTCTGGCCTATCTATAATATCAAATTCAAACTCTTGTAGCAAAATTATCCATCTTACTATCCTCACACGATGGGTTAGGCTTATTTACAATATATTTTAGAGCACGATGATCTATACTGACTAGAAATTTTTTCCCTAGCAAGTAATTTCTAAACTTCTTTACAACAAAAATGATAGCTTGAGCCTCTTTTGATTCTGGTATAATAATTTACCTCAAGATTTGCTCATTTATGCACTCCCAAAGTAAATTGGATGTTCATTCCTATTTTCATCCTTTTGGCTTAAAGTACTTCCTAGTGCTGCATCTCGAGGCATCATCGGTGTACACAATGAATGGCTTGCTCAATCTGGATTCTTCAAAACGGTGAAGACACGGGACTTCCTTGATTGTCCAAAAGCTTCATGCGCCTTATTTCTGGTTCATAAGTAACATCCTTCTTCAAGAAGCTGGGTTAGTGGGGTGTGCAATCTTTGAGAAATTCTTGATGAACCTTCTATAGTAACCCACATGGCCTAAAAATGATCTCAACTTACTTCTATTAAGAGGAAATGGTAAATCTTTGATTTTGAAACTTTATCAGGATCAGTACTAATACCATCTCTGGATACAACATGCCCTAAAAAACACCTTTATAACATCCAAAGACACACTTTGTAGGGTTTAGTGAGGCTTGTGCTTCATCTAACCTTTGAAATGTTGTCTCCATTTGGTGCAGGTGGTCCAACTTGCTCCCATAGATGCAAAAATCATCCAGAAATACTCTGATGAAGGTCCCAATGTAGGGTTCGAACACCCTATTCATCAAACGCTGGAATGTTGCTGGAGCATTACACAACCCAAAAGGCATAACTCTATAAGAAAATGTTCCCCAAGGAGTGGTGAATGTGGTCTTCAACTGATCTTTCTCTGCTATACGAACTTGGTTGTAGCCGTTATATCCATCAGTAAAACTATAGCACTCCTGGCCAGCTACTTCATCGAAGATTTGATCGAAATGGAAGAGGGTAATGATCCTTCTTTGTTGCCTTATTGAGCTTCCTGTAATCAACATAAATGTGTAGCTTCCCATTCTTTTTATTGAGATCACAATGGGAGAAACCCATTCGAATTCTCCACAGCAAATATGAATCCTGCATCAAGCAACTTATCTATTTCTTCTTTTACAGTCTTGGAAAAATTAGGATTCATTCTATATGGCATTTGCTTTATGGGCTTAGCACCATCTACCAGCTCAATACAATGTTCTACCCAACTTACTTGACGGAGTTCCTTGTAATCAAAAGTGAATAGGTGTATGTACCTTCGAAAGAGCTGGAGGTAGGATTCCTTCTCACTCTCCATCACAGCATCACCAATCTTTATTTGTTGGAGACGATCATCAACTTCTTCTTCAGATAATTTTATGGGGTCATGAGTTAGTGTGACTGGAAGGATATCCATGACTGAAACATCCACCTCACTTTCTTCATCTTCAGTGTCCACTTCACTGGTACTAGAGTAATCAGAGGATGTCCAATCATCAGTTTCATCACTTGAATCCACAGGTTCTGCCTTATGATGTCGAGGGATCACATTTATCTTCACCCTCTCTCTACCACGTCCAAGTGTCATGAAACCTTCATTCCAGTAGTTTCTTGCATGAACTCTCCTTAGCCATGGTCTTCCCCAGACGGCATTGGAGTGCATGCATACCATTTTTCATCACTTGAAAGTCTACCACACATACCACACCCATAATGAGATATTGCCACATTTGAAACTACACCTTCGGTTTAGTTTTCCTTTATTTAATGACCTTAACATAAGTGTTGAAGGGCGATCAATTTTAAACCCAACATATTCATTACTGAGACTCGGTCATTACATTAATTGAAGCACCTCCATCAACTAAGACATCATGAATTGAAATACCATTACATAATACCTCGGCTTGTGGAGCATAGGGATCCGCCTCTGCCTCCAAAGCAGGGTCCTCAACCTCCTTCCTTCTTCAAGCATTGAGTCCACCTCGAAACTCCCGCCTCTTCTCGAGAAGACATAGCCAAGAGTTGACCATATGTAATATTTGCGAGCCTTTTGGATAGATCTTCCAAGATGGAGTATGGTCCTTGCCCCTGTGAAATCAGAAAATCCTACACACCCAACTTTCTTCTCCTATGTTTCTTACTAGTTTCTTCTTTCATCTTCTTAGGATCATTTCCATCTTGATTATCTTTTTCTTTCTTTCTTTTTTTCTACAAACACATCTACTTCATTGTTTCTGCTCTTATCTACTACATCAAAAGAATTCACAGGTGCTTTTCCTTTATCATTATCTCCTTTACCAGATGTAGAAGCTCTATCTGGACAATTATACTTATAATGACCCTTTTTATAACAACCATAACAAACAACTTTAGAAATATTTCTTTTTGGACCTCTATCTCCTCCCTGAGAACTAAATTCCTTTCCTTGAAGAGAAGATTAATAGTTAAGCGACCCATATTTTTGAGCGAGATCTTCATACTCAGTAGATGTACTAGGAGAAATATTTGTGCTCACCGGGAGTGGTTGTGGATTCAGGACCAAAGGTGCTGGTGTAGGCTCTACTTTAGCAACAATTTCTTTGGGCTCCTCTTCCATGCTTTCTTCTTGCCTTCTTGCAATCTCCTTTGCTTGTTTGATGGTATCTCAGGCGGTCATACTTCACTCGTTGTCGATCTCGGCTTCATCCCAAGAATGAAGTGCTTACAGAGGAGATTATCCATGCCATTCATCAACCCATCCGCTAGTCCTTCCTTAGGATCGGGCATCGAGCTTCCTCCTTAGCTCAGAACACGAGCATGATAATCCCTTATCTTCTCCTTCTCTCCTTGGGATAGCTTTGTGATCTCAATCATGAGATCTGCATATTTGTTGTTCTCCAAATTCTTCAAGAAAACTTTGGTGAATAAATCCCATAATTTTTCACATTATCACCTAGTGTTTGAACCACGTAAGTGCTTTGAACCATCCAAAAGGTAGGAAAAATTCAGTCCATTGTTCCCTTCTTATAAGGCCATTACAAATACACAATCGCTTAAAATCTTGAATGAAAGAAGAAGCATCTTCATTAGATTGAGCTGAAAAAACAGGAATCTTTCCCATTTTCAAAAGTAACCACCGTGAAATACCAACTCACAAGTACAATCAACAAGACTTATGTGTACAAATAATTGGAATCACTATACTAGAAAGTGACTTTACACCTTTCTACAAAGTAAAATAGAAATGACCACGACAAACTATGGTAAAACTTGACTTCTATGCGGTAAAATTGACTTTACTGTGGTAAACACTATTCACGGTAAAAAGTGAAGTTACTGCGGTAAATACTATTCACGGTAAAAAGTGAAGTTACTGCGGTAAATACTATTCACGGTAAAAAGTGACTTTACTGCGGTAAATACTATTCCAGCAAAAATGACTTTACCATGGTAACTACTATTCATGGCAAAAATGACTTTACCATGGTAACTACTATATTGTGCAGTAAAAACAAGGTTACCCTCTAATTGATTTTTGACTAAGTGGGAATATCTCTCCAGAAAATCCACCAACAAGGAATGGTCTCAGCGACAGAACCAAAATGTCATCACCAATCCGGTACTATGATAATTCTTCACCGGGAACTCCTCATGCTATGATTATTTACTAATGCACAACGTTTAGTTTGGTGGATGTAATCTGGAAACAAAACAACAACATAACACAAGAATACCATCAACTATGATAAGACAGAATGATGACAAATCTGAAATATCAAAATAAATTATAATATTAACATGAAACCTCACTACAATCTCACCCATGAGGTACTTCAAGTGTTATTGACTTCACTTGCCTTTCACCAAGACTATGGGAGAAACTTTACAATTACACCTCTTAATGGCTTCTTCAACACACCTTTAAACTGATGGCTTCCTTCGCACACTTCCTACAATATTTCTCACTACTTCCTTCTATGCTAAATGAGGGGGTGGCCTCTCTATTTATAGAAATTCTAGGCTTATCCATCTTATCTCTAAGATAGGATAAGAAATCCACTCTGACGAATCATATTCCATACCTTAACTCTTATCTGTACATGTAAGCTTATCTGTTAAGATAAGATAAACCTTATCATTTTACATGGGTTCCACATTTTTAGACTTTTTACAAATAAAATACACAAAATATTTATGACCTCACTCCTTGTCTTTATTACCAATATAATATTTCTAATTCCTAATCATGTAGACCCTACTTCTCTAATTACCCAAACTTTGACATTTTAACATTACCGGACCACTTACGACAAATATTTACTTTTTACAACATTCCTATTGTACTTTGACTGTTACCGTACTCCACATTATTGGCGGCACCATTGACGGCGCCGTTATCTTCTATCAGATGCTACTACTAATTATACTTAACAACATCCTATTCCTAATACATACATTAATGAAATAGAAATTACGGAGGAAAATTTTAGTGTCGATACAGTGCCTTTGTCCCCTCTAGGTGCCCTTGACTCTTTTGTATTTTCTTCACACTTTTTGGGTCCTTTCTAGCTGTTTGAGCATTTTATCTTTTTGGTAGTCGGTGTTTTGGGTGAAATATGAAATTAAAGCAAGGGAATCATATAAATATAAAGTTATGTGATCATAATAAAGGACCAAACACTAAGCATTAGCTATCACCACCTAAGGTTGCATCCAAAGGCTATTCAAGAGCATCAAAGCATCCATTCTAGCATCCATCACAAGGGACATGGGGTGGTTATTATGTAAACACTTGATAGGAGGGAATTTCATTTTATTCCATGCACAAATCTATTACATTTATTTAAATTTGGCTTACTTTTTCTCACTATCAAGTGTGACACACACAAGAGCCACCTAGGGCATGATTCTACAAACACACACACATAGAAATACATTGGGTTTGAGATGTAGTACAATACTCAGTCGTAAGTTCACCATTGTAACAATTGGGAAAATCGACCCCTCATTCTACATCTATCTTTTTAGGATTTGATGTTTATTTGATGGTTTTGTAGGTTCATATTTCATTACAGGTTTCTAATGACCTCAATGTTCTTGGTGCGACCTCATAACGAAAAAGGTGATTAATTGTGAATAACTTACGACACATCAAAGGAGGTTTTCGAGATTTTCTATAAACCTAGGCACTTAGAAACAGATCTAGGGTGCCCACAAGTGCCCTATACCTCTCCAGTGCCCCAATCCAACCTATCACTCTAGATGTACATTTGTATAGGTTTTGTGCGACGCTCCTGCTACTTTGTTCACTTGGTCATAACTTCGGTACAATTCACAATTAATTACAAATCAACTAAGTACCTCTTTCTCCTCTATATTGCTTAGTTGTTTAGGTGTAATTTATGTATTTAATTACATATTTATTTTACTACTACAATAACATCAAATTAGGATCATAAATCCACATTTAGCTTAATCAAACATCCTCTTCATTTTGCGCACTCTCTTCTCTCCTTTCCACCACTCCATCTCGCAACTCCACACAATCTTTCGCGTGCCCATGGTCCTGCAATGACCATCTCTTTTCTATTAGTTCTCTTCCTTTGTGTAATACTCTTGCACTTTGCCACTCTCCTCTAGGTGACTTTTCTCTTCACTCTCCACTTAAATCGTGAGATATCTCCATACACCTTGTCTCATGGATTCTCTAGCGATACTCCGTGCATGCTTCCTCTATAATCTTTGACTTCACTTGCACAATATTTGTATGTGTCTCTACACATGATTTTTCTTCCTTCATCGCTCTTCTAAAACATTCTTTGCGTAATATTCTCTACATTGTTGAATATTCGTTGATTCTTCCACCACCTTATGGATGCTTCATGTCGAAGACCTCGTATCATCTAGTGGTCTTTCTATACATCTTCCATTCTAGTCTTGACACAATTTATCTCCTCCATTACTCATCTATCACTTGCTTATGTACCTTATGTCTCTTCTTCATCTAGTCCCTACATGGACTAGGGGGACTTTCATTTGTCTTCACCACCACATTCTTCATGTTGCTTACATCCTACTTCTATTCATCTGGCTTGGATTTGAAACATAACTTGATTCTCCACACATTTCATTCTATCATCATTGACACATACACATAGCTAAACATATTTCAAAAATAAAAAAATCTATATATCTCAAAAAAATTGCAATAAACATTGCTTTCTCATGGATGTTCTTCCACATTTGCTCCATTCATTCATATGTCATTCCAATTCATGGTTCTTTCGCTACATATTTCATTTCTGAGTTCATTTAGATTCCACGCTTTGGTTTGTTTCACAACTTTTGGTGAACTCTTGATTATCTTTTTGTCACATTTTGTGAGTCAATAGTCTCTACTACAATTGCTTGAACTTGGTCTCTCCTTAGTTAGTGAATTAAGAATGACTGTCCTCTTTGAGAATTCACACACTCTTACACTCTTAAATATTTATCTTGAATACATTAGGGAATTATCTGTCAACACTTGCCGATATCGTTTGCTTCATGAATCCCACTCCCTCCATCAAGCTAATAATGGTTATAAACCCCTTGAAAAACATAGAGAGTTGTATATCATGTCAAAAAATAAATCGAAAAACATCAAAAGAAAAATACAAAATTCAACAACTAATGTAAAATAAAAAGAGCAATATCAAAAATCTCTCTCAGGGGTATTTCCAATATCTCTATCGGGGCTATGGATGCCTGGATGGTAATAGAGAAATTTTGTGACTATAATCAAATGTATCTCTGCCGGGGCTATGGACACTTGGTTGGTAGTGGAGCAATGCGTGACTTACATTTTCCTCTCATTTCATCTATCACAAATAACCTGTCTCAATCACACCTACACGTTGGCTTTGTGTTTGCACTCATTTCCTTATAAGTCTTTCTTCAGAAGTAATTAACATTCACATGCACATGCACACACATGATCTCAATGAGTCACAGGGCTAGTATGTCACCTTGTACAGTTTAGACCTTGTTCAAGCTCCTTTTTTAGCTCACCTTTGGTATCATGTATTGTATTCATTTTTATAAATTATCACCATTTCTCCTTCCCGGTATCACTCCCACTCACTCATGAACCGTCATCACATTACCCCACCCCACTCACTTGATACTCACCTTATTAATTATATTCGTAATTACCTCCCATTGTAACTATCCCACTCTCGACCACCTCACCGAGCTCCTCCACCTTACCCCTCATCTCACACTCTACCCCGTTGAGTCACCATAGCGACTCGACTGACCCCCATTCTCCTTATCACCCCGCACCTCGGTCCCCGGCTCAATTGGTATAACAATTGAGCTCTCTCCTCCCCGTACCTTGTCTTTACACTTCAACCCGCGTCACTCCAATCCACCTCACCCGGTTTCGGTCACCCTTCCATCATTACTCTCTCTCTTTTACCCCATCCACTCCACATTAGCCTCACCATCGCCACTCTGTATCACCACCTTCCTCACTACCATTTTCCAACCCAATCGCTCTAGCTCACCTCACTCCCCCTCACCCCGAGCTCACCTACCTCAACAAGTCACTTACGTAACTCACTACGAACCCATCCCTACTCCCAAAACCTACCCTACCCAACCACTTCACACTCATGACTCAGCTCATTTCATGACTCGCTCCCATTCACTCCCTCCCCAACTCACTCATCATACTCCTTACTCCCTTCACCCACGAACGAGCCCATGCGCTCTGTCGACACTAAAATTTTCCTCCGTAATTTCTATTTCATTAATGTATCTATTAGGAATAGGATGTTGTTAAGTATAATTAGTAGTAGTGTCGATAGAAGATAACAGGCGTCTTGATGCACGGTGCGCCAATAATGTGGAGTACAGTAGCAGTCAAAGTACAATAGGAATGTTGTAAAAGTAAATATTTATCGTAAGTGGTCCGGTAATGTTAAAATGTCAAAGTTTGGGTAATTAGAGAAGTAGGGCCTACATGATTAGGAATTAGAAATATTATATTGGTAATAAAGACAAGTAGTGAGGTCATAAATATTTTGTGTATTTTATTTGTAAAAAGTCTAAAAATGTGGAACCCATGTAAAATGATAAGGTTTATCTTATCTTATGAGATAAGCTTACATGTACGGATAAGAGTTAAGGTATGGAATATGATTCGTCGAGTGGATTTCTTATCCTATCTTAGAGATAAGATGGATAAGCCTGGAAGTTCTATAAATAGAGAGGCCACCCCCCTCATTTAGCATAGAAGGAAGTAGTGAGAAATATTGTAGGAAGTGTGCGAAGGAAGCCATCAGTTTAAAGGTGTGTTGAAGAAGCCATTAAGAGGTGTAATTGTAAAGTTTCTCCCATAGTCTTGGTGAAAGGCAAGTGAAGTCAATAACACTTGAAGTACCTCATGGGTGAGATTGTAATAGTTTCATGTTAATATTATAATTTACTTTGATATTTCAGATTTGTCATCATTCCGTCTTATCATAGTCGATGGTATTCTTGTGTTATGTTGTTGTTTTGTTTCCAGATTACATCCACCAAACTAAAGGCTATGCATTAGTAAATAATCATAGCACGAGGAGTTCCCGATGAAGAATTATCATAGTGCCGGATTGGTGATGACATTTCGGTGTGTCACATGTGTGAATCATCTATTTTCCAACCGCTCCACTTGCCCATTGAGCTTCACCTCGAGCTCACTTATAAAAATTTCATGCCAACTCACCCACGAGTTGTGCTCACCTACGCCTTGATTTCCTGCTCACTACGCCCAACTCCCTAATCCATCCATGCTACCCCATGCCCTTTTCCTATCTCGGTTGCTATAACGGTGAGCTCGCCATGGCTCCAATTCACCCACCCGAGTTGCTTTCCCTACCTCCTTGATGACCGACTCACCCTCCTGGTGAGTATCATAAAGTAGCTCGGATCACCGACCCACTTCCCTTCTTAACCCAACTTATCGAGATATCCCTCGCCACCCCTAACATGCCACCACACCCTACCCCACACACCTCAAGGAGTCATTGTAGTGACTCACCCCATAACCCTTCCAATCCACTCCCAACCCAACTCGTCGAGCTCACCCAACCTAAAGCACACCTACCTACCCAACCAACTCACCCAAGCAACTTGTTTACTAACCCGTCTAGCTCACCCACCTACCTAGATCACTTTGTATGGCTCGGTCTTCTCACCCACTCTACCCTACTCACTGTATAGATCATTACCTCGCCCCACTTATGGCCGAGTCTCCCGCTTACCTATATTAGGTCCTCAACACTTGCATCCACTTTTATGTATACCCATCATATAGTTTACATCTGCACATAACTAAGGAAACCATCTCATTGCTTTTATTTAGGACACCTTCACCAAGGTTCATTCTACCTCATCTTCAACTACCACTTTTCATCCTACGTTACGCTGGGGTAGCGTGTGGCTCTGAAAACTATCATTTGAGGGGGAATCATATAACAAACATTTTCATACGATTTACATGACATCTAATTATATAATCGTTAATCAACTAACTCTATAGTCTCTGCCTCGCGAAATCAACATATCAATCCCTTCAAAACTCTGGCTGAAGTGGCCCATTGATTACATTTCTAGGTTCATGTCTATCTAGTCAACCATCTAAGCTCGTGAGTGTGACAATAAAAATCATAGGGTTAGATGACCCCATCTCATCTTCAGTTTTTGTGTTGTATCTTGCCTACCGTAACACACAACCCAAAAAGGGGTAAAATGTAGAAACTAAAAATGCACCTTGTGTATAAGGTATCTTAATAAAAAACCCAAAAACATCATAAAACATAAAAAATACTAAAAAAATTGAATAATCCCACAAAAGAAAATAAAAAATATAAAACCACATAAAATGGAGATAAAAGACACCTCACCACTCATTTACTAACCCTCGTCCACTCACATTTAATTATGTCCATCCCACCTACCCATGTGCATGCCCAATGCACTATGGACCCTATCAATTCATCCATACGTGCCCCATTCCCGTATGCATTCACAATCTATAAAATCACCCTCTCCCACATCATTTCATTCTCTTAAACAACTCTAAACATCCCCAAATATTTTGTGCACTAAGGTTATACTTGAGTTTTCTTTCTCTCTTGCTCGCATATCTTGGTTTTGTAGGTCTTAAAGAAGTGAAAGTGAAGCACAAAGGATAGATCATGCTTGCTGCAGTAATGTTTTACCAAAATTCGAACACAAGAGGGAATCACAACTTCGATTGGATTGCGATCTTTGTGCGATTTTTAGTGAATAACAACTGCGATTGTTCTGCGATCCGAGTCAGGTATATTTGTCATTTTCATTTATTGTTTTATCATTTTAATAAATAAAATATCTTTTATCTCCTTAAAAGGGTTAGGAATCTGACCGAGACATGTCCCCTAACCATAAAAACAATTAACATTTTTCAAGTGTGATTGTGTGCAAGTTTAGATTCAGATCTGGAAGAGTTTTACCCACTTTATTTAATGAAAGAAACTACAATTTTCCCTCTCTTCACAATGGCAACATAATCCCATTTTGTTTTAGTAGCATTGATTTGGAGTTTTCATATTAAGTAATCCATCTTGCATGTAATCCAAATCTAGGCATACATGAACCTAGGATGCTCCGCATCATATAATCAAAGATTTATTTTTAGTGAGTCTTTTTTTTCTCAACTAAGTTTTTTTGTGCTTAAAACAATGGAAGGATTTGGAGTTGTGGTTTTTATAACATGCACATTATTTTAATAGGTTTTGTGAAAGGTTACTTTGAGGGTGTTGATGGGTAATTAGGGTTCGTTGATGTTTATGATGAGGTAGTTTCACACCCCATTATATCATGTATATACTTTTCACTATAAATTTAATTATTTATTTTAGATTATGTATTACTAGGTGGAAATTTATGTGAGTTTCTCATGATCATTAATGAAATTGTACATTGAATTTGACTTAGATTTACATCATGATTTAATGAAATATTACACATTTTATCCTAATGTGAAATAATGAAATGAAAATGGTGCATATTCTAAGTAGATTATGATTTATATTTTTTATGATTTAGAATTACTAATCCTAACAAAGGCTTGAGTGTTGTGATGAGCATGTATGTGTGCAAGAAAAATTCCCCTCATGATGGAGGGAAGGTATCATGAGGAAGAAATATAGATAGGGACTTGAAATGATTTGATGGGTAGTCTTATTCGAAATCACCCTAAAGCCAAATATTAGGAGTACTTGTTGTCTAAAATAACCCCTAGGTCATTTTAACAACCCGCATTTTCATTTATGAACTTAGGTGAAATTTGTAGTTGATTCGGGGCTAAGGAATTCATTTTTAAGTGTGTCGGGTTTCAGGATCTTCGTGCATCTCCACATGTTCCATGTTCCTTGTTCTCTGCCCCAAAATTCATTCAAAAATCTTGAAAAATGCCTAAGTGTCAAAATTTTCCTTGTATTTCGGATTTTGGGTTTGGGATCAAAATGCAGTTTACATGCAAATTGCTCCTCAAACCCCGAAACCCAAAATACAAAGGATTTAGTGTATTTCAGGTTTGGGTTTCAAATTGCAATTTACATGTAAATTGTAATGTGAAACTTGATCCCGAAACCCGACCTTCCTAAAGTGTATTTTGGGTCTCGAGTTCCGATTTGTAATTTGCAAATCAAACCCCAATTCCTAAAATATAAAGAAAATAGTACATTTTGGGTTTCAGGTTCCGATTTGCAATTTGTATGCAAATTACAACTTGACTCCCGAAACCCGAAACCTAAAACCCAAAACCCGAAAAGGTTATAGGTCCCAAGTTCCGACCTTGTTTTTCAGAGGTCAACACATATATCGCAGGGGTTAACTTCGCCCAAGACCATTTCGGAAGTTCGGGAAGTGCATTGTAGGTCCCAAGTTCCGCCCTTTGTATTTCAGAGGTCAATAGGTGCAAATTAAGGTCAAACTTCCGACAGTCTCTAGTGTTTTAGATTTTTGGGATTCTTCTACATCGAAACATTGCGATCAAGTGCATGCATTTTGTCACGTGCATTCCAATCCCGAAACCCGATGGCTCTTTGTGTTGGATTTCCGAAGGTGTTTTGCAAGGTCGAAGTTTTGACAGAGGCATGATTTAACAATTCAATCAATCACATTAATTGGAGTATGGCACCCTGAACTTCAAATGGCCATAACCTTTGCCTGTAACTATGATTGCCACAAAATTGGTCTTTTTAGAAAGCTCTCAGCATCCTCTACACCACAAAAACTGAATTTCTTAATTTTAATGAGGTTAAGTATTTTAAAAATGGGAAATACAGTCTTCCATTTAGAGGAAAATTTCCGGAGGTGGTTCAACCACCAAGTTTAATGAGTCATGGTGCCCACTCCTCCTTCTATAAGAAAAGTACCATAGGTGATGATAGCCTTGCAAGTACCCATACATACTTTCAAGAATTCAATGCATCTTATTGGTGGTGAAAAGAAGAATCCAAGTTCCCTCTCTTTTCCCTCCTCTCTCTTTCTCCCATTCTAACATATAATGTAAAAATATCTCATTTTGAAGGGAGGATGTTCTAAAATGTAAAGGAGCTCTGTCAAAATTGTTCCTAAGCGATTCGAGTTGTAGGCCTCCATTTGAGCTTGTAATGTGTCCTTGTGCCTTATTATTCACATGTAATGGTCTATGCATACTTGAAAGTAATAAAATATTTTTTTGTGGTATTTATCAACCCTAACTTGTGTTTTATTGCATTTCCTTGCCTCTCCATCCTTTTCGTTGTATTTTGTGAATGTATATTTCTCTCTTGCAGGTTCGTTTGGTTGTGTCTCATGGAGAATAGAAGGTGAAATATTGTTTTGGGTCTATGTCACTTATACATGACCTCTCCCTTCTCTATTTTCCTCCTCCTTTTTCCCTCATTAGAGTGTCTTCACCCTTGTTCTTGGTGCTATCACCTCCCCTTAGTGTAGGATTTCATTTTATGCATCTCCTTCTCACCATGGTCCCTTGGAATCATAGAGTAGAGCCAAATAGTTGAATTTATCTTCTTAAGAGTAATTTAGCATTAGGATAATGTAGAGGAACTAGCCTTCTCTGGAGGTTGATCTCACTTTGCAAGTCCCACACTTGTGAGATCATCTCATGTGAACAAAACATATGGATCTATAACAAGTAAATCCTATGGTGTTACTTTTTTGCGATAACAATACTAAAAGGTGATATTATTTGCAAGAGTTTCAAGTAAGTGTTGTGAAAATATTTATATCATAAGTAGATAAAGATCATGTATGGGTGAAACTATTTTTCTAAAACCAACATTCCAGTTGTGTATCATTAGTGTACGGTAAAAAAAAACCAACATTTAATTAATTGAGTGAATGGTATAAGTAATAGGGATGTATTCTAGTGTAATGATTTTGTTACTTTTGTGTTGAATGATTTAAATACCTCTCAACTAGTGTGTAACCCACACCTTTGTCTTAGAAAATAGAAAAATGGTATCTTAAATGCTAGAGAAATATATACGGATTAGAACTTTTTAATATTGGAAAAATGCATCAAAGTCAAAACATCAACAAAATGAAATAATGGCATAACAACAAAAATTCTCAATGAGAGGAACTATTACAAATAGAGAATCCATTCAATAATTACAAATAGAATCAGTAAACAATGGTCAAGGCACAAAATAAAACCAACAAAGGTATTTATTCCTTTAAAGACCTTTACAATCCTTTTTATGGACTGGTTTACTTGGCCAACCATATTAAAATTGTTCAAAAAGATTTGTATTCCTTCAAAGACCTTTGGAATTTTCTTTTGATGGGTTGGCATCATTGGCCAACTATAAAAATGTCATCTAGCTCACAATAAATATAAAATGGCCATCTCCAAAATCATCGTGGTGGTTTATGAAGAATTTCTAATCAAGATGTCCCACGAAATTCCTTGAAATTTTATCAAATATTGGAGATGGTTTAATGGTTCACATTTTGATCTATTCCACCTCAAAGTTTCACACCTTCACCTCCTCCATATCATTCATATTTAAAAGAGATTAAAGTTTTAATGGAAGTGTAATTTTGTTGAACAATAATAATAAGATCTGGAACTCAAAAGATGAACCTAATACACAATTATTATCCTGGACATTGCTTGATATAAAATTCTTACAATCAAAAGGATTAAATTTATGTAAAATAGAAAACTGACTTGCCCATTCTATAGATCGAGGAGACGATTTTGCATGCATTTTGGGCTTGCATATTTGTTAAGATTATTTGGAAGGAAGTTCAATAAAAACTACCATCTCTCTTCTCTTGTAAGTTGTCATGGAAATGGGATCTTCTTGGGGTGGTAATATTCAAAAATATAATTTCAAAAACTTTTAGGCATGTTATTATTAAGAATATATGGAAACATATGTATTATTCATGTTTCTATAATGACACTATTTCACTGATCAACTGTATTTCATAAATTTTACTTTGATTTTCTTTGTGCACCCCAAATACCCCGGAAAACATCCTTTTACAAAACCTCTTAAAACAATGTGCCCATTATAAAAACCACAACTCCAAATCCTCTCACTATTTCTACACACAAAAAAACAAAATTTTGTTGAGAAAAAGGACTCATATTTTGAGTTCTAGATGTTATTACCGAGCCAAAACCAACTATGTTCAATAAAAATAAACTTCCATTTCAAGTTCACTCAAAAAAAAATATGAACATCATGTAGAAGGTGAAGGTACGAAACTCTAATAAAGAATTGATCAAAACAAATATTTTGGACTATCTTTTATTTGATAAAATTGTAAGAAATTTCGAAAAATAATTTTGAAGATGATCAATTTATTTTTAAAAATGAGCTAAAAATCTTTTTATAGTCAACGAAGTTGACAATCCATGAAAAGAGGATTCCAAAGGTTTTTATTAACCAAGGTAACAATCTAGGTTCAAAATCCCATTAATGGGCATATGTCACGTTTTTCACCATATAGGCTTAAAGTGGTATTGGTGGTAAACCAAAAGATTTGGTCCTCTTCAATATCCAAGTCAAAAAGGGGTTCCTCTAACATAAAAATGGAAATTTCTCCTATAAACCTCACCCAAACAAATCATATTTATCCTCACCCAAACAAATCATATTTTCACAAAGTGCTATATGGTGGCTTATTACTATCTACAATAATAGAGTGAAAATAAATATGTTTAATTATAATTATAATTAAATTTATTTAATTGTAATTATTAGAGTTTATACTAACCATTTACATAAATTTGAAGTATAGAATTATTTATACCTTTTTTAATAAATGTAAAGTTTTTATATAAAAAAATTATTTTGAATATAAATTATTATTATATTTAATTACATTCAATAGATGTTATACTAATAATTATTCTAGAAGGGTGAAAAGTCGGCAATAAGGGCGTGACATTGTTTAGTACTAGCAATTACATATATACAATGTAATGTGAACGTCGAACGTTATAAGTTATTTGATTTGGAGGGATAGTTAATTAATTTTGTAGTTGATGTTGATAAGGGGTGTGATTGATAGTGTAAGTGTAGGAATATAGATGAAACATTACATTGAAAGGTTCTATTTATACATTTCAAGTTTGTTACAAATTCGTACATATACATTTGCAAATCTTATATCATGAGTGGTAACCTTTTGTTGCCAATTTTATTTGCACTAAACATGAATACATTTGATACCACTTTGGATTCAAGAAGTGTTGAGTAAAGTAGTAGTGGAAGTGCTATCAAAGTAGAGGCTAGTATTTACGATGGGTTGTTTTGGTTGAGTGATATTAGTCTTGACTCCTCCTTTCTTCTTACTCCAAGTGTTGATACATGCGCCATTTTTTAGTACCTTTTGAATGAAAAAGGAAGGGAAATGCACATATTGTCAAACGAGGGAACTCTAGAGAAAATTATGAATGTCAGACCTTGCCTTTCAATGTTTCCAATGTTGATAGTTGCTTTATGCAAAGTAAGTCCCTGGAACTTGTGGATAGTTAATCCCCAAGCCATTTTAATTGGCAATTGTATTCGATTCCCTTTTGAAATAGGGGGTATTGGAATATGTAATGGGTTGGAGGGATCCCAACATGGGTCGTTGTATCAATACTACATGTAGTCACTATAAAGTGACTAAATCGTTACAAATACAAATGCGGCAATAGAAAAATTTATGTTGAAAAGAAACCTTTTGTAAGAAAGGAAAATCAACCACACAAGATTACACATATTCCCATAAACCATTGCATCTGTAACAAATTTTGAGGCTAGACAATACATATATTGCATAATTTACAGATACGGATGTCATAATCCTATATTTGCGTTAAAACTTTGGAATGCTGATGACAATGCAAATGTTTAGGATTGAACACATTTAGTTATGATACATAATGCTTCTTTGTGATTGCTCATATTGGTTTGGGTATCTGTCGATTTCTGTTTATTAGACACCACCAAAGAAATCTTAGCCAAAAAAATCTTAGTTATACTAGGAGCACTGCTACAGGCACAAATAATTTTGTAAATTGTCATGATATATGACTTGGAACTGTGCTAAAGTTTACAATGGTATTCGTAGCAAAATTTTGGTTGGACTATTTCCATACAACATACAAAATAAATAGAATTTGCATCTTTGTAGCATGCATACCTCCCACCTGCAAACTAAGTCGCTAATGAATGGAATAGATCTTCCCCAGATAATTGAGTTGGAGAAGAAGAATAAGCTCAATAAATACTTTGTAGCTACACTTATTTCCTACAAATGCCCACTTTCACTTCCCTAATAATATTGTACACTACAATCAAATTTGGCGTATCCCAGAAAAATAATATAAGGATCTTATTGTTATGAGTGATACTTAATATAACACATATATATTAAGTAATAGCATAATAATTATTAGTATGATTAATAATATATACGTGTAACATTTTAATTAATAATATTAATATATTTAATATAATAATATATTGATACACGCTATAAAAAGCTATTAATTATTTTGAGAACTTTAATAGTATTTAATAACTACAAGTTAATTTATAGTATGTAATATCAATATTATATATAATTAAACACATCATAATTTTTACTTTTATAATTGAATACTACTTTAAAAAATCATTGTGTTGGATTCGTTTGAGTAAATTTTTTTAATCTCAAATTAAAAATAAATAAACAAATTTGATTACCCAACCGAATAAAAGTGGAACAATATCGAATGGTCGTTGGCCCATTGGTGAAGTTGCTTGGCTCACAAAGAGCCCATCGAGGTTTAATTCTTATTGAGGCAAAGGCCCAGAGATACTGTAATAAGGGATGAGGTCGGGATCTACCCCCAGGCAGATTTTGGTGGAATATCACAACAAAATCCAATGCATACTTTTGTAATGATCAGTTGGCCACCAGTAAGAAAAAAGAGGATATCTAAGCAAATAGTTTATAAATCCTTACATTTGAGGAAAAAATGCCAAACAAGTGAAATAATGAGTCAAACATCAAAAACACTATTGAATTTTATAATACCAACATTGTAAGATAATGAATATTAAAGCCCCGTTGCCTTTTCCTTTAGAATATGAGAAAACATAAATCTAAAAACTAAATAAGCATGCATATAACATTATTATCCTAGTAAAGAATTTTCAAAAATTATAAACAACTTGAAATTCAAATTAAACCTATTAAGCTATTACTAATTGCTAAATACTTTCTTCAATAGTAAGTTAAAGCTTCCTATGATTTTAATAAATTGAAATAATAACAGGTAAAATAATAACAGAGCTTGTGATGATTTCATTAAATTGATAATGGAGCTTCAAAAGATCAATAAGCCCCATACTCAAGTAACTCAACTGAATATTGTAACACATAAAACACCAGGATATCCAAGTAACTCATATGATAGCAGAGCTTGCAAAACAGAGCAAATATCAATTAGTAATAGCAGATCCATAAAGAAAGAGGGATGGGGAAATTTCTTGACAAGAATAGGATTACTGTAAAAAATAATCAAACATAGATGTCAAATTTTACAATATTTATCGGTATTTAGAGAGGAAATCTAAATATATAGTGCAAAAATCAATTGACATAATTACATTTTACATATTACAAATACTGTATGGATCCACAACAATCCTAAGCATGACATTCCCATATGCAATCAATGATACATCATACTACATGGTACAAAATTTGGCATATAATTTGATGTTATAATCTCACATTTGAATGATAAAAGACAAAAAAACAAGATTGAAAACATGAGTTGTAGCCCAAGGAAAAAAAGGAATAGGAGATGTATGTTTCTCTCCAATATTTGATGCCATGAATATCTTCCATTAATTGTCTCATTGTTTTGTGGGAACAAAAAAATAGCAAACGGATAATTCAATATGGCCTAAACCCTAGTCTGTGAAATAAAATAGAAAATAAAATGTGCTTCATAATAATCTGCAATTAAAGCATAAAAAAATTGCAACAAAAAAAAATTCACCATATATCTTACCTTGAAATTAGGGTTGTTTGTTTGCTCTGGAAAATTGAAAAAAAAGTAGCTACTTTAGATGCACATAGAAACAAACATTTATGCCTACGGTGACCTTACAGTTTGCTTTGTCTCCTGGGTGGTTTCATAATTATAGACATGGATGTGTCATAGAAGGTGATCTAACTAAAGTTGAATATACTAGAAATGAAACAGAGGAAAATTTCAATCAACATGGAAAGTATCATCGAGAATAAGGAGATCAAAACAATGTTGATCTATAGAACATACATCTCACAACACTTCATTTTTCAAGGCGGTTGTTTGGTGTTAGTTTTAGAATGTATGATTTTTATTGAGGTTTCGAACAAAGTGTTCTATTATATAACTGCCATACCAGATTTAAGATTATGTAAAAACATAAGAATGCCCATAACAACTAATTGCGCCGACCTTTACACTTTTGTTTGTAGTAGTCACAATCATCTAGATGCAAAGTAAATATGAGTTCAATCAGCCCTTGAAGATCAAACAATTAGTATCCAATATTTATATTTTTCAAGTTCTAGTTAACTCCGAAGATGATTTTCATTCAAGGAATCATTTACAAGGTGTTCATCCCTTCATGGTGGATTTTATTTGTTAATGATCTATGTAATAGAAAATTCAATACATGTAAAAGTTAGCAAGCTCGAGGTAAGCCTTGAAATCTCTAGATGCTTTCCTTCTTTAATAACACTAATTCACATACTACAAGTTTTCTTGGTCAAAACTTAAAATGATCATATTCATGTTTTCAAAATGAAAAATCTCATATTCATGCCTTCAAAACTGACAAAGATCTATTCATGCCTTCAAAACTGACAATTAAGAAACAACTACCAAAATCAATACACCAAAATCAAGCTCTGGGGAATCCGGCGTCTGAAAGAATATGAATATATAATTGGTGCCAAAAGGCATCTTTTTATACTTAAATTTACCCCTAAAAGACATCCCTTTAGAATAAAATTGTCCAAATTTTTTAATTTCCTTGGGTTTGAATGAGAATTATTGGGTTCGGCCTTAGGCTTGAATTCATCAATCTCCACAGGAAAAGCAACAACGCCCAAAAAATGAAAAAGATTGAACCTTTCCCATGGATTTGTAAGAGGACCCAAATCAAAACAGAGCAATCAAAGCTTGAAGGAACTAATCCATGTAAACATAAATGCATGATTCCTCTCATATGCATAGTGAAGACTTGACACGGAAAAATTATGTACATACCCATGACAGGAATGACTGCTAAAATGCGTAGAAATCCCCACCTTCCGTAGTGCCTGAATGCTCTCTCTTGAAGAAGCCCCTTCTTGGATAATCTAATCGTGTTCGTGTGTAAAATATTTTTTTGATCTACTACCGTTAACATAATTATAGTTATCATGTTTCGTATGTTCGGAGCCATTACGTCCATCTCTACCTTTGGATATTTTGCTAGAGTGCTCACTGCATAGAAGCGCCTTTTCTGTCCCTTCTCGGAGCCCTTATGCAAATGCATAAAAATAGAAAATGTCTGGATGCCCATCAAAGCTGTCAAACGACCGTCAAGTTTAATCACCTTGGAAAAACATCCAAACAAATGTCAAATTTAACATAGTCGCGAAATGTCCGGAAAGGGCCTTTCCCTAGGGGGACGCCTTTGGCATAATAAAGTATTTTTAAAATAGATACAATAAAATATTATTATACTAGCAATCACATGTGTACAATGCAATGTGAATGCCGAACGGTATTGTTATTTGATTTAGAGGGGTAGTTAATTATTTGGGTGAAATTGTGCTAGTGTTGCAATGTGTTTGAGACGGTGGTTGCGTTGGTTTTTTTTTTTTTTTTTTTTTGAAAAATCCTTTTTGTATTGTCATTAACATGTTGATAAGGGGTGTGATTGATAGTGTAAGTGTAGGAATATAGATGAAGCATTACATTGAAAGGTTCTATTTGTACATTTCAAATTTGTTACAAATTTGTACATATACATTTGCAAATCTTATATCATGAGATCTGAACTAAACATGAATACATGAAGACCTCTATACATTTGTAGATTTTATATCATGAGTGGTAGCCTTTTGTGGTCAAATTTATTTGCACTAAACATGAATACATTTGATACCCCTTGAATGGCACTATCGGTTTGGATACAAGAAGTGTTGAGTAAAGTAGTAGTGGAGGTGCTATCAAAGTAGAGGGTAGTATTTATGATGGGTTGTTTTGGTTGAGTGATAGTAGTCTTGACTCCTTTCTTCTTGCTCCAAGTGTTGGTACGTGTGCCTTTTTAACTGTAGATTTGATAGGACTGTAAGGGGAATCAGTAACTACAACAGATTGCCTGGAGCCCAACACATGTTCCTCCATTTCAAACTCAACACAGAGGCCATTTGAAAAGAAAAGTATTGCAAGTTGGTGCGGTACTGAGTAATCATTCCAGCATTTCATTATAAATTAGATTGATGGTAAAATTGGAAGCTGGAAAAAAATTTAAACCCAAGATATCTCTGCAATCCTTTCAACGACGAAGGGGATATGTTGAAGAAGTTAAACTTGAGGGAGTGTAACATTATAGGAGAAATAGGGAAATGAAGAAGGGGGCAGAGGGAGGAGAAGGGCCTTGTAGGGAACCAATGTGAAACTCTTCTTTCTTACGGCCATGTGCCACTTTTGTTAATTATTTGAAGGAGGAAGTTGGTGTAATGTGGAGTTTGTAGAGACATTTAAAGAATGAGCACTACTAACATTGTAAATAGTTTTTATTTGTAATGTTAGTCGTTATGTTATCTAGGTAGTTACAACACACATAAAAATAAGGAAAATTCACTTGTGCATCGCAAGAGACACTTTAGAGACGAATATTTGGAGTTGACTTGGAATCCTAGGGTGGAAATTGCATGCACATTTGAAATTAAAGCCTCTCTAGCTATCAGGGTAGCAATTAGGATTTCCTCTATCAACACCCATGATGATGATGTCCATCAATGACAATAATCATTGACAATTGAGCCCCTCTAGTAGATGATCATATGAGTGACAAGTAGATTTTATTTTCCACTCAGGGTTTGCTATTTTTTTTTCGTGTCAAGGTTTTTGATTGGACGAGGTTTAATTTCTTAGATATGATGAAGACACAAATGGAAATTTGGAAATAAAAAGGTGGGAATTACCCTACATGTCCACACCTATTCCAGGGCCCATGTTGTTTCTACCTAAATTATGTCTTCTATCTTTGGTCCACTTTATCATCTCAGTCTCACTTGCATTATTGACACGAGTGCAATTTGTGCTTAAAGAGGCCAAATTAATTATTAGTGAAGATCCAAGAAACCCAACCACAATGTTTGTTTGTTACAGAACTTTGTAGCCCCCCTTTTAGTTATAAGATTGATTTATTGCAAGAGAACATATGATGCACAAAAATCATCGATAATTGAACCCTCCAGCAGTTGGTCATATGAACAACATGTATATTTTATCTGCCACTCAAGATTTGCTATTTTTTTATTCACTTGGATGATGCTCTCATCTATAGTTAAAATGCCTCTGTGAACCTTCATTCAACAAGTCCCTAAAGCTGAGAACCCAAAAAGGTCCCACTACATGGTTCTAAATAGGCAAAGATGAAGATAGGCTAATTGAATTGCATAGATGCCTGAAACTGACCTGATCATCCATCCTGATGATGGTTATTTCTCCACTTTCCATCTTTTTACAAGCTGAGCAAATGCACACTTCAGATATCTGCAAGTCGAAATCCACAAATGTAAACATGCAATGCATTCTCAACACTCGTATACCCTATTCAAGAATGAGAGAGGTTATCTTGACCTGACATATTTGACATTTTCTTATGTCTAATAGCCCCTACCTCACTTTAAAATACAAGGCTAATCAATTAATTTAATTAACTAATAAACAAAAAAACTATACAATAAACTTGACCAGGTAAGGCCTGTACCAAGACCAACAACAGAGTGTCTTACACAGATTATTGCCTCATTGGTTATTTATTGATAGTTCGTTGTAACATTGTAAATGAGAAATACATGGCAAAGGCCTACACCAGGAACTACCTAAAGTATCTCAAATATCATCTTTAGTTTAACATTTAAGATTTTGAAAAAGATGGATTGGGTTCGGTGTTGAGAAATCATGTTCCCATTTGGGAAGAAAAAGTATAAGTCCCCATAGTAAATCATAGCTAAAAATACCTACCCTATGTTACAAGTCCAAACACCAATGGACCGCCTACTTAAGATCAGCCTGATAACATGTCAACAAGTTTTAAGGTTGTTACTGCCTAATGCCAATCACCAGGATTGCATTCAATTCCCATGAGTCATTCCATAGCAACACCTGTGTCCAGATATCCATCAAAGAACATACAAGATATCTTGGGGGCAAAGATGACAATTTTAGCCTTATTGTCAGTTTTTTCATTAACAAGTAAAATTGGCGAAAGGAGTTGCTTGTGCAGATTACTGCAAAAGGAGTTCAACTTCCAAAACATTTCCACATAATGGAAATACCATGAATGAAGTGGCCACTAGTTGAGTGATTTTGTTATTCATGAAAATGCATTTACTGTCAATGAAGTCACTCCACAACAAGATGGTTCAGACATCCATTAAAGACTGCAAATATCTACCAAGTCAAAAGGGAGGTGGTAAATTCAATTCCATTGAAAACATTCCATGGAAAAATTGTGTTCAAACATCCATCAAAAACTCCAATGCTCGGTTGGGTTCAAAAAATATCATTTGGCCTTATTGCCATCTATTCCCTTAATCGAATATTACTGGAAAACATGTGTTCCATGCACAAAGTCCTGCTACAAATTTCAACTTCCATAGCATGACATGAAAGCTAGTCTAATGTTTGTTATTGCTGACCACCGCTTTTCAGTGAGGCACATTCAATTTCAATTAACTTATTCCATGGAAAGAGTTATTCCAGATCTCCATCAAAAAATGCAATGATCAATTGGGGCCAAAAGAGTGGGGATGCTTTCAGTTCCTATAAAATCATCCCACGGTGAGAACTCCATTCAGTTGTCCATCTTGCCAGTATAGTAGAAGTAGCTCCTTGCCCAGATCAGTATGCCCCAATAAGATTGTTAATGTGCAAATACCTAATAAGAGAAAATAAAAGCAAGATATGTTGTAAATGTGAAGGGTTGTGATATGAGTTTAACCTCCTCATCCTCTCCAAATCTCTTGGAGAGACCTAAACTGACAATATGTTCTACATTCTCTACGAAAATTATTTCTAATTTTTATTTCTCTGGGCATCCAATAAAGCAAACCCCTGGTAATAAAATAAATCCTCATATATCAAAACCCCTGCATCACAGAAATCACAGATCATAGAGAAACATTGCTGAAAAGAGTGTTGCATCTGATCAAAGAGATTGAGGGCCTCTTTTGCACAACCATGCATACCATATCCTCCAATTAGAGATGTCCAGGAGACAACATTTTGATGTTGCATTTTGTCAAATAAATTGTGCACTTCCTATATGCTCCCACATTTCGTATACATGTCTACGAGAGCATTTGACACTATGACATCAGACTGTAATTGGCTTATAACAATTTCCTTACCTTGTTCCAGAGCAGCCAACTTGCCACATGTCGAGAGGACATTGACAAATGTCTTCAAGGTTGGCCTTGCCCCTGCAAGTTGCATTTGTTCGTAAAAGTTGAGGGCTTCTTTACAATGGTTTTATTTGTTTAGGGTAATGCCATTCACTCTGATTTATTTGTTTAGGGTACTACCTATGTTTTATTTGTTTATGGATGGAAGTGTGGCCTGTTTAGGGTGCATGATGTCTTGCTCAATTTAGCACAACAAATTGCTGAGAAAGAAGAGAAATGCTTCTTTTGAGCTGGCAGACATTTACAAGAGTTTCCAGGTCAGATTTTCATTGATGCGCAATAGTTTGAGTAATGGTCCAAACACATTCGAGATCTTCTCATATCCAACCCTTTCTAATGTGTTGCAATCTTTATTTGAAATAAATTCCCAACAGGTGATTGGGAAAATGATCTCTCTCAGGGTGTTGGATTTGTCAGGGACTGCTCTCCACTCCTTGCCAAAAAGCATAGAATGTTTGAAGCATTTAGTTTTCCTCAGGTTAGTCTGTACGCCCATCAAGAAACTACCTAATTCAGTCAATGCTCTTTTAAAGCTTCAAATACTTGATCTTTATCGCTCAGGTTCCATCCCACATTTGTAAGATGACCCTCCTAAAATGTTTGAACATTGGAAATTGTGAATATATGGGGTCCATACATTATGGAATCTCACAGCTCAAGAACTCTCTTGAATACCTGGTTATTTCTCATTGTCCAAATGCATGGAGCATGAAATGGCAAGAATAAGAGAAAAAGGGAACTTCTGTCAATTAATGATTTGGCCTCCCTCAAAAACTAAAAAGGTTGGCACTTGAAAGCAATGATGAAACAATTCTGAAAGGAACATTGGGAAGCATGAATCAGATGGAGTGTATGTGGTTAAATCTCCCAAGACATGATTTCCATGTCGAAAATGAGGAAACTCTTGGTGACATGCCCTCAATTACTTCAAATAGAAGATTCATTTTGTGGATTTCAACATCTGAACTATATTATTTTGTGGAAGTTTCTATATTGAAGAAATCTACTGATGTAACCCTGAACCATGATCATTTACTCTGCATTTACAGTTCAAGAAACCTTCAAATGATGTATGTGGGGTATTTGTGCATGTTGGATTATAATGGTAATTTAATGTGTGCACATAACCATTAGTAACTGTAGGTATTGGAAGATATAATATGATTCTCAAAGATGGTCTGGTAAGGAACCAGGCTTGATGTCCAAAGGCAATCCATCGGATCTCATGGGTATGTGGTTATGAGGCAAATGAAAGTTGTTCTTATGGAAAATAGTGAGTGTAGGAAGCATAAACTTGGAAGAAGTAAAATATGCCAAACTTTAAGTCCATTCCTTATTTCTCAATAGGAAAGCTTTCCAGATTGTTTGTTCGTTATGGATATTTCAGTACCCCAAGTGACAGAGTATCTATCAGGAATGTTATCTAGACCATCTGTATCAGAATGACATTCAAGTGAGAGTGAGATCAGATATAGGGGAAATGGTCCTATAATTTCTATTTGCAGGATACAAATAAGATGCCATGGATTGTATTTTCCCTGCAGCACAATGGTTTTCAATTATTTGGGATGTATAGTTGGTGTGTTTGCATTTTATATCTACTACCTATGTTTTATTTGTTGAGGGTAAAAGTCGAGGGCTTCTTTACAATGTCCATTCTGTACATATCCTGCAATCATTGCATTCCAAGATGCCGTGATCTTCTCTGGAAATTCCTGAAATATCTTCGCTCGATGCGTTTGAACCACGATTTTTACGCATCAATGGTAGAATGGTCGGTTTCAAAAATGAAATCAGTTTGTCTCTGGTGGATGAATTCCCTTGAGTTCCCTTATTGGTTTTCTGTTTCATTGACACTGGTTATCCACCACATGGGTAGAATTATTAATACTAGATTCCATTGTGTAGTGCCCACTTCTCTTTGACACTTTTAGATACTGATCTTGATACTGTTGATCTTATTATGGACACTATTATGTTTTGTTTTAGTATGATGGTTAGATGTTAGATCAGGGATTATTATTGATCTGGATTTAGTTATTATGCATGATGATTAATAGAGACATTTTTTTATATGTGGATGATGATATATTGTTTGACATGGACATATTATAGATGTTGATTTAGACATGTGACATTGGATATTGTGAGTAGACCTAGTATGGAAGATTATTGATGATGATATAGTTGATTAATTAATTGAAAATGATAATGTTGAATTCTTGATGTTGTTGTGATTCATATGTTTAGATGATCTTGAGATGTTGTTTATATCATTTTGGATGTTCTGATATGGCCACGAGGCTGAAGGAGGTATTTTTATTTTGCAGGTTAAAATATCACAACAATGTCGGGGGACTAGAGACTAACCATATTGGAATTCTAGGTGAATTCAACAAGGTCACCATGGCAACTGTTGTTTGTGTGTGTGTGTGTGTGTTGTGTTATGTTAGGGATTCCCATGGGGGGATTTCCATTATATGTGACCATGGGGTTGTGTATTTAGTAATGTGGTTTCTTTATTAATGTTTGCATGTGTTTATTTTGTGATGTGTTACCCTTTTCATTAGTTATTATATGTTGTGTTAATGTTGTGGATAATCATGTGTTAAAATAAATAAATCAATATGTCATAAGAATGTAATTAATGAAATTGTTGATCTTAAATGTAATGTTGTAAGAGTGTGTAAGAAATGTGTAAGGGATATGTAAGAGAATGTAAGGTAGATTTTGGAGTGTGAAACACTTCATCCTCTTGGGAATTCAAATTTTTCCTTGGAGGCTATATTTGGAGGCTTGTGGGACAAGTTAAACTTGTCCCACACCTCTTAAAATTATTCACCAACCATACCTATGGTTTGGAGGTTAAATTTAGACCTTTTTAATGCATTTTGAAATGACTAATTGTAAGTTTTAATTGCACTTCTCTTACATGTTTTAAATTCAGTCCTTTTGGGGTATGGGTTATTTTGGAGTGTGTAAGTTAATTTTTCATTTTATTTATTATGTTTAGGTGAATGATGTTGAATTTGATCTTGGGGTTGAGGAAGAATGATGTGGCATCCCACATGGATCCACATCATCCTCTTCTCTTCCCTCTCCTTTAAAATTCAAACTCCTTGCTTGTTTGAGGGTTGTTGAAACTTTGGAGTCTTGCTTGTGGAAGAAGATTGGAGACCATTGCATGTTTGTGTGTTGCTGATTTTGGACTATTATTGTGGCATTGGGAAGCTTGTTGATCTTGGAACAAACTCCATTATGGAGAGGTAGGAACTTGATCCTTTTGAAAATGTTTCTTTCTCTTGCATGCATGTATGAAATGGTGAATGTTGTTATGTGTGTGTTGGCTGGTTGGGTAGACTGCTTAGGATATGGTGTAGGAGAAGGCTATGGGGATTTCAAATGGGGGCATAAGGGAATGCCAATGGCATCAGTTTTATTGTGGAGGGAGTTTGGGATTGGGATCCACCATGGAAAAGAAATAGCTTGCATTTCTTACTCTTGGGGGCATAAGGGAGAAACTTTGGGGGCATAAGGAGGAATTTTGGGGGCATAAGGATATGTGAGATGGTTTATTTTGGTGGGTTGTATTGGTGGATTCCCATTTCCCATTGGGAGGCATAAGTAGTTCCCCATAGATCCTTGCTCTTGTTGGCTTGCTTGATGAAGCCTCAGTTTTGTTTGCACTTGTTTAATGTAGTTGTGAACTACATTATTTCTTGAAATGTGTTTGTTGTCGAAAATTCCCCCTCGTAAGGTAATTTTGATAACATGCATCAGATTGTCAGTCCCGAGCAAGTAGAATGATTCAAGGCCTGAAATCATGTTTTGGGGTCCCCTCGGTTTCTCTCTAACCCTCCTGTCCAAGAAGAAAACCCAACGTTTTAAAAGTATGTGAAAAAGTTGCAAAGAGCCAGGCTTGAGGCCGAAATATAGAGAAAATCGACTAAGGTAGCACTAGGGACAGTTGGGACGTCGGGGCCCGAATCGGCCGAAAAATCGCTAGACAGTTCACACGGCAAAGGAGATCCGGGCCATGGGGACGCACGGGATGCAAAAGGGTGAACCAGCCGAAGGTGAAAAAATTGACTAACTGTTGTGCGAGATAGTTTGGGACATCTCGGGGCGTAAGTACGCGAAGGACGTGAAAGGGCGAAGCGGCCGAGAGTAAAGTCATCCCGAATCGGGTGGTTCGGAGAAATTTGTCCCAGATAGTCCGGGACAGTTGGGACAAAAGTACGTGGAGGATGCGAACCAGCCGGTTCGGCCAAAATAGAGGACTTTCGTTTGGGACATCCGGGCCAAAAGTACGCGCAGGACGTGAAAAGCCAAAAGAGCCAAGAGCCAATCAAATCTTGCCACGTGTCTTTCTTTGCGAAAGAGGGATAAGGAAGCCCAAATTGGGCGGTTGGAGAAATTTGTCCCAGATAGTTTGGGACATCTGGGCCAAAATTATGCGTGGGGCGCGAAAATCCAAAAGAGCCGCCAACGAATCAGAACGTGCCACGTGTCAGAAGGTTGAAAAGTTGCCAAGTGCGCCCCTCAGGCCCGAGCCAATAAAATAGTGCCACGTGTCCAAGTTTAAGGGCCCGAAAGGAGTTTTCGAGAGGTGAAGCCGTGGAAGACTCGAGCCCGACACGTGTCATCCAGTGGCGAGCGGGAAAAATTCAAATATTTTCCCGACGATCTGTTTTGGCCTTTTTTTTCCCTAAATCTTGAGATCGTCAAAACTTTCGATCCAGAGCTCGGATTTTCACGTTCTTTATATCAATGGAAAGCTGGCGAGATTCTCTGCACGATTCTGGGGTAAATCTTGCATTTTGTTTCATTTTGAGAGAGAAAATCATGAAACATCTCTGGCATGTGATAATAGAAGCGAAGTGACATTTCAACAACCACTTTAATACTGACAGCAGATTCACCGTTTTTGCTAGACGGTTCGCCGTTTTGCCAGGATTCGCCACTTCTACCATAATGAGATGAGATAAATGCGACCTAGAAGTGGTTGGGGTAGATCGACTTTCCTCTCTCTTCCCTCTCTCATTCTTCCTATATATTGTAAGGAGGGGCTTCTTTAAAAAGGTCAAACATTCCTGTTTTGCTCCTCCCTTCTTCTCTTTATCAGGCAAATTTTTGGAGTTCGAACCTCCCATTTGAAAATGTAATGAAACTCTACCTCTTGGCATTTTGCAGTGTATTGTATCAATATTTGGAGCAAATAATGCATGTATCGTGGATGATTCTCAACCCTCTCTGTGTTCATTTGCATCCTCCTGGTCTTTCTTTTGCAAATTTTGTTATCTGTGCATGATCTTGCATCACATTTGAATAGTCTATGTTTATTGGCAAGATAGATGTTCTTCATTCCTCGAGTGCATCACCTCTCTGTTAGCTTAGGTTTATTTTTACGCATCTTCTTACCCCTGTCCCTTGGCAAGATTAGATTAGATTTTGAGTAAACTCTCTGTATTTTTCATGTGCATCTAAATAGAGGAAAAGGAACCAGCCTTCTCTGGAGATTCCTTTCTCATTTTTGCAAGTCCCACACTTGGAGAAAGGATTCAATGTTGTGCAATCACATTGGATGCTCGAATGATCAAACTAGAAATCTGATCAACATCCAAGGGTCTTTGTGATTTTACATCAATAGTTTTGGCACGCCGGTGGGACCAGAGGTCTCATTTTCATTACAGCAAAGTTGATGTGCATCTACTGAAATTTTCTAGGTTGAAAAGAGCTATTATTTTCATATATGGCAACTCCAAGGGGAAGAATCAACTAGTTTCAGCGGTGTAGGCTGAAAACTCATGAGAAGAGTCACCACAAGGTCAAGAGTTGGAGAAGAAGAAGTGTTGTTTGAATACTGCAATTATCTCAAGAAGAAGGCAAAGAGGAAGAAGGATTCAAAGGTCTCCATCTCCACCAAGCAGAACTCTCTCAACTCATCCACGTGGTAGGCCTTTTATTCGATCAACAAGGGTTTTAAGACCAATTAGAATGGCACAAAACAACCCCTATGTCAACTTCACGTGTAGCAGCCCACTTGCCCTCAATGCACAACATCCAATCCCTATTGCAGCCTTGAAGAATATTCCATACTTCATTGGAGAAAATCGGACTACTCAGGTGATCATGTTAAAGATATTGCCAACCTTTGTGCAATTCATGAAATCAATGAGATGTAAGTGGTGTCAAGTTACTAGCATCTTTATTCAAGGGGAAAGCATTGCGATGGTTTAGAAGCCTTGGAGTGGTTCTATCACAAATTGGAATCATTTGTGTATAGCACTTCATGAGCAATTTGGAGAAAAGGGAGACAACTTGTCTCTTTTGGAGCGGTTGACAACCATCAAGAGAGCTCACAATGAGCAGCTGACCGATTTCAACTTTAGATTTCAAAAGACTTGGGAGAGAATTCCAGTGGCAGTCAGCCAATGTTAGAAGGTGCTTTTCTCTACTATCTCAAAGCTCTAAATTTTGATATTTCGATGTTGATTCAGTCCATGGGAGGCATAACTATCCCTATGGCTTATAGCATTGCCATTAGGGCTGAAAATTATTTGATCCAAGCTGGCAAACTTGCCCCTAGACCTCCCATGCCATTGTTTCCAAGTTTAGAGAGTCCAAACACCAATCAAGCACCTAATTTGGCTCCTTCTCCCACTCCTAGAAATCAGAGTTCAAATGAAGCTTCCACTTCATCTCCAAGTGCCCCAAATGAGCTTCAAGAAGTCATGAAGCAATTGCAAAACCTAGGCAACGAGCTGGTTACTCTCAAAAGGAAGCAGGCCCAAGGTTTTAGACCTTCTTTTCAACCCCAAGCTCAGCCTAACAGGTAGCCATACCAACCACAAAGGCCTCCTAATCCAGCTGCAAATATAAATCAAACAAGGCCTCCTACCAATAGACCATTTCAGCCCTATAATCCAAATGCCATATCTGCCTCTAAGGCATTGGTACCAACACAAAACAACATTGCCAGGAGTATGATTGGTGTTTTCCATGCAATGAGCCTCATAACCAATCCATGTGCTTGATGGTGCTTTCAATCAAGCATTAATGGTGACTCACGGTGTGGAGGCGAGGCGAGTCGAAGAAATAGCCAACAACAAGAAACATTCCAACAGCAATCAGCCCCAAATGACACCACATTGGTAAATTGGCAAGCAGAGGATTTTTGTGGCATGAACCAGGCAGTTTCTCAAGGTGTTGCAGCCAACACAAGGTCAAAAAGGAGGAATTTGGGTGAAGAACAGCCATTAGCCCCAACCAATCCACAACCTCCCATGGTTCCACAAATGGTTGGCAAGCAAAGTCCAATTTCAAATGCACAAGGGCAGCCAAGAACAGCCCCTAGGCCAACTCAAATACCAGTTGTTCTTTGCCCATGCAAGCAAAGGGATAGCAAAGAGATCCTTCATCATCATTCATTGATATCATTGATCAGATGAAGAAGAAAAATGTTAATATATCGATGTGGGAATCCCTATCCATCCCAGGCCAAAGAGATCTGCTGCAAGCTGCCATGAAGGACCGGCTAACTTTGAATCAGCAAGTTCGGATGCAAGACAAAGTGCTTACAAATGCTTTGCTTTCGGCCGAGGAAATCATGGAGGACAATGAAGGTAAAATGTTGAAACCCCCTCCTTTCTATGTTTCATTGATCATTGGAAATCAGCTAGTGCACAATTGCATGATAGACTTTGGGGCAAGTAGCTCAGTAATGCCTAAACAAATAGCTAATCAGCTAGGGCTCCAGTATGAAACAATATCCAAAGGGGTAGTGCGGCTAGATGGGACAAGTAGCAACAGATTGGAGTGATTAAAAAGCGAGTCTTACCTTGCATGCATGTCCAAATGTTGTTGTTTTACAAGATGTATCAGTCATAGACCTTCCACCACTCTTTACCCTTTGCTTGTCAAGGGACTTCACAGCCAGGATTGGAGGATATTTGTCTGCTGATTGGTCACACATCTTTGTTGAGCGAGGTATGGAACCAAAGCCACAATCAGTCGAGAACCTATTGCAAACTTCCATATTGAGCCTTACACTCCAAGTCAGATTAATGCCAATTGCTCAGCATTTGATCAAGAAGATCACCCAAGCTCTGATGAAGCTGACACTAAGGTTGGAAGCATCCCAGATCTAACTCTTGATGAATGGGTAAACAAGATACATGCTTTTGATCCTTATCAAGAAGTAGAAGAATCTGAGCTAGGGGTCTATTGCATACACGAAGAAAATCAGCCTATTCCTAGCATCACCAAGCCAAACCACAAAGATGACAATGAGGTATGGTAGCTATTTTTTGATGGATCAAGGAGTAGATAAGGTGCAGGAGGTGGAGCTATGTTTGTTTCACCTCAAGGAATAAAGTACTATTCAGCTTTTAGATTTCAGTTTGCATGCTCAATAACACCGCCTGAATCTTAAGCCTTAGTGCGAGGGATGCATTGGGCAATCAAGAAGAAAATAAAGAACTTGCAAGTCTTTGGGGACAGTGAATTGATTGTAAATTAGGTCAGGGGATAGCATGCTACCAAGAATGATCTACTCAAGTGCTACAAGAACAGGGTGTGGGACCTCATGGAAGATTTTGAGGGTTTTGGCATCAAATCCATTCCTAGGAAAGAGAATCAATTTCTGGCGAGCAGGCTTGCAGCGATTGGGGCAGCCTTTGACATTGTGGAAAGTATTCAATAAGACAAGTACAGCCAAACATCCACGTGATTGTTAGGCCTTGATTCCGGATAACAATGTCGGTTGGTAAGTGTTTGAAAATGACTAGCAAATCATTCATTTCTTGCAAGAAGAAGCTGAGTTCTCAGCCAAGAATCAAGAAAAATTGGAACAGCAGTATGGTGACCAAGTGGTATAGCTGAGAACTAACAAGTTGCCCAAGGGACTTATCACTTTGGAGTCCATTTTTAATCCCAATGATCAGTTTAGAAAGGAGAAAGCAAACATTCAGGTCAAGAGAGAGGATTCAGTATCCATCTTGGTAGAAGAGAACAAACCATTGCAAATTGGAAGGATGACAACTGAACAAGAAAGGTATGAGTTCATACAGCTGTGTCAAGAGTTCCCTGATGTGTTTTCTTGGAGCTATGAAGACTTGAAAGGTTTCAATCCCAACTTAGCTCAGCATACCATCGAATTGGATCCAAATACTAAGCTGTCGGGCGAAACAAAGACCAGTCAATCCACACATGGAGCCTCTCATGAGGAAAGAATTGGACAAGCTGATTGAGTCAAGAATCATATTCCCAATCAAGAATTTTAGTTGGGTTGCCAACTTATTTCCAGTCAGAAAGAAGAGTGGAGAGATCAGATTGTGTGTTGACTTCAGAGACTTGAATAGAGCCTCTCTCAAGGACCATTACCCACTCCCTTCCATGGAGCAAATCTTGCAAGTTGTGGCTGGTTCAGAAAGGTTTTCATTGCTAGATGGATATTCAGGCTATAATCAGATAATAGTGAAGGAAGAAGATCAATTCAAGACGGCCTTCACTACAAAATGGGGCACGTATGCTTACAAGAAGATGCCATTTGGCCTATCAAATGCTGGAGCCACCTTCCAAAGGGCAATGGATATGGCATTCAAGGGGTTGATCAATAAAATAGTTCTGATATATCTTGATGACATCTTGTATTCTCCAAAAATGCGGTGGATCACCTCTTTCATCCGAAGGCGGGTATTTTGGATGTGTAGAAGATTTGGGGTATCATTGAATCCCAAAAATGCATATTCTGGCTCATGAGGGAAAAATTCTAGGCCATATTGTTTTGAAAGGAGGGATTGACGATTGACCCGAGAAGAGTTGAAAGCAATTCGGCGTTGCCATTGCCAAGTCACAAGAGGGCTCTTCAAAGCTTCTTGGGAAGGATCAATTTTGTCCGCAGGTTTGTTCCAAACTTTGCAGCTCTCGTAAAGCCAATAACGTTGATGTTAAAAAAGAGCATGGCATTTAAGTGGACATCTGAAGGCAAGGCAAGTTTTGAGGCAGCGAAAAGAGGCTATATCTCAAGCTCCCACTCTCGTCAATCCAGACTTCTCCAAGGGTTTCATGTTATACGCCTTTGGTGGTGGAGACACAATTTTTGCAATCCTGGCACAACAAAACAAAGAAGGATTAGTACAACTAGTTGCTTTCTTCAGTCAAGGCTTGGAGGAATACGAAACTAGGTACTCTTTCATTGAAAAGCATGTACTTGCAGTGATCAGGAGTTGAAAGAAATTCAATCACCTAGTCTCAAACAACAAGATCCAATTATTGGTCTCTCATGCGGGAGTCAAGGAATTCCTCCTAAACAAGGATCTGAATGAGAAACATGCAGGATGGATAACCCATGTCATGGAATATGACATAGAGATTAAGGTCACCAAACTAGTACGTGGGAAGGGACTATGCGAACAACTAGCCTTGAGTCGCAAGTTAAAGCGAGTAATGGGACAGAGAGGTGTCTTGGTACTACAGGATGGTCAAGAAAAGGAAAATGATGATGTGCCCACTCCCTGTTGGACTCAGAATATGATACACTTCCTACAAACAGGCCTATGCCCTCCAGAAATGAGCAAAGCAAAGAGGAGGTACTTTAGATTACAAGCCATTCCATATGTGCTTGTTGATGGTGTTTTGTTTAAGAAAGACATCAATGGAGTTCTATTGAGGTGCATTGGGATAGGTCAAATTGAGAGGGTGTTACGATATTTTCATGATGGAGATTCCGGAGGACATTTCGCCCCACGAGTAACAACTCTCAAGATAATGAAGGCAGGGTATTATTGGCCCACAGTGTTCAGTGACTGTTATACATGGATAAGAAAGTGCAAGAAATGTGCACTCTTCACGGGAAAAGAAAGACTAGCAGCGCTTCCATTGCACCCAATTTTGGTTGACCAACCATTTATGCAATGGGGATTGGACTTCGTCGGGGTCATCAACCCAAACTCAAGCCAAGGCCACAAGTGGATTCTCACGGCGACGGACTATTTCACCAAGTGGACCGAAGCAGTAGCACTCAAAGAAGCAAGTGAGTCTAACATACTAGACTTTTATGAAGAAATAGTGACCAGGTTTGGTGTGCCGGCCACTATCATATCAGATAATGCATTAGCATTCATAGGTTCCAAGATTACAGAATGGGCTATCAAGAATGGAATCTATTTGAGCACCTCTTCAAATTATTACCCACAGGGTAATGGACAGGCAGAGTCCACAAACAAAAAGTTGCTAAGGATCATCAGAAGAACTCTGGATGAAAACCAAAGGACATGGCATACCAAGCTAAAATCAGCATTATGAGAGGAGAGGATAACACCAAAGAGGTCTACAGGTAGTTCTCCCTACAAATTGGTCTATGGGAAAGAGAGCGTTGCCTATATCATTAGAATTTCCAGCATTGGAGCTCATGAAGCGAGTTGGAGTTATGCGAGTTCAAACCAATGGAGGCCAGGTACACAGAGTTGATGGAATTGGAAGAAATAAGAGAACATGCAGTTCTGATGATTGAAAAGGATCAGACCTTAGTAAAAAGATGGTTTGACAAGAAGGAAGGAGCAAGGACCTTCCGGGAGGGGGCCTAGTTACGAAATGGGATGCGATCGGGTGAAACACGGAAGGCATTCCAAGTTTGATGCCATTTGGAGTGGCCCCTACATGGTCATGAGATGTAAAAGTGGTAATGCCTTCCGATTATCGCATTGGATGGAGAAGAACACCCGATTCCGGTTAACGAGAATCTATCTTAAACATGCTTACTAAACAGGAAAGGGTTTACCATTGTAAATATTAGCCTAGATTTTAGTTCCTCTAAGTGCGTATGCACATTGTCTTGTTGTAGTTAGGTTTCTTTTTCCCTAAAGTGCTTTGGCACGGTTTTTTCACTCTCGGAGTTAGGTTTCACGGTTCGAGTGCTCTCGAAGAATGAGTTGCGGTATCAGGATCGAGATCGAGAGATCGAGGTTGGTTTGAGTTCTTACTCCATGCCCAATGGATTGTTAAAAGGCCAGCGATCTTCTACCTAGCAGTGGTGACCCCATTGAGTCAAAGCTGTTGTCAAAATTCCCCCAAGGTAATTTTGATAACATGCATCAGATTATCGACCCCGAGCAAGTAGAATGATTGAGGCCGAAATCATGTTTTGGGGTCCCCTCGGTTTCTCTCTAACCCTCCTGTCCAAGAAGAAAACCCAACGTTTTAAAAGTATGTGAAAAAGTTGCAAAGAGCCAGGCTTGAGGCTGAAATACAGAGAAAATTGACTAAGGCAGCACTAGGGACAGTTGGGACGTCGTGGCCCAAATCGGAAACCGCCGAGGAGTCCCAGTCGCGTGGCAAAGGGACATCCGGGCCATGGGGATGCGCGGGACGTGAAAGGGCGAACCAGCCGAAGGTGAAAAAATTGACTAACTATTGTGTAGACAGTTTGGGACATCTGGGCCGTAAGTATGCGAAGGACGAAGAAACGAAAGGGCGAAGCGGCCGTGAGCAAAGTCAGCCCGAATCGGGCGGTTCGGAGAAATTTGCCCCAGAGCGATGCAGTCTGGGACAGTTGGGACAAAAGTACGCAAAGGACGTGAACCGGCCGGTTCGGCTGAAACAGAGGACTTTCGTTTGGGACATCCGGGCCAAAAGTACGCGTGGGACGTGAAAAGCCGAAAGAGCCGAGAGCGAATGAAATCTTGCCACGTGTCTTCGTTGCAAAGAGGGACAAGGAAGCCTGAATCAGGTGGTTCAGAGAAATTTGTCCCAGATGGTTTGGGACATTCGGGCCAAAAGTACGCGTGGGGCATGAAAAGCTGAAAGAGCCGCCAACGAATCAGAACGTGCCACGTGTCAGAAGGTTGAAAAGTTGCCAAGTGCGCCCCTCAAGCCCGAGCCAATAAAATAGTGCCACGTGTCCAAGTTTAAGGGCCCGAAGGAGTTTTCAAAGGGTGAACCCACAGACAAATCAGAGCCTGACACGTGTCATCCAGTGGCGAGCGCGGGAAAAAATTTAAATATTTTCCGCCGATCCGTTTTAACTGCTTTTTTCCCTAAATCTTGAGATCGTCATAACTTTCAATCCAAAGCTCGATTTTCACGTTCTTTATATCAATGGAAAGCTGGTGAGATTATCTACATGATTCGGGGTTAATCTTGCATTTTTTTTGGTTTGGAGAGAGAAAATAAAGAAACATCTCTGGCGCGTGATAATAGACAAAAGTGACGTTTCAACAACCAGCTTTAATACAACAGACAGTTCGCCGTTTCTGCTAGACAGTCTGCCATTTTTCCAGGATTCACCACTTCTGCCATAATGAGATGAGCTAAATGTGACCTAGAAGTGGTTGGGGTAGATCTGACTTTCCTCTCTCTTCCCTCTCTCATTCTTCCTATATATTGTAAGGAGGGGCTTCTTTAAAAAGGTCAAACATTCTGTTTTGCTCCTCCCTTCTTCTCTTTATCAGGAGAATTTGTGGAGTTCGAACCTCCCATTTGAAACTGTAATGCAACTCTACCTCTTGGCATTTTGTAGTGTATTGTATCAATCTTTGGAGCAAGTAATGCATGTCTGTGGATGATTCTCAACCCTCTCTGTGTTCATTTGCATCCTCCTGGTCTTTCACTGCAAATTTTGTTATCTGTGCATGATCTTGCATCACATTTGAATGGTCTGTGTTTATTGGCAAGATAGATGTTCTTCATTCCTCGGTGCATCACCTCTATTAGCTTAGGTTTATTCTTACACATCTTCTTACCCTGTCTCCTTGGCAAGATTAGATTAGATTTTGAGTAAACTCTCTGCATTTTTCGTGTGCATCTGAACAGAGGAATAGGAACCAGCCTTCTCTGGAGATTCCTTTCTCATTTTTGCAAGTCCCACACTTGGAGAAAGGATTCAATGTTGTGCAATCACACTGGATGCTCGAATGATCAAACTAGAAATCGATCGGTATCCGGGGGTTGTGATTTTGCATCAACAAGTGTTTTGAATGTGAAAATGTTGCATGTTTGTTGTGGAAGCCTTTGTTGTCATGTGTTGTATTGCATCTCTTATTCCAATATGGTTGGGGCTCGGGGGCCAATGAGGAAGGATGGATTCTCCCTTCTCATTGGATATCTTGGTTGGGTGGAGAGTGTTTTCTTTCCCCCTTCCTTGTTGTGATCACAATGAAAAGATGAAGAAACTAGCATGTTGTTGTTTTGGAGCAAGAGGAATATACAGTTTGACAGTCTCTTCTTTTGAGCAAGTTCATTGTAACCCTTCCCACTTTGAAGTGGATAAGTTGTATAAATATTTGTAATGAGAAGGCTTTTGTGTTGGTAATGTAAGATTGAAAATTGGAATGTGAAATGTAAAGGAGTTATAATCTACTCTCTATTTTGAAAAGAAATGTGAAAGGATGTTACATGCATTGCATATTGTATTTTAGAAATCAAATGGAAAAGAGAAAATTGTAAAGTTGTCATTGGAAATAAATAAAGGATTGCATTCTTTTCTCAAAATTGTATTGTGTATTGGATTTGATTTATTGTTGAAGATTGAAATCTCTATTTTGTAAAGAAAATGCGTATGAAGGAAAAGACAGTGTTTTGTTCTCTTTGAAATGAGTTGAATTTGGAAATCAGGTTTTGTATAATTGTTATTGAATGGATGACTAAATCAATTGAATGCATTAGACTAGAAAGGAAATGAATTCCCACACTTGGAGGATGGAAAAATGTTTAAGAACCTTTAATGTTTGATCTCTATTTTATTTCCTAAACCTGACAATCAAATTTATCAAAGAAATGAGCAGTTCAAACTTGCACCAAGCAATAAGATATGAAACATTAAAATTTAGATGTAGTAAGTCCTAAGGAACTCAATTGGACAATAAAACTTAAGAAAGGCTCCTCAGAACTTTATAAAAATCCAATTTGAACTTGCACAACCGTTTTCTTTGTCAAAAGATGGAAAATTATCAATTATAACTCAATCAACTAAATTGAATCTTGAAACCTCTCTTAAATCCATCCAAGAATAAGTCTCCATGTCTGATTGACATGTTGAGAAAGTAAGAATTCAAAATTGAACGAAATTTTATAAGTTAAAGATTACCAGTTTGCTTTGCAAAACCCTGCAGATTTTTTTCATCAAATTTACCACTTAAACTTCATCAAAATTCAAAATTGATGACTCTTGTGTAAAGAGGGCTTCGAGAGCTTTCCAGAAAGTCTTCGTTTCTCAAATCTGAGCTTCTTATCAAAAGTTATGGCTATTTGAAGCTTTACTTCAAATTGTCATTTAAAAATAAAATAAATCTAACTGTTAACTTTAATTTTTGACTTTGGAAAAATTTTCACAAAAAGTCTGGGCCCCACCATCCCAAAACCAATCGGGACCTGCCATGTGGCACCTCGGAGGCGGACCATTTTTAAACTTGTTTTTTTTTTAAAAAAAAATTTACCTTGGGAAAATTTTCCCACTTTTCCCCACATCCCCCCTTGGCCGGAGCCAATCACGTCTTTGACATGTTGCATGATGGAGAGTCGAACTTTTGAAACTTAAACCTTTTTAAGTTTTGGACCTCGAAAAATTTCCAAATTTTCCCGCATCCCCGCTAACCCACGACCAATCGCATGCCGACACGTGTCTAGGCGGAAGGCGGGAGGTTTTGGACTTAGCGTTCTTGGTTCCTATACGTACCCAAAATTGTAGGGTACTGCACCACCAAAATGATGTTACACATGCCCCAATGATGATACAGGTCTCCTTACAAGGTGTTTAGAATCTAGAAAAGCTCGCCAAGTATATGTTTGTATCCCGCATGCCCCGCTCGGCCTCCGCATGCTTTGTTTTACCCTTTGCCCCCTTTTTTATTTGCATTTAGGTCTTCAGTGACGAGACCGCCACCAAGGACACAGGCGGTGGTCCCATAACCGCCACCCTACACAGGGCGGCGGTCCTATATGTGTTTCTTAGATTCTTCCAACGATCACATCAAATGTAAATCTTCAATTTTACCCACTTTCTTCAACCACTTTGGCTTGCATTAATGTTTTTGGTTCCCTGGTAATAGTGTTTTTCCTTTGTTTATAGTAAAAGAGTTCAATTGGGAGTTACCCTCTGGTAATTGCATTTGCTATAAATAGCCAACTTGTTTTCAAACAAAAGGCCCCTCACCTTCTCAATTCTCTTATTCAATATTTGAATTTCTTGCTTAGAATTCTACCAATTTCATGTTTTGCCTCCATTTGTTGGTCTTTTATAGGTCATTCGATCTTCTTGTTTCAGTCTTGCTTCATTATTGTGCTATGTAAGTCAGCTTAGCATAGAATAGCTTCATTTCTAGATTAGAATCCATTAAAGTTACAGGTTTTGTTTTGTCACAAGGATAGATTCTAAAACTCTCGGTACACTTGTGTTGTATTCCCGCAATAAATCCCGCTAGGAATTACATAGTCAAGCTCTGTTCACTTGCGCTATCCCTCTCCTACTCACATTGTATTCGGTCTATATCCAAAGTTTCCATTGTTTGAATATCATCTTCGTTGATATTATCATATACACGCTTTTCTAGATTAACGAGAACACGAAGGATACAAGTCTACCCATGAAATTAGCTGATATAGATCAAGACCTTAGGATACAAGTCTTTCGAGCAACGACAAACCTACAAGCAATTAGTGAACAACTAAGAGGGTTAAATATCGATCCTCTTGATGCTCGATAGTAGGAAGAAGGGATTGATTCTTCACATGACCATAACAGTCCACAACAACCACGCACTCACGGTTGTGATCCCCGAGTCCCACAACCCAATGGGCCTGAAAATCGTTACATATTGACACCAACTTACGAACACCGGTATTTAGATCCTCACCACTCCCACCAAATAGTATAACACGGTTCTCTGTATTGAATATAGAAGCCAATAAATGTAATATTTTTCGGACTGGACCGAGAAGACCACCCATAGTTCACTGCAAATCCACTAAACCTCCTATCACCATTCTCATGACCTTTCCTGGAGATATATACGAAGCTCCCAGGCCACTTCCCACGTATCTAACAACCAAGAAACAGGATCTCGGTAGAGCTTGACATTGATTGGAGCCTCGAATAGCTATTATATCCGAATGATCCATTACACCAATTCGGAGTTAGGAGGGTCTTCTTTGCCTTAGATTCGCGGATTCCATTATTGCGTATTGTGGATAAAAGATTACCTGATTAGCTTGTTTGTATCCATTCATATTCAACATTCACCGGCTATCTCGGCATGACCTCGGGAGGTCAGGTACGAGGAAGAGATAATTATAGATTCCCATGCTCACATGTCACTTTTCCATCGTACGAAATTGGTGAACCCGACGTGAACAAACAATTCTTCCTCTTTAATTTTTCATTTCTCTCATCCACCTTCGCTCTTTCCCATTATTCTGTGGGTATTCATATACCCCCGAATATGTCGGGATACGACGCATATGGTAGACCTCTCTCAAGTCTTGAAGCAAGCTATATTCAAACAAATAAACAACCATCAGCCTTGCTTTCTACATGGGCTGATAACTATTCAAGTAATTACTTGTCATCTCAAACTCCCCCTCACCGAACTAGTTCTAGTTATTTGTTCTGAATTGAGGAGTTTGATCAGCTTGCACAAACAAAATAGCCAGAGCCATCAGGATATAATAATATGATGTTTCTTGGAGAATCCACTTCATCTCCTTGGGTCTTGTTCGGACCACGGATCGGTGAGACGCAGACCACTCCCATTTTTGGATGAGGGGTACTTAGCACGCTACGCTAAAAGTGAACAATGTTTCCAAAACATGTATCCACCTATAGGGAGTTTACAAATACAATCTGATACCCTATTCTAAGAAAACACCCCCATTCCTCCACCTATGGGAAATGCCCTTGGTGAAGCTTGGCAGGGTAACGATCAATTCATAGCAGGTATCATACCCCTTACAACCTCAAGGTATATAACAAACGCCATTAAGGCAAAACACAATGTCTTCACAAAAATGAAAAGGTTAGAGGGTTGGAACTTGCTCAAGCAAACCAAAATTCATATTTGGGGCAAGTAGGAATACCCAACCCTCCACATCATCCCATCAGGTCGACCTCCTTATAGGAACAAGCACGTTAGGCATGCCTCCTCAGAATCCTTATAGTTACCCACAACAACCACCAACTAGGACCATGTTTTCAAACGCCACTCCAGTTGAAAACATGACACCTCCTGGCTTGGCACCAAACAACCCATACTAGAACATTTCTCCTCCTTACTTAAACATTTATTCAAAGTAACCACAAGGAAACATGTTCTCTTCTCCTGAGGATGTTCGTTACATGCCGACACTAAAATTTTCCTCCGTAATTTCTATTTCATTAATGTATCTATTAGGAATAGGATGTTGTTAAGTATAATTAGTAGTAGCGTCTGATAGAAGATAACGGCGTCGTCAGTACGGTGCCGCCAATAATGTGGAGTACGGTAACAGTCAAAGTACAATAGGAATGTTGTAAAAAGTAAATATTTGTCGTAAGTGGTCCGGTAATGTTAAAATGTCAAAGTTTGGGTAATTAGAGAAGTAGGGTCTACATGATTAGGAATTAGAAATATTATATTGGTAATAAAGACAAGGAGTGAGGTCATAAATATTTTGTGTATTTTATTTGTAAAAAGTCTAAAAATGTGGAACCAATGTAAAATGATAAGGTTTATCTTATCTTAACGAGATAAGCTTACATGTACGAGATAAGAGTTAAGGTAGGGAATATGATTCATCGAGTGGATTTCTTATCCTATCTTAGAGATAAGATGGATAAGATTGGAAGTTCTATAAATAGAGAGGCCACCCCCCTCATTTAGCATAGAAGGAAGTAGTGAGAAATATTGTAGGAAGTGTGCGAAGGAAGCCATCAGTTTAAAGGTGTGTTGAAGAAGCCATTAAGAGGTGTAATTGTAAAGTTTCTCCCATAGTCTTGGTGAAAGGCAAGTGAAGTCAATAACACTTGAAGTACCTCATGGGTGAGATTAGAACAGATTTCATGTTAATATTATAATTTACTTTGATATTTCAGATTTGTCATCATTACGTCTTATCATAGTCGATGGTATTCTTGTGTTATGTTGTTGTTTTGTTTCAGTTACATCCACCAAACTAAAGGTCATGCATTAGTAAATAATCATAAGACGAGGAGTTCTGGTGAAGAATTATCATAGTGCCGGATTGGTGATGACATTTTGGTTCCGTTGCACAGGACCATTCCTCGTTGGTGGATTTTACGGAGAGATATTCCCACTTAGTCAAAAATCAATTAGAGGTTAACCTTGTTTTTCTTTGTGCGTAGTAGTTACCATGGTAAAGTCATTTTGCCATGAATAGTAGTTACCATGGTAAAGTCAATTTTTCTCGAAGAACAGTATTTACCTTGATAAAGTCACTTTTTACCATGAATAGTATTTATCAAATAACTTCACTTTTTACCGTGAATAGTGTTTACCACAAGTAAAGTCGAGTTTTTACCGCTTGATAAGTCAAGTTTTACCATAGTTTACCGTGGTCATTTCTATTTTCTTTGTAGAAAGGTGTAAAGTCACTTTCTAGTATAGTGATTCCAATTATTTGTACACATAAGTTTTGTTGATTGTACTTGTGAGTTGGTATTTCAAGGTGGTTACTTTTGAAAATGGGAAAGATTCCTATTTTTCAGCTCAATCTAATGAAGATGCTTCTTCTTTCATTCAAGAGTTTAAGCGATCTTGTATTTGTAATGGCCTTATAAGAAGAGAACAATGGACTGAATTTTTCCTACCTTTTGGATGGTTCAAGCACTTAGGTGGTTTGAAACACTAGGTGATAATGTGAAAAATTCATGGGATTTATTAAGCTGAAAGTTTTCTTGAAGAATTTGGTGAACAATGAAATATGCGAGATCTCATGATCGAGATCACAAAGCTATCCCAAGGAGAGAAGGAGAAGATAAGGGATTACCATGCTCGTGTTCTATAGCTAAGGAGGAAGCTCGATGCCTAGATACGGAAGGAAGGACTAGCGGATGGGTTGATGAATGGCATGGATAATCTCCTCTGTAAGCACTTCATTCTTGGGATGAAGCCAGAGATCAGACAACGAGTGAAGTATGACCGCCCAGCTACCATTGAACAAGCAAAGGAGATTGCAAGAAGGCAAGAAGAAAGCATGGAAGAGGAGCCCAAAGAAATTGTTGCTAAAGTAGAGCCTACACCAAAGCACCTTTGGTCCAGAATCCACAACCACTCCCAGTGAGCACAAATATTTCTCCTAGTACATCTACTGAGTATGAAGATCTGCTCAAAAATATGGGTCAGTTAACTATTAATCTTCTTCAAGGAAAGGAATTTAGTTCTCAGGGAGGAGATAGAGGTCCAAAAAGAAATATTTACAAGAAATTTTGTTTGTTATGGTTGTTATAAAAGGGTCATTATAAGTATAATTGTCGGATAGAGCTTCACATCTGGTGAAGGAGATAATGATAAAGGAAAAGTACCTGTGAATTCTTTTGATGTAGTAGATAAGAGCAGAAATAATGAAGTAGATGTGTTTGTAACAAAAAGAAAGAAAGAAAAAGATAATCAAGATGGAAATGATCCTAAGAAGATGAAAGAAGAAACTAGTAAGAAACATAGGAGAAGAAAGTTGGGTGTGCAGGATTTTATGATTTCACAGGGGCAAGGACCATACTCCATCTTGGAAGATCTATCCAAAAGGCCTGCAAATATTACATATGGTCAACTCTTGGCTATGTCTTCTGAGAAGAGGCGGGAGTTGCAAGGTGGACTCAATGCTCGAAGAAGGAAGGAGGTTGAGGTCCCTGTTTTGGAGGCAGAGGCAGATCCCTATGCTCCACTGGTGAGGTATTATGTAATGGTATTTCAATTCATGATGTCTTAGTTGATGGAGGTGCTGCAGTTAATGTAATGATCGAGTTTGTAATGAATATGTTGGGTTTAAAAATTGATCGCCCTTCAACACTTATGTTAAGGTCATTAAATAAGGGAAAAACTAAACCAGAAGGTGTAGTTTCAAATGTGGAAGTATCTCGTTATGGGTGTTGTATGTGTGGTAGACTTTCGGGTGATGAAAAATGGTCTTATTGAATACCCAATCTGCTTTGGGAAGACCATGGCTAAGGAGAGTTCATGCAGAAACTACCTGGAATGAAGGTTTCATGACACTTGGACGTGGTAGAGAGAGGGTGAAGATAAATGTGATCCTCGACATCATAAGGCATAACATGTGGATTCAAGTGATGGCGATGATTGGACATCCTCTCGATTACTCTAGTACCGAGTGAAGTGGACACTTTGAAGATGAAGAAAGCGAGGTGGATGTTTCAGTCATGGATATCCTTCGATCCACACAACTCATGACCCCATAAAATTATCTCGAAGAAGAATTTGATGATCGTCTCTAACAAATAAAGATTGGTGATGTTGTGATGGAGAGTGAGAAGGAATCCTACCTCCATCTCTTTCGAAGGTACATACACCTATTCACTTTTGATTACAAGGAACTCCGTCAAGTAAGTTGGGTAGAACATTCTATTGAGCTGGTAGATGGTGTTAAGCCCATAAAGCAAATGCCATATAGAATGAATCCTAATTTTTCCAAGACTGTAAAAGAAGAAATAGATAAGTTGCTTGATGTAGGATTCATATTTCTTTGTGGAGAATTCGAGAATGGGTTTCTCTCATTGTGATCTCAATAAAAAAAGAATGGGAAGCTACGCATTTGTGTTGATTACGGGGAAGCTCAATAAGGCAACAAAGAAGGATCATTACCCTCTTCCATTTTTAGATCGGATCTTGGGCGAAGTAGCTGGCCAGGAGTGCTATAGTTTTGCTAATGGATATAGCGGCTACAACCAAGTTCGTATATTAGAAAAAGATCGGTGAAGACCATGTTCACCACTCCTTGGGAACGTTTGCTTATAGAGTTATGCCTTTTGGGTTGTGTAATGCTCGGCAACATTCCAGCGTTTGATGAATAAGGTGTTCGAACCCTACATTGGGACCTTCATCAGAGTATTTCTGGATGATTTTTACATCTATGGGAGCAAGTTGGACCACCTGCACCAAATGGAGACAGCATTTCAAAGGTTAGATGAAGCACAAGCCTCACTAAACCCTACAAAGTGTGTCTTTGGATGTTCTAAAGGCGTTTTGTTAGGGCATGTTGTATCCAAAGATGGTATTGTACTTGATCACGATAAAGTTTCAAAAATCAAAGATTTACCATTTCCTCTTAATAGAAGTAAGTTGAGATCATTTTTAGGCCATGTGGGTTACTATAGAAGGTTCATCAAGAATTTCTCAAAGATTACACAACCACTAACCCAGTTCTTGAAGAAGGATGTTACTTATGAACCAGGAAATAAGGCACATGAAGCTTTTGGACAATTGAAGGAAGCCACGGTGTCTTCACTGTTTTGAAGAATCCAGTTGGAGCAAGCCATTCATTGTGTACACTGATGCCTCAGATGCAGCACTAGGAAGTACTTTGAGCCAAAAGGATGAAAATGGGAATGAACATCCAATTTACTTTGGGAGCAGACAAATGAGCAAAGTCTTTGAGGTAAATTATCATGAATCGAAAAAGAGGCTCGCTATCATTTTTCTTTGTAAAGAAGTTTAGAAATTACTTGCTAGGGTAAAATTTCTAGTTGTAACAGATCATCAGGCTCTAAAATATATTGTAAATAAGCCTAACCCATCAGGGAGGATAGCAAGATGGATAATTTTGCTACAAGAGTTTGAATTTGATATTATAGATAGGCCAGGAAAGAAGCATGTCAATGCAGATGCACTCTCTCGAGCCTATGATGGTTTAGGATCATCTTGTGATGATGATGATTTCCCCGATGCAGCATTGTTATCCCTTGACACAATCCCTAGTGAATACATAGATATTTGGAATTATCTGAATGAATTCAAGTTTCCTGATGGTGCCAATGCAAAGACTAAGAGAAAGATTACTCAAGCCCGTCGTCCATATTCTATTGCATGGAGTATTATTTCGAATAGGACACGATGGATAAGTACAAGAGGGCATTGGACGTGATTAAGAGAAGGAACTGCTAGAAGAATTCCACAATGGTACATGTGGAGGGCACTTCTCTGGACAACTTACAACAAGAAGGATCTTGGATGCAAGTTATCACTGGCCCACTCTTTTTAAAGATTGTTATAATAATTGTAAGACATGTGATATTTCTCAAACACATGGTAACCGTAAGACTTCATCAGCTCCATTATGTCCTATTCTTCCCCTTGGTCCCTTTGAAAAGTGGGGAATAGACATTGTAGGTCCACTTCCAACTACATCACGCCAAAATAAGTATATTGTAGTTTCCACAGATTATTTAACCAAGTGGATTGAGGCTAGGTCATTGAAAAATGACTTCCATGGATGAAGTGGCAAGGTTCATGTATGAACGCATTGTCACCAGATTTGGTTACCCATTAGAAATTGTAACTGATTGTTGGTCGTCAAATAGGACTTTTTAGAAGAGCAACAGTCAGGGGACAAGAAGTCCCTCCTCTTTAATGGGAGAGGTTCCCTTATTCAGAAACGAACTTATTTACAAATGTACAGAACATTGTTTTATGGTCAAACTTGGATTTTATGAAAGTGTTTTCCACAAGGATCATCAATCACGCAAGGACTGAGGAAAGGGAAAAAGGAGATGAGCAGAATAGCAACATTCAGAATTATAGATAGCAGAATAATTCCTCCTGTATGCGAAGCTTCAAAGAATTTAAGACAAGATCATTTGCGTTGGCTGAATGAGATTAAATTTAAAGACACAAAGTTCCATAAATAACCTTCTTCAGATTTATTAATCAAGGACACAAAGTTCCTTCTTGGTTGTACAAGATCACTGTATTTGCAAAACTGAACAGTATGCAATCAGAGAGACTAACGAGTTAGGAACAAAATGATCTTCACGATATTAAAGGAAAACACAGAGATAACAAGAATTAGATAGACAAAGAATGAAAAGCCCTTTTGTATTGATTTCTTTAAGATCTATTTACACTTTCAGCAAATATTCCAAGTTCTTCCTCTTTTCAAAATGGCGTGGAAAGGCCATTATATAGCTTACAAGTCAGTTACTCTTCGTAACCGTTTCTTTTAACTAAAGAATAGTTAAGGACCGCCGGTTACAATACCTTAACTGATTACAAAGAATACGAAAAGAAAGGGAAGAAGAGGAAAGAAAGGAGAAGGAGACAGGTGGCCGGTTACTGGGAGGGACCCACTGTCTTCAGAATCCGCTGCCTAAACTTCTTCAATGACTCAGCTATATCTACGCCACGAGGGACCGAGCGTGTTGGCTGCAGCCGAGTCCAAAATCCCGGACATTTCTCCATCTCTTTATCAAACTCGCGTGAGTATGATAATCTTTGTTTGCTTCTTCAATGGCGGTGAAGAGAACAAATTTCCTTCACCTTCTCCTTAGAGATGGAGCTTTCCTTGAATAGATGATCTTTGACAAAAGCTTTGAACTGAGCTTTGATTTCTTGCAAGGACAAGGAAGCACCAGAGTTTTCATCTTGAAGATGACAATGCATATCTTTGAAAGCAGCAGCTGCCAGTGTCTTGAAAGCTTCTCCCTTCTGCCAACTGTTCTTCATTTCTCCCACAGCTTCCTCCAAGACTTTGATTTTCCACTCTCTGCTTTGTGAGACCAGGATTTTGATAGATTGTCTTTGGCATCATCGAAAATCTTGTTCGCCAGTAAGATGTTCTCATCTATCTGTCCCATGAGGCGAAGGTCTACAATGCAACTGCTCCAGAGTTTAAGCTCTTTATCCATAACCCCAATAGTAGAGGATAGCTTCTGTTGCAAATTGTCTACCTTTCCATGTAGTTTAAAAGCTTCATCGATGAAGTTTAGCCCAGCAACAAGCATGTCATCCACCATGGCTTCAATAGCTCTGCCATAGACAGAATACTTGTGCATATCTTTAATACTTTGCACTTCATCTTGGCTTAGAATTACAGGAGGCGGTAGAGCAGTCAAGGGGGTAGGGTCCAAAACTTTGTCCTTAGACAAGAGTGACTTGATAAAACTTGTGAGAACTTGGGCTTGTTCTTCCAGCTGTTCAATAGTCTGCTGCCCTTTCTCTACCCTTCCAATGACTCTTGTGACTGTTTCCTGGAGGTTGTGAATTTCACCTTCAGGAGTAGACTCTCCCATAGGGATCCTTGAAAGCTCTAAGTCAGATGTCAGCAAGTCTGATTCTGATTTGTCTACTGTAGGCTTAGCAATCTCCAAGAATTGCTGACCTTGGGCATCAGACACAATTCTGGAGGTGGTTCTGGCTTTCTTGGCACGAGAAGGAGTGGTGCCCAACAAGGCTGCTACAGCATCAAAATTTGGTCCCAAGCTTTGAGAGGAGGATTTCCTCTTCCTTTTGTCGACCAGAGGTTGCACCCAAGCAAAAGAGGAAGAAGAATCTGCAGGAGGGGCAAGAGGACCAAGAGACAGGGAGCTCATGACACTCAGGGTCTGCGCAGCTGTTGACTCAAGCTGAGACGTGAGTAGAGCACTGGAGGCAATGGCAGTAGAAGAATCAGTAGTACCTGGAAGTTCAGTGCTCTGGACCTCCTTGTCCTTATCTGCTGGATCTTCAGGAACATTTGCAGGAGTTGGCATCTCACTTTCTTCACTTTCACTGAGAACAACGATGTTCTCTGGCCCTATAGGCAACTCTACCTGTTTTCTTGGAGGATCATTCTCTGCAGGCTCCTTCTTTACCTCTTTGAGTTTCTTCTTGTATACCTAGGTAGATGGAGAAGGAGTAGATTCTACAGGTCCCCGAGTACATTGAGGCGGGAGGGGTTTTCTTTGGTGTTCCGGACTGCAGGCCCGATGCCTCTTTATGGGTGTCGAATCATCCTTGGAGCTAGATTCTCCTGAGTGCCTCTTGAATTCTCGGATCTTCTTACTGAACCAGACCCTAGTCCTGATTAAGACTGGAGCAAGAATCTCAGCCAGATCATCTCTCTCTTTCTTGTTCCAATCCAAGTCCTCCAGAGGGGTGTGCTTAATCACATTTTCATACTCATAAGAGTATAGCTCAGAATTGTCATCCTGGAGACCTTCAGGAACTTGGTACAGACTGAGTTCTTGGATCAATTGCAGGGAGAACCTGCCACAATGCCTTCTTCTGGCTTCAAAATCATCCTGGTCGGCCCGGTAGTCTTCATCGTATACGCCTATGATGATAGACTATTTTGATGTTACATTGATGAACTTCTTCAAGTCAAAACAGAGTTCTTGGCTTGAAGAAATGGCGATGATGATAGGGACCAGGGCTCTTTCTATGTTACGAGCATCAGAGCTATTTTGCATGTGTAGTTTCCCGGAGAGATGGGGAAGTGCAAGCCGAGAAATCTTCTTGTCTGCAAGTTACGTGACTTGTCTAGTTGCTGCATATTTCAATCAAAGCCATTTTATCATTACGAGAACATGGGGAGTCGTAGAGGAGTGTTTTCATAGCCTTGAGCAAGCTGATATAGGAAAATTTCTGAATTGAATGAAATAGGCTCCATCTTTGCGATATCGGGTTCATGGCTTCATCGAAAACCTTCTTGCGAGTATCACCTTGAGCAATCGACCACGTACATGGTGAAAGCATCATTGACCCTTACGAAATTGTGTTCTTTGGTCTCAAGGTGAAGCTGCGGGCAATAGGCATACAACTGGATCATCTTTGTGTGCATCTATATAGGAGAAACCAAACCACTTTGCTGGATCTTTGCTAGGGTATACATCGAGATAGGAAGTCATATAGAACTTCTTTGTTTCTTTGGACGTTGGATAGCTGCATTTCGGCCAAATTCATGCGATGATCTCTGCGCCGATTGATATTTTGTGTTCCCTGGCACACCATCTTTGATGGCGGGCACATCCGAGAAATGAAACTCATTGGTGGAGGGCAAACCCATAACTCGAGCCAGCGAGGATTATGAAGTCAGCGGTTCTTCGTTGAAATCGCTCGGAAGAGGGTTTTGGTTAGGCGAGAAGCACCTTTCTTAGGGTTCTTGACCAAGACTTCGCCACTCGCGCCTTGTATTTGTCACTGTCTTGGTCGAACATAGCCTGTGCTTGATCTCGGGAGACGACTATAGCATTGTCCATCTCCGGAATTCTCAGAGCAGCGCCAATGGCGGCAGCGTCCAGCTTGGCAATGAGTTCCCCATGTACATTTGTCAATTCGCTAGAATCGGGGTCGAAGTGAGCTCCACATGAAAGCACTGTATCAGCACACTGTACTGAGATTGGGAATCCTCCGGCAAAAGCTAAACCACTATCATTAATCATCTGTGCCATTGGTGTAGGGTTTGCATCTGTCATTCTTGCCCAAAAATCGCCGAAGTCGAGATGACGAGCTTCGTTGTCCCCTATATTGCTAACGGCAGATTCAAGCGGAGAAATTTGCTCCTGTCCCTGGAACTTGATCTTCATAGTGATAGTCTCGGAGCTGCAACCTAGACTTCTGGAAGGAATTTGCAAATGGAGGGGGATCGCGCAGGTTTTCAAATGGCGAGGGTTTGAGCAAAAGATAGCATGGAAGCAATGTGAAAATGCAAAGGGGAATGCTCGTTATATAGCCGTTTGGAGAGAGAAATGACTTTAATGCGCATTGAATACACAACCACCAATTTGAAAAGCATCATACTTGGAGCGAGCGGGAAAAACTAAGTGTGAATGACACTAGGTACGCTTGGGACATGTGAGACGCGAATGCGCGAAACACGCGGCTCGGCCGGTTCGGGTGAAACAGGGAGAGGACGCACAAATGCATTTGGGACAAATGGGATGAAAATGTGCGAAGTACGCGATTCGGGTGTTTCGGCCGAAATTGGGAACAAGGGCCCGTTTGGACTTGGGACATTCGGGACAAAAAGTTCCGAAGTACGCGACTTGACCGGCTCGGCCGAAATTGGGAAAGCTCGCACTTTTTAACTTTGGGACATTTGGGACAGGAAAGTGCGAAGTACGCGGGAAGGATGATTCGGCCGAAATTGGAACAACACGCAAAATAAGTTTTGGGACACTTGGGACAAAATTTTCCGACGGGCCCGAAAATGGGACAGCTTCGGGGATTTCGGCCGATCGGGGAACAGAGTGCATTTTCGTACTTGGGACAGATGGGACAAAAAGTTCCGACAGGCCCGAAAATCACACAAAATGACCCAAAACACAGATTTTTTCAATTTCACGACTTAGGCATTTCAGAGAGAAACACTTAAACTCAAAATTTTGAAATTTTACTCTTATCAGAGCGGGAAATTTTGAGTAGACAACAGCTGGCTCCTTCTGGGGATGACTTGGTATAAATTCATGGAATGAGACAAGGCAAGAACTTAGATAACTCGGTGAAGCAGACCAGTGCCTTATCCATTGGGCAAAGGAGTCAAAAACAAACCAACACAGAGGGCAACACACACAACAACAGAAGGGGAAACACACCGAAAGCAGAAAAGCAAAAACACTGTACAGAATATACAAAGGGACTCCCTAGTCACCTAGGACTTGAACAACTTCAAATACTGCCCACTATAAGGAAGTGGGAGGGGGGAACCATCCATGTAATCAAGATAGAAAGAGTTCTTACCAGCAAAGTGTCTTATCTTGAATGGTCCGAGCCATAGTGAATCAAATTTTCCATGGCTGCCACGAGGTTCATGTCTTTTGTCCCATAACAGCACGGTATCTCCAACTTGGAACTCCCTGAACTTAGCTTTCTTGTCAAACAGAACCTTTACCTTCTGCTGGTGAGCAGATATCCTGTCAGCAACCTCCAATCTATCCTCGTTCAGTTTGTGCAGGTACATGATTCTTTTATCCAGAGCATCACTGAAACTAGTATCCTCAATGGCCTTCATCAGGTGCAAGGCTGGCAGTTCCACTGTCACTGGCAATTGAGCTTCCACTCCATACACCACTTGAAAAGGAGACATTCCAATGGCTCTTTTAGGTGTGATCCTGTCTGCCCAAAGAGCATCATAAAGCTTCTTATGCCAGTTTCGCTGAGACTCATTGACCAACTTCCTTATGATAGTCACCAGATTTTTGTTGGTGGATTCTGCTTGTCCATTTCCCTGTGGGTAATAATCTGAAGAATGAGCCAGAGAGATGCCATACCCGTAGCAGAAATCCATTATCTCAGTTGAGGAAAAGTTCGAAGCATTGTCTGTTACAATCTTGTTAGGTACACCATACCTTACCAAGATGTTCTCTTTGATGAAGTTGCATACAACTTCAGAAGTAGTGCTCTTGACTGGAATAGCTTCCACCCATTTGGTGAAGTAGTCAGTGGCAGTTAGCACATGCGTGTGACCAGCACTAGAAGCAGGGTTCAGTGCACCAATGAAGTCTAGACCCCACTGCTGAAATGGTTCCTCAATCACAACTGGCTTGAGAGGTAAAGATGCCAATTTAGGTCTTCCCACAAAGGTCTGACAAGCTTCACATTTATCCACCCACTTGGATGCATCTCTGAACAAAGAAGGCCAGTAATATCCTCCCCGGAGTATCTTGTGAGCTGTGACTGTTGATGAATAGTGCCCTCCACATGCCTGATCATGGAAAGCTGAGAGCAACTTTCTCTGCTGCTCCTTGTCCACACACTTCAGAAATCTCCCATCTAAACCACGCTTGAACAAGGCATTTTCCCATAGTACATATTGTGCTGATCTCAATTTAACAGTCCTCTTTTCCTTGGCAGTTAAATGAGAGGGGCATTCCCCATAGGTGAGAAAATGGGCGATGTCAGAATACCATTCATCGACTGAACTAAGGAATAGAACAGTAGGAATGTCAGCTTTCTCCTCCAGCAACTCATGTTTGGCTCCTTCAGCAATGAGCTCACAAAGACCCCTTCCACGAACCAGCTTGGTTGGTTTGATATCAATGTCATACTCCTGGACTTTAGCCACCCAGTTTCCTCTCTTGGACCCAAATTCTTGCTGTGTAAGAATTGACTTAACAGTCGTATCTGGAACCAGCACCATAGAGTGAGAGTTGAGGATATAGAAACGGAACTGCTTGACAGCTTTGACTACTGCAAAAGCATGCTTCTCCATCATGGTGTATTTCAGCTCATGATTCTTCAGGATATAGCTCATGAAGGCAATTGGTAGCTCATGTCCATCAGAGTCTTCTTGGGTTAAGACAGCAGCCAGGGTATTATCTGTAGCATAGCAATAGATGATGAAATCTTTGCTGAAGTCAGGACAGGCCAAAACTGGAGTTTTAGCAATGGCTTTCTTGATACCCTCAAAGGATTCCTTTCCTTCAGAAGACCAACCAAATGCTTGCTTCCCTTTCATCATCTGAGAAATATTCAAAGTTAATTCAGCAAAATCAGGGATGAATCTTCTTAAAAATTGATCTTACCGAAAAAGGAATGCACGCCTTTTTTACTGGTTGGGAGAGGAATTTGCTGGATGGCTTGAACTCGTTCAGGATCAATCTTAATACCATCCTTTGAGACAATGTGCCCTAATAGTTTTCCTTCTGTAACACAGAAGACAGATTTTTTAGGATTTAAAGAAATCCCATGCTCTCGGCATCTCTGCAGAACTGTTTCCAGGTGGTCGAAGTGATCTGCTCTTGTCTTTGAAAACACTGTCAGTCATCAAGGTATATGACGATACATTTCCCTTTCAAGCTTCCAAAAGCCAAATCCATAGCTCTCTGGAAAGTGGCACCAGCATTAATCAGCCCAAAAGGCATTCTCTTGTAGGCGAAGGTACCCCAAGGAGTGGTGAAGGCTGTCTTGTGTTGATCTGCAGTATCAACCTCTACGGTGTATCCCGAGAATCCATCAAGCATAGATAACATTTCAGATCCTATTCACGCTTGCAATATTTGATCCATCATAGGCGAGAGGGTAGTTATCTTTAGAGAAGCTTTGATTGAGTTCTGAAATCAACACAGATGCGGATCTCACCATTCTTCTTCCTAACAGGCACAATGTTTGCAATCCATGTTGAATGGTGAATGGGAAAGATGATTTTAGCCTTCAACAATTTCTGAATCTCCTGAAATATAGTGTCAGCTATTTTGGGATTATACTGCCTTTGTTTCTGCTTGAAAGGCTTGATTCCTGGTTTGAGAGGGATAGAGTGCGTTGCATGTCTTTTGGCTTGAAGGCTTTTAGATCCTCATAAGAATATGCAAGAACATCCTTATACTTCCTTAGAAGATCAATTGCTCTTCTCCTCTCATCGGTTGTGCAACATTTCCCAATATTTACCAGCTTGGGATCAGTAGAACTCCCTATATCAATCTTATCATACTCAGCTGATTGCTGAGGTCCAGTAGAAGCTTTAGATTTTACATATCTGTCATGTTTGTCAAACAACTCCTCCAAACTCACCAAACCTTTGGGAATCTTGTTTCCTTTGAGTTTAATGCACCCTTCCTGATCTGTTTCTTCTCCTTGGGTGACAGCTTGGTCAGAGGACACACTCTCACGAGGCAGGTTGTCACTTCCCTCAAAATACAGTTGCTCGAAATTCCCCTTGAGTTCCAGGAAGGAAAGCAAATGCTGGTCATCGTTGAAAACTTGCCAGTTATTAGTATTGTCAGGAACACTAGGCCGGTGGACCATTTCAATAGTGAACTTATCCTGAGAGAATTCAGGATGGGGAATCAATAATGACCCTGAGACAGCCAGTGAATCAGCCCTGCTGTTCTTTTCTCTGGGTATTGCTTCAATAGAGAAGGCATCAAGGAATTCAATTGAATCCCAAACCTGATTCCGGTAATGCTTCAGCCTCCCATTTTTTACCTGAAAAATGCTTCTGACTTGTTTCACAATCAGCTCTGCATCACCACGAGCCAGAAGATTTTTTACACCTCGTTCTTTGGCCACTTGCAGTCCAAGAATGAGAGCCTCATACTCTGCGGTGTTGTTAGTGTTCTCGAACTGCAACTTAAACGAAAAAGGGTGTAGGCAGCCTTCAGGTGACACTAGCAGGACACCAGCTCCAGAACCAGCCGAGGAACAACTTCCATCAAATTCTAAAATCCAAACACCATTGGGATCTTTGGGTGATACTTTGGAGGGTTGGATTTCATCAGGGGACAGAATCATGTAATTACCATGACCTATGTCTTCATAGAGTATTTGTGCCTTAGGATCATCTGTTTTCTGCACAATATACTCAGACTGTTTCTCAGGGAGTAACTTCTTCATTTGTCCATTGACAGGTATGAGGGCGTGTGACCAATCCATTTGAATCTCCCCACCCACATCTTTACAGAAGTTCCGACTTAGCAACATTCCGTAAGAAGGAGGAATGTCTGCTACTAGGATGGTGGCCAAGACTTTCTTTTCAGGTAAAGCAGCAAAAGCCACTTGTGCATCTTTAATCCTTCCAACCAAAGGTACTTCCTTACTTTCCATGGAGTAGCAAGATCCATAAGTACGAGTAAGGGTCAAGCCTAAAGCATGAGCTACCTTAGCAGGCATCACATTATCTGAGGCTCCGAGAATCTATGACACAGTTACTGAGCCTATGGCCCGCTATAAGAAGTGTTACATAAAAAGGCTTGATTTTGTCACCAGGCGAGGTGACAGCAGCTACCAGACTAGGTTGTGGTATAGAAGGAGGAGTGGGCAAAAGGCCTTTAGAGGTGGTCTTGGAATGGGAATTTACAAATTGGATCATCTTGGCAAAAGCTTTGGGATGGGTTTGGTAGTATTCAGCTTCTGAAATTTGAACCTTGGTCCTTTTTAGGTGATCCACAATATCAAAGGATCCAGAGGTGGATGGGCCATCATCATTTGAAATTCTAGGCTTATCAACCTTAGGAGAAAAAGAAGAAGAAGCAACTTTGGTAGCAGGATTGACAGTACTTACCTTTGGTGCAGATGAGGTAGGGATAGGAGATCCTCTTCTGGCAATTACAGGAATAGTTGCTGGTTGCTCCTTAGATTTCTTCGTGGGCTGTGTTACTTTCTCCTTCTGCCTCGTCTATTCTCGAGTCATGACAGCAAATGATTCACTGTTCATATCTGCTACCACTTCATCATAGTTATCTCCATCATCAGTGCCTTCGGTGGTAAAGAAATTAACCCGAGATCCTTCGAGTTCTTCCGCCTCATCATCAAATTCCTCCAGGAATTCCTCACGAGCTTCATCGTCCACATCATCATCGGGCTCTTCAACTTCACAGGTTGCATTCACAGGAACTTTGACAGGAGGACCTTCAAGTGCTAGTCTTGTGTGAGGAGCAGGCAAACGATTTCTGGGCTGAAAATTTCTTCTTGGAACATCTGCGTACGGGGCATGCTGGGCCAATTGTTTCTTTATAGCTACTAGATCATTTGCAAGTTTCTGGACTAATGGATCAGTATTGGGTCCAGAGGTGGAAGAGGAAGAAGCAGCAGATTTAGATTTGGGAGGATCTCTCTTCAACTTCCCTGACATGATCAGGTCATCCTCGACACTAACAGCCAGTTCTTGATCCAGAATTAACGTTCCAAGATTAGCCCTTCTTAGAGCATAACTGACCTTGGGCGTTTGAGCATTTAGAAAGAAACATTTTTGAATTTGATCAACCGGTCGAGTATTTACAGGAATTTTGTTGATCAGTCTGTTGAACCGAGCCACAAATTCTCTCATGGGTTCTGATGGATCTTTCTTTATCTGAGAAATTTGGGCAAGCAGTGCATGCACATCTTCTGCCGGCTTGAAACGGCTTTCGAACTGAGTTCTCATTGTATTCCAGTCGGTGATGGCACCAGCCGGAAGGTGATAGAACCAGTCAGCAGCATTATCCTGTAACGTCTCAACGAACAGCCTTACTGAGATGTCTTCATGTTCAACTCCCAAGACTCCACATGCAACTATGAAGGCTGCAATGTGTTCATCAGGGTGTACTTTGCCATCTCCTCTAAACTTGGGGAAGTTCTTTCGGTTACCTCTAGGTAACTCATGCAAAGGCTGAGTAAGGGCCAGGGGCCCGACACGTTGACCCCATGGCAATTGTGCCGCCATTCTTGGAAATACGGCTTGGAGGGGAACTTTAACACCAGCAAGGATCAAAGCTCGTAGATTGGGACTAGCAGGCTCTGAAGGAATACCACCCGTAGGACTTCTATCTTGAACAGGTGGAGTGCTCGTCGAACGAGTTCTTCTATTTGAAGGGAAAGGAAAACCCTGTTGCTCCAAAAGCTGAAACTGAGAATCTTCAATACCAAGGGTCCTTCTCCCTCGAGTGAAACGCGGAGTCGCCAGATCAAAGGATGATCGAAAAATTGCAGTACTGGAATGTGATTTTCCCCAGCGGAGTCGCCAAAAACTGTTGGTCGTCAAATAGGACTTTTAGAAGCAACAATGAGTCGGGGGACAAGAAGTCCCTCCTCTTTAATGGGAGAGGTTCCCTTATTCGAAATGAACTTATTTACAAATGTACGAACATTGTTTTATGGTCAAACTTGGATTTTACGAAAGTGTTTTCCACAAGGATCATCAATCACGCAAGGACTGAGGAAAGGGAAAAAGGAGATGAGCAGAATAGCAACATTCAGAATTATAGATAGCAGAATAATTCCTCCTGTATGCGAAGCTTCAAAGAATTTAAGACAAGATCATTTGTGTTGGCTGAATGAGATTAAATTTAAAGACACAAAGTTCCATAAATAACCTTCTTCAGATTTATTAATCAAGGACACAAAGTTCCTTCTTGGTTGTACAAGATCACTGTATTTGCAAAACTGAACAGTATGCAATCAGAGAGACTAACGAGTTAGGAACAAAATGATCTTCACGATATTAAAGGAAAACACAGAGATAACAAGAATTAGATAGACAAAGAATGAAAAGCCCTTTTGTATTGATTTCTTTAAGATCTATTTACACTTTCAGCAAATATTCCAAGTTCTTCCTCTTTTCAAAATGGCGTGGAAAGGCCATTATATAGCTTACAAGTCAGTTACTCTTCGTAACCGTTTCTTTTAACTAAAGAATAGTTAAGGACCGCCGGTTACAATACCTTAACTGATTACAAAGAATACGAAAAGAAAGGGAAGAAGAGGAAAGAAAGGAGAAGGAGACAGGTGGCCTAGAGTTCTTGGGAGGGACCCACCTTGTCTTGAGAATCCCTTTGCCTAAACTTCTTCAATGACTCGGCTATATCTACCACGAGGGACCGCGTGTTGGCTGCGGTCGAGTCCAAAATCCCAGACATTTCTCCATCTCTTTATCAAACTCGACGTGAGTATGATAATCTTTGTTTGCTTCTTCAATGGCAGACTGAAGAGAACAAATTTCCTTCATCTTTTCCTTAGAGATGGAGCTTTCCTTGAATAGATGATCTTTGACAAAAGCTCTGAACTGAGCTTTGATTTCTTGCAAGGACAAGGAAGCACCAGAGTTTTCATCTTGAAGATGACAATGCATATCTTTGAAAGCAGCAGCTGCCAGTGTCTTGAAAGCTTCTCCCTTCTGCCAACTGTTCTTCATTTCTCCCACAGCTTCCTCCAAGACTTTGATTTTCCACTCTACGCTGTAGACCCAGGATTTTGATAGATTGTCTTTGGCATCATCGAAAATCTTGTTCGCCAGTAAGATGTTCTCATCTGTCTGTCCCATGAGGCGAAGGTCTACAATGCAACTGCTCCAGAGTTTAAGCTCTTTATCCATAACCCCAATAGTAGAGGATAGCTTCTGTTGCAAATTGTCTACCTTTCCATGTAGTTTAAAAGCTTCATCGATGAAGTTTAGCCCAGCAACAAGCATGTCATCCACCATGGCTTCAATAGCTCTGCCATAGACAGAATACTTGTGCATATCTTTGATACTTTGCACTTCATCTTGGCTTAGAATTACAGGAGGTGGTAGAGCAGTCAAGGGGGTGGGGTCCAAAACTTTGTCCTTAGACAAGAGTGACTTGATAAAACTTGTGAGAACTTGGGCTTGTTCTTCCAGCTGTTCAATAGTCTGCTGCCCTTTCTCTACCCTTCCAATGACTCTTGTGACTGTTTCCTGGAGGTTGTGAATTTCACCTTCAGGAGTAGACTCTCCCATAGGGATCCTTGAAAGCTCTAAGTCAGATGTCAGCAAGTCGATTTTGATTTGTCTCTCTTTGTAGGCTTAGCAATCTCCAAGAATTGCTGACCTTGGGCATCGACACATGCGGAGGTGGTTCTGGCTTTCTTGGCACGAGAAGGAGTGGTGCCCAACAAGGCTGCTACAACATCAAAATTTGGTCCCAAGCTTTGAGAGGAGGATTTCCTCTTCCTTTTGTCGACCAGAGGTTGCACCCAAGCAAAAGAGGAAGAAGAATCTGCAGGAGGGGCAAGAGGACCAAGAGACAGGGAGCTCATGACACTCAGGGTCTGCGCAGCTGTTGACTCAAGCTGAGACGTGAGTAGAGCACTGGAGGCAATGGCAGTAGAAGAATCAGTAGTACCTGGAAGTTCAGTGCTCTGGACCTCCTTGTCCTTATCTGCTGGATCTTCAGGAACATTTGCAGGAGTTGGCATCTCACTTTCTTCACTTTCACTGAGAACAACGATGTTCTCTGGCCCTATAGGCAACTCTACCTGTTTTCTTGGAGGATCATTCTCTGCAGGCTCCTTCTTTACCTCTTTGAGTTTCTTCTTGTATACCTGGGTAGATGGAGAAGGAGTAGATTCTACAGTCCCCGAATTTTTGTTGAGGCGGGAGGGGTTTTCACCGGTGTTCCGGACTGGGGATGCCTCTTTATGGGTGTCGAATCATCCTTGGAGCTAGATTCTCCGAGTGCCTCTTGAATTCTCGGATCTTCTTCTTGAACAGGACCTAGTCACGATTAAGACTGGAGCAAGAATCTCAGCCAGATCATCTCTCTCTTTCTTGTTCCAATCCAGGTCCTCCAGAGGGGTGTGCTTAATCACATTTTCATACTCATAAGAGTATAGCTCAGAATTGTCATCCTGGAGACCTTCAGGAACTTGGTACAGACTGAGTTCTTGGATCAATTGCAGGGAGAACCTGCCACAATGCCTTCTTCTGGCTTCAAAATCATCTGCACAGTCAGCCCAGTAGTCTTCTGTATCTGCCCTATGATGATAGACTATTTTGATGTTCTGTTCAATGAACTTCTTCAAGTCAAAACAGGTTCTTGGCTTGAAGAAATGAACAGTGATAGGGACCAGGGCTCTTTCTATGTTCTGAGCATCCAGAGCTATTTTGCATGTGTAGTTTCCCAGAGAGATGGGAAAGTGCAAGCCAGAAATCTTCTTGTCTCTGCAAGTTCTGTGCAACTTGTCTAGTTGCCTGCATATTTCAATCAAAGCCATTTTATCATTACAGAACATGGGGAGCCGTAGAGGAGTGTTTTCATAGCCAGCAAGCCTGATATAGGAAAATTTCCTGAATTGAATGAAATAGGCTCCATACTGCGATATCAGGTTCATGGCTTCATCTGAAAACCTTCTTGCAGTATCACCTTCGAGCAATCTGACCACGTACATGGTGAAAGCATCATTGACCCTTCTGAAATTGTGGTTGCTGGTCTCCAAGGTGAACTGCGGGCAATAGGCATACACTGGATCATCTTTGTGTGCATCTATATAGGAGAAACCAAACCACTTTGCTGGATCTTTGCTAGGGTATACATCAGATAGGAAGTCATATAGAACTTCTTTGTTTGTTGGACGTTGGATAGCTGCTCAGCCAAATTCATACTGATGATCTCTGCCCAGTTGATATTTTGTGTTCCCTGGCACACCATGCTGATGAGCGGGCACATCCAGAAATGAAACTCATTGGTGGAGGGCAAACCCATAACCCGAGCCAGCAGGATTATGAAGTCTGACAGTTCTTCGTTGAAATCTGCTCGGAAGAGGGTTTTGGTTAGGCGAGAAGCACCTTTCTTAGGGTTCTTCAACCAAGACTTCGCCACTCGCGCCTTGTATTTGTCACTGTCTTGGTCGAACATAGCCTGTGCTTGATCCGGGAGACGACTATAGCATTGTCCATCTCCGGAATTCTCAGAGCAGCGCCAATGGCAGCAGCGTCCAGCTTGGCAATGAGTTCCCCATGTACATTTGTCAATTCGCTAGAATCGGGGTCGAAGTGAGCTCCACATGAAAGCACTGTATCAGCACACTGTACTGAGATTGGGAATCCTCCGGCAAAAGCTAAACCACTATCATTAATCATCTGTGCCATTGGTGTAGGGTTTGCATCTGTCATTCTTGCCCAAAAATCGCCGAAGTCGAGATGACGAGCTTCGCTGTCCCCTATATTGCTAACGGCAGATTCAAGCGGAGAAATTTGCTCCTGTCCCTGGAACTTGATCTTCATAGTGATAGTCTCGGAGCTGCAACCTAGACTTCTGGAAGGAATTTGCAAATGGAGGGGGATCGCGCAGGTTTTCAAATGACGAGGGTTCGAGCAAAAGATAGCATGGAAGCAATGCGAAAATGCAAAGGGGAATGCTCGTTATATAGCCGTTTGGAGAGAGAAATGACTTTAATGCGCATTGAATACACAACCACCAATTTGAAAAGCATCATACTTGGAGCGAGCGGGAAAAACTAAGTGTAAATGACACTAGGTACGCTTGGGACATGTGAGACGCGAATGCGCGAAACACGCGGCTCGGCCGGTTCGGGCGAAACAGGGAGAGGACGCACAAATGCATTTGGGACAAATGGGACGAAAATGTGCGAAGTACGCGATTCGGGTGTTTCGGCCGAAATTGGAACAGCGGGCTCGTTTGGACTTGGGACATTCGGGACAAAAAGTTCCGAAGTACGCGACTTGACCGGCTCGGCTGAAATTGGGAAAGCTCGCACTTTTTAACTTTGGGACATTTGGGACAGGAAAGTGCGAAGTACGCGGGAAGGATGATTCAGCTGAAATTGGAACAACACGCAAAATAAGTTTTGGGACACTTGGGACAAAATTTTCCGACGGGCCCGAAAATGGGACAGCTTCGGGGATTTCGGCCGATCGGGGAACAGAGTGCATTTTCGTACTTGGGACAGATGGGACAAAAAGTTCCGACAGGCCCGAAAATCACACAAAATGACCCAAAACACAGATTTTTTCAATTTCACGACTTAGGCATTTCAGAGAGAAACACTTAAACTCAAAATTTTGAAATTTTACTCTTATCAGAGCGGGAAATTTTGAGTAGACAACACAGATCAAGGAAGCCACTTCATTAATGAGGTGGTAGAAGCCCTAGTCAATAAGTTTTCTATTAAGCACGGGGAAGGCAACAACATACAAGCCAAGCACAAATGGACGGGTGGAACGCAAATTTTTTTGTGTTGTGTCAAATTCTAGCAAAAGATGCGGCCTTGCAGTACATAAATGGGATAAAAGGATTCATGCAAAGCATTGTGGGCATATAGGGCAACATCAAAGTCCAACAGGATACTCCCCATTTCGGTTGGCGTATGGCATTGATCCAGCTTCTTTCTATTGAGTTTGATATTCCCACTTTGTGAGAGTTATGAAAATGAAAGGATGGATGAAAGTGATTCAAGTAAAAAAGAAAGGTTGGTACATCTTCATTTCTTTGGAGGAAATGAGAGAAATAGCAAAGGATACAAGCCATAAGAAGAAAATGAAGCGAAGGAATACTTTGATCAAAAGATCCGGTGGTCTCCATTTCATGTGAATGACTTGGTTCTAGTATATGATTCCGTATATAAAAAAGAAGACAAAGAAAATTTCTTCCAAAATGGATGGGGCCCTACAAAATAAAGCAATTGTGCATGAAAATGGTACGTACCGATTGGAGGAATTGGATGGCACTCCCATTACAAAATGGGTCAACCACGACAAGTTGAAGATTTTCCAAGCACTAGAAGAGTCTACTCCGAGGACGGAGTAGAAGCTAGGAAGGGGGAAGATGTCGACACTAAAATTTTCCTCCGTAATTTCTATTTCATTAATGTATGTATTAGGAATAGGATGTTGTTAAGTATAATTAGTAGTAGCGTCTGATAGAAGATAACGGCGCCGTCAGTATGGTGCCGCCAATAATGTGGAGTACGGTAACAGTCAAAGTACAATAGGAATGTTGTAAAAAGTAAATATTTGTCGTAAGTGGTCCGGTAATGTTAAAATGTCAAAGTTTGGGTAATTAGAGAAGTAGGGTCTACATGATTAGGAATTAGAAATATTATATTGATAATAAAGACAAGGAGTGAGGTCATAAATATTTTGTGTATTTTATTTGTAAAAAGTCTAAAAATGTGGAACCCATGTAAAATGATAAGGTTTATCTTATCTTAATGAGATAAGCTTACATGTACATATAAGAGTTAAGGTATGGAATATGATTCGTCGAGTGGATTTCTTATCCTATCTTAGAGATAAGATGGATATGCTCGGAAGTTCTATAAATAGAGAGGCCACCCCCTCATTTAGCATAGAAGGAAGTAGTGAGAAATATTGTAGGAAGTGTGCGAACGAAGCCATTAGTTTAAAGGTGTGTTGAAGAAGCCATTAAGAGGTGTAATTGTAAAGTTTCTCCCATAGTCTTGGTGAAAGGCAAGTGAAGTCAATAACACTTGAAGTACCTCATGGATGAGATTATGCAGTTTCATGTTAATATTATAATTTACTTTGATATTTCAGATTTGTCATCATTTCGTCTTATCATAGTCGATGGTATTCTTATGTTATGTTGTTGTTTTGTTTCCAGATTACATCCACCAAACTAAAGGTCATGCATTAGTAAATAATCATAGACGAGGAGTTCCCGTGAAGAATTATCATAGTGCAGATTGGTGATGACAGTTCAACCACGGGGTGGATTCCCTTATACCCCTACCAATACATATGTTGTGCCATATTAACAAACCATGCCACCCCCACCCCCTCAACAAGCACCATCGATGGTCAAGGCCTATGCGGTAGGGACTTATTCAGAATATTTAAAAGAACCCCTAGAATTTACCATACAAAGTGTTATGCTTCCAAGACCTCTTCCCGATTTTCCCAAATATAAAGGGGAAGGGGATCCAAACGCACACATTAAGGCCTATGCCATAGCCATATGGGAGTTACTCCCTTGGGATGGGGTTGTCGCTAAAATATTCCCTAAGACCTTAGAAGGTATTGCCCTTGATTGGTATTACAGAATACCTGAAGCCTCGATACACTCATTCAAACAACTCGTGTTTGAGTTTATCAAAGCTTTTGACATGAACAAATTATTAAGAACATGAATCAGGGAGTTCTTGCATATTAAACAAGAACATAATGAATCTGCTGCTCATTTTATTCAAAGGTGGCATACGGTCCTCTACTCATCGGCAAGTGCTCCAAACATGGATCAAATGGAACTATGTGATTTATTCCTTAATTCTCTCAATAGAGAGATAAAGGAAGAAGTCCAGAATTTCCCACTAAGAACTTATGATGAGGTACTCGAGAGTGTCTTTGTCGAATCAACCAAGTGGCAATAGATAGTGGTCGTAAGAGGCGTATGGAACAAATGGAAAATTAACCACTCCTAATCAAAACACCGATGCCTATCCTAATACCAGAATGCTAATCAAGGACCTAAGATCCTTAACAAGAACCGCGGAGTTACAAACAGATGGGGTAATCGCCAAGTTAAAAGGGAAAATGTTGTAAACATTTCGCTACCTATTAATGATCAGCGAAATAACAATTTTACTCCAACAATCAATGTGGTGGATTTTAATCGTCCACCACGACAACAACATCAACGCGACGACAAATCCAAGCACAAGGTCCAAATCGAAACCCAACTAGATATCAGAGTCAAAACCAGAGGCAACAAGCTCAAAATTTTAACTCTAACAACCAACAACCTTATCATAATTTTGGGCCACAACAAGTTTTAAATCAACAACCTTGAAATTATAATCCCAATTTTTATTATGGCTTCCACAAGATTCAAGGCCACGATACTAGGACTTGTCGTGACTACAATAAATTCATGCAGCATTTTCCAGAAGATCAAAAACAACTCTTTATAGATATGTTTTTAGAAAATTCTGTAGTACCCATGCCAAACACTTATGCAGGGGCAATTTCCCCTCAAAATGCACCCCTCAAGATCTTTAATGATCCACTCCCAAACCATTCTAACAATAACAGGCTAGATCCTAGCGGAACAAACAAGGGTGTTGTAACAGGAAACAATGATCATGAAGCTTCAACTTCATTAAATCCCACCAGTTGCCCCAACTAGGAACTCGACCCCAAACTAAGATAGTTGGTTTGGTAGAGTTAGACACCGAGCTACCCGTAGAAACCATAACAAGAACATGGGATTATTCTTCTCAACCTACTCCAAGTTATCCATTGGAACCAGAAAATAGTCAACAAACATTGGTAAAACCCATAGGATTTAATTAATGACTTAACTAAAACCTTCTCTCACATCTCCTTTTTGGATTTGTTAAAGAACTCTCCCGCCCACAGGGCTGCCCTCTTAGAAGCATTAGACCTTGGTCATTTAATCAACATCACTCCTCCTCCAGAAACGTAAGTAAACCATATAGACTTTGACGTTTATCCTCTGGCCAGCCAGATAGGGATACTAAGTTTATATTCGATATAAGCAAAATGCCAACAGACACTAAAATTACATGAAGAGGCGACCCAACTTTACATTTACAAGTATGGGTTTACAATAATTATGTTAAACGTGCAATGGTTGACGATGGGGCAATAATTAATATAGTCACCTTCACTTTTCTTCAAAAGTTAGGATATGGAGAGACAAACTGTTCCACAACGTGAAATACGCTAAGAGGATATGATAGCCTCAAGGCCACTTCGATTGGAACCATAGTTTTACCAGTCACTTTAGGACCCAAGACAGTCCTCACCGAGTTTTATATTATAGATTGGGAAACCAACTATAATATGATCCTTGGTCGGCCGTGGATACACCGTATGAAGGCAATCCCTTCCACGTTATTCCAAGAAATAAGATTTCTACACTTAGGGAAAATATTTGTGGCACAAGGTGACCCAAAAACCTTCGATATACACCTAGTTGATTTGAAGAAAAGACCGGGCGTTGACTCCGAGTTTGAACTCCTAATAAATCAACTCATCAAAACAATTAATTCAAAACCAAAAGAAGAGTTGATACCCACCACAGAATTAGAAATTACAAATCCACCCGAGGACATTCCAGCACTCAAAAATGAGACCAATGTTATAAAAACAGTGTCACTAGGGACTACGGCAAAAATTGTCAAGTTGCTAGAGAAAGACTTACCTATTCTCTTACCATTTGATTCTATGGGTATGGGAGACACATTGGGAATTTCTTCTCTTCCATCGATGATTTTTTATGGTAGAAGTAACCGAAACAAAATAAATAGATACGATAGATATCCCAACATCCATTTTTCCAAGCAAGTATTGGACTCTCCACTTCGATGGAGCTAGATGTCATTTTGGAGTTGGGGTGGGAGTGATCTTTACTTCACCTAAGGGAAAGATCCTACCTTTCACCTTTAAATTAAACTTTGAATGTACAAACAATAGGGCTGAGTACGAAGCTCTCCTCCTTGGCCTCATCCTAGCTAAAAGAATGGGTTTCGACGACATTAGGGTGCTAGGAGACTCGCAACTAGTTACAAACCAAGTCTCTGAGGTATATGAAACTAGGGCTGAACATTTACAACAATACAAAACAACAGTGTTAGATCTAAGTAAGGGATTTAACTTCATATCAATTGAAGTAATCCCATGAGAGTAGAACCTTCTCATAGACTTGATAGCAACCTCAGCTTCCCATTTCACTCCAAACAATGAGTTGGAAGATACAAATTCCACAAGTATCACTTGCATCTTGAACCATTAGTGCGTAAAATGTCAAAAACTCACTCTCGACTCATGGAGAAGCTGAGGATGATTTTTCTATCATGGATCACTTTGACAATGATAAATTCACTCTTGAATATCTAAACGCCCATGCGGAGCTACACCTTGCTCACCGTATAGTTGATCTTTCCCTAATACCACATTCCTCTTCCTATTTTGGAAATCCCATGGTAGAGTCTCCTCCACAGAAGGATCTCGATATCTACGAGATAGAAAATAGAGAAAGCTTGGAACTACCTCTAACCCCACCTGAATTTGAAGAAGGTAACACTTCTTTAATAGAAGAAACCATTGACATAAACATTGGAACAGAGGAAGAACCAAAAATTTTGAAGTTGGGATCCTCATTAACTCGGAGGAGATAGAAATACACACCCAAATCCTCAAAGAACATCAAAAGGCTTTCGCATTTAACTATAAAGAAATGATGGGTATTGCACCACACGCCGCAAAGTACATAATTTTGTCACTAAACCAGATGTAAAGCCGATTAAACAGAAGTCAAGACCAATGAAGCCAAAAGTGGCTCTCATGGTAAAAGAGGAAGTAATAAAACTTCTCCAAGTAGGATTCATCAAACCCATTGACTATTCACAATGGGTATCTAATATCGTCCCTGTTCTCAAAAAGAATGGGAAGATATGCATTTGCATAGATTTTCGGGATATTAACAAAGCTTGTCCCAAGGATGACTTCCCATTACCATCCATTGACGTTATCGTTGATGCAACAAGCTGGATTTGAACTATTGTCCCTCATGGATGGGTTCTCAGGGTATAATCAGATTAAAATATCTGAATAGGATCAAGCCAAAACTACATTCATAACTCCCTGGGGAACTTATTGCTACATTACGTTGTCATGCCATTTGGTCTTAAAAACGTCGGCGCTACGTATCAGCGGGTAATGACATATATATTCCACGATCTTATCCATAAAATTGTGGAATCCTATGTGGATGACTTGTTGGCTAAGGCCAAGAAACATTGTGATCATCTAGAAGTGCTCCATATCATCCTCTCACGATTAATTGAATATGGCATCACATTAAACCCAGAGAAGTGTGTGTTTGGTGTGACAAGAGGCAAAATTCTAGGCTACATTATATCTTCACGAGGGATTGATGTTAATCTAGCCAAAATACAGGTTGTTCTCGAAATGATCCCGCCATTGGATGAGTCTGGAATTAGGTCATTTCTTGGGACACTCGGTGAAATCTAAAGGTTCATCCCACATTTAAGTTTTACCATTCATCTAATCAACAATCTATTAAAGAAAGGTTATAACATTGATTGGACTGAAGAATGCAACGAGGCCTTCGAAGCAATTAAACACTTCTTGTTGTCTCCACCCACGCTAATTCCTCCTAAACCAGACCGCCTCTCGATCCTATACTCATGAGCCACTCATGTCTCGTTAGCCTACATGTTGGCTCAAGAAGACAATGATAAAAGAGAACGTGCATTCTATTTCATTAGCCGAATGTTGCTCAATTATGAAACATGTTACACAAAGGCAGAGAGAGAATGCCTTGCCATAGTCTTTGCAACAAAATGTTTAAGACACATGTTAAACCAAGAAATGAGGGTCATTGTAAAGATAAAACATTTACAAACATTTCTCGTGCAAGGGTCTTTGTCTAAAAAGGTTGGACGTTTCATAACCTTAATGAGAAAATTTGAGTTGACATTCGTAAACCAAAAATCCATTAAGGGACAAATCATTGCAGATTGGCTAGCTGACAATCCACTAGATGGAGGTGATCTAGTAAATCTGGACTTTCCTAATGAATGTATATACTTCATCAAAACCAGCCTCCCATCTCTACATGTCCTTGGTACACTGATATCATCAATTTTATCATAGACCATGCATACTCGGAAAATGCCACATCACAACAAAGAAGGCGGTTATGCATTATCACCACTAAATATGTCATTTTAGAACAAGTACTATATTGTAAAGCCTTCGAAGGCATGCTTCTAAGATGTGTCAACACAGAAGAATCCAAGAAGATTCTTCATGAATCCCACAGCGAGATATGTGGAGGCCACTTCGGTGGTCACGCCACTACTCACAAAATACATTGGATGGGCTATTTTTGGCCCACTCTCGAGCATGACACAGTGGAATTTGTACGTAAGTGCCACAAATGCCAAGAATTCTCTCACGAGATTCACATGCCAAAGACAATCCTCGCAGCCTAATAAAGAACCCCATGGCCCTTCTCCATGTGGGGTCTGGACTTGATATGGAAGTTCTCTCCCTCATCAACAGATGGCCATAGTTTTATAATTACAGCCACGGAATATTTTACCAAATGGGTGGAGGCCATGCCTCTCACCATAGTACCAGTTCGGTAATTGCCAAATTCATTTTGAACCAAATTATCTGTAGGTATGGTGTCCCACAAGTCATTATCTCAGATAATGGCATGTCCTTTAAAAATGATGAAGTCCGTGAATTATGTAGAAAATTCAAGATAAACCATCACATGGCCTCTCTTTACTACCCTCAAGCCAATGGGCAGGCCGAAGTGACAAACAAAACATTAAAAGCTATTCTCCTCAAAATGGTCAAGGAGAACAAGCGAGATTGGCATTTAAAACTATATCTAGCCTTGTGGGCCCATCAAACCTCAATAAGAACACCAATAGGAGAAACCCCTTTCTCGTTGGTATTCAGGGCAGAAGTAGTTCTCCCGCTTGAGGTTGAAATACCCAGTCTTTGCATCTCATTACAAGGGATTCTGGATGAAGAAGCTTACAGGGAGGCACGCCTCTCTAACCTGGAAAGCCTTGACAAGGCCGGGATAAATCGAACAACAAAGACAGAGCCTATCTTGACCGGATGATGCTTTGGTAGTATAAAAAAATTCTATGAGTAGGAAATATATGAGGGAGATCTAGTTCTAAGGCTAGACAGCTGGATCGATAAGAAAACCGGTGAAGGAAGGAAGTTCCGGCCCAAGTGGTTGGGCCCATACCGAGTCATGAAGGACTATGGAAATGGTGCGTATCTTTTGTGCACACTAGAAGGTGAGGAATTTAGTGAAACTGTCAATTCCTTACATCTTAAATGTTTTTACGCATAAGAAATCAGAATCACCACTTGTACATTATAGCTACCTACATTGCATTAGTCATTTAGTTGTTTCATTTTGTCCACTCATTTCGTAAAAATTGTGGTCCAGGAGCTTACTCTTAAGCAATCTGCTATAAATTTATGAAAATATTGGCAAAAGCATTCAAATTACATCTCTTCAAACATCATCAAGTATTTTCAAATCTTCTCATCAATTTCGACAAACAAGTATTGACGAAAACTATACCAAGGCTTGCATACTTGCTTTTTCTCTTTCTTTCTACTAGGTGAATTTGTCCGTACCTACGGTCTATTCTAGAAGCTTCTTGGTGTCACATCTATCCCTCTTAAAATATCTTTGAAAGAAAGGATATCCCAAAGTCATAGATCAGAAATGTCAAAATCAAATGAAATCAAAAGCACCAAGCAAATAGAATATTTTATTTTACACACTTCTTTGCCCCATCAACCTTCGGTGATAAGCCCACATCTCTTACTGGTGGTGTGAGGTTGGGAAAGGAAAGAAGTGCCCTTACTTGCCTATATCTTGCCTTTGGTGACAAACCCATGCTTCTTACTAGTGGCATGAGGCAGGATGTGGGGGGTCCATTCACACAAATTAAAAAATCTTGGTATGCTAAAAGCACAAATCAAATTCTATTAAGAGAAAACAAATATCCAAATTCCAAAGAGATCAAATCCTCAAAACCAGATTTTGTCAACCAGGTTGCCATTTATGAATCTAAGTCTAGATAAACTGGAAAGTAAGTGGCCTTCTAAGCTTGGTGGTAGCTCTGAGTAGGGTAGGTGTGTAGGTCTATGTTTGGTTTCTATTACTGGTTTGTCTATCTCTCATCATTCCATTCACTCAAAATCATATAACTTGTGCCCTTCCTAACTCTTGGTGTTGAGCCCTCGCATCTTACTAGTTGCATGGAGTTAGGAATGGGGCAAGTTCATCTCTTTATTACTATATATATACATCACGTTTTGCCAACATAAGAAGAAATTACAAACATTGCCCAAAGAGTTCAAAATTTTAGTACTACCATATGTTTGTATCATCTCATATCAGCATTACAAAAACATACAAAGTAAAACATTTTATTTACTATCATTTGTCATCCATTGCATACATACTGAAAAGCATGAAAACAAGTACTCTAAAAACATCTAGTAGACATGTGGAAACAAGTCATGAAATTCTAGGCACCAAGAGTCTAGATCCAAAATATATATATATATATATATATATATATATATATATATAAATCAAGTTTCATATACAATGCCATCATGCACTAGGCATGGTCAAAATGCTCAATGAGCCCGAAAAGTACAAAAACACTCATATAAATATCCGACAAAATACTACAAGAGTGGCCTCTCAATCCCTATGGGATCCCTCAGAAGGCGCATGACCACGTCTAGGACTCGGCCACACACGCACTCTGAATGCACCGAGGGCTCGCATGATCCACGGCCGAGTCTGTCGTCTTGCTATGAGAATGACTCCTCCTCATCAAGTGCTCAGTCGTCCTATATCCAGCTACCTTAGCATGGAGAGAAGTCATGATCTTCACCGCATGCCAGATAGAGGCAAAAACATTGGTATGCCTACCGACTATTGAAGGCTCCCCCACATCTACATATAGCTCAACACGAGTCTTCTCCGAGGGGAACAACAGGTATCTGTACATACTCGGGAATCAAGTCTCGCCACTCATCAGCAGTTGCTGCAAGTAAAGGAGAAAAACAAGTTAGAAAACGATCAAAGATAAAACCAAGAGTAAACAAAACAAAAAGAAATAACGACTAAGAAAATTCTAACTAAAAAAATGTCAAGAGAAGAGTGATAACTCACTCGGATCTTCGGGCCTCCAAGAATGATCTCTAGGATCCACGCCTACCACTGATGCCGCCACTGACTGGTGTCCCTCTCCCACATCGGGGCAACGTGACAGCCCTACAGAGGACTCGCTATCTCCACCTAATTCCCGAGACAACAACTCCTTTGAGACCAGAGTCACCCTCTATACACTCTGCTCTACCCTCTCGGCCCATAGGATCTCCTGAGTATCATGCCACTCGGGATCACTATCATCCCCCCACCCATATCACTGATATCCATCTCCTTTTTCTCCTCCTCTATCTCTCCCTCAGTGAACTCCTCGAACTCGGAGTCCACCTCAATGGGCTCATCACTACTATGTTCAAGACTCGGCGCAATCCGAAGTAAAGGTGCCTGAGGAGCACCAAATCTCCCTCGAGCACGTACTACCCTCCTGGCCGCAATGGGAACACCGAGAGTAACAATAGTCCAACCCCGGCCTCTAGGACCTCCCTAAGCCTCATGAATAGATCTATACACTGGCCCTACCAAAGGAAACATGTCAATATAGGGGAGGCCGAAACTGCTGTGGTACTCTATCAAAGGGGTGGATCTCCAACTTCCCCACCTCGCCTACCACCCGTGGTGGTAGTCGACAAGTAATCAATGTAATAGTCTCCTCTCCCCCCCTATCATGGCATGATAAGGAGTGGCCTCCATGTTTATAGTTGTCAAAGAGGCCATTGGCTAGTGGGGTGCTCTAAGAACTGTCATCCCTGTCCACCTCACTGCCCTGATGGCCCGGGATCATCTACCTCTACACCTCTCCCATACGGAGTGATATGCTCATACACCCAACTCATAACAAGAGTCGGGTGGATAAGTGATTGTCCCTGTAGTCGAGACCACCCTATACAAATCATGGTAGGTGGTCTCGAGGATATCTTCTCCCCAAGCATAGACACATCCATGGCCCTCAATCTATGTAATAATGGGGGCCCAACAATATAAGAGGGTGTCCCCTCCCTTGTCCCCATTCAATCTCGATGCAAGGATGCCCATGATGGCCTTGCAGAGCACAGGAATGTCTGACTCAATAATGGAGTGGATCCTCACTCCCTTCTTCTATCCCATTGATATAAATGCATCCCCCATTTAGGTAGCCCATTGAACCACCTGGGATCTCGATACTACTATCTTAAGAGACACCACCGCCCAAGAATTGAAACCCCCAGTATCCGGTAAACATCCTCCAGGGTGATGGTCCACTCACCCCTGACTCCTGGTAGTCGAAAGGTGTTCCGATCCACATCCCAATATGAAAATAAGTCACATAGTATGTGACTAGCAGGTGCAACGTGAGGGACCCATGAAATCCTCCAAATGCTAGCCCTATGAAGTGTATCTCGCTCTGCCTGAGTGAGTGCCTCTAACACTAGTGGGAGCCAATCACACTTCCTCTCTCGACTCCATCTAATGTATTCCTCCTTCTTCTACATACACCCAAAAACACAAAAAAGGAGTAAGTATCAAAATTCAATTGGAAAGACTATTAAAGAAAAAGTAAAAATGTTGAAAATACAAAAATAAGTTAAGTAAAACATTATTTTGGCTTTCTGTCACGAACCACCGCCTGTGCAGAGCGGCGGTTCCGCAACCACCGCCTTCTAAGGTGGCGGTCCTATAAGCTGTCGCCCCTGTGCATGTGGCAGCGGTCTTGCATGCTCAAATACCCTAAAAATTCCCAAAAACAAGCAAATACACCATTTTAACTAAAAAGAAACCTACCCTATGGGTGCCCCCCTAGAGACACATTTAAAACTAGTATTTTCAAAAATACCCCCCAGGACAAAGATTTCATCATTTCCACATTTTAGGTTCAAAAACAATAAATCGAGAAGAACTAACTTGAGACTTCATGGGTCGATGTTCCACTCTCGGAGGCATGATCACTATCTCACCATGAACGATTTTGACTATACTCTAGTTGAAAACCATCACCGTGGGTCCCAAAGCTCAAAACTATCAAATCAATCCGCGCAAATTAATAGTGAAATGAGTTTGTTTTATATATATATATATATATATATATATATATATATATATATATATATATATATATAGCTTTCTTAAATTGATTTTGAATGTCTTTCGCAGGGTTGGAGCGTCGATGGAGGTAAGTTCTAAACCCCGCGTAGATGGTAAGTCCTCTTTTCATATCAATTTAGCCTTATTTCTCCAATTGTTTTATCTAGCTGCACTTGAGTCCCTTGTTTTTATTTTACAGATAGCGGGACTTTGGATGGCAACTTTCGACACACAGGCATGTCGGGCATAAGTCCTAACTCCCCATTTCAGACCGCCATACTCGGATCCACCATTTTACACCTCTTCATGGCTAAGACACTTCTCCGAGGGGGCAATATGTACGTACCTGAAATTGTAGGGTATTGCACTGCCGGAACGATGTTACACATGCCCCAATGATGATACAGGTCTCCTTGCAAGGTGTTCGGAATCCATAAAATCTCACCAAGTATACATTTGTATCTCGCATGCCCCGCTCGGCCTCTGCATGCTTTGTTTTACCCTTTGCCCCCCTTTTTTCTTTGCATTTAGATCTTCAGTGATGATACCGCCGCCCTGCACGGGTGGAAGTCCTGTGACCGCCGCCAAAGATAGGGTGGTGGTCCCGTAACCGCCACCCTGCATAGGGCGGTGGTCTTGTACGCATTTTCTAGAGTCTTCCTACAATCGCATCAAATGTAAATCTTCAATTTTACCCGCTTTCTTCAACCACTTTGGCTTGCATTAATGTTTTTGGTTCCCTGGTAATAGTGTTTTTCCTTTGTTTATAGTAAAAGAGTTCAATTGGGAGTTACCCTCTGGTAATTGCATTTTCTATAAATAGCTAGCTTGTTTTCAAATAAAAGGCCCCTCACCTTCTCAATTCTCTTATTCAATCTTTGAATTTCTTGCTTAGAATTCTATCAGTTTCATGTTTTACCTCCATTGTTGGTCTTTTAGAGGTCATTCGATCTTCTTGTTTGAGTCTTGCTTCATTATTGTGCCATGTAAGTCAGCTTAGCATAGAATAGCTTCATTTCTAGATTAGAATCCATTAAAGTTGTAGGTTTTTGTTTTGTCACAAGGATAGATTCTAAAATTCCCAAGACACTTGTGTTGTATTCCCACAATAAATCCCGCTTAGGAATTACATAGTCAAGTTTGTGTTCACTTGCGTTATCCCTCTCCTCCTCGCATTGTATTCGGTCTATATCCAAAGTTGCCATTGTTTGAATACCATCTTCTATTGATACTATCATATACATGCTTTTCTAGATTCATGAGAACACGAAGGAATGAGGAGATCACACTGAGGGGATGAAATCACACACAACTAGATTTACCACTTTGTCAAACGCCAATTTTGAGCTATCAAAGTTCTAGTTATAACATATCAAATAGAGTAGTGAATTATTTTATTTCAGTTAAAATTTCACTCTCGATATCGCCAGGGAAGCTGTGGGGATTGATAGTTTCTGAGAAACTGTGATTCATTCCTCACTTCTGAGGTAGGATCGAGAGTCTTTCAATTCAAAATAATTAGTTGCTTAGATATTTAGGATAGAATCACAACTACATAGGAAAATAGCCATACCAGGCTACTTTGTTTGTTTTTATTTTGTTACTAGATTAGTTGTTCCTTTTTCTAAATATACTAGAGTAGTTGCTCTTTAATTTTGTTAAAATATGTCATCGAAAATACAAAAATAGAAGAATGCTTGCATAGTGTAAATACATCTTTTGTAATCAGTTTATTAATTTTAGTTAAAAGTTGAAACACTTTGTATGACAATCACAGGACCTAGAGAGCCTAGAGAATATATATTTGAACCAATAGTGCCTCAACCAAATCTACCCACGACATTAGCTGATATAGATCAAGACCTTAGGATATAAGTCTTTCAAGCAACGACAAACCTACAAGAAATTAGTGAACAACTAAGAGGGTTGAATATCGATCCTCTTGATGCTCGATAGTTGGAAGAAGGGATTAATTCTTCACATGACCATAATTGGTCCACAATAACCACGCACTCACGGTTGTGATCCCCGAGTCCCACAACCCAACGGGCCTGCAAATTAGTTAAGTATTGACAACGGATTACGAATCCCGGTATTTAGATCCTCACCACTCCCGCTTGAGATATTATAACACAGTTCTTTGTATTGAATATAGAAGCCAATCAATCTAATATTTTCTGGGCTAAACCAGAATACCACCCATAGTTCACTTCAAATCCACTAAACCTCCTATCATCATTCTCATGACCTTGTCTGGAGATATATACGAAGCTCCCACAAGCCACTTCCCATGTATCCAACAACCAAGAAACAGGATCTTGGCAGAGCTCGACATTGATTGGAGCCTCGAAAAGCCATTATATTCGAACGATCCATTACACCAATTCAAGTTAGGAGGGCCTTCTTTTCCTTAGATTCACAAATTCCATTATTGTGTATTGAGGATATAAGATTACCCAATTAGCTTGTCTGTATCCATTCATATTCAACATTCCGGTTGTCTCGGCACAACCTCAAGAGGTTGGGTATGAGGAAGAGGTACTTGTAGATTCCCATGCTCACATGTCACTTTTCCATCGTACAAAATTGGTGAACCCGACGTGAACAAACAATTCTTCCTCTTTTATTTTTCATTTCTCTCATCCACCTTCGCTCTTTCCCATTATTCTACGGGTATTCATATACCCCCAAATATGTTGGGATATGACACATATGGTAGACCTCTCTCAGTCTTGAAGCAAGCTATAGTCAAACAAATAGACAACCATCACCCTCGCTTTCCGTATGATAGTTACTGTGTTCTTGTTGCTAGATTCTGCCTGACCATTTCCTTGAGGATAGTAATCAGAAGCATGAGCCAAGGTTATCCCGTATCCATAGCAAAAACCAATTACTTCTTGTGAAGAGAAGTTGGAAGCGTTGTCAAGCAATGATTTTATGTGGAATGCCAAATCTCACAATGATATTCTCTTTGATGAAGTTGCAAACAACTTCAGAAGTGGCATTCTTGACAGGTATGGCCTCCACCCATTTCGTGAAGAGGACGTAACTATACCAAGCACTCGACCGAGCATTGAGTGCTCCAATGAAATCAATTCCCCATTTCTGAATGGTTCGTCAATAATGACGGGCCTGAGGGGAAATGCAGCCAACTTTGGTTTGCCAACGAACTGTTGGCAAAGTTCACATTTTGCTACCCAGGTAGCTGCATCCTGAAATAGCGTCGGCCAATAGTACCTGGCCCAAATGATCTTATGTGCCATCACAAATGAGGAGAAGTGACCACCATAGGCTGAGTCGTGAAAAATTTTTAACAATCTTATCTGCTGCGGCTTATCAACAAATCATAGAAAACACACAATTCAATTCCACGTTTGTACAATCCATCATCCCATATGACATATCTTGCGGCTCTTAGCCTTACCTTTGGTGGTTAGATGAGTTGGGCACTCTCCATAGGTGAGAAAAAATGTGATTTCGAATACCATTTATCATTGGTTGGTTGCAAACAGAACCATGGGTAAATAATCCGCTTTCTCCAGTTCACTTTGTTCTTCATCAACGTGAGTAGTTTGCTCCTTAGGTATCTCTCGAGTCTTTATTTTCAGCCATTAGTGACACAGACGCTTACCCCTTACCAACTTGGTCGGCTTGATGTCTAGATCGTATTCTTGGACCTTTGAGATCTAATTTCCTCGTAAGCTTTCTAACTCTTGGTGAATCAGATAGACTTAACAAATGTGGTCCGGAACCAACACTACTGTATGAGAATTTAGAAGGTAGTAGCGGAAAATTTTGACAGATTTTACCATGGCAAAGGTGTGTTTTTCCAATTGCGACATTTCAGTTCATGAGGCTTAAGAGGAGAACTCATGAAAGCAATCAAGGATTCAATATCCTCAGAGTTATTTTGCATCAAGATAGTTGATAGCGTATGCGCAGATGTATAACTGTACATGATGAAGTCTTTGCTAAAGTCAGAACATACTAGAAAGGGGTGTGAGCAACGGAAGCCTTTATGTCTTCGAATGATGCCTTGCCTTCCTCACTCCATTAGAATGTTTGGGACCCTTTCATCATATTAGATATATGACGAGTCTTCTCAGCAAAATCAGGAATAAATCACCTAAGAAAATTTACCTTTCCGAAGAAAGAGTGAACACCAGTCTTGCTTGTAGGCAACGTGAGGCTCTAAATAGCTTTGACTCTTTTGACATTTATCTTAGTTCCCTCTCTCGCTGATGACATGTCCTAAAGAACTTTCCTTCAGTGACCCCAAAAATTGACTTCTTGGGATTTAGTGAAATCCGTGCTCTTGGCATCTGATCAAGACTTGCTCTAAATGATCGCAGTGATCACTTCATTTTTTGGAGAACACGGTCATGTCATCTAGGTAAACTATGATGACCTTTCCCATCATTCCTTTGAATGCAAATTCCATTACTCATTGGAAGGTGGCACCAACGTTGATTAAACCGAATGACATTTTCTGTAGGCGAAGGTACCCCAAGGGGTGGTGAATGTTGTCTTGAATTGATCTTCAGACGTGACTTGAATTTGATTGTAACATGAAAAACCATCAAGCATAAACAACATTTCTAAACCGGTTACTACCTGTAACACTTGCTCCATTATTGGCAGTGGATAGTTATCCTTTAAGGATGACTGGTTCGAGTTGTGAAAGTCCACGCATATGTGTATCTCGCCATTCTTCTTCCGCACAGATACAATATTTGCAACCTGTCTTGTGATGGATTGGAAAAATAATTCTTGCATCCAAGCATCTTCTATATTTTGACCTGGATGGTACCTAAGATTTTGGGGTTGTAATTCCTTTGCTTTTTTGATGAAAAGGCTTGATGTCATCCTTAAGTGGGAATTCATGCCAAATGTCCTTTGGCTTGAAAGATTAGAGATTAGCATAAGACCATGCTAATACATCCATGTATTTTTTAGCAACTTCACAAATTTCTTCTTTTCTTCGAGGGTGAACAACACTTCCCAATGTTCATGGAACGAGGATGTTTCACAAGTACCCAGATTAATGATTCGGCCAGAGAAGAGGAAGGATCATCTTGTCACTTTTTCTTAACGTAACGGTAATGATTATTAAATAGTCATTCTAAGGAAACTAAACCTTTCATAATCTTATTTCCTTATAGTTGTATCATTGTTTCTTTTTAGATTCATGTGCTTGACCGGTGAGAGACTCACAACACGCAGAAGTTGATCCATCAAAATGAAGCTCTTTGAAATTGTCAGCTTTCTCCAGAAAAGTGATAAGTTGGTTGTCATCATTGAACACTGCCGGTATAGTGAATTATCTAGCACACTTGGGTGAAAACCACCTCAATGGTATATGTATTTGTTTTTAACCCTGGGTAAGGGAGCATGAATCACCATTTAATCAGCCATTTAATTTTGAGCTCATGGAACTACTTTGATTGAGAAAGCGTCGAACTCCTCAATGCTATCCCATACTTTGCATTACGGTAGTGTCTCGAGACGGTCATTCTTTACTTGGTATATCCCTTTTACCTTATTGACAATTAGCTCGGCATCACCTTGTACTTTTAGATTCTTGATCCCCTTCTCTTTTGCAGCTTGCATGCCAAGTAACAAAGATTCATACTTGGTAGTATTATTCGTATTGAAGAACTGCAACTTGAAAGAAAAAGGGAAAATCTCCCCTTAGGAGATATTAGAATAGCCCTAGCACCGCATCCACTCGTTGCACAACTACCATCAAACTGCAATGTCCACACTTTGTTGAGGTCCTCTTCTTGGACGAGGACGTCCATTTTATCTGATTCGGTGGACAAGAAGTAGTTTCCCATCCCTAACGATTCAAAAAGAATCTGAGCCTTAGGGTCATCAGAGTTGGTGACTAGATATTTCTTTTGTGTCTCTGGTTCCAATGTCTGCATCACTCCTTTGACAGGAATCCTGGCTTTGGACCAGTCCATATGAATTTCCCCACCAACTTCTTTGCAGAAGCTCCTCCCTAGCAATATTCTATAGTCTTTGCTTTGGAATATCAGCTACAAGGATAGTCATTTTTACCCTTTTTTCAGGAAATACCACAAATGCAAATTACGCATCCTTGATCTGACCAATCAATGGTACTTGTTTGGTTTCCATGGAGTAGCATCTACCAAAAGGTTTGGTAAGCGTGAGGCCCAAAGCGTGGGTGACCTTTGTTGGCATAACATTATCAGAAGCTCCAGAATCAATTATACAATTACTTAGTTTATGACCATTGATCAAGAGAGATAGGTAAAAAGGTTCAATTTTTCCCGATGCAGAAGTCGAGGCAACATTTACGTGAGACATAGGAGGCATGGGAAGAATTCCTTTTGGGGAAACGAGTGGAATGATGGAAGCTCTGGCTCTAGATATACTTATTTAATCTTACAAGCTGCTATGGGTTGGACTGAAGGTATTCAACCTCAGACATTTGGATCTTGGTCTTTTTGGCATGATCAATTATATCAAATGCGACCAAGGGTTGCACTAACGAAGGAATGAGTCCTTCATTTCGCATTTGTGGAGGAGGATTACTGGTCTTTATGGAATTGGAGGAAGGCTGAATTAGAGGAGAAATGGGAGGAAAAGGTTTCTTTACAAAAGGTTTAACAGGAGGTTGAGTAGGAAGAGGATTACCTCTTTTAGCGATCGTTGGTGGTGGAGCTACCACAACATTTTATTTTTTTTTACAAAGAACAATCTTTGCTTCTTTTCCTTGTGAGTGAGTGAAAACTACATATGATTTCCCACTAGCATACCCTTGGGTACCCTCTTCTTCATCAGATTCCGTGTCTTCAAATTCCATGTACCCAATAGTAGAGTCGCTAGTGGGTTCATCGACATCTTGATCATCTTTGTCTTGCGACAAAGGTTCTTCATAATTTGTATCATCTTCTTCGATTTCAACCAAGGCATTAACCAGAGGGGCTTCAATTGCTAACCTTGAGAAGTAGCGGGAAAATATGGCCTTTGGGGGGCGTTGTTGAGAGTAAATTTCCTCTGTGGGATATCCCGGTATAGAGCAGTAGACAATGTTTAAGCAAATTGCTTCTTTAATGAGAGCAAGTCATTTTCCATCTTCTGGAACGCTGGATCTGATGAGGTGGCCTGAGAAGAAGTTGAAGCCTTTGATTTTGATGGCTCTCGTCTTAACTCACAAGATATAAGAAGGTTGTCTTCTATCTAAATGGTCGCAGCTTGAGGAAGAACCAAGGTTGGTATTTATTCTTGTAAAAGTAAGAAACTTCCTCTCGAACTCATTGCATTCACAAAGAAACACTTTTTATTCTCTAATGTTGGAAACATGGTAGGCGGCACACGGTTGATCAGTGAATTGAAACGGGTGATAAAATCGTGCATGGTTTCATTGGCCTCCTTCTTCATGTGAGTGATCTTTGACAGTAACGCAAATGCGTCTTCTGAAGGCTTATACCTGTCTTCAAATGCAGTCCGTAATGTGGCCCAACTGGTGATGGATCCGACCGGTAAATGTTGGAACCATTCTGATGTAGGCCCTTGCAAGGTCTCGAGAAAGAGACGTACAGATACGTCTTCATGAGTTACATCCAAAATACTGCATGACATAATAAATGTAGCTATATGCGTGTCTATGCTTTGATTTCCACTCCCATCAAATTTCAAGAAATTCTTGCGATTCCCGCTAGGAAGGGGGTGTACTGGATGCGGCAGTGCTAGAGGACCCATGACATTTCCCCATGGTATAGGTAGATTTATTGCCATTTGAAAAGTGGGAAAGAAAACACAAGCAAGGAGTGTGGTTCCACTTAACAAAAGAGCACTGCAAATCGATGTCGAGGCACCTTGTGAAATCTGGCTCTTTCGTGGAGGTGAGACACTTCTGGCTGATTGATCCGTTGAGCTTAGTGATGGAAAATCATGTTGGATTAATACTGAAATTGTGTCTTTGAAGTAGATCAAATATTGGATCAACTTCTCCACGCGCTCTTCTGCCACGAGTAAATTGTTCACCGCCAGTGTAGCCATTCAGATCTGCAACACTTAAGAGTAGATTTACAACAATCTTTTGTTTGTACTTGCTGATTTTTCTGAAAAAAAATGGCAACATGTAATTTTTTAATATTTAAATTTTATCATTTTTCGACAACAACCTATTGCGGTTTTCTGACAAAGATTAACAAGGATAAAAAGGTGGGTCAATTTAGAAAGCTGATTTTGGATCTTTGACTTGAATTTTGCAAGTTTAAAAAATATCATAAAATGTTAGAATCTTAGATCTACGAAAATATACAAGTTTTTGTAAAAACTCAGTGAACTAAAAGCTCCTATCTGGTCCAGATCTATGGATTTGTATAAGGAAATTTTTAGTTTTGATCACTTCTGCAAAAATTTTAATTTTTAACAAAGAGTTAAAATTTGCAATGGTAGTGATTTTTATAGTTTTTAATTATTTCCTTAGTTCGATCCCCAGTGGTAGAGTCGCCAAAAACTGTTGGTTTGAAAATATGTCGGTTAGATAGGTCATGGGGAAATAGGCCAACAGTGTGTAGGGCATAGCCCCTCTTTGAGACAACAAAGTGAAACTAGTTTATTGCTATTCTATCAAGCAGGAATCTATGTAAATCTACACTATTCTAACTTGGGGGTTTGGGATCTCATCCCAGTAGAGGTAGTTCCAAATGTGAACAGAAAGGTAAGAGGAAGGAATGGAGGAAGGTAGATCTGAAGGGAGAAAAGAAATGAATTCCAAGACAGAAAGGTCAAAAGGTTTATGCTTTGGGCTGGTAGTAAACAGAGCCAAACTTACTTGCATAAACAAATAAAGCAATACTGATGAACATATGATGATAATAAGAATGAATCCAATAGAATAGAAACATAGATCTAACTTAAGAAAGATCTGATGCAAATAACACATATATTGAGCACAAAGTCTGAACATATATATTAATATCTCTTCTGTTACAAGAAGGCACAAAGTCTTTCTCTCTTCACTCTTTTTCATACAAAAATGTCCACTTGGAATACAACAAGTATTCCAGTATTTATAGAAGGAGAAGGAGAAAGAAGACAAAAAGAAACCAACCACTATTTACAAAATATCTAAAAGATATTTACAAAATATCTAAAAAGTCAAAAGTTGACTTTGGGCAAGTTTTGGATGGCAACATCCCATGATGCAACATGGATGATGTCATCGTAAATGCCAACATACTTTTTAAATATTTTTACAAAAAGATCGAAGCGTACACAAGAAGAGAAACTACTCGTCATCATCTCTTTGCTTGAATGGAGTGTCTTGCTTCTGATCGGGAGAGGTGATGTGACATTGAGCTCGGTATTCCATAAACTTGTTGATCATTGTTTGAAGTTGATTATGATCTGGACCCTTGAAATGGTCACCAATAACTTCGCAAGTTTCTTTTTCAATCTTGAGCTTGTCAGGTAGCTCGGCGTACTCTTCACATGCCTCAATCAAGAATCCAATGAAATCATGGCAAGCCAGAAGGTTATTGATTGATTCTCGGTCAAAAGTGACCTCTGGCACCAAACCTTGGGTTGCGATAGCCTTGAAGAGCTGGATTGTATCATCTGCCTCCCTCAAGGTGAACGATTCACTGAGCATCTCTGGAGCCATCTTTGTAACCATCTGCTCCATGTTGTATTTTGCATCTAGGGCTTGTCCTTGATTTTATCTATCCTCTCCAGGATATACTCCATTTGATCAACCCGATAATCTAAAGCTACGAGAGCTTTGTTATGTGCTCACGGGTGATCGATGACACCGACCTTTAATAGGTCATCAGCGGAGTAGTTGACCATTGCTTGAAATGTTTCATGTTGTAATTTGGCATTGTCCAACTCCTCGGAGAGGGATCCTGCTACTACTTGTAGCTCCTTATTTTCCTGATCTATACCTTGGTAGAGTCTGTGAATTTCTTGATTATTTCCTCACTATCTCTGAGGATTCGCTCTATCTAGGAGGACACTTGCCGCGCCTTGTTCACCAATCTTGGCGTATTCATTTATCTTGTCTTGACTGAGAACTTCAGGAGGCTCGGTGGCAGTTATAGGAGGAGCATTTGCCCATTCTCTGTAAAGCTTGGAGGAGATGTTTGTTTTGCTCCTTGAGTATTCTCTTCTCCTCTTTTGCTTCTTGAAGCTTCTTACAGAGGGCATCTACATCAAGATAAGGCCTCTCCTTGTAGGCTCTCAGATGAGGTTCCCATTGTGACTTGGGTCACTGTAAAGTCTATAGGAGACAAATCTTTCTTCTCTTTGGTGGGATCAGGATATGCAATCTCCATGACTCTCTCTCCTGAAATGCTCTTAGAGAAGTGAGTTATACTTTTTTTGCTTCTTGGGTCCCTTCTTTGGAATGACAGAGAAGTCCATGGGTGCTATGGGAACCTTTCTCTTGAGTTGACCCAGATGGTTAGAAATCCAGCTTGGACTTATGGGAGAGGAGTAGAGGAAATGGAAGAAGAAATGGGAGTGAAAGGGGAAGTAATTGAAGAGGCCACAGGGAAGAACGTTGAGACACTTGGTGGTGGCATCGACAAGGAGTCCAACGTGCTACTGCTTGTAGGGCTTGGAGTTACTAGGGGAAGAAAAGGTCATGGAGGTGGAAGGGATCTATAATGGGATGGAGGGAACACTGGGTGACAGATCCGTGAGAGAGGAGAAGATGGAAGAGGTGGGAGATGGAAGGGAGGAAGGGAGAGAAGAAGAAACATCCATTGGAATAGATGCTTCAACGATAGGGGGAGGAGAAGGAGTGGAAGAAGGAATGGTGGGTACCTCAGTGGTTGTAGTTGTGACCACATCCTAAGTGGATGTATCCGTTGAAACTTCGGTGGTCTCTTCTTCTTTACTGGAGACACCAGGTCGACCACTTGCTTCTCAGAAGTAGTAGGAGGGCTTTGAGGAGCTTCTTCTTTTGCTTGATTCTCCCTCCTTATCTTTTCCTTTTCCTTTTGGCACTTGGGCCGGCCTTGGAGGTTCTCTTCTGAAGGAGAAGTAGTGAAATCTACCCCGAGGTAGGTGAGACCATTCTATTTGCACCAATGTTTGGTGCATTGCTGCATGTGTGGCTTGACCCTTTCCTGAATGGTCTTTGGTGCCTTGGCTCTATCGATTCTATGAACGACCAATCATCCCCATCCGTGTCAAGGTAAACTTGATCAATTTCTTGATCAGGCTCTTGGAATCCTTTTGGAATGATGGCCATGCCATAATGTTTGATCTCTTCTCAGAGCCAGCCTGGAGTGATCCTTTCACTGAGATCTATTTCGTGTGTTAGGTCGATGTAGATGTCCTCGATCTCAGGAACATGGATAGGATCAATTTTTGCCTTTGGGAGGCAACCCCAACAATCGAAGGTAGGCCTAGTTGGGAAGTTGTGCTTTAGATTCAACAATTCAAGCTCGGCATACATTTCCCGTGCTTTGGCCAGTGTGGTGTAGGTGTATCGGCCCACTGTAAGGGGGAATGGAGTTCCTCCCTTCTTTCTCTTCATGCATTTCTCATGGTATGTGATTAGTTGCCTTGACAACTCCAAGAGAATCAGCTTGGGCCCTACATACCTTGGTAGCTTTGTTGGTTCACCTTCAAAATTCACCACCCTGAGATATGTGAATGTGGGAAACTGTGTGAACAATGCTCCCCACTTCTTTGTGACAAGTGATCACACTTGGGCTAGTTCGGCCATGTCTCATATTGGCCTCAACAGGTAGATCACCTCATAGAAGAAGGCGTCATTGATTTTTGAGAACTGGGGATGTTGTTCTTGAGCCTGAGCTCTAGGTAGTATTCATATATTTTGACCTGGGGCCATACCCCATTTCAAGCTAGGCCTATGAAATCTCTCATTGATGTTGCAGCGTATACAACGTAGGAATTCATATAGAACTTCCCAGTTGTCATGACCTGTTGAATTTGTTGAGAGATGGTGTCGTTGATGATTTCCCAACCAAAAATGTTGATCAGGCACATTCTTGCTCATGGTCTCTAAGTACCTCAGCATCCATTTATGGAAATGATGGGCATCAGGAAGCCCAAACACTCTGCTCAGGAAGGTGATTGTATCACTCAGTTCCTCATTGAAGTCACTGCGGTGGATGGTCTATGGCCATCTGCTCACCAAATTTTGTTTTAAGATATAGCTCATTCATCATTTGCATACACTTGTCCTCATTTTCATCCCATGCCTTCTTGCAGTCTTCTAGGCTTATGGTGACATCTTGCTGTGATGAGGAATGCCAGGGTTATTTCAAAATGACGAGTTGTTAGGTCGATGACCGTCTTTCCCTCTTTATCTTTGACACATCTTGTGTCCTTGTTATAGCATCGAGCCACCAACATGATGAACTCATTATTCACAACACTTACTGGTAGCCCAAGTTGCAAAGTGCAATCCCTTTGCCCACCAGTTTGTTCATCCAGGGGCCACTAGTTGCCTGGTTGGTTCTTGCCTAGAAGTCTTCCATATCAATGTGCCCAAGCTCAAAGTCTCTGATATCGAGATCACTCTCTGCATATGAGTCAGGCATCCTGACTTTTTGATATTTGTACTTCATCTCTTGTTTCTGTCAACTTTGCTTTTCCTTTAGACTTGGTTGACTTTTTGCTTGATGAAGACATGTGTGAGCTCGAGGATGGTTGTTGTTGTTCTGCAAGGAGAATCAAGGAGGTCCAACACAGAAGAGCCATGTCAACCGTCATGTTATCCATAATAAAAGCTTGCAGAAAGAAGAATGAGCAATTATAAGGCTTAGGGCGCAAGGTGCAAGTTCATAGCATGCTGCAGAGGCTTAAAAAGGTTGGGTGCACTTTTGGGGATGTTGACATGCAAAAAGGTGCACCTGTGTTGATAGGAGAAAAGCTACGCCAAAGGGTTATAAAGGGCGCACTTTTGGAGTGTTGCACAAAAGGTTTTAGAGCAAGGAGAAAGGCACGGGGCATGGTTTTGCAACACACAACATGCCATGTTGATGTCAAGGATCATGCGCCTGCACCTTAGGAAATTTGCTTTAGTTGGGCGCTGAAAAGGATGGTGTTGCATGGCTTTTAAGTGCACCCAAGGCGCAATTTTGGAATATGTTGCAAAGGAGATTCAAGTGCTAAAGGAAAAGTGCTTGGTGCAGATTTGGAGCACACAACATCTAATGTTGATGTTGTGCAGGATGCGCCTATGCCTTTACAAAATTTGTTAAGTGTTTATACTTGGCGCAGGTTAGAAATATGTTGCATTGAAGGGGACAAGTGCGCCAAGGCATGATGTGGGAGTTGTAACATGAAAAACATCGTGTGCAAATATTTAAGTGATTTCTTTGATTCCTTTTCTCTTTACATGACTTTCTCTCTCTTTTGGTTTTGCAAAATGGCAGGGAGGAGAGAGGTACTTTTCACAAGGAAATAAGTGATAGATATATAAAGGATGGATGGTTTTTTAGGAGTAGGGAGCCTTCAGATTTGTAGATCTGGAAGGAGGATAAGGCGGTTTCTAGATGGTTATGGATTGGTAGTTTATTCATTTTAGATTTAACCTTTTGGTTTATAACAACCCTAAAACCTAACAATAACCAAGAAAAAAACCACAAACAATAACAAGAGTGATAAAATCCACTTACCCGAGTTTTATAAAGGACGAAGGATGACGTTGGGGTCCACAAACTCGAAAAACGACACGCGGGCGTGATAGGGATAGCTGACAGGTGCAGAGGAATACTTTTCACAATTTTCAATTCATGAAAATGATAGGTGTTAAGCGCCTATTTATAGAAAATCCTGGCATTAATTATCTCACCAACTTTCTTTGGTGCGGTTTTCAAAGTGTCGACACAAGTTTAAATGCGCCTTGGTGCAAGTTGGTTAGCGTCGACATAAAAGTTTCAACACCTTAAGTGCATATTCTATGATGTCAACATGAGAATTTCAGCGCCAAAGGATATAAAGGGGCACAATTTTTATGATGTCAACATGATATCTCTAGTTGAAGGGAAATTTACTTAGCACACATTTTGATGTGTTGACATTCCATTCTCGCACCTTAAGCACACATTTTAGGCGCAAGTTTGATGATGTTGACATGTTATTTTCTGCGCCAAAGGGGCGTTACTTTATTGATGTTGACATGACGTTTTGGGCACCAAAGGATTTTCTAAGGGGCGCACATTTTATGATGTCGACATAACATTTCTTGTGCCTAGTTCAAAAAAGGTGAAAATGGCTAAGTTCTTAAAACTTGATTTTGGAAGGGGTTTTAGGCCATTTTGAACGTTATCGGATCTCTTCGAGGGACCAAATAGTACATTGGTCTTGTTCTGGAACTTGTTAGTGAAAATTGATGTCTTGCAACCTAGTTGTAGACACTTCAAATAAAAAAATATATCCCATAATTTTTCTAGCTAACCCTAGGTTGTTTCTTGGGTCTCAAGTGGTTGTTTAAACGGGCACTACACATTGGGTAGCTAGTATTCATAGGTCTCTGTGATTTTGTTGGAATTATAGGATTTGCACAATCCTCGAATCGCATGTGCTCATGCAGATCTCACCTTGACTAGCAAATCTTAGTATAGGAAATCCAGTAAATTACCCAGAAACCTTCTGCAAACATTGATGAAATTACCACAAACTTCCTCTTTCATGCATCCTGTGCAAGACCCGACATAAGGTTTTACTATCTTGAGAAGATCCCTCTGCGACTTCCTCCGCCCTGGACTCTTCTGTTTTTTGGATGTCAGTGATAGATTGCCCTAACCTGCGTTTAGGTATGGGGATTACAGATTCAAGAAAATGTCGATCCTGAAAGATCCCAACATTCCTCTGTAAGTAATAACCCACAACAATAACCCCCGATGTGCGGATCAAGCCTCTTGTGGCGATTAAAAACGTGAAAACGTCAGTGCGACCATCAAACCGTCAATTTAACATCATTGTAAAAACGTCAGGAAGGGCCTTTCCCATAGGGAGACACCTTCGCCTAATAACACCAATTTTTAGTGATTGTGAAATAGATATAAAAAATCTAAAAATATATTTAAAAAATAAATATGGTCAAATATTTTACAATCATACATATAACTTAATATTGACATCAAATTAGTTAATTATTGTGATATTAATAGATTTATCGATTATTCGTAGAAAATTAATTAATATCCATAATATTATTATGATATTAAAATTACATTTATTAATTATTAGAATGGAGTGATAAATTACTATAATATTAGTTTATTTGAATTTTTATATTATAATTAATTGACATTATAAATAGAATATTTTAATTTTTGTGGTCATTGAATCAATGGAATACTAAGTTTGAACCATGCCGTGAGAATGTGAAAGAGCATAAATGATATATTATCCCTACCATTGTAATCCCTTCAAAACCCTATGCTCTAATGGGAGTTTATTTTACTACGAACAAATTCAGGGTGTGATTGAGTTCATCAAATCAAATGTTGCATCTCCCAAAAAAAATGCAGGGCATGTAACAATTCCAAATAATTAAAAATTCAAGCATTTAAGTGGCCAAATAATTAAAAAGGTTCCTTTCGACTTCTCAAAATAATAATAGCTATACATGTGTTGTGAAAAGAGTTGTATAGTTCTCAAACTTTACATGTTACATGTATTTAATACAATTCAATAAAGGAAAAAACAAATGAGTCGATTATGTTTATTGTTACGAGGTAGATGCAATATACTATTTAGTATATTGGATTTGTTGTGACCTGATAATTATAATAATTTAGAATATTTTGTTATTTTTGGACAAGAAATCCATGCTTGATTTTAATAATTTATGAGATTATCAATGATGATTTTTATGTTTTGATTAATATAATCTTATAATTCTAATGTTTTTTGACTCTTTGAAATTGAAAAAACTTCATAGTGTGTAATGTTTTTCTAAAAAAACAAGTTTAGATAAAAACAAATTCAACGATATTTAAAAACACGTATAATGATTGTTTGCATATTTAATTAAATTCATATGTATGATCTTAAAAACTTTAATCTCTATTATTTTTATATTTATTTATTGAATCCAAATAATATTGTGTACATTACATATATAAAATATCATATAAAGTCATCTACACTTAACTTGTTGTACTATTACTTATATGCATTGCCTTGTATCATATTTGTTGACTTATGAGTTTTACGACACAATTTAGTAATCTCTTGTCAATATGACGAACCCTGTATAGTTCATGTTTATTGGCCTTATCTAGTAATTTTGGATAGCCTCACAATGAAACTAATTAAAATATGGTATACTCGTTTCACAAACCAAAACTCCAAGGAACCCATTATATTTTGTGTTTGTTTTACAATTTTACAAATATCAATTTAACCCTCAATTACTACAAAGTATCATCTTGATAAGATTCACCATATCATGACCTTGTTATTTATAAGGACCCAATATAAATATAAGTAATATAAATAAATCTACTTTACTAATGCATATGTGTATATTAATCATTGGTATTAGTTAAAGCCATTAATAATTGTCACGTTACTAAGTTAATTACAACTTTCTATTATAAAATTGTGACATCGACAATAAAATTATTATTATTTGATTGAAAAATGCACTTGTATATGTACACACACACACACACACAGGAAATATACAATGGTGATCATACAAAAAGGGTGCAAAAAGTCACACCCCGGATGCCAATCACAAAGAAGCCACCAGGCCTCGAGAAGGAGACCAATTACACGATAATCACAATAAAAGTGTGAGCACCAATGC